>OW052070.1:19408227-20608227 GCA_932526445.1 Phragmatobia fuliginosa
CCTCCGATGGTGGCTTGCAGCATTAACTGAATACGTTAGTATGCAGTAAATTAACTCCAGCACATGTTCAATCTGTTAATCTGATGTGTACGTGTCCACTGTCGAACTCGGTACGAATACTTACCTAGGTATTTAACTGTATTAGTACTGTAAGTCAGGACTGCACAGCTGTTGTTTTCTACGTTGAGTGTTGTAGGTTCAAACCCCTCTACACTTTGTGTAGTCCACAAATTGTTGTATTGAGTCCGAGTGTTCTTTGTATTCGTTTTTTTTGTATGTTTGTAAAGTTTTAGTTTACACAGGATTTATTCCTAGTGTCCAATTTATAATATAAGCATGTATTATGAAATACAAGATAAAATATTTAACTAAATCTTTTATATCTACATCATCAACAACCTGTCCCACTGCTGGGCTCGGGGGTCCTCTCAGGACAGGGTTAAGGCCATACGTCCCCACGCTGGCCAAATGCGGGGACTAGCAAGACACGTTGTGACTACGCAATCTTACCGTTGGATGTTTTTAAGCCCCCCGAAGGTCTCCAACTAAGCTTCACGACTGCTATCTTATGATATTAACCGGGACCGACTGCTTAACGTGACCTCCGAATCACGGAAACGCTCATAACATATCATGTTACAAACGGTCACCCATCTCGGTCTGACCTCGCCGTTGTTGCTTACCGTCGATGATTGTTGCTATATCTACATATTTACTTATTAATATTGTAAAACTAAAGAATTTGTTTCTTAGTTTGGTTGAACGCGATAATCTCAGGTGGTACTAAATCTGTCACCCTAGCAGAAACAGGCCAGGGTGGATGCGCTATGCGCTTTTATTATGAAGAGGGTCATCTACTAGCCGTAGGTAGACGGCCTGAGGTAATTCGGGGTTCCAGGGATTTCCTTCCTAGGGTACACCTGGTTCCCCGGCCATTGGTATCTGAGACGGTGTGCGGTTTTGGTCGGTTTGAGTCCGACATAACCACCAACTGGTGGTATCCGAGGGGATTTCCGCACAGAAAAAAAAAATTAAAAAAAAAAAAAAAAAAAATGGTACTAAATCTTTCAATGTTGATAACCCAGTTATCGGAGATGACTATAGGCTATATCATCATCACGTTACGATTTAAAGAATCGAATTAAAAAAAAAATGATTCAGTAACGGGAGAAAAATATTCTTTTTGAAAGCTTCTATTGCGTGAGCTGCGTAAACCGTTAAAGTTTAAAAAAAATAATGTATGAAATAATTGCTTCTTTTTAAAAGTTTTCATACTAAGTCCGCGACAGTATATGTGTATCTTTTTAAAGCGGACCAGCAGGGAGGAGGTTCAAGGAGGCTCACAAGCCCAGTAGTAGCTACATTACGTACTAGTTCATCTGATATTTGGATCTCACTACCGCTCAACGTCAGATGGAGTGTAGTCAATCTTGAAGTGCGATAAAAAAAAACTCTTAAACTTACTATGGTATTAAAAATATTTAAAACAATCAAACAAGCAATTGAAAGCAAAACAAGTTATCAAAAAACTTTGATAGACGTCAAAAGGTTTCATAAATATAACGTGACGTCCTTAACAATGGAGTCACACACCTACAAAATATCCGGCAGATACATCCAACGCACGTCGGAGGCATTAACATTCAATAAGCTGTAATGCCTTGGAACAACACCGATTTGCACATTTGGGTATGTCCGGATTAATTCGGAATATTGTTGCACTCGTAGAATAATTTAGGATTATCAAAGCAGTGAAACAGCTCAGTAGAAAACGAGAAATTAAAATATCAATATTGCGCTGCACGGTTGACTTACTGGTTTTAGCAATCGTCAATCGCCATGTCGCTTTCTACTGCGCCAAGTGTCGTGGGTTCAAATCCCCAAGGGACAACGACTTTGTGTGATTCAAAAATTGTTGTTCTGAGTCTGGGTGTTCTTTGTGTTAGTTTCATGTATGTTTGTAAAGTACCCCGCAACACAAGAATTATAATTCGAATGTCTTTTAAAAAAAAAATTGCCTGTACGGCTGACCTAGTGGTTTAAGTCATCGCCACGCCGCTTTCCGCTAAACCAAGTGTTATGGGTTCAAATCCCAAATGGGGCAACACTTTGTGATATCACAAATCGGTGCTATGAATCTGTGTGTTCTTAGTGTCCGTTTCATGTATATTTATAAAGTTCTCCGCAACATAGGAAGTATGTTCCAAAAAAAATCTCTTCCAATTTTGAAAGACTTCCCAATCCTGACCTTAAAATGTCGCGCACTCTCGCTACATATCAAAATATCGTCAACGTGTATCGATCTCACTTCCCACTGTATTCTAAGTAACTCAGTATAGTGTGGGTATATCGTCCCCCTGCCGTTGTCACCTGTCAATCATACCAGTAAGCGGATTTGGGAATACGCCTCTTTTTGACAGAATCTGATGTAAAAGAGGAAGCGGAAATACGTTATGTGGAGATGAAGCTTTAGGCTTGGCCGTGATTCTGTTGGTAACATCACTAAACATGAAATAAGGGACAAGTGTGCTGACGGGTGAGCCTGAAGAAAAGTGAAATTTCTCTAATGTATGTTCGCCTAACTACGCTAAAAATGTATGTTGGATAAAACCTATTTTATTTGTTTATAACTTATTTTTTGTTATCTCAAATCGTAGCCATTCTTGTTTTGACGTTCAAAAAGAGTTTAACGTAAAACTAGACATATCGCATTAAAATTATACGTCCGCGATGTCTAAATAGTTAAATACATGGCGACTAAACTGTAAATGGAAAAAAATATATTAATTTTATGGATTAATTAATCAATTGAGTTGCAGAGTTGCATTTTTTTACTACCAAGAATTGATTCGGTAATAGGTATCATCATCATCATCATCAACAGCCTTTAACAGTCCCCTGCTGGACATAGGCCTCTCCTTTGAAAGGAGGTTTTCGCCTACTATACAACTCTGGCCAGACGGGTTGGTAAAGGGTTTGTTTCAAGTTTTCCTTCTCTTGGCAGTGATGTTAGCTGCTTATTTTGTTCCTTTAGTCGCCTCTTACGACACTCGTGGAGTGAATAGGGGTGGTGATACTTTGTATTCTTAATCCGTCACCACACGGATAATAGGTATCAATGAATCGATATTAATTTATTAATTCGGTGAACTTAATGACTGCTTTAACTTAATGTATATTGACACATTTTTCATGAAGAGCCGATCTTTATAAAAAATGTGTGTATCATTCCTGTAATTTGTATACTTTAGGAAGGTGTTTATTAATAGGAAATAAATAGTTCGTAATATCTCAGCTAAATTCTTGTTACTTACATTCTACTATAGCAACACAACGTATTTTCAATATTTCTTTGTTCATGTACCAACTACATTCTGGTACTTCTCTTTCAATAACATCTATAAATACACTAACTTTAGCCTGTGGCTACACCCGTGTTTATGTCGGTAATTTCTATAGAAAACTAGCTGTCCCGGCAGACGTCGTCCTGCCCTTAAAAGATTTCCATAAAAAAGTCATCCCCTATTTTCTAAAAAAAGATTTTCCCGCTTTTCTGTTGAAATTTTCCTGAATTTTCTTTGCTATAAACCTCACGGAGCCCGAGACCTTTCCAACGAAAGCAAAACCGTGGAAATCAGTTCGTGCGTTCTGGAGTTATAGCGTCAGGAAGGAAAATCCGACTTATTTTTATATAGTAGATAGCCTATTTGCCTACAATAATTCGATAGTTACCTATCTCCATGACAAATTTTGAATCGGAACAAGCAAGACGTTAAAATATTATTATCTATCATTTATTAATACTCTTTTTTAGTATGTTATGTAAATAATACCTCATATTAAAAATTCACCTCCCAACAGATTTCGTCGGGGGTATTTTTAACAATCGATTCGCTAATCTCTACAAGTTTTTACAAATTAATTAAGAAGCTGTGATGTACGTCAAAACTGGGGTGGATTAACTAGTATTAAACACATATACTAACATTTAAAACATTCAATATTCAACCATAAAGAAACAAGAACAAAACTTAAAATACAATAGCAAGCAACTCCACAAATGCACAAAGAAACAAACTGATATCAAATGCCCAAGGAATTTGAACTCTATCGCTTTGATTTAAAGCAACATGCATTCTTGTATATTTATGTCCAGTTTTAACATCAAAACTGACAACTACAAACATAATTTTACATATTAAACATTGAAAATTCAACCTTATTCCTTTCCCAATAAGAAAACTTTAAACGAAAATCTAAATGTGGTTTCACAGCTAATCATTTGTGGGACTCCACTAAGCTCATCGGGTTACTAAAATAATGTTTATGTTTACACTAAGCTTATATTTGCCATAGGGTCGCCATTAAAACCATAAACCCATAGGATTCACACACAACCCTTGTTCATTCCCCCTTGTAATGGAAATACATGTTGGTTAAGCCCGCTAATAGATTCTGTTATATTAAACTGCCTGTTAACAGAACGTAGCACTTTTAAAAACTTATCTATACTTACTAATATATTTAAATTAATAAAATTAAACTACGCAAGGCAACATCATACCAACCCGTCTGGCCAGCGTGGTATAGTAGGCCAAAACCTCCTTTTCAAGGAGAGGCCTATGCCCAGCAGTGGACTGTTGAAGGCTGTTGATGATGATGATGAATAAAATTGGAGTGTCTGTCTGTAATATCAAATGACCAGTTTTTTACTAAATGCATATCAAAATATATACAGAACTAATATCAAAAGGACAATTTTTATTTTTTTGTCTATCTGTTTATTCCGGCTAATCTCTGGAAAGGCTGGACCGATTTTGAAGGGACTTTTACTGCCAGAGAACTGATGATATAAGGAGTAATTTGGACAAATTTCTTGGGCTAATTCTGCTCCGCGACGTTGCTCGCCATTTACAACAATAACCACAGGTAACTCCGTGGGACACGGCTAGTAATATTATAAAACTAAAGAGTGTCTGTTTGTTTAAACGTTAATCTCAGGAGTTACAATATCTTTTAGTGCTAGATAGCCCAGTTATTGAGAAAAATATAAGCTTAGGTGTGTAGGGTGTTTTCTATGTATAATATGTATGTATTTACAAAAAAAAAGTATGTTTATGTATTTATATCAGTTGTTTAATACCCATAATACAAGCTCTGCTTAGTTTGGGACTAGATGACGTTGTTTGTAAGATGTACAAAATATTTTTATTATTATTTATATATATATATATATATATTACATTTATTTATTATAGGAGCTGATATAGCTTATATCATCCTAAATGGTGATGAACACAATAACTTATCTCGTGTTTCGGTATCACTGATATTTATTTAGTCATCATGTCCCTAATCTTTATTATACCCAAGATTGATTGGACCCAAATGGGTTAGTTTCTAGTTCAACCGGTATTAGATTCAACTAGTTTCCAGTATATTTGAAGGGGCTGACTTTCTAATAACGATTATTAACATCTGTTCTCATGAATTTCTTGTATGAAAATCTCAATAACACTTTCAGCTCGACCCGGGAATCGAACCTGAGACCTCTTGTGGTCACATATTACTAACTGCGAGACCAAAGAGGTGGTATATTGTTACTTATTTAATAATCTATATTTAAAAATTAGTTGCCCTAACTAAATATTTCGTGAATGCAGAACCCAAATCGCTGGAGTTACAGATTTGATGTTTCAGCAACAGGTGCTTTTCCACACATTGATAACGAAATTTTTTGAAAAACCGTTTTTGAAAATTTTCATCCATAGATAGATAAAGTAAAGAAAAATTAACAGTTTTATATTTTTATTAATCCCTTAGCAAAAGATCTTTTATGTAATGCTACCTAGCTCTTATAACTTATTTTTTAAATTTAAGCCTAAGTGACTCTACTCTGCCTGATGGAAAGCATGAGTGAAATCCCGGAGTAGGGATCACCATACTCATTGTGAGGGTAAGTAATGCAGCGACGTGACCCATATCATGGCGGCCTGGTCAGATGTTACTGCATTATTCTCCGGTCTCACATTCACCAACAAAATGCTGCCTTTATAGTATCTAGGTATGGTCTTTTGTGTGAGGGTAGTACTGCCCCGGTCGAGCCGGCAAATTCGTGCTGAAATTAGCTCTTCTACCCACCTAATAACTGCTAAGGTAATGAGAAAATATTATATCAGAAGGGGTTGGCGCTGATAGCCGAAATACAGGCTCTATCTAATTCGATTACAGACTCTAATTTGTAATTAACAAATATCGATGCCTTTCACTGTACTCTTTTTATTAATCGAAACGGTAATATCTATTTTACAACGCTTAAAAAATCTTCACAATTAAATACAAATATCACATATTTAAACACCCACCAAAATGCGCGAAACAAAAAAACCACAGATTATAAACCTCTGAATAGTGCGATTCTGTATAAAAGCATTAAGATTAAAGCACAACTCGCAAGGATAAACTTAAATACGGATAATCTGTTAAGATGTGGCCAAAATGTGTGAAGCGCGGCAGGTATCCGTGTCCGACACAATGGCTGCACACATCTATAGGTTGGTGTCTCGAAGTATTCCATGTGTATGTTGCAAGTTATAAGACTTTAGGACTTTATTACATCTTATAAAAAAAAAAATCCTTCGCCGTGTCTGTCTGTTTGCGATAAACTGAAAACCCACTGCACGGATCTAAATGAAATTTTGTGCCCAAATAGTCTAAAACCTGAGAAAGGACATAGGCTACTTTTTACCGCGATAACCCACGTAGACGCGTGCGGAACCGCGGGCGAAAGCTAGTAATATATAAACAAGTGATAGGAGTGATGGTTTCTTGAAGCAAGTCTGTTGAATATCTGGAGTTCAATTCACAATTTCGAACAGACCATGCCGAGAGCGTTTTATACTTGTTTTGTTTTTACCGGGACCGACCGCTAAAGCTGCTTTTCGAGGCACTAACGTGAAACATCGCCACATCCCAGTCTGCTATTAAAACTTTCTTTTTAAGAAAAAATCAACTACAGTCTGATCCAGGAATTAAACCCGAGACCTACTGATGAGCAGTCGCAAACGCTAATAATATTTGTTCTAGCAAATTATAAATACCTTTGGCTAGACTGTCAGAACTCCTAACCACAAAATTAACCGCTACAGCAATTATCATTCATCTTCCGAGCCTTTATTCCCAAGTTTATTTTGGGGTCGGCTACTAGTTCAACCGGTTTTACCTGAATTTCAGTTTTTCCACGGAGCGACTGGCATCGGACCTCCGCAACCCTAAGGGAGAACTGAAATTCGAAGATTGAACTAGTTGTCAGTATATTTGAGGGCACTGACTTCCCAATAACGATTGCCATAGATGTTCATGACAACTGGGACCGACGGCTTTACGTGCTCTCCGAGGCACGGGTGTGAATCACCGTCAAACTTCCAAACTCCGGGCTGCTATTAGGAATTTCCTAAGAAAAACCCAAAATCACTTTTTGGCCCGACCCGGGATTTGAAACCGAGACCTCTTGATTAGCAGTCGCATACGCTAACCACTAGACCAACGAAGCAGTTTCATTACGGCTACAGCAATTATCAAACTTACAAATTCAACCTTGTTTTCCAATTACCAAAACGCGAAAAGCCTGTACCTTACACCACAGCAGTATTTGCCCAGCCTAAGCTTGTCCAGTGGCTGAACATTACCACAGTCCGACGCCTCCGTTGTCCTCGCGTGTCATTATCCTCACCGGCTGACACCTGGTCACCAATAACAGACTTAACGCATGATACTTAGATTTAAACGATATCTCTTTATTTCCTTGTTGTGTAGACATGATTTTAGAGATTTTTTTTCATATGAGTGCTAAAGTGAGTCTACTCTGACGATAGAAAGCATGAGTAGAACTCAAGAGGTAACCATACTCATAGCAAATGCAGACAATTATGTATGGTGACCCACACTGTGGCGATGGCATTCACCGAGATTGTTCTTCTGTGAAAAGGTATTCCGACCTAAAGGATTCGGTCCATTCGTGCTGAAATCTATTAGACTATTTCCTTGAAAAGGCTGTGGACGATGATGTTTTTTTTAATAGGATTTAAATTAAATCAAACCATTTTTATTTCAAATACACCAATACAACAGCACTTTTGAAACGTTGTAAAGAATTTAATGATAAAAAAATGTGGATAAAATGAAATGGTGACAGTCTTCCGAAAAAAACAAAAAAAATTTCTCCTAGAGGATTTCTGTTCTGCCACCAACACAAATGTTTCGAATGGTTCATTTGTCGTGTATTATTATTAACTGATGTTCAAAATGGTTAAACAAGGAGATCACGTTACAATTTAATGTGGTTGTTCCGTCCAATTACCCGTCATTACCGGCTGATGTTAGCCGTTGCCCGGTAACCGGGTAATCTGGATGGAGTCGGTGTACACCAGCTCTTGTTACTCCCATCTGTATTAGCTATTATTATACCAACTGTTGTTGTTGTTGTTTCATAAAGACATTTAATTCTAAGAGGATGTCATATATCGTAAACAAGGTCTAATTCTAAACTGGGCAGATCTTGTGCTATATTAATCAGACTTATGATAAAAAACTTATATATTTTTAATACATGCATTTTATAGATTATATAAACACAGGCACAGAGCTAATGATAGTTTATCGGGTCAAAATATCAGTGCCTAAAGTGTACAAAAAAATACTAATTAAAATTTTTATGTAGGTAAATACTAGCTTCTAAATGCGGCTCCGCTCCCACGTGTATGGCGGTTATCGGAGTATTAGGTAAGCTATACCCCTCCTTAAGAATTAAAATAGGTATCTACCTATATGACATTTAATTGAAATCGTTGCAGTAGTCATGCCGTGAAACCGTTAAAAACAGACATTTACTTTCGAATTTAAAATACATATTAAGTATGAATATTTCATTAACCGAATTTTAAGAATCATATAAAATAATGTTAACACTAAAGAAATAATAATATCACCCCGAATCACATTACGAAAATCACATTGAACGAATAAATTTCACACCCCATCGGTTACTAAAGTGACAAAATGGTGGCCCCATCCCTCCATACCTATAAATAACGTATAGCTACATAATTACGACCGCGCACAATGGGGGTAGCAGGGCACAATGGGCGCAGTGAGACGGGTGACACTGGTGTTTCTTTATTATAAATAAAATGGCGACTGGGTCACAATCTGTGATACTATATACTTGCTTTTGTGTAGTAAAAGTTAAGGGCGCTATTGCAAAAGCCGAAAAAGTGTGGTTTGTAATTTATTTAGGTAAACGAAATGCCTAGCTGTTTTAGTATTTAGGTAAATAAAGACTTCAATTTATTTATTGACACAATACACACAATAGTTTCTCGTAATTGTGTCAAATAGGTAGTATTCAATTTTCAGATTTAAATGGGTCATCATGTGTTAATTTACTAAAAAGTACTCATAATTATAAAACTACATACATAGATTCCTATTACTGGAAACGAAGAGTTTCACGCATTTGGATACAATATCCTTCACTCTTCCTTCACTAATTGAAACGCTTTGATCTGATTATCTGTTTCTACGCATAACGTTTTGTTTAATTTCACACTATAGAAAATTAATCATCTCATCATCATCAATCTTTAAATTTATACATTATATAAGCCATATGGCTCCCACAAAAGTAACTACAGACCAATATACTATAATTTAATTAATCAATTATTACCTACCCCATGGGTCCGACTCACTATTACTAGTTGCAATAAACCCGCTGTGAGGCGCCATTGTTACGAAATACAAATGATTTTCCCGCCAAATGTTGACGCAAGACTAAAATAGAAATGAAATGTTAAATTTTTATGGTTTGTAGCACAGATTTACCTTTACGGCTTATATCTGCAGCCATAAAGTCAATATAATTATGCTATTAACATATCTAGTAAGTATAATAATTTATGTTTTTACCACACGCACGATTTAGGAGTTTCTATAGTTGTTAGTTCCAACAATAAAAGGTCACTATATCTAAGTACTTAGATTAAAAAGTTTATATAGTTGTTAACGGGACTGGATGAAATTTGGCACAGACAGACATTGTAGTCTGCTCAGATTAGAAATTTTGTAATTTGAGGTTGTTTGAAGCACAGACTACTTTTTATTTCAAAATTTTTTTTAAGTGTGGAAATCCCCTCGGACCATCACCCCGCCGGAGTTTTCTTTGCGGTGGGGCGGTGTGTCGGAGTCGAACCGACTAAAACCATACGGTGTGCCTTTTGTGCGCTCCTTCTGGATCCCTCCCAGCGCCTGCCAGCTCCTGGTGCGGGCTCCGTCTCTTGAAGACCCTCTCTTAGGCGACGTCGGGCACACGAGGCGCAGATGTGCGCGCCTCCGCCGCCCGGTTCGCTTGCCGTGGATCTGGTCCGAGTGGAGGTCGTCCTCCCGGGCCTTCTCCGCCGCCTCCTTCTGCGACATGACTTCTTCGCAGAAGGTCGTGATCGCGGTAAAAGAACATGGATCGTACGACGGCCGGTAGCGAGAGATCTCCTCCGATGACTTTTTATTTCACCATCACCAACCACGGGTACCACTTCGCTGCGCGGCTAGTTGAAAAAATACTTTTAAAAAGCAAATTCGTTTTATTTTATTTTGGTTACAACTTTACAAGGATTTCGCATTGAATTTGATGTAAATGTAATCCGAAGATTATAACGAATTGTGGCATGTATAGTTACATAAAACAATAACCAGAAAAAACATATCTTCCAGTCTAGAAATAAAAATATTTTCGTGCTATTCACGTTACATTTTTTTTTAATTTGACAAAGGAGCGAAATTGAACACCATTCGGTCTTGCCGCCACAGATAATTTAGTAATTGAGCATTTTTGTAGAGATCCACAAATATAATCTGTGTCGTATTACTGGTGGTGTAACCGGATAGTGCCGGGTGCTCTTGATTCATACACAATAGGACATGTCTCTAAGAATTAAGGAATTTTCGGAATCTGATAAAATTGTGTTGAATCTTTGGTACACTTTTTTTGTGTAGTCATTGATGTATAACTACCAAACAATGACAGTAAGCATTGGTATAATAATATGCGATAAATATGAGAAGATATTAAAGACACCTCTACAGTAAATGATCAGAACATTGACAACGTGGTGATGAAGCTTCGTACTTCAACGCTGTGGACAGTTTTGAGATACTCGTAACTTAACCGGACTGGATCTAATGCGAAAATTTAATTAATCTTTTGTAGTACATTGCGACACGATAGTTGAACGGCCAAATACCTTCAACGTGATTTTATCTCAATAATAAATTACAGTTCGACATATATTAACTATTTTAGTGCAGTAAAATTGTTTGGAAATTATCGACTTCAACACAAGCGTTTTCACAATCAAGATATAATTGAAAAGTTGGTTTGTGTACACTTCTAAAAGTCAAAGATTCCTGAGTTGATTGAACTCAAACTTTGGTTCGATAGCGAGGTATATCTACATGCCACTTTGACCAAAGCCAAATATGGATTTCATTTACTTTGAGCGTCAATTTTATTCCTCGTTGATGAGAAACGAGATGATGTAAGTATATTTAGGATACAGTTGACTTTACATATTAATTTTTACCAGCCTTATTCCGCGACTTTGCCTTCGGTTATCGTTATGGTTATCGCGATAAATAATAATAATAATAAACTTTCTCATTAATAATGCCTATTAGTAGAATTAGGATAAAAAACATTTAGATTTTTTTCATATACTCGTAGGTACATATTCAATTAATTAGTTAGGTATACCTATTCGCATTTGCTGTACCCTAAAAATAGACCATCATGTTCATTCCAGAAGTCACTCATTAATTTTCCCAGAACTCATCAATAATTTCTACGAACCAATACTGTCTTACAAAAACTACACATAACATTGTAACAGAGATGCAGACGTGATTAAAACTGGGAGTGTTAAAAGCGGTACAATATAATAGCTTCATTAATTCATTCACTCATTCGTTCACGTCACAGTGAATGGTTTACAACTGCGATGTTGAGACGTGTTTTTGTTAGAAAATAGTTTCTAGAACTAGCTTTCGCCCGCGGCTCTATGTCGGTTATCGCGGTAAAAAGTCCTTTCTCAGGCTCTAATATATCTGTGTACCAAATTTCATTCAAATCTTCTTAGTAGTTTTCGCGTGAAAGCCGGACAGACAGACAGAGTAACTAACGCATTTATATTATTAATAAGGATATGTATACGCTACATTGTAAAAAGGTTAAAGGGATACGCGTTATATTTTTAAAAATGTCATGGATCTAGTTTTAAATAATTTATTCCTCTGACTGCATAAATACGTTGTTTCTTAATACTAGTTGAGGAAAAAAATATTATGCTTTATTAACACTTGCACTAATGAGGTGGATCTTCGCGGGATGTCTGGAATGTATAAAACTATTTTATATTAACAACGACTGCACAAAAAAGGTTATGAATGGATTAAAATAAATTTTAAAGGTAGAGCCATGCTGATTTCACCACGAATGGGTCAGCTCGACCGGGGCAGTACTACTCTCACACTCTCATTGGTGAGTGTGAGACCGTAGACCAATCATTCTGCATCATTCTCCTGATCTCCGGAGGCCAGGATAATGATGCAGAAACTCTCACTAGGCTGCTTTATACCCACACGGGTCACCATGCTGCATTGTCTGTATTCACAATGAGGATGGTGACCCAAATTGATTGCATTGATGCAGGGCAGTCACTTTGGTAGACTTCAACATAAATAAAGTACTTTCTGTAGCGACACGTATCATGGCAAACATCGCCACGCCAACAGCCACCAGTGTATATATTTAAAACGAATTTGTATTTTATTATGACGAGAATTGTGTCTCATCTAAAATTAATCTTTCTCTATGACATAAGCCATTATCTTTAAATAGAAAACTATTATGTTACTAAAATCACTATGGTCACTACCAACATTCGTATTTACCATTAGACCACTCTAATTTCTCCCCAGAGGCTGAATAAATGAATGCCTAAGCCTGTATACATCAAGCCTGAGAACCACAACCATTGTTATAGTTTTTGTGTTGTCTATGTAAGCTCACATTTTGTAATTAAAACTGTGATCAGATAAAAGTATTACATGTTGTCAGGTGCTTGTAGCAATCAACGTAAAAATGTAGAAAATCTAAAAGTGCTCATATTTCGTATTGTTTTAAACTATCTTGATAAAGTTACATGATATTAATGTATCTTGATGAATGTTGTGTTAATTTTTTACATAGCTACGTTCCGATACACTTAGAGAATACTTTATGGCGAGTGTATTACGGTAATATCAGAATGAATTGCGTTCTAAGGTAATTGATATTGAAAACTTTTCATTAGGATGCTTGTTAATAGTTAAAAAACCTGTAGTTTTAAACTGACTACGATAACGTTGAATATATAAGTACCTACCTTTCAAGATCAGTTTTTGGAACAAAATTGAAGTGAGTTCTTTAAAATAATATCTCTTATTGCCTCTGTAGGAATAGACAAGTTGTGTTTAGACATTTTCCTTTGAATCCAAAAACCTCTTTAAAAATACTATATTATATTTTTAATAATTACATAGGCTTCAAGTACCAACAGCAGGATCAATGGTATTACTATTCCGTCCTTGATGATCTGCAATTTAAGGTCACAAATACATTACCAACCTTTTTAATGGAAATGAATTCGAAATACCAACGTTTTTGTCTAAAAGGTATGCATGGTTGCCTGTTAGGAATTATAAAACCTAAACCAAGACATTTTTAATATTACTCTAGTTATGTGAAACACGTTATGTACTATCACTACATATTATAATATAAAGTTCTCCGCCGCATCTATCTATCTGTCTGTTCGCAATAAACTCAAAAACCACTGCACCGATTTATATGAAATTTTGTACCCAGATAGTCTAAAGCCTGAGAAAAGACATAGGCTACTTTTTACGATACGATAACCAACATAGACGCGGGTGGAGCCGCTTGCGAACGCTAGTTAGATTATAGGAAGTATTCGATGAGTTAATGGCGATACAGTTGCCCATATCTTCACCTGTCATGGCTACCCAGACGTATAAGTAAATACTTTAGTCATTAAGATAGTAGAATATTAATATGTCTAACTAAAATGGAAGATTTCTGTCCAACATGATAAGGAACTGATCGAATTTAGGTTTTGATGGCTTACCAAAGTGAGTCTACTCTGCCTGATGGAAAGCATGAGTAGAATCCAGAAGTAGGGTCACCATCGTCATTATTAATGTAGGAAATGCAGTATGGTGACCCACATTACGGCGGCCTAGTTAAATGCTACTGCATCATTGGGCCTCTGGTTTCACACTCACCAACAAAGTACTACACACATCACGAATGCTGACATTTTTAGGTTTATCATCGGAGGCTAGTAATACCTAGGTAATAGTCATTCGTTCTGAAATCAATGTGGCTCTACTACTTTTTATTCTGATTATTTCTGTCTTTTTATACGTTAATCATGATAGAAAATGATTCGTTAAAATGATGAATCAAAGTCCTATAGTGCATTAAGCAAGGATTTTGGTAAATTTCATTTGCCTTTTTTAACCTATTCAAGGTTAAAAAAGGCAATCAAAGTTGTACATCAGAATAACACGTAGGCGAAGACGCGAGCAAAACCTAGTGTATGATAAGCACAGTATGATAATATGGTTTGCTGATGTTTCTTTTCGCAACGAAAAAAAGCAAGGAGCTTAAACACTAAAATATCACACATTTGATAAAAAAAAACTTTAACTTGGCCGTCTAATAGGTTAACGTTGCCTCAAGAATTAGTACAATGCTTTTTAAAAACCCTTAATGTCATTTTCTATTGACATTGCAGCGTTTTCCCTCGCAACGATAATTGACATAAGCGTATAATATCGAACGTACCATCAGACATGATAGCGACTCCAAGTGTCCCGCAAATATTTGTCGTCAGCAATCATCGAGTCGATTTGTTCCTAATCCCGACAGACACCATAAAAACATTATCGCAAACCATACAATGATCTCACAATGGCGCGGGGACAAAGCCATTCATCCCTACACTCTATTTATTTACACTGAATAATATACAGATAATAAATGTTTTTTTTTAAATTCTAAACGCAGCCGTTGGTGTCAGAATTGACGCCTAGCACCGTGGCTTAGTGTGACCAAAGGCGGGGTTTTAAACGGGAGAAATGAAAGTTGTGATACTTATTATGTGATTATTTATAACATTTAATCTTTTATATTTCATTTTCTTGTCTGATCCTATTATTTGACTTTGTACGGATATTTAAATGGAACAAAGAAATACGTTTCATTTTTTCTTATATAATTGAAGCACTTTTATTGCCTGATATGATATTGGGTTTTGGATTACATAAAATAAAAAGTAAACACATAACATCATAAAATTAAGTTGTTTCTTAATATCAATTAATAAGCAAGCATTACCTACGGATATTTTTCTTCCGAGTAAAAAGCTTTTTCTCATTTTATTTTAATTAGAAAATAAAATTAAATGCGACTTAAATAAATTAACATACAATATTTGCTGTTTAATATGATCTAAAATTTGTCCCATAAAATTCCCAACGTGTCGAAACCCTGGAAGGTGTAGGATTATTTCAAGATATTGATCTCCTGTCGATCAGCAGCTAAACTTCGCCATTTGCCGCACACGCACACACACCCATATTTATAAGTATGCTTAAAAACACACATACGTATACACAAAAGAAGATTACTTCACGTTATTTTGATTGCAGACTTAACATATGATATCAAACTTTACCTCAAAGTAAAACAACATTTTTAATCTACATTTTCAACTCTATTTCCATCTAAATACATTTCTAAAATTACTGGTGCGTAATGTTTTAACAACTCAACGCTTCTGGCGGGATTACCGCCGCCATCTTTGTGTCAAATGTGTTGTGTTTGGCACTTAGGAGTTTAAGATTGTGGAAACAAGGGTTTTGATTCAAATCTGACGTAAACTCAATGTCAATTTTAAATAATAAGATACTGAAACTGATTTGATATTATCTTTATAGGTGTAAAAATTAACGTATACATAAAATATAGTTTATCTAGCTTTCGCCGTCCCCGTCGTTTCCGTCTATGTATCGCGGTAAAAATAGCCTATATCCTTTCTCAGGCTTTAAACTATCTGGGTATAAAATATAATTTAAGTCGGTGCATGGGTTTTTGAGTTTATCGCGAAAAGACAGACAGACTCGGCGACTATTTTTTACAATATTTAGTTATAAAACGATAAAATTTAAAATGATACTAGAAATGGAAAAGTAAAAAGTAGGAATCGAGGAAGGTTATTGGCTATAAAAGATCACGTCAAGTCAGCGTTCTTAATATAATTAACATGTTTTATAAAAAAAAAATGGTCCCGCCAAAATGACCCTACTTGATGGTAAACATGAGTAGAATCCATGAGTAGTGATCACCATCCTCATCGTGAATGCGGACAACTCAGCATGGTGACCCACACTATGGCGGCTTCTGCATCATTGGGCCTCTGGTCTCGCACACCAGCGTAAGACGACAGCATGTATGCTGTCATTTTTGGGTTGGTCTTCTATACGATGAAACTGCTTCATTGACCGGCTCTGCTCAGGGCCGGATTCAGGGGAGGGCAACAGCCCCGGGGCCTCCACAAAAAGAGGGCCCCTACAATAGAGACTTCGGAAAAAAAAAACAAATTCAGACTAGTAAACACTAGTAAACAATTTTTCCTTTCATATTTTTTTTCGCGTTGTACCTTTAACAGTACTTTGTACAAACATGATTAAATAAAATTTAATTTTAGTTAATTCTTGTTTCGAATTATATTTATAAGTTCGTTAAATAATAAAAGAGTCTATACTTGGATTCACAATAAATTATTAAATAGAAACTAGATTGAAAAAAAATGATCATTTTATTTGGAATATAATTTAGGACCAAGGGGCCTCCACTTCTTTGTTGCCCCGAGGCCTCCACACCTTTAAATTCGGCCCTGGCTCTACTCCTACTAAAACGTTTCTATCAAGGAACCGCAAAATATATAAATTCTCCAATTCATAAAACCTTCTTACTCCAGTTATATTATTATCTAATAAACTCTTAAACACACACAACAAATCAACAATAAGAGTTGATACATTTAGAAAATACCTTTGCAAAAGTCAGACGTTTCTAACAATAGTCTACCCACAATGGCTTCGACTAAATCTTATCATTAGTCGGTAATCCCTCGACCAATACTGATAATAGTCGTTCATCCCCAGAACAATATATACAGGAAGACTTTGGCTACTGAAGGGACTGACAAACCTTTGAGAACGTATGAAAGGGTTGCCTTATCTCTGAGTGTGAGAATTAACCATTTTTTAAATCATGATAATTCATTCTGATTTTTCCAAAAACATTATTTATTGAGCTCATAATGTTTTTTTTTCTAAGTTGTCATTAGGAATCTGTGGCATAGTTTAAAGTTTTGATAGCTTATAACCTGCACTCGGCCAACGTAAGGACGTGTGGCCTTAACGTTTGGCCCGAGCCCAGCTGTGGGACATTTAAAATACCCAAAATGAGCTAACAAAGAGTACGATTATTTTTCACTATATCTAGCTACAGTTTGAGAATTTTTTTCTAATCGGACTAGAAAAAACAATCTCTTCAACTTTATACTATTAGTTCAGATAGTAAATGCTTTATAGGTGTTTAAATAACAAATTTAAAATCATAAGAGTTCTGAGCCTTATTTCGATCTTACCTCGTGTTTCTAACTTTGGAAACTTTGTATCCGAAAAACTGTTTGCCCCTTATTTTATTCCCTTGGGGATAAAAGCATAAAAGCATTTGTTTCCAAATTTTCAAATTGAATAATGATGCTGCGTTGATGAATCAGTCAATTAACTTATGTAAAGTAAGTAGATAGAACTAGAAAAAATTAAAAATAAAACTATGACCCGACTACGTAAAGCCCAAAAAAAAATTGCCAACGTCACCCGGACCATTATTACGAAACTCATTCATTAAAAATGAGTTGAGTTATTTAGATGCAACAAATATACATAGACAGCCAAAACTATTACCCTTCTTTTTGGCTCAGGCGTAGACCGGTAAAAAAAAATAAAAAAATTCTTAGAAGTTTTTGTGTCCAAGGAGGTTAGTTACCTACTGGTTACTGGACATAATCCCACCACGTCCGGGCTCGATTACTTACGCGTACAACACAATGTTTAAGCGCCCTTTTGTAAGAAAAATATGTCAAAATAAAGCATTGTTCGCTCCGGAAGGATTAGCTTAAAGAATAGATAATGCTTCTAATTAAGGATTATTTTCTTTTGCGTAACTCTCATAATATCTATGGTTTCTAAAAGTTTCGTGTTAACATAGCTCTTTGAAACTCTTTGGATGGTTTTTTTGTACTTTAGAAGGATATGAGGCTGAGACTAATGTGGTGCAGCGACAGACATACCAACCAAATACTAAATTAAGACTATCAAGTTGTTTCCCATAATATAATAATCGCCAAATCGGTATTAAAGAAACTCCTCCGAATTAAAGAATTAGTGTCCCTTAGAATATGTGTTATTATTCTAAGATATGTCCATATTCTGTAAGGTAGATAGGAAACTCTTTACCTATTTGTACACCGTGTTACAGATTTACACAACAGAACATAAAAGGTACTGCAAAATTGGTAACTATTACTTTGTTATTATTATGTTTACTTCAAAGTATGTACCTACCTATGTTATTTTAACTATACGCAACTATCCTAATAAAGCCCTATTCGCCAATGTACCGGCATTCATATAGCACAAATAACAGCCTCTAACAATTATCATTGCCCGTTTTGTAATTAAGAATGTTTATAACGACATAATTTCTATCACATTATCTCCTTGTTATGCGTTTGAAAAACAAGCCGACACTGCAAACTAGTAACGAATAATTCTATAGCACATAATCACTTCAAACCAGACACCTATAAATTATCCCATCATTCAGATAACATGTCACAGTGAAACTCGACCACAGACATAATTTACACGAGAAAATCCGTACGCCATTTAATAAAACATTAGTTAACGAACTACCGTAACAAAACTCCGTGATAAAGACCAACGATCCGCCATGATTAGCGAGCACTTTCGCGCCATTTTCGTTCAGTAATGGCGACATACGCTGCTCCCGTTACACGGTCGGTGTAATTACGGCCCTTTGAGAATTGAGCCGAGAATTGCCGGTAAACACCATTTTGCAACGATAGTTATGCGAGCTAGGTTAGTTTTACGTTTAACAAGAGGTTAGGGATAATTTTTAGTGCAATTAGGAAAGTTTGGATGGGGTTTGACATTAACTAGTCACCCTTTCCCGTGTCACGCAACTCGGCTTTAGTCGCCGGTTTGTGCACGATAGATAGGAGAAAGAGAAATATACTAAATCACGAGAGTTTACAAGAAGTTTAATGTTTTAACAATCAATACAATTGGATAGATGTAAACGGAATACAAGGGCTAGTTCGCGAGCACGTTAGGGCGTGGGCTCTTGAGAGTTTGTCGGTGATGCCTCCAGAAATAGGAGACACTTAACTTGGGCAGCGAAGCAGTAGAAAGAGGGCTGGGCTTGAGGCGCGCGCTGTTCTTATAGCCGCGCGCGGAGTAGCGGGGAGACGCTCGCCTGCTAGCGGGGAACGGGGCAGTGTAACCACGTTACACCCGTAGATACTATTCCCTACCTAGATGCCTAGATAGATCATCGATTATACTATTTTTGCTCAGAGAAAACTAAAAATCTATTGCTGTCAGTGTTTCTATGCCATTTTAGATTGTTGATTTAACATTGCACTGCACGGCTGAGGTAGTGGTTTAGTCGCTTCGTCGCTTACTACTCTGAATGTTGTGAATTCGATCTTCACCCGTGACAACACTTTGTTTGATCCACAAACTTTTATTTTGAGCCTGTATTCTCTATGGCATCTACCTTCTTCTATGAAGTCTCCCAAGACACAGAATATAGGTAAATATTCCAGGTGCCGGCATTGTATGTATTTAAAAATGAAAGTGTTTTTATTACGGAAAAAATACATAAATATATGCCAGGGTAAGTATACTTACCCGGGACGTAAACGTGACGCGTTTAAAAACAGACCTGAGGCCAGCAGTTCTATGGGTTATTGATGAAGTATACCTACTTTTAATCTGACATAAGTATTATAATAAATATTTTCTAATAAATATTTTCGGACACTCAACATCATTTAGTCCCAAACTAAGCAGAGATTGTGCTATAGGTCCTAGACAACTGAAATAAATAAATAAACATACTTTTTATTTGCAGATTGTACAAACATTTGGTCCGACCCGGGAATTGAATCCGAGACCTCTTGATCAGCAGCCGCATACGCTAACCACTAAACCAACAATTATATAGTTAGACAATTTATCAATTCGACTTCTTACCTTCTATTGTAAAGTTTACAAATGACACCGTGTACGTTGTGTAAAATTGAAAAAATAATGACGCACTCTTGCGCAATGCGACAATTTTCAAAATCTTGACAATGGTGTATGCCAAATTATGATCAGTGTGTGTTGTGTTTAGTTGTGACATTATCTAGGAATTCACCTGTCATCTAGGCTGTCTAAATGACATGGCAACTTTGGCTGGTTCGTTAGCCTAGAGCGTCTATTTGAAAAATATCTTAACTTTATTCGACCAGGAAAAGTACCTACCTATTTATAGTTACATTACAGTATTACTGTTATTTTAATCTTCTGACGCTAAGTCAATAAATAAAAACAAATAAAAAATATAATTGCTTAATAAGTTGATGATGAAGTGAGGAGAGTATGCCCGGGGCATTATGAATACTCTCCTATTTATTTATAACTTGGTCTGTAACAGAGACCTACATCTGGCTAAAATATCAATTCAAAGAATGAAGTTCTTATTTTACAGTTTCTATCCACGTATGTTACGTACGTTACCTGCGGTTGTTGTTGTACCTACATTTACAATAATTCCATCAATCGATTCAGTTGTTCCAGAGATTAGACGTAAGAGCCAGACTTATACAGAATTAACATGTAAGACAGGGTTCATAAAAAATGTCATAATTACGATCTAAAACTAAATTGTTAACGTTTCTAACACGGTTACAGTTTCGACACGTATAGAGGAACTTCTACTTCAGTAGCGACATCTATACACAATACAAGCACCAATAATACTTTCACGGTTGGCAAGATGGCGATACCGAATTTCAGAAATTTCATCTTTGGTAACGACATCTATGTTCACAAAACAAGCAACATTAACGCTTTCACAGTTCGCAAGATGACACTACACTCTTAAAGTTTCTGTTACACATTCCCACGAAAATAAATTTCAATCGCATTAAAACTATATAGTACTACTTATTTAGATAATTACCACTTATTTTTCTAGTAAGATGATTTAGTTTGACAATATCGATGGAACTTGGAACTGTTCCGCAAACCAAATTTAGCCACACTCATATGACCTAGCAAATATCAAAGAAAGCTAAAAGTTACAACTAGTTAATTTAGAGATTTAAAATCAAAATTCTTTTCTTGACTGACTTAGATAACTAACAGTTTTCATTGTTTTTCAGACCTTCACATTTTCTAATTTTTACAATTTTTGAACGAATCACATTAGATTATCGAATGTCACATTGTTAATTGTCAATAATGTCATTCGAGATTTATTCGGCTGACTGGCTGGCTTGCCGAGGCGTTGGTATTTGGTAAATGAAAATAAATAAACAACCAATAACCTTAAAAAATAAAATGATTGGCGTTAGACTAAATACATTTAATGATACTTCGGGAGAGCCAGAACAGGATGCTAATTCAGCTCTAACAGAACTAGACAAAGGTAAACACCAAGTCCTCTTACAAAATAGT
Organism: Phragmatobia fuliginosa; assembly: GCA_932526445.1. Lineage (NCBI taxonomy): Eukaryota > Metazoa > Arthropoda > Insecta > Lepidoptera > Erebidae > Phragmatobia > Phragmatobia fuliginosa. The sequence goes on from OW052070.1 coordinate 19,430,227, forward strand.
CGTAAATTACAAAAAATACTAGACCCCTAACTATGAAATTCTTTTTAACAGGTCTACGTTCAGGTAAAGTAGGTGAACAATGCGAGGCAATCGTCCGTTTCCCGCGTCTCTTTGAAAAATATCCATTTCCTATCCTCATCAACTCTTCATTCTTGAAACTTGCTGATGTGTTTCGTATGGGCAACAACTTCCTTCGTCTGTGGGTCTTACGGGTCTGTCAGCAGAGTGAGAAGCATCTTGACAAGATTCTGAACGTAGATGAGTTTCTCAGAAGAGTATTTAGTGTGTTACACTCTAATGATCCAGTGGCCAGGGCTCTGGCACTAAGGACCCTTGGTGCCGTAGCAGGTATTATACCAGAGAGGCAGAATGTACATCATGCTATACGAAGGGGGTTGGACAGCCATGATAATGTGGAGGTAGACGCTGCAATTTATGCCACTACTAGATTTGCTGCACATTCGAAGTAAGTTCTGAATCAGTTGAAATTTTTTGTCTGTTTTTTTGCTCCGGATAATCTGTGGACCATTTTCAACAGGACTCTCGCTGGTAGAAAGCTGATGTCATAAGAGGCTATATTTTTTAGACTAGCCCTGCGATTATTTACGACAATAACCGTGGGTAATACTGCTAGTCTATACTTTTAGTAGGAATTCCTTAAAATAATATTTTATTTGCTTAGTATGATTATCATCATCCATCATAAAAAGATTTTAGTAATTTAAACCATTGTTGACCATTTTTATATTAATTTTTCCAGTACGTTTGCTGTTGCCATGTGCAACAAGTTATGGGATATGGTTGACTGTGAGAGTACTGCTGCAGAGCGGAGAGCTAAACTTGTTCGAGCTTTGCGTACTGTTCATGGTGGAGGTAAGACATACATCTGTATAAGTCCTTACTAATTTTTACCCAACTTTAGTGTAGGCATTCTGTGTTTTAATATAAATAAATTTGTCAATACATAAGAAAACACCCAAAGTCCGAAGCAAGAACTTGCAGGTCATACAAATTACGATACCAAATTACGATTGTAACTTTTAGGTCATACAAACACACAACAGGTACGACATGGGAATTGAACTCAAGACCTCTTGATCAGTAACCGCATACTCTGATTACTAGACCAACAAGGCAGTCAAATTTAATTTATGTTCCACAGTACCACCCAAATAACTTTTGGGTGGTATTGTGGAACATCTGGTTCTTTAATGGGAATTCAAATTCAAATGTCAATAGATTCGTAATAGTACCTTGGATAGCTCAAAAAATTTATGTAGAGAGGTTATGTTTTTTTAAACTGTTATATTTTTGCCACCAAAGTTTTTAACCATCTATGTCTAAATATTGCTAATAATTGTATTCTGAGCTACATTATATGGCTACAGCTACATTAAATGTTATTTACTTTTTTCCAATCAGCTGTTCGAGCCCAAGGTGTCCTAAAGCTACTCCGTTCATTACTAGAACGTTTTCCATCATCCAACACAGTGCGTGCCGCTATCATTGCACTCACCCATATAGCTGCTGACACTGTCGTACATGTGCCCGATCAGGTACTACACATATTAAATTTATATATATTAACTAGCGGCCATCCCCGGTTTGTATTTAAAAACATTTTAAACTTGACAAATTAAAAACTAAAATCTTCCTCGAGAATCAATCTATCCATTGCTGAAAACAACATGAAAATCGGTGCTGTAGTTTTTATGTTTAATGCGAAAAGGCAAACAGATAGCATGGCAGATGACTTTGTTTTATAAAATGTAGTGATACCATACAGGAGAAAAAATAAACTCCTTCTGTATATGGATATACTTAAAATTGTCTGGACATATGGTGTCCAACTATGTGGACCTACCTCTCACTAAAACGTTGAAGATTCTGCAAATATTCTAATATAAAATTTTGGGAATAAAATCCAGTGCTGGCCACAAATGAGCATCTGCAACTCAATATTATAAAATATACATAACGCATATAAGTTATCTATCATTTCATGGATATCCAACAAGCTTTTTATAGAGTTCACTATTGAAATTTTAACAGAAATGTTAGTCTATTGTTCAATTTGTGACCTTTGTGTCCTAAAGCTGAGTTTGATTAATAAAACGGTAAAAATAGATGAAGGAAATATAGGTTAGCAATACATGAAAGCATGGCTATTCTATAAATTAGAACAGAGTCCCTCAAGGATCTATGTTGGGCCTCAGTCTAAACGGTATAAATATTTAGACTTATCCTTGCACTTAATCAACAGAATGTCTTAAGATAATTCGCAGAGTTACTGACTGATTGTGTAAACAATATCCTGGGATTGTTAAGAGCCAGGTCAGACTAGTTTTGTCTTCGGTATTATTTGCAACTACCATTCCTTAAAAGTTTTTTTTTATAGCTTATACAGAGTTTGTTACTTTAAATCACTGTTGTTTCCCTCAGGTTGAGTTACTTCTAAGCATTGCGATGAACGATGCCCGTTCGTCCGTACGTCGCTCAGCTCTCGTGGGTCTTCGCAAGCTGGCCGAACATGCTGCATTGTGGCCGGCTGATTGCATAGAGAACCTCGTCAGAGCCGCTACGGATAGCCAAGAGATGGCACACACTATGTTGTGTCTTCAAGTCATGCAGGTATGGTTCAGAAATTCATATATTTATAATTTCTAGCGCCTGTTGTCAAGATAGTGGAGAATCCAGGAGTATGGGTCACTATCCTTATTATGAGGGTAAGCAATGCAGAGTGGTGATCCATACCATGGCGGCCTGGTCAGCTGTTGGAGAATGATGCAGAATAATTGCTCCTCCAGTCTCACACTCACCAACGAAATACGACAGCAAGAATGCTGTCATTATTAGGATGGTCTTTTGTGTGAGGGTATTACTGCCCCGTTCGAGCCGGCTCATTCGTGCTGAAATCAGCCTGGCTCTACTACCTACAAAACTGTTCTTATATGCTTAGATATATTTTAAAAACTGTCTACTGTCACGAAACATTTGGACGTCCTGATCTGAAAAATCTATGATGTTTTGGTACAACAGAAGCTAGTGGCGTGTCCAGCAGTTTGCGCAGCTGCAGCGTCTCCGACGGGCAGCTGTGCGGCTCTGCGGCGCTACTGCAGCGACATCGCGCTCAGTTCAAACCTCAGCCGTGCTGCTACTGCCGCTGATGTCCTCACCATGCTGCTCGTACACTGGTAACAACCCCCCCCCCCCACACACACACTAACACACACACACACACACGCGCACACACCACACACTCATCATCATCATGACATCACAACAAAAGTCTACTAGGACGCGAGTAAAATCTTGAGACTAACAAACGCTTCGTATTTTGACATCTGACACACAACGCCATCTAGTCCCAAACGAAGCAGAGCTATTTGCAGATCATATAAACATTTGGTCGCAACAACGGATGAGAAACGCCTACATGTGACTGAAATGCGAATGTTGAGATGCATGTGTGGTGTGACCAGAATGGACAAGGTGAATAATGAGTTTATTAGAGGAAGCCTGAAAGTAGCACCATTTGATGAAAAGTTGAGAAGCAAGAGAGTTTCCTGGTATGGACATGTGATGCTTAGAGAGGAGCAAAATGTAGTGAAGAAAGTTTTAAGTATAAAAGTTGACGGATATAGGAGTAGAAGGCGACCCAAGAAGAAATGGCTGAACTGCGTGAAAAAGGATATTGCCAGAGTAGGAATAAACAGTGAACTGACGAGTAATAGAGAAGAATGGAAGAAGAAAATGAATTGCACCTACCCCAAATAAATTTGGAAAGATAGTAGGAAGATGATGATGATGATAAACATTTGGTCGCATTCGTATTCAGCACCACTGCGTCACTGAGGCAGTTAATGGAGAGTGATGAGACTATTTGTCATTTGTTAAATAATTATTTTACATTTACTTTTCAGTTACGAAGAGTGTCTACCAGTAGACGGGTCAGATTTGATGTTGGCCTTGGAAACTTTGGTCATTGCTACTGGCGCAGATGACAACCCGAATAATATCAAACCTCTGAGGATAGCTTTGCGCTGTTTGGTAAGTTGAAGAACATATTGATATCCTAACACTACAATAATGCATACGCAATTGATAGTAACAATTGTGTTGCGGTGTCATGTCCGTCCATCTGTGCGTCTTCGACAGTGGACAGTGCTAGAAAAGTGAAACTTTGCATGAATATATGTTGTGATTACATAGACAAAGTGCTACAATAAAATTAAAATATTTTTACTTGGGGTACCTCCCGTACTCTATCTTTTTTTTAAACTTTAATGCGCATTTTTGGTAAAAACAGGGCCATCCCCATCCTTTCTCTAAACATATGAAAAGATCTTTGCAGTGCTTATATTAGACAAAATTTAATAAAGCTGTTCTACAGTAGATTTAACCATCACATCCATAATCTTTCATAGTTATAATACTAGCTTATTATTAGAGAGGAGGTTCTGGTCTGCTTATTCTATGCTGGCCAGACGGTTTGGCATTGGTTGTTTCGAGTTTACCTTCTCTTTGCAGTGATGTTGTTTTGAATAATTTGATCCTTAAGTCAGTTCTTACGATACCCATGGGATATAGGGGTGTATACATTCTGTATTTTTAATTTGTTCATCATCATCATCAACAGCCTTTAACAGTCCACTGCTGGACATAGGCCTCTCCTTTGAAAGGAGGTATTGGCCTACTATACCACGCTGGCCAGACGGGTTGGTATAGGGTTTGTTTCAAGTTTTCCTTCTCTTTGCATCGATGTTGTCTTGCGTAGTTTATCCCTTAGTCGCCTTTTACGACACCCGCGGGATGAATAGGAGTGGTGACACTTTGTATTCTTAATCCGTCACCACACGGATGTGTTTTAATTTGTTACCATATCGAAAATTTTGTATGATTTTATCACAATTAATTAGATAATGTTTTCGAGTAAAGACAGTTAGCGAAACCATAGATTAAGATCAGCGTTCCGGAATAATTTCTTAAATGAAAGCTTTTTCTAAATTAATTTTAAAATTCAACTTTTCCTACAAAACTACCTGTATAACTGTTTTTAGACATTCGCGATACACATAGTTTTTGTTGTAAAGTGGGATTTATTCGCTTTAATATTTTTTAAAACGTACCAATAACTTCTTTATTTTTATCTTTCGAATGGGTTATACTTAAAGGATTCGATCCCGGTCGACTTTTTGAATTCCGGGATTACCTACAGTTAATTCCGGGATCCCGGGATAGTCCCGGAATTGTATTGGTAATGGAAAGTGGTAACAAAAGAAAGTAAAACATCAAAATCAATTTTGTATTTAACTTTTGCTTTTCATCATCATCATCATCATCAGCCTATCTCAGTCCACTGCTGGACATAGGCCTCTCCCGTTGCTTTTATGCATACAGAATATTTAAGTTAATAATCTTCAAAAAGGTGGTGATACAAAATTATACTTTCTTCTTGAAAAAAAAAAACAAACTAGGCACTTCTGTAAATAATTTATGAAATGAACAAGAAACATAAAAAAATCAACTTGTTTAAACTATAAAAAATAATATATGCTAAAGAGATCAATGTTTAAAGGTACTTATATTTTTAAATTAAATTGACCAGAAATTTTATAAATTACTTATTTAAACCATGATTTAAATTTAGGTAAGTCTGAGTAACTTTTGCTAATAGTAACGACCTTAAATCTTATTACCGCTCGTGATCACGGTTAGACCGCTCGTGATCACGGTTATACCGCTCGTGATCGCGGTTAAACTGCTCATGGTCACCGGTAGGCTCGAGAGTCTAACCGTGTCCCCGAGTAGTATACCCCGAAAAAACTGAGTGTGTCGGTAATGTCGGATTTTCAAGTTCATTCGAAACGAGGTTTCTTTATTAAAGAAACTCGGTGGAGAAAATATAATTAGAAGCAATGTTTAATAATGGCAGGTCCAACTGAGCAAGGCGTCCCCGGTGACGTACTGCGCGCGAACTGCGGAGGTGGTGAGCGCTGCGCTGCAGCAGTGCGGGCGCGGGGCGGGGTGCGGCGGGTCGGCGCGGGGCGGGGCGCTGCTGGAGGCGCTGGCGGCACTGGGCGGCGCGCCCCACTCCGCACATCACCTGACGCCAGCGATGCCTGTGCTGCATAACGCGCTACACCTCTACCTCACCACGCATACGTGAGTCACGCTCAACTTTACACTACTAGAACCACGCTCAATTCACCACGAATGGGCCGGCTCAACCGTGACGGAGAAAGCCCCACGGCTATCACCAATTGGTGGCCTCGAACCGAGGAACCAGGTATACCCTCGAAAGGAAGTCCTTGGAAGGAAACGTACAGTAAAATACACCATCGCTTGTAAGACCGACCTAGAAACAATAGCATACGTGCTGTTGTATTTTATTTATGAATGCGAGACCGCAAGGCAATGTTGCGGAACCATTTCAACATTCATAATTTAGGTTTGGCACGGCAAATCGGCAATAGGTTACCATAGTGTAGGTCATCGTGCTACATTCTCTGCATTCACAAGGAGGATGGTGACCGGTCTTGGATTCTGCTTATACTTTCCATCTGACAGAGTAGTGATAAATATTTGAGCAGACACTAGACATATTCAAATGCTCAAAATTTTCATTTACCTCGAAACACTGATTGTTTCTATTTCGTATTATTTTATGGTATACCTCATTACTTTAATTCCAAAATTCTAATATATCACGCTATTTATAAACTATTGTTAAAGCTATAAACACTTGCTACTTCTTACAGTAGCAAAGACAATGCCGATGATGACGACACAGTCCTCGTACTGCTTTGCACGGTGCTATTTCAAGAGAGAGCTGGTAAAGCCCTGACCCATAAACTGAACCCAGCGTGGCAGGAAAAGATACTCAAAACTATTGCGTCTTCCAACGGATGGGTGCGGTACAGGGTCGGCAGAGCGGCGCTGCGGTAAGTACTTAAAATTGACTTCACAATAACGATTACTACACACTTATAACAAGTTGCATTGTGTACTGCATCTATAGGTACTATAAAAATAAAGCTCGTTAGACAATTAACAAATTTTGACAGACAAAGTATAGATATTTACAAGTATTTACAATTTAAGTGTTTTAAAATATTCAAAATAGTAATGGTCCCACATGCGTGCCCTGTGGTAGTCCAAGTAGTATTTTGAATATTTTACCATTATTTATAATATTTATATCCATATTTCAAAACTATTATAATCTACATTCGTAGAGAAAAACATCTTCAAAGGGAAAACCTTGAAAAAGATGGTCTGGCATTAACTATTTAGTGTACTAAAATATTGGTTGACGAACTCAAAAGCCTATTTAATATCTTAACGTAAATTCGTTGAGCATTGTTTTCGCCATTATTATTGAATGTCTTTTGGTGGTTATGTAAGTATTTTTTTAATTCCAGTTATGGTCACCATAGTTTGGCGGCGTCAATTCTGAAGCGTTTGTCTGAAGAGGCACCCAGCGAAGCTGCTCAGAGATGGCTGATGGCGTTGTATCGCGCAGCCGCTGCTGATGCTAAACTTGTGCAAGAAGGTAAATAAAGGACAATGTCGAATTTTGTATTGACACCATTCCCACTCTAACAGACATGGGATGATCGAATGATGAAGAAGCATCTCAATAGGTCGCCATCTTGTAGTGTTTGCATTTCGTGACCACTATTCTTAGATTGTACAGTGACATCAGATAGCTGGTGGAGCAGTGGAGGTTTCTCCATAGTAGGTAGAGTTCAGATAAAACAGGAGTGTGCTGTAGTTCATGTAAACTCAATTTATTTGTACTAATAAAATACTTGTTACAAGTTGCCCAATCAACGATTTTATACTACTACGCGACGTGTGTTTATCTCAATCACATTTTTATTTATAGGTGGTGTGCAATCGATATTGCTCACCACCTATAAATTGTTATTCTATATAAATTTATGTTAAGTGCGGAGTCATCAAATCATGTACATAGATATCACGAGCTCGTACATAGATATTATATATGCTATATCAGGCAGAGTAGACTCCTTTAAAAATACACACTCTGTGTCATAATATTGTAATGCGTAGGCCCACGTCAGTGTTGGGCATTAATCAATTAATATTTTAATCATCGTAGTAATTGATTGAAAAATTAATTGCAATTGATTTAATCACAATTCATTTAATTGCAAAATCTATTGCAATTGATTTAATCACAATTGATTTCAATTGCGATTAAATCAATTGCAATTAATTTTGCAATGAAATTAATTGTGATTAAATCAATTGCAATTAAAATAATGCAACTAATATTTTTAATTGTTGCAACAAACAATTAAAACTAACAATGAATAATCATGTTTTTCTGCACTGTACCTGTGTAGGTGCACACAATATAAATGATCTTTCTTGTTATCTTACTTATAACCCCGCGAAACTTCCTATTTGTTTCTGTGTATTTTTCAATGCAAACTGTTGTTACCTGTTGTTGTTCAGTTACAATCCCTTTTTATTCGCGCGGGCGCAGATAAGCGAAAAGTCAAGATCGTTTGTCAAAGTTATAAGCTCTGGCTCAGACTTAAGGCCATCTACTTAACTTCTGCCAGTCAGTCTGTTTAGTCAGTCCTGTCAGTTCAGTTTGTTTAGTCAGTCCTATCAGTTCATGTCAGTCAGTTCTGTCAGTTCAGTTCAGTCAGTCCTGGCAGCACAGTCCGTTTAGTCAGTCCTGTCAGTTCAGTATGTTTAGTCAGCCCTGTCAGTTCATTTCAGTCAGTCCTGTCAGTTCACGTCAGTCAGTCCTGTCAGTTCAGTTCAGTCAGTCCTGTCAGTTCAGTTCAGTCAGTCCTGTCAGTTCAGTATGTTTAGTCAGTCCTGTCAGTTCATGTCAGTCAGTCCTGTCAGTTCAGTTCAGTCAGTCCTGTCAGTTCAGTATGTTTAGTCAGTCCTGTCAGTTCATGTCAGTCAGTCCTGACAGTTCAGTTCAGTCAGTCCTGACAGTTCAGTCTGTTTAGTCAGTACTGTCAGTTCATGTCAGTCAGTCCTGTCAGTTCAGTCAGTCCTGTCAGTTCAATCACTCCTGTCAGTCCATGTCAGTCAGTACTATCAGTTCAGTCACTCCTGTCAGTCCATGTCAGTCAGTACTATCAGTTCAGTTCAGTCAGTCATTCCTGTCAGTTCAGTTCAGTCAGTCCTGTCAGTTCAGTGAGTCAGTTTAGTTCAGTCAGTCCTGTCAGTTCAGTTCAGTCAGTCCTGCTGACTGCAAGGTTATCAGTCAAGTGAGAGCCCTACCCTGTACCACTCCTCCATCTTCTACTTCTTCTATTTACTTTATTTAAATTTAATTAAAGTTTAATTGCAGAAACAATTAACAATTGATTAATTGTTAATTGCAAAACTAACAATTAACAATTAATTAATTGTTAGTTGATATTTTACAATTAATAAATTGTTAATTGTTTCCTTGCAATTAAATTTTGCCCTACACTGGCCCACGTATATGTACGGCTATTAGTTTCTGTCTCTATGTGGGCTATAGTATTATGTGATGTGGTGTCGGTGCAGGTATATCGGGTCTGGAGGAGGCGAGCGCGGGGTGGGAGGTGTGCTCGGGGTGGGGCGGGGCGGGCGGCGCGGGCGCGGCGGCGTGGGGCGGGTGCGCGGCGGGGTGCGCGGGGTGCGGCGCGTGCTCGGCCCTGGCGCCCGCCTGGATGCGCGCGCGGGCACACGCGCTGGCCGCGCTTGCACGCACGTTGCACGCCGCTCGCGCGCTCTGCACGCAACCCCCGCCCGCCATCGCGCACACGTACGCACAGGTACGCAAATAACAGCGCCACGTGTTGTTATCGTTGTGCTGACGTGATCATCATAATGTTCTAGTAAAAATTACATAAACTGTCAATATAAATATACTCTAATACAATAGATGTAGCTTAAAAGACAGTAAATGATATGAAAATCTTGAAAATCCCTATAAGAAATAACAAGCGATATAAAATTTACATTTTATCACTGACTTTATGGCACAAAAAATAAGATCGATAGACTTCATCTTCGCGTTGTATAAAGTTCTTAGTTTACGAGAACAATAAGTGACTTCATTTTATACCATATAGTATTTTGGTAAAGAGTAGCCGTCCGAGTAGAAGATAGACAGCGGTAAAACACGACTCATACGTAATAGTTTTGTCAAATATTTATAAAGTGAAATGAAAATTTATTGTTTTCTTATGACGTTGTCACGTTAACAATTTTTTTGAGACGTGTAATTATAATGCTTAGTTCACACAGACCGGCTCGGAGAGGAGAGCAGATTTTTATCACGTTTGAAACAGAGTATTGAGTAATTGTAGTAAAGTTTATCTTTGCATGTACACTTTTTTTGTCATTATGAATGCTTGAACGCGCTGCGTGTGAATTCAATGTGAATCAGAGGAGCCGACTGGTTCCGGTTGCGTGCTCTTTCTCGCTCGCGTTAAGCCAAGTGGTTCCGATAGCGTGCTCTTTCTCGCTCGCGCAGACGATTGCCTCCGAGCCGGTCTGTGTGAACGGACTCTTAGGAACAGTGTTTTATATTGTGGTATGTTGTTGGGTACAGAGCACGCGCGACGTGTCCCTGAAGGCGGGCGCGTTCGCGTCAGCCCTGCGCAAGGCGGCGCGGGCGGTGGCGGGCGTGGCGCAGCGCTACGGAGCCATCGCGCGCACCGCCTTCCACGCTGACGACTCCACGCTCAGGCACCTGCACATGTATCCTTTCTACTTACTAAACTGACACCTCCCAACGCTTGGAGACCACAAAAATTCGCCAAATGTTATTCTCTACAGGAATTAAATTAACTGCATTTTGTAAATAGATACCGTACGTACTTCATATTTACTACGAAATTATTCTCCTAATTTTAGGAAGAATAAATTCGAATATTGAATAAAAGTGAGGCGTCGCGTCACGTATTAGTTATGACGACTAACAAACAGTGCAAAAACACTTAGAGATAGTTTTCCCACGATCAAAATGATGTAAGAGTCGAGAATTTATGGCGCTTACGCTTTTCATTCCACGTATCGGAACTTATAACTAATATTATATAACTTAGATTCAGACACTTTTTTTTCCTTTATTCCCAATATTATTTGGAGTCGGCTACTAGTTCAACCGGTTCTACCTGAATATCAGTTTTTCCAAGGAACGACTGGCATCGGACCTCCGCAACCCTAAGGGAAAACTGAAATTCGTAGGTTGAACTATATAAGTGTATATAGTAAATGTATTACATAATATATTACAAAGTATGTCAGACAAACACCTCAAACCAAAACAATAACCGACCACAGAGTATAAGAAAAAATTAACGAGAAAAAATATCAAAATAAAATATTCCTTAGCAAAATACAGTTCCCAATATACATACGCCCAGCTGGCACAGTTCCTGGACCGCATCACCTCTAGCCAACAGGAACGTCCCCCTGAGCTGGACAACGTGGACTTAAAACCGACTTCGTTGGAGGAGATGATCGCTCTGTCACCCAGTATTGCTCTTGCGGATATCTCCTCGAAACTATTCGATAATCCCACCACTGGACCTGGTATCACTCACAGGGTAAGTGAATACTCATGAAGGAACCTTTAGTAATTCTTAGTAATAGCCCAAGCAGCATGGCAAAGAGAAGGTAAGCTGGACCAACACCCCATATCGTTTGTTCACGACCAAATCATTTTTATATAGTACAAATATGTTTATACCATGTATCAATAGATGGCATTGTACCATTCACCTGAATCGTGCTATCATTTCACTACCTGCATCAGTGTAAGGTACTATATTGTGATTTATAAATATCCGCTAGATAATCTGGATCAGATTACAGTTGTGATTTCATTTATTGGATTCTACTAGTATTGCATTTTAGTTAAACAAGACCAGTGGCGTTTTTATTCATAGTGCAGGGTGTTCATTGTCTGTTTGTTGCTTTTTCAGGCTAAAACTATTGAATCAATTCAAATTAAATAAGCAATGACGGTGCGGTTAAACTGGATGGGTGAGCATGTGGCATGATATGTTATGATCGTTTCTGTGATTTCGTGGTCATGTTAAGCAGTCGGTCCCAGTTGTTATTTTAAGATAGCAGTCGTGAAGCTTGCAACGGCACAACTTGCTAGTCTCGAACATTATGATTTACCAGTATGGCCTTAACTCCTGAGAGAAGACCCGGGTTTAGCAATGGGATGTTATGGGTTGTTAATGATGATGAATTTTTACCTAAAAAACTGACATATACGCGGATGAAAGCTAGTTTAAAATACTTGTTGGGTCCACAGCACGCGGAGGCGGTGATATGCGCGGTGGGCGCGCTGTGCGGGGGTGCGGTGTGGGCGCGCGGGTGCGTGGCGGGGCGGGGCGGGGGCGCACTGTGCCGCGTGTCGCTGAGCCCGGCCTGGCCGCCCGCGCCGCCCGACCACGCCGCCACGCTGCCGCTCAGCCACCGCCTCGCGCTCAAGCTCGAGGGCGTCGTACTGCCGCCCGTGCCGCTCAGGTACACACACACTGTATATAGGCTTGAAGGACCACACTCATTTTTTTTTTTTATAAAGTGTGAGTTGCTCTTTCGAATCATATCTTGTCTATTTTGTTCGATTTTGTTCGATAATGTTATAGTGGTCGAGCGACTACCATGCTGAAGTCTGGAATTCGATACCTGGATTGGAAGAAATGATTGTATGATCTGCAAATATTTGTTTTGTGGTACAACCTCTATTTCCATCCAAATGGAAAAAAACTATGTTCAGCAGTATTCTGCGATAGGCTAATAATGATGATCTCAATAATACATTTTTTGTTTGACAAATTTAGCATAAATATTTAATTCCCTCTTTTTATAGCAAGCGTCAGCGCCAACGTCAAGTAAAGGGCGTTCAAATCACCGTCACAGCCACCCCACACCCTCGCAGCAATGAGAAGGTAAGCAAAATAAAAAATACATCTTACAGAGCCATCTAAGGAAAAAATACCGAACTACGAAGTAACTGGTAACCCTGTATCACCATATAGATAATTATCGGAGTATCCTCTGTTCTGTTGGAGGGACATGACACTCATCCCTCCACACTATACTAACATCATCAATCCTGTACAACATATAATGATTTTAAATAACCTGCGTACTTCACATGATCTGCTTATAAGACCCGTTTCTTAACAGAAACGGGTATCGTGTTCCTCTATCACAAAGAGAGGATCCTCCGACCAGACGAGGTGATCATGCCTGGCGGGCCACTGCTTAACGGTTGATGTTGTAATGTTGTATTATACTAATCGCCGCGAGTATTTCTTTATCGCGATTCAGGATTAGTAGTTACTCCGTATAGTACAATCGGTGTTTTCTTCGTGGTTCAGTTTTCCTTCGGTAGATGGCGTTATTGTATATATTTCGCTTGCGCTGTATGTGGAAGTCGCCACACTGCCATTACTAGCCCAATATTGTCCAACAGACAGTGGAGCTAACAAACGTCCAGCCGGTCCTGACCGCCGTGCAGACCGTGACGCCGGTGCGCGACTACTTCTCCGCGCAGCAGCTCGTGTCGGTCAGCACTCCCGGACTGTACACGGTGGCAGTGGAGGCCGGCTTCGTCGATGAGAAGGGGGAGCTCTGGAACACTGGTCCTAGGACTAGTATTGTGATTAAGGTGGGTAGTTTTAATTCTATTTTTTAATATACCTTTTTTTACCGTTTTTTAACCGACTTCAAAATAGGAAGAGGTACTCAATTCAATAAACCATTCCTTTAGTGGTTAGAAACCCTTTTACAAAGTGGAGGTCATGCGTTTGATTTCCACTAAAAATAAGACAACTCCCGCATTAGAAATATATTCATGTGTTGCGGGATCTTACAAATAAACAAGAAACGAACACAAAGAACACCCAGATTCAGAATAAGAATTTGTGGATCACACAAAATATTTTCCCATATAGGATTTGAACCCACATCATTTGGTCCCAGTAGAGAGTGGCGTGGCGACCGCGTGGTTTAATTTATCTATAACATGTATACATAAATAAAAAATATATGAGTATGTTTATCAGCGCAAGTTTTATAAGTTTTGTCTAGTTTGTATGAGATGTTATAATTGTAAGTTGTTCTGAGTCTGGGTGTTATTTCTGTCTGTTTCATGTATGTTCATAAAGTCTCTCGCGATGCAAGATATATTCCCAATGCGAGAGGTATCTTTTAAATAAACAAAATAATGATAAATTCTTGCGATAACATGCAAAATGTTTAATAAAATATTTTTGTTCTAGGCCCACGAAGACCCATCTACAAAGGGAAGTACCCAGGCCTCACGAAGCAGATTTTAAATTATCATCAACATCTCTAAAGCCCACTGTTGGACAAGTTTCTTCCTTGAAATGAAGTTTTGGCCAATATAATATTTATTATACTGTCCAGACTAATATCTCAAAATAATTATGTAATGGAAGATGGAAGAATCTGAAAATACGAAAATATTAATGTCTTTCGAAATATTTTAATATAGTACTAAGACAATTAACACATAATAATCTTTTATTTCATTGAAATCTGTGCAGTGATTTAAGCGTGAAAGCGTAACATACATATAGTTACTTTCGAATATATTAGTATGTATAATATTATTGAACATAATATGTTAAAAGAAAATAATAAAGTTAATAATAATATAAGTTTTTATTTTCAATCAAAAAGATACTCACTACTAGACTCCGTAGGTAGTATCCAGACATGTTGGTACAGGGTTTGTTTCACGTTTTCCTTCTCTTTTCAATGATGTCCAGCGTAGATACCTGCCCTAGCCATCTGTACTGACACACTCGGGATCAATAAAGGATGCTCCGTATTCTTAATCCGTCACCACACGGTAAATGTTACAACACACTTCGTTACACACACGCCTGCTGCCGTCTACTGCTGAACGAAGGCATCCTCCAAAGAACACTATCCGTCCTGATCTTGGGCAGACCGCATTCATCATATACAAACCATTATAAGTAGCAACGCATGCGGAAACATACAACAACGCCCTCTACCCAAAGAACACTAAACCACGAAGAAACATGGAACGAGCTATACGGAATAACTACTAATCCTAAATCGCGATATAGAAATTATCGCGCCGATTACCATATACACAACATCCTAACATCAACCGCTGGGTAGACATGATGACCTCGCCTGGTCGGAGGATCCTCCCTTTATGTTGGAGAAACACGACACCCGTTCCTCTATAAATTATTTTCGAACAACAGAATTAACACCAATATAAATCATAATTGACAACTTGTAGTAGAAAATGTAATGTAATGAAAAAGCAAATTACTAAAAATATCCTTAGATACAACATTGAGAATAAAACGCTCGAGATAAACACATACCTAAGTAGGTCGCTTTGATAAAAAGTACTTTATCATTTGCTGTTCTGTGAAAGTCAAAAAATAATAATTTCTTTTATTTTTCTGACTGCCTTGTTGGTCTAGTGGTTAGCGCATGCGGCTGATGTTCAAGAAAGAGGTCTCGGGTTCGATTCCCGGGTCGGACTAAATATTGTTTCAGAGTCTGGGTGTTTCCTATGAATATTGTGTATCAAAGAAAGTATGTTTATGTAATTATATCAGTTTTCTAGTAACCTTAATACAAGCCCTGCTTAGTTTGGGACTAGATGATGTTGTGTGTAAGATGTCCGAATTATTTATTTATTTTTCCAAATTTACATGTCCGTTCTATTCGATTTTTACGATGTGTGTGGTGTACGGTCGGAATCGAAACGGCATAAACCACTCGATTTGCATCTGAAATGATAAAGATCCGAGGACAGCTGTTATCTAGACATCACATAGTAGGATTTAATTCTGTACCAATTTTCTTTCTAAAATTTTTTTCAATAAACCAAATTCTCCTTTTGCATTTAGTAAAACTAATAACCAGCCTTCCTCTTTTACTGTTCCAATAATAATCTTTTATCTTTATCTGAGTATTAAAGACAAGACACCTGTATGTACTTGAATTACATTAAATTTGTTCAATTGACAGCACCTGTCTTAATATCTGATAAATCACAAGAAAACGGAACAAGATAGCAAGCTATCTTCATCGATAATATGCAATGAAATAAACACGAAGAGCATATAAAAAAAATTTTTTTTTTACATTTCTTAATAGATCTGTACAGTCTCTATATACATTTTTCTGACGGTGTGTTCCCCACGTTCACAGCAACGCAACGTCAAGTCGTGCCTTTTTTTTTCGTGCTGAAAATCGTCATGGACCGTCACCCCGCCGGGGTTTACTGCGGCGGGGTGGTGTGTCGCACTCGAACCGACTAAAAACCGCACGGTGTGACCTCTCTGCGCTTCTCTTTTTAGTACGAGGAGAAGTCCAGTGTCAGATCTCCTTCTGGACTCCTCCCAGCACCTACCCGCTCCTGATGCGGGCACCGTCTCTGTACGACGACCCTCTCTTTGGCTTCGTCCGGCGCACACGGACGCCGCCCCCTCGCGGCTGACCAATTAATGCGGGTGGAAGGAAAACCCGTCTCGTCCACCCGCGGCCTAGATCGTTGCACTCAGTCACGTCGATCAAAACAAAATATTAGCCAATGAAACAAGAGAATAAAGGCGTCGGGGATTGCAGAACGAAAAACGTTTGCAACTTGGCTAGAGGGGCTAGAGATCGCTACCGTCCTCAATAAGCGCAAGCTATACACAGATAAGGCTATTGTCACTCTAGCAGAAGCAGGCCGGGGTGGTAGCTCGACGTTCCCTATATGCTGCAGCAGATGAGCCCGTCGGGGTTCCAGAGTTTTCTTCTAGGGTAATTAGGTACACCAGGTTCACCGACAACTAGTACCTGAGACGACCTGCGTTTTTAGTCGGTTCCACCACCAGTAGGCAGTATCCGAGGGGATTTCCGCACAAAAAAAGGGGGGGGTAGACGCACGATATACATACGTTTAGTATTGCTCGTGGCGTGGTATCATACAGCGACAACCAATTTGTTTACCATAAAAAGGTTACAGTGAATCAACCTTATCTAAATAAAATAAGCCCATTTATCGAGGAAGGAAGTATATCTTCACGCTACGACCAATAGGAGCAAAGTGTTTATAAAAAAATGTTTTATAAAGAGACGAACATTATTTCTTCTGAGAGCTTCCGTTGCATGAACTGCGTAAATAGTTTTAAAAATTCGTGAAAAAAATGTACGAAATTCGGAAGTTTTTAAGCCGTCCGAAGGCCTTCAACGAAGCTTCACGACTGCTGTCTTATGATAACCGGGACCGACTGCTTAACGTGACCTCCGAATCACGGTAACGCTCATAACTTACCATGCCACTAAAGGTCACCCGTCTAGGTACTGACCGCGTCGCTGTCGCTTACCCTAAAACGCTAAAACAAGTAATCGTTTGTAATCTTTATGGTAAGTCTCATACATAAGTAATTCTAATTTGTAATATGCGTATGCACACGCAGACACGCAAAACAAATTTTGTGTGGACGTGTGTGTGTGTGTGCGCGCGCGCAAATCGCTCACACACACACAGCTCTTTAAACGTTCATGAATATTAATAACCTATCTTCGTCTTTATACAGACGTAAACAAAGAAATGACCAACAAATATAGATCGATAAGAGTTATCTAGAAACGCGATAGTAGTTTCGTACTTATCGCGCAGTATCTGACGTTTACCCAAGAAAAATGCTCGTTTTTCTAGTTATTTTCACTATTATAACAATTGTAAATCCTCTCTCGATATGTGATATTAAATATTGTGTGTGTCGGGACAAGAATGTCAAAAATCAGGACTATGTGGGTGATAATATAAAGTGTGGATACAGTGACCCGGATATATTGGAAAGAAATTATACATTGCCGCATGTAGTACACTCGCTTGATTTGTCATCGAACCGTATAGCAAATGTACAATCATCCTCTTTGTTAAAGTCAACCACAATGGCGGAGTTATTCCTCAACAATAACAAAATCACAAACATTAGTACGACGGCTTTAATGTTACCAAACTTGAAAAGGCTTGATTTGAGAAACAATCTCATAACATACATAGACCAAGAAACTTTCAGAGGGTTAAAAAACTTGGAATACTTGAATTTAGCGGACAACAAATTCACTACATTTACAAATTTAATGTTTCACCATCTGAGTAACTTGAACGAAATAATTCTGGACAGTAATAATATTGGACCTAGTTTGCAGCATGCTAATCTATTCGATAGGAGTGGTTACGGACTAACTCGCAAGATACAAAACATTTCCATCAGCCGTATCAACTTTGGAAACGTTCCACCGAACTTCTTCATCGATGCGGACGATCTCAGAAAACTTACTCTAACACACAATCAAATTACAGATGTATTTGAATTACCATGCGAACTACAATACTTAGATATGTCTGATAATCCTATTTCTGAAATAGCTGGTGAAGATTTTGCCAATTTACCAAGTCTAAGAGTCTTGAAACTAAATAATTTAATAATAAGTGAAGTTCCTGAGTTTGCTTTCGAGCACCTGCGCAGTTTAAAAACCTTAGAGCTAGAAAGAAATCAAAATCTTACCGAGTTCAGCAGTATGGCTTTCGGTAAGGATGTTCTGAGTGATGCTGTCGATTTTCCTTTGGAGAAATTGTCGTTAAAGGGGTCACGATTGACAAAACTTGACCCAGAATTACTAGAACCTTTTGGACGACTCGTAGAATTAGACTTACAAGGGAACCCTTGGCAATGCGACTGTGATATAAAATGGATGAAGAAGTTACAAATACCTGAACAATATACGGACCATCTGCGGTAAGTTACCTAATAATATACAGATCAAATAATTTAAAATGACTTGTAAATTTTATCCAACCATATTTGGGATCTGCCCAATATAGAAGATTGCATGGAATTTTAATTAGTTTCTAAGACATTGAGACTGATAGTGAATTAGAATAACGCTGAAGATAGGGCGTGCGAAACTACATAAGGGATAGTTAGTTGAAAAGTCAAAGATCACGTGGGCCATTCTTTGATTAAAGAGGTAACTTGAGTCAAAACAATGACCAAGTGACTGCTTCGTTAGTATTGTGGTTAGCGTATGCGGCTGCTGATCAAGAGGTCTCGGGGTCGATTCCCGGGTCGCAACAAACGTTTGTATGATCTACAACTATTTGTTTCAGAGTTTGGGTGTTTTCTATGTATAATACGTATGTATTTACAAAAAAAGTGTACATGTATTTATGTCAGTTGTCTTGTACCCATAGTACAAGCTCTGCGTAGTTTGGGACCAGATGATGGTAATTAAAAAGATACAAAAATAGCATAGCATAATGTCGGCGGAGTCTTACTATTGAACGATATAAATTGGCTTCGATTAGCATTGTTTTTCCTCAACAAGATTTAAGTGTGGCTGTCAGTTTTGTTTTTAGACGTTCGTAGAAATTATGTTCGTGATTTGATACAAGGTCTTTGACTTCATTGACCTGAATAACTATTTTAGCGCTGATTACATTGTGTACTATGACTCGTCATGGGAGATTTCGCGGTCATGTTTATAACTATAGTGATAGCAAATGTAAATAGCTTATGTTGGCTGAATAGTGGTCAATATTTGCGTAGATATTATGCTTAAATCATGAATAATCTCGTGTAAAGAAATTAGTTTATATATACATATATGTACCTACGTGTATATTATCTGTAAGTGAAGTAGTGTGCAATTGTAAACGGTAATTTGAGGTAATTTTCGACAAGTGGTAAGAATGATTGCAGAATAAAAGATAAATGATAAAGAACTACATTTATCTAACTTATTTATTTAAACTTCCTGCAACCGTATTACATAAGGTGGAGTTTATGTCCAGTATTCCTTCTCTTTGCATTAATGTTGTCCTGCGTAGATTGCTGCGTAGGTGGTGACATTCCATACTCCTACATACCTACCTACCGTATGTAACCAACCAGCTCAAAAAAGATAAATGCTATAAAAAGCAACAAGCTAAAGTTTATCGCTGAAATATTTATTTAAACTGTAGTAGCAATGACTTCGCAATACGGTAGATAAAATGTCTTTCAAAATTAAAGCCATACGCCAAATATTTTTCCCCAGTAAAACTATAATTGTGTAAATTAGCCATTTGTTAACACGTGGTTTTGTTGGATCTGGTAGATTGATCTGGTTTTAACAAAAAGAGAAAGAATGGCATTTGACTCTTCACACAAAAATCTGACTCCCGTCTCTTCCCAAGTTTAAAATGGTCTTGAATATCGTCTGTAACATGATTACGGTAAGATTTCTTGTTACCCTACATAGACAGGTTATAAAGGATAGCCACATAAACATGTTTAGAAAAGAGTTAATATATGTAAATATTAACTCTTTTCTAGCATCTGAATGAGCAAATGCGTATTACATATTTACATTGAGCATGATGCAATAGTTAGAATGTTTAGACTCACGTAAGCCAACTATTCATGTTGTACCTAGGTACTACCGAAAACAAGTATCTAGATAATATAATTAAATATATCGACTGCCTTGTTAGCGTAAGCCTTGCCTTGACGGTAAGCGTATGCGGCTGCTGATCAAGAGGTCTCGGGTTCGATTCAGATCGGATCGGACCAGATGTTTGTGTGATCCGCAAATATTTGTTTCGGAGTTTGGTTGTTTTCTATGTATAATATGTATGTATTTACAAAAAATAAGTATGTTTATGTATTTATATTAAGTTGTCTAGTACCCATAATACAAGCTCTGCTTAGTTTGGGTCTAGATGGCGTTGTGTGTAAGATGTCCAAAACATTTATTTATTAATTATTATCCTTGTCCAATTATATGTGATAGCAACATGCTGTTGTTAATATCAGTCCGTAAAATATAGTTCGACCTCTTTATTAGATGGTTATGAAACCGACAAAGTACCTAACTTTGAACAAACGATTTTATTTTCTATCACATATGGTTATAGCTCCCACACTAAACTGCTTTAAAAACAGGCTCGACAAACATATCTCCAAGTTATCTAAAACACACGCATCAGCTCTTTAGCTGCTAGTGTGTCATACATACTAAATAATAATAATAATCCCTACTAATATTATAAATGCGAAAGTAACTCTGTCTGTCTGCCTGTTACGCTTTCACGCCTAAACGACTGAACCCATTTTGATGAAATTTGATATGAAGATAGAACTGAACTTGGAAAAGGACATAGGCTACTTTTTACCGCGATAACCGACATACACGCGGGCGGAGCCGCGGGCGAAAGCTAGTATGTAAATATACCAAACTTCCAAAAAAAAATCGATGGTATTAGAGCCACGCTGATTTCACCACAAACGGGCCGGCTCGACCGGGCAGTACCTATTACCCTCACACAGAAGATCAACCTAAAACGACCGCATTCGTGGGGTCTATCGTTGGTGAGTTTATGACCGGAGGCCCAAACATTCTGAAAACAGAAACATTTAACTAAGCCGCCATGGTGTGGGTCACCATGCTACATTGTATGCACTCGCAATGGGGATGGTGGCCCCTACTCCTGAATTGTAGTTATGCTTTCCACCGGGCAGAGTAGACACTTTGACAGCCTCCAATTAAAAAAAAGCCATCAAATCATGATGAATCTACGCTTCTGTTAGAAACATAATAATAATTTTTATTGAGAAAGGAATATAATAAACTTAATTGTACACTAGTAGTTAATATAATTTACATATACGGGTCCATTAATAGTATGACCATGTACAAATGGCGTATAGTAAATATATCGTATATTAAGTTATTGTCTATTTACAGATGCGGTTCTCCATCTCCCCTGTTCAACGCAAAAATCTTCGACCTGCAAAGCAAATTCTTCACCTGTGACGGCCAGAAGCGCCATATTGGATTCGCCATTGCTATATTCACTGCGTGCATGATGCTCGCTATGATGGCCGTCTGGATATTCCTGTGTATACCCAGGCGTCAATGCTACGCCGCGGGTTTTAGAGATCTCTATGGAGCATCGGCTGCATACAGCGTTTTGCCTACAAGTCCTAATTAAGTTGATAATTAAGGGTTTTCAATAATGACTGATATTTATATTCAGTATTCATTTGTAGGCAGACAAGAGCACGTAACCATTTTTTAGGGGTCGTCCATTATTCAAGTGATCTTTTTTTTGCCGTTTTTTAACCCCCCTCCCCCTTGGTACACGGTGAGGTTTAAGACTACCTACTACCTACAAAGAATCTTATTAGGTTGCAGATTGTTTTTGACTGACATTAAAATAATGAAATAAAATGCGGAATTTTGCAGTAAAAATAAATAAACGTGATATATTACTAATCCCCCCCCCCTGCTTCTTCCTTGTGATATTTCGTGATTATTTGTGAAACTTTGAACTTCGCGTGATTATTGGACAGCACCTTAGCTCTTGACTGCGTAATATAGTAAAGCCGTCCAGCCATGGTGGTGTACCACAAGTCATTACCATTTAAAGCGTCACATGGTGACGTAATACATAGTAAACTTCTTATTTTTTTGGACAACTAGTGTACAACACTATCTCGTTACTAGCTCATCAGAAGTTGTAACATGACTGAAGGAATAATTATACAAATGTGATGAGCACGATCAGAAGAAATGTGTCCGGGTGTTATTTATCTATGTATGTTTATCGACTCTGTAGAGATACGACAGGCTATTATTTATTATTATTATTTTTACTTAATTACCTCATGTCTTACAATCACACAAATATTCTGTGACAAGATAATGTATAATTAATAAGGCATGTTTCCCATAGATTGCAATATGGGCTACATTACAGTCTATGGGAAGGGGAATCCTTTTTTAAAATAAAACTAGCGTACATGTTTTGCGTGCAAGTGCACGCGTGTCATTTTTCATATATTTATTTCAATGAATATTTTTGTGTCACTTGCATACATTTTTTCACTTAGGACCGACGTTACGAAAAAAAGTATCCCTGTTACATTTGCGTCCGTCCTTAGACACGACCAGTACCGCTGTCGTCGAATCAAGAATAGCTGCCTGAATCTTGTCCCAACTGTCTTGAACCAATTTGCTCTCAGCTCCACCAGCGCACTTGTCAATGACGGGCGAGGCGAACTTTTGAGACGTGACTTCATCAAACCGCCACCACCTGATCCGGCGTTGGCAGCGTTCTACATGTTTGTCTTTGGGCTTCACACAGAGGTCCATGACAAGGAAACGGTGTTGTGCAGTGAGACTCTCTCCGGGTATGACTTTGCAGTTGGCCACTTTGCTAATAGTGTGTCTTCTCGGAGAAAATCGATTTGAGTGCCTCCTACTTTTGTAGGTGATAAGGTGTTCCGGTTTCTTTTTAAAGAACGTGTCTCCAAGGCAAGATCGGTAGCCGCACATGTTCGTAAAATGTCTTCACCCTCTTTGTTGCGAATGCCATAACCGAAACCACCATGAACACGCTTAAACTCCACACAACCCTCACCCACATGCCCATTTAGATCACCACCCGGAACGATTCCCTGCTACAAAGGAATGCCGCGAAGAACCTCCCTGAGATGGCTCCAGAACGACATCTTTACGGTTTCGCTACAACCTGCCTGTGGCGCGTAAGCTTTTATCAGATGGGTAATAATTCCATCGATAAGCACCCTTACGACCATAAGACGGTAGCTACATCAACTCTAAAATGCCAGTCTGAAGCCACCCGGCAAGCACCACGGCCACTCCGTTCTCTCCACCAGGTACCTCTGTGTATATCAGTTGGTAGCCATTCCCAGTGAACCGGGATCTACTGCCCTTCCACCGAGTCTCCTGCAGGAACGCTACGGCTACCCTCCGCCTGGAGAGTAAATCGGCTAACTCCCTCGCACGACCGGTTAAGGTGCCAATGTTCCAGGTGGCAAAGCGGAGCTTACGTGTTACAAATGTTGGGCGTAACTTCTTTAACCCGCCCTGGACCCGGTAGCCCTCTTCTACTTGACACAGGAGTCGGGCGAAGCTCCTGCGCGCCGTCTTCCGGCGGCGCCCTATCTGTGGCACTAACAGACCTATTGATCAATGCTCATGTTCTGCTAGACAAATTATTTGTCTACGAGGAGCTATTGAATGTACATCACTGACCTAGAGGTCAGTGATATACGTGGTGCTTGATTTAGCAGCCCGAGCTTCGGAGCACATTTATTTTATTTTATTTTAAACTTAATGCGCATGTAGCACAAAGGCGGACTTAATGCCATGTGGCATTCTCTGCCAGTCAACTTTCAGGTGATGTAGGAATATCATGTGGTAGGTGCAGGCTTAGGATATAAAAAAACCTGACAAGGTAGTTGTAAATGTAGGTATCACCTTTATTGTAAACCATTTTCATTTATTCAAAGGAGAAACCCGATTCTGGGCCTAAGCGTTACACGAATGGGATATGTACCAAAAAATTCGTCTATTTTGTTTGATTAACCTATCGAAATCTTAGCTTCATTTGCAATGGCCAAGTGTAGAAAATAAGTAGAATTCTATTGTTTTAAACAATCTTTGTAAACCTCTGCAACACTTATTTCAATATACGTAACTAGCTCCACAAACGATTCCTAAAATAGGATCGATTTAGTGGAAATCGATACTGTTATAAATAAATAATACTTCTTTGTTTTAGTTTATATGATTGTTATAATAGGTATTTTAATCAATGTCTACGGTATAGGTATATAGGTATTTTAATAGAGTCTGGCCAGCGAATCGTGACACAACTACTTACAATGGCGGCAATTCAAAATATCTACAACTGGCAGCATTAAATATAGCATGAAAAGGTAGTTTTGCATTTTTATATTAATGTGACTATGCCATAGAAAAACACAAATGTATCAAATCGTGTTTTTCATGTTATAGAAAACTATCGCGGTTTTGATATTTTTTTTTATTTCAGAAGTTATAAAGGCCTAACTTGTGAAATAAGCTGACTTAGAAAACTTCGTACAAAAATAAAGAAATAATAAGCAAATACAACAATGTATAATATGTATGTATTTACAAAAAATAAGTATGTTTATGTATTTATATCAGTTGTCTAGTTTGGGGACTAGATGGCATTGTGTGTAAAATGTCCGAAATATTTATTATTTATTATTATTATTAATTATCTACTGGGCACGATTTAATTATGGGTGAGTACATAACCCTATTTTAAGCGTGGCCTGACACGCACTTGGCCAATTTTTATAAAAATAACTCAAACAATAAACATAACCTAAAATGTAAACATTGTCTGATTTTACAGATTTGGCCATTGCTGGGAGACCTGAAAATTAGGCTCGTGTAATCATCATAGATATTGTAATTTATGCCCAAATTCTAGCACTGTAACGCCAGGCCCAAGTTTGTATGGATTTCGGGTTTCTCCTTTAATAGTTGTAAGTAATATACACAAATTTACTGTTATTATTACATTAGGGTTTATAACAGTGGATGAAGATACCAGACATGTATATAAACATACGTATATATACATACACACATAAATCCACATACACAGGCATACATAGACATACATATATAAATAAATGTAATTATATATATTGCGTATCTAAATACTCAGTCGGGTATTATCGTTGTGATCGTTCTGCCAATTCATTCCGGAGTATATCACGTACTTTCATTTTGAATGTGAGGCGGTTTGTGGACATCCTGATTTCAGTAGGTAGCGCATTCTGACTGCACGAAGAAGGAAGGGAAGGGAAATTAGAGGTGCAAGGGGGGTAAAGGAGAAGCATATTGTTCCTTGACCGAAGGTTTCGGTCATGGTTTGAGAATAAGAGACGAAAGTGAGGTACGAGGTACTCAGGTAACGATGGGGAGAAGAGGAAAGAAAAAAGAGAAGTGATTGCACGCAAACTGCGGCGCTGTCGAATTGGGAACCATTGCAGCTGGGAACGTAAAGCAGACACATGTTTGAGAATTGAAACCAAAACGAATTGAATGCAGTTATTGAGAAGGGGTTTATTATGGAGGTAGGCAGGTCAAAATAACACATCACCATAATCGATCAGGGGATTTATTAGGGACTGCATAAGCATAGCCTTGGTTTTAGCGGGAAGGAAGTTTTTAAGACGGTATAAAGCGCGAAGACACGAAGTAACTTTCTGGCTGACATGTGTTACTTGTGCTCGCCAATCAAGTGTAGAGTCCATATATAGCCGCAAGTTATTTACTACTGCACTCAGAGCTATCTTCTGGTTGTTGTAGACAACTGGAGGAATGACTGCCATATCCGACCTACTTAGCATTTGGTTTGGCATATGATATGTCATATGCCATTGAGAAAATGAACATTGGACTTGGTCAACATATCCTCAACACTTGACTACGTACAATCTGGCTAACTTTGATTCATTCGGGTAACATTGACAGTGTGACCATGAACTAGTTTCGATTTATTTTTCATACGATACCAATACAATTTACAAATACTTCTTACAGTTTTACATTTTTAAACTAACTCCGTAAGCGCACCTTAAAAATAAATAGGCTTTCATACAGGGGTAATGTCAAAACTTATTTCTGAAGTTTATGCTATTCAAACAGTGTAAAACTTTTGGAATATTTTGTGAGAGATTTTGTAGAATCATTTGAAATGGAATTATCGTATTTTAATATAGCATTTGCCTATAATTACGTCTCTTTATCTAATTACTATAACTACTAATTTTTATACAGGCTAACTTTGACAGTGTTTTGATGTATTTTTTTACATAATTTGACCTACATAATTGACGACGATTTGCTCTATATGGAGTGGGGTGAATAAACATTTTATGGTCAAGTGTTCATAAATTATTATTTTTTTCTAATTATTTTAGCTTCTTTTCTATTTAGTTACACAAAAAATGTTGCCTTAAACGTGTTTTTAAAGGTTTTTTGATACTAATTAAAAATATGTATAACAATGCCAAATGTCGTAGACTGATTATTTTATAAAATATAAGACAAAACTGGAAATTAATGGTTTTATTACGTCGGTTATACCCATTTAGAAGAAAAGCATAAACCAATGTTACCCAGATGAATACAAAATATACCTAATAATTACTACTTTTCTATGAATGGTTCTATGTGTGTCAAAGTTACCCATGTAATGACGGTAACTTTGACAGACTAGAAAATCAGGTTTTCCTAAGGACTGATAATTTTTTAGAGAATTTAATTAATCTTTACGGGTGAAAAGTGTTATTAGAGCACTAACAAAGCAAAATACAGTCGTGTTGTATGCTTGAATTTTATAATATTGTGTAAAATATCGCAATTATCTGTCAAAGTTACCCAGATTGGACTGTACGTCAATTATGATAATTTTTTTACTTCCGCCCTACCATTAAGCAATGCTGCCCTACCTAAAATTCGACTCTAGCTAAGGCCCTGCTAGTAGCCGACCCCAAATAATATTGGGAATAATACTAGGAAGAAGATTTATGACGAGTGCCATCACTGAGAATAATAAAGGTACAGAAAAAGCGGCCAAGTGCGAGTCGGACTCGCCCATGAAGGGTTCCGTATCAGCAGGTAACATCTTAATGCGTTGATTTTGTATGACTTTTCCAAGTAAGCGCATTGTAAAAGTTAAGCCTCTATAACTCCTGAACTAACAAAGTCATTTAATTCGTTATAGTTTTAATTTAAAGTTCATTATATGGACCACTATCACAAACTTTTCGGCGGGCGGGACGGCCTGTTTTTACAAAAAGTTTGCCTTTAAAGTGGAATTTCTCGCAAAATGATACCTAAATCAAAAAATCGTCTGAACAAACCTGTAATGTTTTTAAAAGACCTATATAATGATACCCTACATGATGGGGTAGCCGTGAGAAAAAAAAACATCCCCACTTTACGTGTAGGGGGGGTACCCTAAATAAAAATATATTTCATAATTTTATTGTAGCACTTTGTCGACGTAATTACAATACATATTCATGCAAAGTTTCATCTTTCTAGCACTTACTGTTTGGACGACAAGTCGAGGACGGACGGACGGACGGATGTACAGACGGACATGACATATCTGTAAGGGTTCGAAGTCATAAACTTCGGAACCCTAAAAAGTTGTAGATCTTTTAATTACCTACAACTTTGCCATTTAATTATTTTCCTTGTAGTTTTGCTGGAAATCGAGATAAACCGTTTTTTACCCTTTGTTGTATATATTTAGCCATCCAATCTGACTCTACCCTGCCTGATGGAAAGCATGAGCAGAATCCAAGGGTCGGGGCTACCACACTTGCTGCGAATGCGGACAATAATGTATGGCGGCCCACACTATGGCGGCTTAGTGAGATGCTTTTTCACGCCCCGGTTAAAGGACCCGAAAACCTCCCTCCCTACCCCTTCCCGACCTCAGATCGCCCGTAAATTATTTTTCCTTTCATTTTTATAATATTCTCCTCCTTTTCCAATAGGTTTCATCCTACTATAATTTTATTTGTTTTCAAAAATTATCTACTCTGGTCTACTGGTCTATATGTCATTTACAAACTATCATCATGGTTGCCATGCAAGTGTGTTATTCCTAGCAACCTGTGAAGTTTTGACAGGAGGTAAACAGTGATACATTTTGACATCTTCGATTTATGTATTTTTATAATCACCTAGCTTTGGTCTTTGTGTCTCGATTATTGCAGTAAAAAGTGGCCTATGTCCTTTCCCAAGTTCAGTTCTATCATCATACCGAATTTCATCAAAATCGATACAGTGGTTTAGGCGTGAAAGCGTAACAGACAGACAGACAGAGGTACTTTCGCATTTATAATATTAAGTAGGGATTAAAAAAAAAACTACTCACTAGATCTCGTTCAAACCAATTTTCGTTGGTAGTTTGCATGTTAATGTACAACATATATTTTTTTTAGTTTTATCACTCTCTTATTTTAGAAGTTAGAGGGGGGGGGGGGGACACATTTTCCACTTTGGAAGTGTCTCTCGCGCAAACTATTCAGTTTAGAAAAAAATGATATTAGAAACCTCAACATCATTTTTGAACACCTATCCATAGATACCACACACGTATAGGTTTGATGAAAAAAAAATTTTTGAGTTTCAGTTCCAAGTATGGAGACCCCCAAAATGAATTGTTTTTTTTCTTTTTTTATGTAAAAATCTTAATGCGGTTCACAGAATACATCGACTGATCAAATTTCAACAGTATAGCTCTTATAGTTTCGGAAATAATTGGCTGTGACATACGGACGGACAGACAGACAGACAGACAGACAGACTTGACGAATCTATAAGGGTTCCGTTTTTGGCCATTTGGCTACGGAACCCTAAAAACGGTAATAAAACAACAAAATTACAAAATCCACTTTAAATATTTAATAAAAATACAAAAGTGTACAAATTGTTTTACATCATAACTATTTTGTGCAATAATTACATCTATAGGCAAAACTTTGTGCAATTGTGATGACACAGTTTTTCACCAAATACGTTTTCAAACATTTTTCATATTTTTTCGCTTTGTTTTCGTGACAAAAACTTCGTAAAAGCCATTTTAAATATTATACTAAAATATTTTATCAAAACGTTGGCATATTAGCTAATAATTTATAAATTCTTAACAATTACTAGGCACAAGCATTTTACAAAAGGCTGCCATTTGAGCGATATGATACTTTTATTCTATTTGTGGCCGGCCATAGACAAGTTCATTTATAATATTTTACTGGACCTCAAGCAGTCTTCTAATTTTGAAACTAATTTTTTTTCTATAAAATTTCAATTTAAAAAAAAACAAGCATTCTAATTTCAAAAACATTTATTCTGTTATTTAAACCAATATAGTTTAATATTTTAACTGACTGGCTGCCTTGTTGATCTAGTGGTTAGCGTATGCGGCTGCTGAGAGGTCAAGAGGTCTCGGGTTCAATTCCCGGGTCAGACCAAATATTTGTGTGATCCACAAATATTTGTTTCGGAATCTGGATGTTTTTCTATGTATAATATGCATGTTTGACAAAAAAAAAATATGTTTATGTATTGATATCAGTTTTTTAGTACCCCCATAATACAAGCTCTGCTTAGTTTGGGACTAAATGACGTTTTGTGTAAGATGTCCGAAAAAAAATTTAGAATGAAGTGTCAGTCAATCCTCAACTTAGAAGAAGCGATTTGTCGCGCTTCGCTATTTTCAAATCCCTCAAGATGGCGTTTCAGGCTTAATGTTGCCAACACCATATAAGTTTTAGTGTGGTGACGGATTAAGAATACAGAGTGTCACCACCCCTATTCATCCCGCGGGTGTCGTAAAGGCGACTAAGGGATAAACTACGCAAGATAACATCAATGCAAAGAGAAGGAAAACTTAAAACCAACCCTATGCCAACCCGTCTGGCCGGCGTGGTATAGTAGGCCAAATCCTCCTTTCTAAGGAGAGGCCTATGTCCAGCAGTGGACTGTTGAAGGCTGTTGATGATGATTGATGATGATAAGTTTTAAATATTAATTTTAAAAAATAATATAATATTTTATCTAAATGTCTTCTATGTCCAATAAAAACATGTATAAACTTGCCCTAGCCACAATTTTTTAAAATTAATTTCATTTTTGAATACTTAACAATTTACTAGCTGCCATATATGCTAATGATTTTATACATATAAATATTTAAAAATCAATTATTCAAATCCGCAGTTACACATCAAAGCGTCACATGTACGTATATAATGTCAAACGAATGTCAACCTTACGATATGTTAAAATTAGCTATAAAATTTCAAGCGCTCTTTGGTCAGACAGCGACACTCGTACGAACATACATATTACACAATTCCTTCTAAGCACAACCTAAATCATTTGTAAAAGGTTCGAAAACTTCATTGAAACATAGTCTCACAACTTCATGTTTTTACAGATATATTTTAAAATGTATTCTCAGTTTTTAATTATAAAATTCGTCAGTGACGTCATATAATCTATAGAACAATTTGCAAGTCAACCACATTCGATTCAACGCCATCTTGTGACGAATGCTCGAACTACTAAGTAGTAAATTATTCTGCATCGCGCAATAATGATTCTCTCACTCAGTTCAGTACATATTTACTACAGATTATGATGCGGATTATCTGACCCTAGATAACCTAAATAGTCTCAACTATGAAGTGAATCCGTATTAAAATCATCATTAAAAATAGCATTTTAAAATATATCAAACATTAATTACTATTCTTTATATTATAAATACAGAGTATTCTATGATATGGTATAATCTAACAATATAAATACACTAATCGAGATTAATTCCTCAGCGGAACACGTAGCGTTACGTTTGACAAAGCGTAGTGCGAGTATGATCTATACGATTTATTATATTATATTACGCGAATACGCAATTATTTATAAAACACATATAAATATTTATTCCAACTTATATCTACCACAAAATTGTGCTTAAAATATTATAACTTATATGACACAATGTACAAAATTATCTAAAATAAAATATTTATAAAACATTAAATGCAGTCTAGTCTTTTCTAATTAAAAATGGCGTCAACGTGTCTCGATACTTAATTTAACTGAGATTCGTGTTTTATTTCAGATCAACTTATTTTATATACATAAAATTAAATTTAATAAAATTTCATTAAAAAATGATTAATTTATTGGAATTCAATATCTCTCACGATCTTTATTTTACATTTAAAAGTATGTCGAGTATTTATCCCGGCAACATTTATATTCTTTAAACGCATGCTCAATTCCTGAAATCATAACCTCAAACTTTCCATACATAACCATAAAAAAACTTTATATCAGTACAGAAACAAGGCTCCATTATAATATGTCCATTGCCTAACCTAAAAAAACTCCGTATGTCATACAAGTCTAAAGTCCTCCCTACTACAAAACTCCTCCTGTCAAACTGACGTTTCGGAATTCAACCTCAAAACGAACCTGTTACTCTTAGGGTCGACGACCTCTTCTGTCAAACTGAATTTCGGTAACTGTTTTATGGTGCATACGAGAGATATGTCACCTTGCCTCAGCTGGAACTCAATGTTGTCAGTCAGCGGTCTGGCGAGGAGTTCGTCCGAGATTAGCGACCATCTCTGGATGGGTCTGGTCTCCTGGTCGGCGGCGAGGACTGGTCCTTCCACGAGGAAGGGCTCCAGGAAGGCTCGTGGTGAAGCGTCCTGGGACAGACACCGCGCCAAGTGAGCCAGGACCTGTGGACATTCATATGGTGAAGTTACCGTAACCTGCTTAAAAGAATATCAATTGTTGTCTTGTTCTCTCATAAACTTTCGCGTTTATAATATTAGTAGGATAGCAGGATTTAAGGGTTCCTATGTGAGAGACTAGTCTAAATGACTGCCTTGTTGGTCTAGTGGTTAGCGTATGCGGTTGCTGATCAAAAGGTCTCGGATTCAATTCCTGGGTCAAACCAAATGTTTGTGTGATCTGCTAATTTGTTTCGGAGTCTGGGTGTTTTCTATGTAATATGTATGAATTTAAAAAAAAAAGTGTGTTTATGTATTTATATCAGTTGTTTAGTACCCATAATACAAGCTTTGCTTAGTTTGGGATTAGATGGCGTGCTGTGTAAGATGTCCGAAATATTTATTATAATAACTGTTTTTAAACTTTCGCGACTTTTACACATACTCATGTTTTACTGTAAACGGGACTTATTCGCGATAATATTAACGGCCCATTCACGACCTTTCCGCTGTGAGCGGCAGCTAAGAGCGAAACGACGAGCGGTCATATCAAAAGTATAGAAATGTACGAGCCACGCCACGAGTCGCCGCTCATAGCGAAAAAGCTAGCGGTTTTTGCCGAGCGAATTGCTACAGCGGCGAGTGGTATAGAGAGCGGCGGGAACAAAGGCACAAGTTCGTATGTGCGACGCCACGAAACAGAGCGGCGTGGACAGCGGTGCAGGAGTGACGGACTCAGCGGCGTTAAATAAAATCAAAAAATTTTAGACGATTTTATGGCGGTAATGGATACCGAGGCTTTTATAACAGAAATTTTAAATAGACCGCCTATATGGATGTCAAAATATCCCCAACATAAATATAAAAAGGTTGTGGGAAGAAATTAAACAATGTTTTCCGGAATATAATGGTACTTACGTTTAATTTAAATTGAAAACACAAAAACATAGAACCTAGGTACCTACCAAACGAAGCTACTGATATGTTGACAAAACTACTGGTATGTTTACGTAATGTAGGTGGATAGTTGACAAGTTTTAAAAGTTAATTTTTTTCTCTGTCAGTAGGTACCTAATTAGCAAAACAGTTTACATATCAGTAGTTTTGTCTGTAGATATAACTACACACGAAACTACTAGTATGTCTTATAAATGTAAGTAGTTGACAAGTTTTTAAAGTTCTTTCTCTCTGTAAGTACCTACTTAGCAAAACACTTGGAAACATCAGTTACTTCTTATAGGAAGGACCTTCGTATAGGTCACTAAATCCACCATCTAAATACCGATCTTTATTTAGTTCGTGCACTCATTCTATCATATTTTTAAAAAAATGTTGTTTCTAAACAGACAGGGGATAATTTTTATAACGCCATGATTTTTAACACGTTTCGACTACCTAAATACGTCCACCGTCGCCGCTGCAACTAACCGCTACTGAGGGTACGTGGCGTGACAAACGCAACGCTCACCGACGCCGCTCC
Organism: Phragmatobia fuliginosa; assembly: GCA_932526445.1. Classification (NCBI taxonomy): domain Eukaryota; kingdom Metazoa; phylum Arthropoda; class Insecta; order Lepidoptera; family Erebidae; genus Phragmatobia; species Phragmatobia fuliginosa. The sequence continues at coordinate 19,463,914 of OW052070.1, forward strand.
GCTTTTCGCTAAGACCAAAACTCGTGGCCAGGCCGTAAAGGTTACGATACCTTCTATTTTCCGACGTTTCGAACGGGTTATACCGCTCGTGGTCACGGTTAGACTGTTATTATAATAATTATGATGTGTGTAAAGGATGTAAAAACTCACGGAATCAGCAGAATGTCTGGGTTGTTGCCTGGTAGCGCGCAGGTACTTCTGCAGCGCGCGCGCTAACGAAGGAAACACCGCCTGGGCAGCCTCACGGGGACCTAGCGCTCCTCCTGAACATACAGTTCACAGTTTTTGATTATTAATTCTTTTAGTAATTAAGTCAAAAGAGAATATAACTAAATATACCGTCACAGCGGCCATCTTGGACAGATTTTCATCAAATATAGCTAAGAAAACTCCCCCCGACTTATTCACCTTTCAAACAAAAATCAAAATTTGTTCATACGTTCAAGACAGACAGACACACACACAGAGAGAGACATGTCAAACTAATAACACCCCGTCGGTTTTGTCGGGGATTAAAATTAATATATGCTTATATTTCAGAACAAACTGGTGGTGACAGTTAACCCTAAGGGTTACTATTGCTGAAAAGGATGAAGGCATTGTGATGTGGGATAATCAAATGCTGTGGATCGGATCTGATTATGTTTTGTAAAATTGTCGTTTATTATTTGAGTTTGTTTGATAAAAATCCAGTTTATTATACAGTGAACCAGACAGACAATTTTTGTTGAAAGAAACTACTATCATCATACAGAGAAGTAATATGGAACTTCTCCTAGTATCATGTCTGGTGGGAGCTTACCGTTAGCAGCAGAGACGCGGACCCTGCGCACGTGCGCGAAGGCGTCCTCGGCCGCGCAGAGCAGCCTCGCCCGGCGCTTGCGCACGCGCCGCTCGCGCTCCGCCTCCTCGTAGTAGCGCTCGTTGTGCGCCGAGCCCGAGTCGCGCCGCCGGCCGCTACCGCCCCCCACTGACCCTGTCGCGGACCTGCATAACAACACCCATCACCTCATTAGCAGAAACCTACTTCTCCTTGTCACTACTTTTCTATCTATCTATATCTTATATATAAAATTCTCGTGTCACAATGTTCGTTCCCATACTCCGAAACGGCTGGACCATTTTGTATGAAATTTTGTGTGCATAAGTATCGGGTAGGTCTGAGAACCGGCCACCATCTACTTTTCAAACCCCAAGGACACGAGCAGAGCCGCGGGCATCAGCTAGTAATATTTGAAAATGAATTGCTGTTCGTTAGTCTCACTAAAACTCGAGAACGGTTGGACCGATTGGGCTAATTTTGGTCTCGAATTATTTGTGGAAGTCCGGAGAAGGTTTAAACGGTGAATATATAAAAATGAAATGCATTTTTTTTATTAATTATGGATTCCTTTAGTTTGTTTTAAGTTATTTTATACAAAAGTTTAGATATTCTATTTATCGATGGAGGCAGTACGAAGTGTGCCGAGTCAGCTAGTATTAAATAAATATTTCAGACATCTTACACACAACATCATCTAGTCCCAAACTAAGCAGATCTTGTATTATGGGTACTAAACAACTGATATAAACACTTTTTTTTGTAAATACATACATATTATACGTAGAAAAACACCCAGACTCCGAAACAAATATTTGTGAATCACACAAATATTTGGTCTGACCCGGGAATCAAAACCATTTATCAAGGAGAGCTATAGACTATATTTTTATCATCTCGCTAAGACCTAATAGCAGGGGAGCACCAATAAAGAATGTTTCAAAATCGGGGTTTTTATCCTCTTGAGAGCTGCGTAAACGGTTAAAGTTTCGCAAAAATCATGTATGACAGAATTGTTCTCCTTTAAAAGTTCTACAAAAAAGTCAGCGATAGCATATGTCTATATTTTAAGGTTGGCTCACTATAACCTTTTTGGGGAACAAAGGAGAAGGTCCAAAATGTATGGACCAAAAACCTAGAATCGATTGGGACTAAATGGGTATCAGTAGTTTCATTACACTGTACAATGTACCCCACCGAAAGCGCAATGCCGAAATCAATGGGGTATAAGAGCTATAGACTGACAAAGTGTATAAAAAATCATGAGTTTTACTTATGATTTTTATCAGTTTATAGAATATAGGCAAAATTCTAACGACTATAACGACAGGATTACTATACTATTGTTTACTATCATTTATTTATGTTTATCTCATCACTAAAAAAAAATTTTTTTTTTTTTTAAAAAAAAAGCAATTCGAGCTTGCTGCTTGCTGAACTGCTTAAAGAAAGAAATGACAATAGCAAGCAAGAGTTGTTATTTTATGACTCGTTTTAGCGAAATAGTATACTAATGCTTGTATTGGACTCTAAACTACTTGTACATGTTACTGCTCGACATAGTGATTACTCAGTTGATTGTTATAACTTTTACAGTAATCTTATTATTGTTGTTAATCAGTAATAATGATTGTTTTTGTAAAAACTGGAAACTCATCATCAATCAACAAGTAACTCATGATTTGTTCATACATATTTTGTCAGCCCATAGCTCATACACCCCATTGATTTCGGCATTGCGCTTAGGGTGGAGTAAATTGTGCATTATAATGAACCTACTGATACCTATTTAGTCCCAATCGATTTTGGGTTTTTTTTTGGCCCTCTCCTTTGTTTTCGCTTCGAAAGGGCTGCGTGGGTCAACTAGTCATTACATAGTATAAAACATGTCTGTCATTTTTCTTCTTCTTTTTCATCTTTAAAACTACGCAACGGATTTTGATGCCATTTTCTTTAATAGAAAGAGTGATTCAAGAGAAAGGTTTATATGTATAATACATGCAAAATATAGTAGAGAAACATTGAATGTGATGTCGTAAATAAACCCATTTTTTTACGCTTACATTGCAAACGCTGGTTGTACTCTACGAGATAGATCAAAATAATGTACTACAGTATTGTACACCTTAAAAAACAAAAAAGTCCGCTGTGGTATATGTCTCTTAGGGATAACCCACAATAACTATTTTTTTTAATTTTACGAGAAATAATGGCTTATTTACGAAGCGATTTTAAGCAATACAGTATTATTATTTCCTTATCCAATTAAGTACCTTAAATACATTGTGTATTTAATATAGATTAACATGGCCCTTTACAGTATGTAATTTAAATTAAATTTTTGAATATATTACAGATTTAAAATGCAGGAACAAAGCGATTGTGGCGGTACCGGCCGGGGCCCGTAATTTGACGCTGCTGTCGATTTGTCACTATCAGTTATTATCTAAACACAATACTCTAATAAGAATTAATATTCTAAGGCGGTACGACGTTCGCCGGGTCAGCTTGTTTAAAATAAAACTGAGGACTCTTTACTCTACTTATATAAGAATAGGAAGCTGTTAAAATTAATTACATAGCAACACACAGTCGAAAAAGTCGTAATGTTTCGGTGATTATAACATCCGCTACAGTAAATTATCCCCATGCCCAAACCGCCTTAGTTACGGGTAATTGATTAAACTGTGACGATTGACGTTGAATTCTCACTGATCTGTAAGCTTTTGATCACTATAAGCTACCTTTATTAAGTTTTTTTACCGATTTCAAGAAACAGTGCACGTCGCAATAATAAATGTATTTCGTTATACTTTAGCTACAGATTGGCAGATGTTGTTAAGGTACAACAACAACAACAACAACAACTCATAATGTCACACTGCTGGGCACAGGTCAGCCTTTCAGGAGAGGGTTAAGGTATACGTCCCCACCCTGGCTGAGTGCGGGTTGGAGACTAGCAAGACACGTTGTGGCTACGTCATTCACCGTTGGATGTTTTTAAGCCGCCCGAAGGCCTCTATGCTTCACGACTGCTATCTTATGATAACAACCGTGACTGATTGCTTAACGTCGCTCATGGTAAAGCTTATAACATATCATGCCACAAACGGTCACCCATCTAGGTCTGACCGCGTCGTCGTTGCTTACCCTCGGTGATTGTTTCCAATCACCTAAGGCCACTCGGCTATCAGCGCTTCACTCAGCTATAACAACATCTTTTCATGATATCTATACATATCAATTAAATTGAAGTCTCTTCTCTTCTCATCAACAAACAAACAAACATCATATATAAACATGATCTTCTGAATGTTTAATTTAATAACTAATTATAAAAAAGTCTAGATTTTATGTTACAAATTAAAATCTCACCTAGCTTGTCCTGGTGGAGCATTCGCAGACCCATCAACTTCATAAAACTTTATACTTGACTGGGCTTTCCTCTGCGACTTAGATATAGGTATCTTCTCCAAATATGGGTTGTATATTGGGAATTCCGTGTAGTATTTCTGAAGAACCCAGACAGCCGCCCTCTGTATGCTTAATTGACCAATGGCATAAGACCTGCTTTCACCATCTGGACTTCTCACAATCTTCACATAGTAAACAGGCTCTAAGTGCCTTATTTCCATTAATATAACAGCTATGTAATGTATAAATAATAATGTATCCGCAAAACTGGATACGTAAGATACTAGAGCGTTATAATCTATGGCTTCCTCACCAACAGTGAGAGCTTTTGTTGCTTCCGTGATCTGTACGATGTAAAATAGCCAATAAGAAAATATACAAACGGCTAGAATTACAAGTGTCATTGCTCGGAAGACAAATATTCTAGGCAATATGGCATTCCTCGGCCTTAAAAATACAGCCCAAACTCCAATTGCAAGTAAAACTAATTTAAATGCTAAAGAAAGTAGAATTCCTTTACATTCTGCGGTACATGCGAGCAGCTGTATCCGCTGGCTTGGTTGTAAGGCAATGTTATCAGTTAATCCTGGGAAAAATCCAATCTTTGGCAACACTACCATAGCTAGAGGACTGACAAATGAAACGAATGACAGCCCAAGAGCTATAGTTGTTCCAAAATATCTTGTACAGACAAATCCTATACCATTGTCTGATTCAACAGGCCAGTTCCCCACATCCTCCATTGATTGAGATCCTTCAGACGTGTTGCCAGTCACTGCTGTTGTGTTTTCTCCCCAGTTTTCATCTTGTGGTAAAATTTGGACTTCAATAACTTCCTGGCCGTCTCTGCCTGTTTCTGGGTTAATATTTACGCTGGTCTGAAACGGTGCCATGTTATCACTGCTATCCTTTCTCTGGGACTTGGTGCTTCTAGAATAGACATATTAATTTGATTTAAAATGAGGTTTAGAGAAAATATTGTCTATGTTACATTAATTTTTAACAATGGCTCAAAGAAAATTAGGGAATAAAAATAAATAAAAAAGAAGAGAATGATAAAATTTAATTTAATTTCCAATTTCAAAATCAATTTAATTAAATTAATTGTGCAATTGGAGAAGTCTATGTCCAGAAGTAGACTGCGATAGTCTGATGATGATGATGAGAAAATTAAATAGAGGAGTGTTGGTTACACTTCTGAAGTTTGTAATGTAAACTGAATTTGATGGTCAAATATTTTAATTTACTAATGAGTTTTCTTACACAGTTTTTCTCTAAAAAACTCTATTAAATATTACTGTACATACTCTAACCATTCACTTTGGCCATTTTCTTGAATGCTTGCTTATGTTTCTGATTACTAAGTCTAATAAACCCCAGGCTGGGACTCCACATTTATATTCATCCACATTTTATACCTTATTTTCATTACTTTAAGACTTTTAAACTCTAAATACTTGATTATTAAAAGTTATGGAAAACTCATATTATTCAGCCAATTGCTATCTCATCAAAGAAGGAGAAACCTTAGGCTTCCACGAAACATTATTAAAATGATGTGCTTATATTGTAGGCAACAAAATAGTTTGAGACTGGAACAGAATCTAATAATTCAGATATGCAGACCATAGTCATAAGGATTTTAAATTAGAAGAAACTTTTATGTAAAAAGTAGAGTAGTTTATAAATTTCTGCCTTAGATGGAAAGAACTAAATTAAAAAGCATATAAACCATTACTGTTTACTTCAGAATCTCATCACATACAACCACATTTGACGCAAAAGCTTTAAGTTTAAATTAATGAAACCTGAAGCCTTACCGTGTGCTCCGATGGGTGTGCTGCCGGTGTCTTGAGCTCCGCCGCGACCGGCCACTCAACTCAGACCTTACCGACTCTGTTTCCATTGTTTACCTTCTTCTCCCCGACTCTACCCATCGGCACCGCACCAAAAGCACCTGAGACACCACACAACAATGAACACACTAATTTTGTAAGTAATTAAAATGCTTCACGGGCTATGAACACGAGTACACCGGATCTTTCGATTATCTCACAGAAAACATGTTACATTTCGTGTAAATAACGTACTTCATATTTAAATTTATGTTTTTGAGCAAGTTTTAACTGAAAATACCTTTGCATTATAGAGAAAATCGGAAAAATTCTTATTAGAGCGTCTTTCCCGAATGTCGATCAAACGGATTCATTTTGTAATATGCGACAAAATTAGAAATGTTAATAAAAGTAATCAAATGTCGGAACCCTCGCTCTAACAAGAAGTATTTGCTCAAGGGTCTCACTCTAATCGAATTGTTGAACGGTTCATTGGTTATTCAACTTGACAGCATAATATTTTATTTATTTCGTTCGGGAACTGTACAGTAATATATCAGTCAAGAATTTTTCAATGCAAGGCAGCAGTCGCGATACGATCTTCGTTTATAATTACCATATCCAATCCAAATGTATAGATAAAATACTACCACTGGTTTCAGTGAACCAATGTACGTATTAAAATATGTTATAATGTGTGTGTTATAATAATTTATATGTTGCTCGGTGTTAGTGTTAAAGTAATTGGCGCTGATTTCAAATATATAGAACAAGTGATTACGCGAAAAGATAATGTTAAGATAACACACCCAGTTCATGTAGATAACTTAGTGACGAAACTTATTTTTTACTATGAAGTGATTGTTTGTGTGAATAAAATAATGGAAAACCAACGAAATGCAGGCCCGGTTCAGGCTGAAAGAAGTGAAAGTAGAGTGGAGGATTTACATTTGGACAGAATTGTTGCTTCACAGCCCGAAATAGGGCCTACACCACCGGATGGCGGCTACGGCTGGCTAATAGTTGTATCAGCAGTGATCTATCATATCACGGTACCAGCACTTTCATCGATGTACGGTATTATAATCATAAAAGCGATCAGAGAAGATGTTGAGGAGCAAGAGGAAACAATGAAAATATGGGACATGGATATTGCATTGGTGCCTGTTATAGCTTTGGTGATCAGACTCCTACTAGAGTCCTGGTGCCGAGCGATTGTGAAGATCTTTAACATGCCGAGGTTCATGGCTCTCTCTGGCTTGTGTTTTATAGTGGCAGGAGTTCTCCTCTCCAGTCACTCCACTGACGCTAACAGCAATGACCACATTATAAGCATATTTTCTGGGATATTTATAGGTAATACGACTTTGTTTTTTCTTTTTTCAAGGTTTTTTTTGACAATGGAAACTTTAATATATTTTATTGTTATACTAACACGGTTAATGTAGCATTGTGACGTAGTTAATAAGCATGTGTAATACCTGCATAGTTGTTCGATAAATGGAATGAGTCAATGTTATCATCGATGCTCCTAAGTAGTTCACGGTAGTTGTTTTACTTTAGCATTCTCTATATTAAAAAGTAAATAGGTAATCACCTACCGACTTAATACGTACCTATTTATTTATTTTGATCATAGACAAGTTACCCAATGTGATTAAAAGCAATCACGGAGGGTAAGCATCGACGGCGCGGTTAGTTCCTAGATAGGTGACCATTAGTGGTATGATACCAGGACCGTCACCATGATCCAGAGGTCACGTTGTATTTAGTAAAAAGCTGTTATTTAAATATTACAAAGAGACACTCCAATTTTATATATTATATATACTTACATATAGATCAAGCTTCTGCATTGTACTGTCTACATTTGTAACAGGAAAATAAATTTATTATTATTATCATATACGTACTTATCTACAGTACTTTATCTCCTTGCAGTTAGTAGAAGAAATACTATAGTTTGTAAAAAAACAAATGTAGGTATGGACTATAAGTTTCCTAAAACTCTCCTTGTACCCATTTTCAAAGCACGTTATTGTATCTCATATCTATACATCTTCCTAGCCTTTATTCCCAAGTATATTTGGGTTGGCTACTAGCTCAACCGGTTATACCTGAATTTCAGTTTTTCCACGGAGCGACTGGCATCGGACCTCCGCAACCCTAAGGAAAAACTGAAATTCGAAAATTGAAACTAGTTGTCAGTATATTTTAGGGCACTGACTTCCCAATAACGATTGCCATAGATGTTCATGACAACCGGGACCGACGGCTTTACGTGATCTCCGAGGCACGGGCGTGAATCACCGCCAAACTTGCAAACCCCGGTCAGCTATTAGGAATTTCCTAAGAAAAACCCAAAAACTTTTTTTGGCCCGACCCGGGATTTGAACCCGAGACGTCTTGATTAGCATTTGCATACGCTAACCACTAGACCAACGAGGCAGTTATGTATACAAATATGAGATGAACAGTTTTTACTCAATGCTGAGAATATATATACGATACTGACATCCAAATTGCAATTTTTAAAATTTCTGTCTGTCTGTCCGCCTGTCTGTTTGTGTCGGCTAATATCTAGAACGGCTGGACCAATTTTAACGAGACTTTCTCTAGGAGATCAGCTAAGCCTAAGTTACTCCTTAGATCATCAGATCTATGGAATAACTTAGTCTATTATTTTATAGACAAGCTTCGCTCCGTGGCGTTACTCGCGATTTGCAACAACACCGCGGGACTCAGCTAGTCTTTGATAATGCTTTTTTGGAACTAGAATTTCCTATGTAGTGTTAAAATATTATTTATATCGACTAAAATCTTAGAGTACAATATGTATACTCTAAGATTATTAGATAACAGTGATAAACTACGGAACCCTAAAAACGGGACACAATCTCAGACTATACCTTTAAAAAAACTAAACAAACTAAAAAGTAGAAAATAATTTAAATGTAACAAAACGTGGGGTGCTTTCTGAAAATATTTCAATAACGTCGCCACACACTTTGTTACATTAAAATTATTTTTAACTTATAGCATGTTTTTTTAGTTTTTTAAAACTCAGTTTTTTATTGAATTAGGTAAACAGTAAAAAAATAACTTTTTAAATTATCTCCACTATGTAGTATAATCGTTGGTTTTTATATTTATTAGTTTTTATATTCGTGGTTGGCCGAATTCTTTTTATGCAATTTACCATTAGTCACAAATTATTATGATCCTGTTGGCCCATTTAGTAACCCTGAATGAGTCCGGGTTCGATTCTCGCCCTGTACCAATAATTGTCCGTCCAAACATAATTATATTTTGCTGTGTGTCAGGCAAAATTTCTAAAGAAACAAAAAAAATGTATGTACGTATGTATTTAGAAATATTTATGTATATTTTTATGATTGTTTAAAGTATTACTTAATACCTGAAGTAATTCGAGAGTCCTGTATCTGTACAAGTATTTATGCTACAAATTCCTAACAAAATCAATACTAACCTTATCGAGCTCTCAACTCAAAGTAAGTAAACAAAACAACGTACTGAACTTTGTATGGGAAGATAAAGCCATTATTAACACATTTATAGCAGAAATACTCGTATACATGGCTCTCGAATTAGATATAAAAATATCAACTTCAGAGTCTCTCATATGCCATTTTAATCGAAAAAATTGCAGGGTCTGTACCACCAGAGCAGATTTTTTTGTTTTTTTTTGTTCACGGGGTGGAATAATCCCTTCGGATCTCCGGCTCCTCGGGGAAACATGAGCCAGGAGTATGTGGTGATTCCACTAAAAAACACCTCGACGATCGACCTCTGACGCCCTGCTCCAAGAGGACTCGGACTATGTTATTTCAGGTCCTTCGCGAATCGGCGCCAGGCCAGTTACCAGGCCCTATCCCGGGGGAAACCATTTCCCCCCTCCGTCCCGACCTCGTTTTAAACGCAACCAGGCTGCGTATTCTTCCCACAGCGCAGACCTGGTGTCAAATGAGGCCATTTTTCACCCTAGCAAAATCAGACCGGGGTGAAGGCGCGAGAACTACAAAGCGCGCGCCGTAGAATTTTGAGCGGTGTTCCCATACAGAAGAGGGCCATCTACGGTATTTGGCCCGAGATGCGTCGGGGTTCCAGGGACTTCCTTTCGAGGGTATACCTGGTTCCTCCACTCATTGTACCCGAGACGGCGTGCGGTTTTAGTCGGTTCGAGTCCGACATAACCAACAACGTGTTATATCCATGGGGATTTCCGCACGAAAAAAAAAGGGTTGGTACTACCAGACTCCATGGTGACCACACTACTGATAAACATATACTAATATATTTTTAAATACATGTATGCATATATTTTCTCTAATTCTTTAAAAATATAGCCAGCCATCGAACAAAATACCATTACTATCTATAAACATTTTTGCGGAGTCTTTAATTTTATTACGTATAATATAAAAATTTACAAGCGGTATACGCTATACATGTCATTATTATACATATTTAATAGTTAAAATGTACCGGTAATTAGCCTTTCTAAAGCAATTATGCAGCAATTCAAGTCATTTGTTTTTTTTTTTAATTTTTAAAATTTAGTTTTGGCATTGAAGAAATGAAGAAAAAATAACCTTGATAAAAATAAATTACACTGTCGCTATTTTGCGCTTTTAGAACAGACGCTCTTTTTGTAAATAAAATATTACGCACTAATAAGATACCTATATAATACAGTATGTCCAACAGTGGACTTGTATACGCTGTTGGTGATATGGTAAATAAACAAATATAAATATTTTGTACATCTTACACACAACGTCATCTAGTCCCAAAATAAGTAAAGCTTGTGTTATGGGTACTAAATAAGTGATATAAATACTTAAACATACATTTTTTTTGTAAATACATACATATTATACATAGAAAAACACCCAGACTCCGAAACAAATATTTGTGGATCACACAAGTGTTTTGTCTGACCCGGGAATCGAACACTAGACCAACAAGGCAGTCATGATGATGAATAAAGACTAATTTACCCTAGATATAAGGTGGCACATGCATAGAGCGCCAGGTCCGAGGTGCGGCAGTTGATATAGCTACCTACCGATTACATTTAATGTGTACCAAAGACATGCTAGCTTTTCTAATCACATACAAATCAATTACCCATCTAATCTTAAATTAGCAGTGATGCTGTTGGATCTCTGAGGAGACGTGCAGATTGGATTGACGACTATATTAAAATAATAGATATACTTAATATACATTTATTACTTTTAAAAACAGTTCAAGCTGTGTACACAGACTAAAATGACGAGACCCTCTCTACGAAATACACCCAAGAAATTCTCTGTATTATTTTGTACCGGGACTTTTTTTCAAACAAGTATGATTCTGGATATAAACTACTGCATCAGCCAATAAAAGTCATACAAGCCATGAACTTGTTATATAAATATGTCCATGAATATTGGTGTTTTAAATCTCGCCATTGACGAAAATATTTCTTATGAAAGAACAATAGGATTGTTTAATAAAATATGATGTATTAATTTACGCAGCTGGTAATGTATTACATCTTGTCTCGAGACTTGGTTCTTTAAAACAATGAGTTCTACATTATTTGTATGAATTTATTAATTCTTTTGTCGGGAGTGTGATTATTAGATATTCAATTACATTTAGTTTCGAATTTCTTCAGTTGGTAATTATACAATTACTAAATTTTGCCCGAGGCTCCACCGGCGTGTAGGTCCATCATGGCGGTAAATAGTAGCCTATTTGTTATTCCTTTATGTTAGCTATATTATTGTGAAGTTTCTTATAAGTCCATTCATCAAAATATTTGTAGGATACATTACTACATATTATAAAATAAAGTTCTCCACCGCCTCTGTCTGATCGCGATAAACTCAAAAACCACTGCGCTAATTGAAATGAAATTTTGTACCCAGATAGTCAAAAGTCTGAGAAAGGACATATTATTATGCTTCTTTTTATTGCGATAACCAATATACACGCGGGCGCAGCCGCTGGCGATAGCTATAGTAATAATTATATTAAATAATTAATATTTTCTAGGTGCTGGCTGTGCATTAACAGGACAACAAACAGAAGTAATAATAACACACTACTTCCGAGATAGATTAACCATGGCACAAAGAATCGTCAGAATGGCACCATCGGTGGGCAACTGCCTTGTGCCTCTTCTCGTCGGCTACCTCTGCTCAGTATACACAGGAGACGTTGTAGTCATGGTATATGGATCCATAATCATGCAGAACTGTATATTCCTTGCCTCGTACTCCAGACCAATTTATATAGAAAAAATTATAAAGCACACATACAATACTTTGAGAGATGCTGTTGAAGACGAAGATGAAGTCATATTTTCCAATCAAGCAACACAAAACCCAGTTTCAAATGGACCATCTCAGAGTGTTCCTCCACGCGATGATGATACCATGGACGTGGTAGTATTTAAATCTAAAATGAACGCAGAAGAGATTATGGATCCTGCTATACAATATAGAGAAGGCAGAAGTATTTCCAACGATGCCAGATTTTCCACAGACTTTAGCACTTTATCTGACGTTACTCATAATCGTTTCTCTTCTGACTTTGGTGCTCTGGATATAAATCAGTATGGTAGAGTTGGATACCGAGAGCTGGAGAACATTGACAGACAGCACCCTCAACCCTTATATAGGGAGACTACAATGAATGCTCCTCATGGCAGCGTGGTCTTTGCGGCTGAAGTTTCTCCGGGAACTGCTAGGAGAACAGCTTCGATCAAAAAGAATCTCATCACGATCACCAATATGCTGAGAGATTTGAATTTTTACTTATACGCTTTATTACACCTCTGCACGACCTTCTCTATATTAGTTTTGGCGGTTGTGTTTCCGCCGTTGATCTGGGAGCAGAATCCATCAATGAACATTTTGTCGGTTAGTATACGAATCATATACATTTCTACTATTTATTATTGTTATTAATACGACAAACACATGCACAGATTTGTCTTGAAATAGCTCAATTTCAAACAATAATGTAAGTTAATCCACGTGCCACACCATCTAGAATCTAGGGCCAAAATCTTTACGGTACGGAACATTTTTACGGTGATTTTGGCTATTAACTTTGTCTTGTACTTGAATCGCGATTCATTCTGGACTAAAAATATGCTTTTTCGTTAGGACTTTTGCCTCATTAAGTAATTGAGTTGGAAAATATTTCATTTAGAACTACTACTAGCAAACCAATATAAATTAATGGCAGTTGAACTTCAATTACAGGTGTCATCCCTGGTAGCAGTATCCCACGGGTCAGCATTGTACTTTATCGTTCTCTGTGTCGTAATGCCCAAGTCTATCAATGAGAAGGCGAGATTGTGTGCAGCATTTTGCGTCGCTGGTGCCACAGGATTTTATGGTGAGTACTTCTGTAACCTAAGGAACTAATCTAGGGTTGTTAACAGCCGGAGACCTGATAAGTTTCAGTAAGTATTTTCTTGAGTATTCAAATTCGAAGTTTAGTGTTATAATAAACACTACTACTTACCATACCATAGATTTTCGTGTTGAGTTTTATATTTCGTTAGGAATAAAAACCAATGCTTCTTTAGAAACTCTTAACATCTTCACGTAAAAGTAAATTGGTTTATTAGGAGACTTGTATATCATAAATTACATATTTCTTCCATTTTTCTTAATCTCCTAACTAAACTGAATGTTACTTTAAACTAAAATTATTAACCTTCTACACCATTGCCAACACTCCACGATGTAGAATTTTTAAGATATATAATTATAAGCGTTATACGACTATCCCTTTCAGGCATCACTCTATCGACGAGCAAATCACTTTTGGTTGTATGGTGTATGCTTGCCAGCTTCTCGACGGCCGCCTCCAGCATCCTTCAACAGCCTCTGTACAACAGTACCCTCAACGAGTTCGACACTACGGCCACCATGACAGCTTCTAACGCTATCGTCGCAATTTTTGTTATGATATGGTCTTTGGTGTACAATTATGAGTATAAAATTTGTTTTTTGACTGCGAGTGTGCTGCAAACAGTCACCGCGTGTATGTTCTTTGCTGTTTCGTTCAGAAGAAGAAGGTAGTTTGGTAATATTGATAATCTACTTGATGTGGAAGTTTGTGTTTAAAGATGCGAACAAAGAGTATGTAACACTACGTAGATGCGAATGCAAGATAATAATAACGGATAAATACATAGACAAGCTTTCGCATTTGCTCAAGCACAGAAGATAGAAAATATAACACTATACAAAATAGTGTTGTTCATTGTTCAAATTCTTCTTTAAAAAAGTGTGGATTGTCAATATACCGAATTCAATTTTTGCAAACCATTACAAACTTTAAACATTATAGATTAAGTATTATATATTGATATGTCTATAATGATTTTTATATTTTAATAACATAGGTACATGGCTACAAATACCTTGTTTATTATCAGTTTTTTTAGACAATACTAAAAGCAAACACCTACTTTAGACACACTAGTAATTTTGTAGATAATTGTTTTCAACTCTCTGAACTTGTTCTAAAATTGAGGAGTAATTTAAAATGTATGTCGAGGCTATTGGCCTACTTAGCACATGGCTAATGGGTGAAATTTGTATCGTTGCATAAAAAGGTGCAAAATAATGCAACAGGAAATTTAAGTACATTTTCTTTACATACTCTTTGCAGAGCTATTCGATTTGATTTGACCAATGAGCGCGAAATTTGACGGTTATTAAGATATATCATAGACAAGAGAAACTTCTTTATATATGATTATCTGAGCATAAACTAAGGCTAATCAAGCCTACTGAAGTAGGATAGGTCTATGTTCAAGCCACGGTTAACAAGAGGCATGCATCATAAAACTATTGTAATAAAAAAATGGTAAAATTATAAAAGTTAAGTTAGATTGTAAAAAGTAATCAAGTCTAAAAACATTTATTTTTGTCTATATTATATATATTACTGTTCTCTGCAGTCTACTTTGACTATGGATTGAAACTAAGTTTTATAACCTATTAGATTTAATTATAAAATAATTATTAAGCTTTATTGTAAGTAGTGACAACTATTCATGCAGTCTTGAGTAAAGAAATTAACTTATACCAACGTAAACTGTAAAATATAGTATTATGCGGTGTTGCCATATTAAACTACTAATAAAATATTTTACTACAAACCTTTTTTTATTATTATTACATGTTCCAGGAACCACGCCCATTCTTTCATATTTTCATTATTATTATCTTTGTATTGCCCGCCTGTCTGTTTGTTCCGGTTAATCTCGGAACAGTTTGACCTATTTTGATGGGAATTTCAGTCGCAGGTTGCTGATGATATAAGGAGTAAGGAGTAACTTATGTCCAGCAGTGGACTGATATAGGCTGATGATGATGATGATGATGAGTAACTTAAGTTACTTTATTTAGACTAGCTTCATCCCGCGGCGTTACTCGCGACTCATCATCATTATCATCAACAGCCTTTAACAGTCCAGTGCTGGACATAAGCCTCTCCTTGAAAAGGAGGTATTGGCCTACTATACGCTGGCCAGACGGGTTGGTTTCAAGTTTTCCTTCTCTTTGCATTGGTTGTCTTGCGTAGTTTATCCCTTAGTCGCCTTTTACGACACCCGCGGGATGAATAGGGGTGGTGACACTCTGTTTTCTTAATCCGTCACCACACGGACATACTACTCGCGACTCAGGTAGTATCGATTGTTCAAAGTTACTTCAGCGTTTCGTATCCTCCGTCACAGATTTCCAAGTATATTTTAAAGACTGTAATTTAGTTAGTACAACAATAAAGGATAGTCGTTGTATCTTGTTTAACAATTAAATAAAACAAATATATATTTTTTAATTTCTATACTTTCGTATTATTACATTGAAAATAAATAAGGATCCTAATATAAAATCACATTACAAATGTGTGTACCCTCATTTCAGTTAAAACTAATTAAAAATAATTGAAATTAATATGTATATAAATTAATAGGAATGTTTTTGTGATCTTTTCCACATTATTTAAGTAAAAGCATATTCATTCGCCATAATTACTTTTCAGTAAATAATATATACAATTAGTATCCATTCGCGTTAAGAAAATAGTGACGTATCGACCAAAACCGTCACTTGGCCGATCAGGCTCCAAGCTTTCAGAGAAAACGACCATTACTTCGAACCTAACCCGCTAGATAAATTGACATACTACAAACGTATATTAGAATGTTAGCTAACTAACAAATGTATGTATATGACGTCATCTCAACGATAAGTCACGTCAACAAAACAAAATATTAGCCAATAATACCAGAGACTAGAGGCGTTAGCGATTGTAGAAAGAGAATCATGTGAAACTCTTGTTAAGGTAGATGGTTGTTCAGGGAGCGGGGCTTGATCGATACGTCACTGTTTTCTTAACGCGAATAGCCTATTTTTCTGATATCTGAGAAACTGTTATATATCGTACTCTTACAATTCCATCGGGAAAAACAAGGACAGCATGAGATCTAGTGTCAATACATTTTTTTTTGAAACGACTAATGCGCTTACGTCATGTTAATTTATAATACGTATTTTCCAATCCTTAATTGTCACCTCAAAGATGATATTTTTTTTAAACTAGTCCAAAGAGAACCTGCTCTTTTTTGAAGTCGGTTAGTCTGAAATGCTTTCATCACATCTCAGAATAGTTATTGCATTTTTTAATCTTCTTACCAACTGTATGACTTCTTTAGCATTTTTACACGATATGTATTAATAAAAATAACTATCTTAGCACACACAAAAAACTAAAAGTTATAATTATTTTATTTACAAGTTTCAACGCTCTAATCTAAGAAACTGGAATTCAAATTTGAATATTCCTTTTAGTTTTGCTTAGTGTATTCTTTAAGGAAGATCATGAGCCATGAAACATCACGATACGTCTATTAGGAGCGGAGCAGTGACCATATTAACAGGTAACTACACAACAAAACATGACTATTCACAATAGCAGATCAGTGTCATTTTATTCTAGACCTATTTTTTCAAAAAAGGGATGAAAATAAATTCTTTGGTCATAATTCATTTTATTACAACACTACGTCAATTGAAGAAAACGATAATTACCAGAATTAATCTAAAATAAACAAGAACACTGGGAGTCCGTAAATTATATTCATTCAAGGAATGTGATTTGATTAGCCACAATATAAAATAATTGCACCAACCCAGAATTCAAACGAAAGCATTCATGCTGTCGTATTTCGTTTGTGAGTGAGAGACCGGATTCCCAATTATGCAGAAGCACTAGGCCGCTGTGGGTCACCACGCTGCATTGTCTGCATAAGCTATTTTACCACTATTCCTGGATTCTACTCATGCTTTCCATCAGATAGAATGGAGTCATTTTGGCAGCCTCCAGAGCCGCAGAGGCGCTAGTTAGCTTTACTTTTAAGTACATTTACATCGTAAGCATTGTTAGATCAGTTGTTGTTTCAGACAGACACGCGATAAACGGTAATACGTTCGCCACCTATTAAGTAGGCTCAAAAACTGGCGAAATGTGGGCGTTTTAAATACTACAGACTACCCCTTCTGGAAACAACCATGATTTTATGTATATATGCGCCAACGAAAATAATATTGCAAGCATTGTAGTTAGTAAAATTGTTAATTGTTGTTGGGAAGTCAGTGCTCTCCAATTTACTGACAACTAGTTCAACTTACGAATTTCAGTTCTCCCTTAGGGTTGCGGAGGTCCGATGCCAGTCGCTCCGTGGAAAAACTGATATTCAGGTAAAACCGGTTGAACTATTAGCAGACCTCAAATAATATTGGGAATAAGGCTAGGAAGAAGATTGTAGTTAATCAAAACGCCATTCCAATACACCTATGTACATATGTCATGAACCATACAAAGCAATCTGCTTACAGATTTCATTACAATCCAACCAATTTAAGTACAACACAACTCAAACACATTTAACTTAAAAGATCCATCATCTCATTATCGGTTAGTTTCTTTACGTTATTATTTGTATTTTGATTACTATTCGCTGTGGGTAGAAGAGATTCAAAAGCTGACCAATCCTGCTTCACATTTGACGTACTTGTCTGGTTATTCGCCCATTTATTGTTGAAGTTCCCTGGCGGTGATGTAGTCCAGGTATTGGAGGTCAAAGCTAACTGGTTGTCGAAGTTTGGGTACTGGTTTTGGTAATTATAGTTCGGGGTTACCCCACTTGGGTTGTAAATTCCAGGGTGGTTGGTAGTCATTGGTAGGGTTTGGTTGCTGGTTGATTGGTTTGTGGTCGGTTTTGAGAATTGGTTCAGATTTGATTGTAAGAGGGAGTTTGTGAGGTCTACTGGTTTGCGGATTTGTTTAGGTGGCGCTGGGATCGCGGTTGGTTGGGGTTGGTGTGTGAATTTTCTGACTGTTTCTTGCTGTTGTGCTATCCTGGAATTGAGAAATTGTTTGGGTGAGTAATTTTAAATCTGAGATCTTATACATGTGTCTGATATACTTTTTTACAATTTTATTTTATTGGATATAATTGCTGGATGCGAGTAGCCGAGGCTCGAAATAAGTGGCGTGCAATTGGAGAGTCTATATCCAGCCTATGTCCAACCGTGGACTGCGATAGGCTGATGATGATGGGTGATGATAATTGGCAAAGATTTTGATGATGAATTCAGATATTTTAGACTTTTTTTTCTTTCTGTTTGAGAGATTGGCTGCTGGCTTAGCGGTTGACGCCATCGTAATGCTATTTTCTACTGCGATAAAGCTGTGGCTTAAACCCCACATGGTATTTAATGTTGTGTGATCCACAAAATGTTGTTCTGAGTCTGGGTGTCCATTTTATGTATGTTTGTAAAGTCGCTTAGAACACGGGAATTGTAAAAAAAATTATAGGTACCTCTGTTTGTCTTCGATGCTAAGATTCCTGTTTTCGTTCACAGTTGGCAGTACGTCTGGTTTCTCCTTAGGATGGCTATATGCGAATGTGTCCATGCCTAACCCCGAGAACATCTTATCCAGGTCCGAGGAGGATTTAGCAGCTTCTGGAGCAACTAGTGTGTCTGCTGTTGAGGATAGGTTGTGATCTAGTGACCTGGAATATTAAATAATTTAATAAATTTAGACATTTTACTAATGAATTATGGTGTATTTTGACTTTCTTCTTATTTAATCAAATTCAGTATTTCAGTTTTTGCATCATGTCATATAGTTTAATTTTTGTGGTATGAGGGCAAACTATCTAATATCAGCTGGTAAGCAACACCTGCTAAATGCGATCACTATACTACCACAACTGTGCTCCACCCAGTGACAAACTCGTATTCATCCCATGGGTGTCGTAAGAACCGATCAACTATGTAGTACAACATTACTGCTAAAAGAAAGACAACACAAATCGTCTACCAATCATGCCGATCAGCGTGGTACAGCTGGATAACAACTCCTTTTTTATGAGAACCCTGTGTCCTCCAAAAAGGAGTGTCTTTGACCCCTGTGCTCTCCTCACCTCTTATACCATTCCCTTAATAGCGTGCCCTATTAGTCGTTTAACAAACTATACTATTGAAGTCGCCCCACTGATTAATAGGGGAAGTGTTAATTCTGTGCACATGATCATCACCAGGAGCTTTTAATAATCCACTGCTAGAGATAACTTCTAGAGAGAACTTCTTCTGCGAAAGGAGATCCTGATTATACTTATTTCAAAAAAATAAACTTACTTGGACTCATTCTGTATAGAGTTAAGCTGTTCTAGCTTGGCTCTGTGCTCCGTCTCCACTTTAGAAATCATCTGCTTCACCAGAGTCACCAAGGCGTTGAACTGGTTCAATGTTAGTCCATTCTCTACGCAAAGAGGAATCAGGAAAGGCAGGACTTTGGTGGCCATGATTTCTTTTGTGATACCCAGCTTAGAGTGACCTAGAGCTAACTTATATATACCTGCAACAGAAATTACATTTTACTATAGTTGTTTCCAGACGAATTGGTGGTCCTTCGAGCCGAAATGAGTTGGAGTGAAGACCGCGATTAGGCAAACGTACACTACGTTTAGGGTGTCTTGTGGCACGAAGGACCAACGATTTGAAGATAGTGGCTGGTAGCGGATGTATGCGAAAGGCTCAAGACCGAGATAGTTAGCACTCCTTCCACGATCTTCGTTCCGTAGTCGACGGCGATAGTTCGATGCTAAGGTTTAAACGCTCATTTTGCCTTGTGTGTGATTCACAAATTTATTGTTGTTAGGAGTCTGATTGTTCTTTGTGTCAGTTTCATGAATGTCTGTTAAGTCCCCCGCGACACAGAAATATATCGTAGTAGTATAGGTGTTGTCTTTGATGCAAAATAAAAAAATGTTATGATAAGCAGGATCGGTAGAACTAGTAGCCGACCTCAAATAAACTTGGGAATGATAAAGGCTAAGAACATAGGTAGTAGAGCCAACCGGGGTCGAACTACCCTCACACAGAAGATCAACCTAATAATTACAACATTCTTGATGTCGTATTACGTTGGTGAGTGTGAGACTGGAGGACCAATCATTCTGCCTCATTCTCCCGGCGTCCAGGTGCCGAAAGAATGATAAAGAATTATCTGACCAGGCCGCCTTGGTATGGGTCACGATGCTGCATTACCTATCCTCACAACAAGGATGGTGACCCGTACTCCTGGATTCTACTCATGCTTTGCATCAAGCAGAGTAGAGTCACTTTGGTAGGCTTAAATATGAAATAAAGAAAAACAACATGATTATTTATCAAACCTGAACTTTAGGTTTTATTTTGAAAATATTAAAAAAGAAATATTCTTTTTTTTTTTTTAAACAGGCGAGCGAAGCTGTGAATGAATCACCAAATCGACCACCGTCAAGGCCAAAGATGATTGATGCACTCAAAAATCACTTAACTTTTTATAAGTGTTAGACATTAGTATCAAAATCGCATGACCGTGAAAATAGTTAGAAATGCAGCGGCCATCACGTCCTACTTACTAATAACGGTACTCTGTTAAATTTCATTTCTTTTACTTACATATTATTAAAATGCAATGTACGATTTTGGCTTAAGTACAAGCTGTTCTTAGCAGTTTCATCATTGTTTCAGCCACTGCTCTGTTCCTGAGCGCCATACCTTGATGACATTCCCTATATAGGTTTTCAAATTTGATTGATTATTCCAGAGTTTATCAACTTTTCTATCTACATCAATCTATACAATTAAATGAAATTGAATTGTGTGTTTGTAATTTCAAATTAACAGTTTTTCATTCCATACATAAAATCAATTTAAAAAAATTACTGTCTGTCTGTTTATTTTAGTTAATTTCTGGAACGGCTAGATCGATTTTGACGGGTACTTACTGATAGCTGATGTTATAAAGAGTAACTTAGTGTAAAGTAGTTTTAGTTATGCAAAAGGGTTACGCGAAGAAATATTTAAAGTTATAAAATAGTAAACAATATTCAAAAGCTAAAATGAGCCTCGATACGGTATGACTTTATTTTAAAATAAATAAATGAAATAAACTTAGATTATGTATTAGATAATCATGTTAAGAATTATAATAAACTCACCTAAGATCCCCATCAACACAGCGGGCTCCCTCGACGGTATTTGCGGTAAAAACGGAATAATTTCATCCAACACCAACCATTTGTCCAAATGCTCCAACAATTTGCCCAAACACAACAAACAGTTCACTCTCACTGATATGTAATTTGTCGTCATGCACAACTTCTTGATACGTGGCAGAAGCGCATTCTTCATCGCAGGATAGTCTATCAATGATGCAAATGTCGGCAGAACTGAGAGACACAATTCTTGTATCTGTTGAGCATCTGATTCTAAGGCTCTATACAACATTGGCAGAATATCCGATTTAACTTCTTCCCCAGGCGTCAGTTTCAACAATAACTCCATCTTCTGCATAAATATCAGGAGTATCTGTATTGGATCTTGGATTAACATCACCGGTTTTAATACTGGTAGTATATATTTCACGAATTCTTCTTTAGTAGAACTCTCAGCTATGAGCAAGACGTTCGGGAGCACGAACGGCACCATGGGCGGGTTCACAAACTCTCTCGTGAGACATGGTAGGATTCTGTAAATGCATATGCGATGAGGCATTTTTTGTATAATTTGAGGTAATCCCTTGTAGAACTGCGATTTCTGGAGGTTGTCCCATTGGAATAACGAGTCTAGGTAGTTAAGGGTTTTCACGCCTACGTCTTCGAAGTATGAAATCTGTATAACATAAAGATGTTTAATGTACAATGTAATATTAAAGGACAGGCGACATAAGTATCTCATTCAAATTATTTTAATGTTTATGTGACGAAATATCGTAATGAAATAGTAGCATTTATTTAATCGCGGTTAATATTGCTAGTATCAGTTATATAAAATATTGCCAAATTAGACCTTATACATTTATCAATAGAACCACAACAAGAGCTATAAAACTTTTTATTACTTTTCGATCGGATGTTACACTAAAAGTTAGACGGCTAGAACTAATTGCCACCATAATATACAATTGATTTATATGAGGTGTGTTTCTGTTCCTTGTATGTATTTTAAGATATGTACGAGTATATTAATTATAATGTTACATACCTTTAGGAATTGATGAGGATCCGGCCTCAATTCTGGAGTCACATTCAACATTAGTTTAACATATTCTCTCAAACCATCCGCCACACAAGACAGTCTAGACGGTGGCAATTGTCTGATCTCGTTCACAAATCGCTTAAACTTAGTATAGTCCGTCCCTACACCACCTAAAGGCTGATGCCCTGTACTGTGCAACGCGTATATCACCATACCTAAAGAATATATATCACTACTAGGTGAATGTGTGGCGGAAAGAACGTTTTCTGGTGCCAAATAATCCAAAAGTGGCTGAGTCAACGGATGCATTGCAGGACAGTATTCGTTGAATGGCCAAAACGGAGCAGATCCTGATGCACTTTGATTAGCAACGCAAAAATCGAAGCCAAATATCTTCCAGGCACCTTGCTGGTTCACTATGATGGATTCTGGGCAAATATTGCGGTGAAGGAGTTTGACGTCATTATGGAGAAATGTTAAACCTTCAGCAATTTGCATCAGACCGTACTTAATTTCGAGCTCATAGAGTTTATAGTTTGTCAAATGAGATGGTATTGGCACTGGCATATTTTCTGTATTGCCAAGAATATTAGCAAGACTTGCAAATATAGGTTCTGTGGCGAAAGCGAGACTTTCTCTGCTTTCTTCTAAACTGTGCTGTACAGTAAGAATTTGAGGATGCCGTAGTTTCGTCAGTTGGACTATGCCACGTTTTAAAGTCTCTAACATAATATCTCGGTCGCCTTTTGTCCATCTGTCAAGTTGTTTTTTCTCAAAAACGAATATGGAAGCTTCTTGCTTAGTCGATTTCTTATAACCTTTGTACACTTTCCAAAGTAAACCTGTAAAGAAAAATTAGCTGTTAAAAACATAATGTCACTGGAACTGTGTGGGTTATAAAGGACTTTCAATGGAGTAAAGTTAAAAGAAGTCAGTGATATGACGGATTATGAATATAAAGAATATGTAATAGGTAGTAGAACCACTCTGATTTTAGTTGGAACCGGTTGGCTCGACTGGGGCAGTACTACAAACACAGGAGGCTAAAGGCAATGACGGCACTCGTGCTGTCATCTTTTATTGGTGAGTGTGAGAACGAAGGACCAATCAGTAAGCATTATTCTCCCGGCTTCCGGAGACCAGTAGAATGGTGCAGAAACATCTCATTAAGCCACCACGGTATGGGTCACCATGCTACCTTGTCTACACTCACAATGTTGATAGAGTGTTTTTTTTACTCATGCTCTCCATCAGAGAGAGTAAAATCACTTTGGAAGGAAATAATATTAACAAAAAAAATGTGAGCCGTCACGGGACGCCTGGCAGATGTGAAACATCGCCATTATTTTGTAAAAGTAATATGCAGAAAAGAACATATTGTAATAGGAACTAAATATGTCATAACGATAAAATAAAATATTACTAATTATTAAAATAGTAGTCTATATGCAGTAGTGTGTACGGTACACACTACTGCATATAGACTGTATATATATACCATCGTATAGCGTGCCGTGGCGACGCGTCGCCAATCGCCAGGCCAGAAATCTATTTTACGTGCGCCTATAGACGTTTCACATACGTGCGCCTATAGATGTTTCACATCAAAAGTGGAGTGATACGATCTATCCATCCATCTCATGGGAGGCAACTAAGGCCGCAATCTAAAACTTAAAACAATACCTATGCCAAACCATTGAACCCGCACAGTATAGTAGACCAAAATCTCTTATCTAATGACAAGTCTGTGTCCGGCAGGGGATTATTAAAGGCTGATGATTGATGACGAAAAAAGATAATTTACCTATCGACAGAAGTAGAACATGACAAACAGTCAGTAAAAAATCATGCAGTATGTTGATAACTGCTTATATATTTAAGTTTATCTTGTAGATAATAATCTTTTCTGCTTTCTTTAAGCGAAAACAACACAGATAAACAGCTTCTAATATACATATGTATATCATTACTTACGTGATAGTGATACTGAATATTGATTAACTAATGTGATAGATAATGATTGCTAAGATGAACTTTCATCATTCCTGGAATTCCCTTTCTAAATAAAACTTAGATCCAATCAGCCTATAACTATGTTGCCAGTTATAGTGAGACAATCATAAAAGATAGCTAGCTGTCGTACATTTTTAGATTTGCCAAAAACTTTTGTCACATCAGTCTAGCAAAGAAGTCTGTTAGACAAAGTGAAAGTGAACACGGTATATTATAAAACATCAACTTTAGGAGTCATTTATTGCTCTACAAATAGAATATAATACAAATGGAATACAATACTAAAACTAAACAAAAAGAGTACCTCAAGGACCTGCATTGGGCCCTATATAAATAAATATTAAATATTTCGTTCATGTGACACACAACGCTTATTAGTTTCAAACTAAACATAAGCTATGTTTAGTTTGAAACTACTACTATGATGTAGTAGTGAAACTACTACTATGTACTATGAAAGCTAGGTTGACTGATAAAATAAACATTTTATACACAGTACATATTTTACATAGAAAACACAAAAATGAATATATCTGTAGATTATTCAAACACTTGGTGCGATCCAGGATTTGAACCCAAGACCTCAAGCACAGCAGTCGCATACACTACCATTGCCTCCCCAAGGCAGTTGGAGGCTTTCAAACAGTAGAACATCCAACGGTAAGATTATGTAGCCACAACATTGTTTTGCTAATCCGATTTGCACTCAACCAGAGTGGCCATATGACTTTAACCCTCTCCTGAGAGAAAACCCTTACCCAGCAGTGGGACATTATAGGTTTTTGATAAAAATAAAAATGAGTATTAGTTTGAATCTATTGGAAAATATAAAAGCAATAACTAATATATTTCTGAGAATGATTAAGTGAGTCATAGATAGACCGAATTTCAGTAGAATCATTAAAGCCTATAAGATATTGTTTTTAGCAATAAGGCCGCCCTTTGTACATAAAATGTAAGTACCTGCCTCGTTGGTCTAGTGGTTAGCGTATGCGACTGCTGATCAAGAGGTCTCGGGTTCGATTCCCGGGTCGGACCAAATGTTTGTGTGATCTACAAATATTTGTTTCGGAGTTTGGGTGTTTTCTATGTATAATATGTATGTATTTACAAAAAAAAAAAAGTATGTTTATGTATTCATATCAGTTGTCTAGTTACCCATAATACAAGCTCTGCTTAGTTTGGGGACTAGATGGCGTTGTGTGTAAAATGTCCGAAAATTTCTGTTCTGTATTGTGAATCTGTAACACGGTGTACAAATAAAGAGTTTTCTATCTATCTATCTAAAGATACAATTGTCTTCATTTTGTTTCATCACATTTCACATGTATTTATTACAGCCATCAGCTACACCTGCGTGTATGTCGGATTTCACAGTTAAAAGTAGCCTGTCTTTTCTCAGTCTCTAGACTATCTGGGAATGAAATTTAGTTTAAATTGATTCAGTTATTTTTTGGTGAAAGTGCGACATATAGACAGAGTTACTTTTGCATTTATAATCAAAGAGAGAGATCATATTGAATCAAGTTTCCTGAATATTTTTAGCATTTATTTTCTTGTATAACATGAATTGTGGTAATGATATTTTCCCTAAGGATATCCTCATTAGTCCTTTGCCGTCCACAGCTTGACAAAGGCCTCTCCAATAGAATGCTACTTACAGTTTCTCGCAGCCGGAGAATCATCTACCTGATTTCTATATTTAGTAGTATATTTTATGTATTGATATAATTCTATGTCCAAAGTCATTTTTGATATGATTAGGATGCCTACTATTATCATTCTATGTCCAGCCATGTAAGTCTTTAGGCCACTTTAGGATGATAATTATTCTCCATAAATGAACATTAAAAAAATTACTTCTAAACAAAATAAAACTTAAATCTTAACTTTTTTTAGTTGCCTTTGTTCAATCATTAGTTTTAATTCATATTACATTATTATTATTTTATTATATTTTTTCAAGACAATGTGTTCATTAGAAAAATGTCTCATGTAGTATAACACTCAACAAACATGCAAGAAACAAACAAAAGAAATATCCAGAATCAAATCAACAATTTATGGATCACACCAAGTCTTGTCCCATGTGTGTAGCAGGGAGTGATATGGTAACCACCACAGATCATAGAAACACAGGAGATTAGCTGTGTACACAAATTTATTCGTGTTCAGATGTCGCCGCGTTTCCCCCACTTACTTCACTAACACAAAATCAAAAATTGTAAGCACGGCACACACGCTCGTATTTCTCCCGCACACAAAGAAACTTACAGAGACACCAATAAACCCACTAATTAAACACATACGAAAAGAGGGCGGCGCTTCTACCTGTAGCTACGGATTTCGAAAACCACACATGTGCAATTTATGCAACTAGTGATGCGAAGTGATAATCATATAAAAATATCGAATGAAATTCAGTTAGCTGTATTATCTGCTCTTTCTAAAGTTTTTATTGACTGTGAAAAGAAAAATAAACACGAGTTTCCCTCGAATATACTCTATACAAAGCAATGTTTTATCATAATTGGAATATTTACTAATTAACTACCAAAAAACCGGATATCATCTTCTCGAATCTAGACTAGAACACAGGTAAAACTGCAATAATTTTATTGTTAAGGATGCTATTGACCAGTTTATTTTTAAAAAGACAACTCCCGCATTAGGAATATGAATTCCTGTGTCGCGGGGGACTTTACAAACACACATGAAACGGACACAAAGAACACCCAGACTCAGAACAACAATTTGTGAATCACACAAAGTGTTATCCCACGTGGAATTCGAACCCGCGACACTTGGCGCAGTAGAGAGCGGCGTGGCGACCGCTTAAAAAACTAGGCCAACCGTGCAGTAAAATGTAAATATTTATTTAAAGTAAAATGTAAATATTTATTTAAAACTTGCCGCTTAGACAGTTTAAGTGTTGCGTTCTTAGTTAAGTAGTGTGATCTTACGGTTGCATATTTTTCCATTACGGCCTTTATTAGTATTATTAAATGGTTATTCATTGGCGATTGATCGTGTTATTGAAAATTTATTGGGACCAGAATATTGTGCTATTTCTGTTGGGAACCAGCTTGGACCCCTTCCTGTCGCATTTATCCACATTTCTTTAATTTTTGGAACCTTCGGATAGCTAAAATTTTGAAATAAAATCAAGGTATAAATGATGCTTGAGTACCACAATAAATTAAAAATCATAATTTTATCTACACTTTTTTTACGTTTACATAATTATAATATTACAATTTATTTATATCTTTAATAATCATTCGCACTTAATAGGATCGTATAAAATATCGACAATCATAAACATCACATCACATCTCTAACACAAAGGCCGACAGCGGCCGCTTCCCGAAACTATCGTGTGAATGAGAGTATTAATAAAATACTTATCCATTGCGCTATTAGACCAGCCGATTCATTGACCGATTTGTACTAAGCAAGCAATGGTTTTAGTTCCTAATGAAAGGGATTAATTTGGTATTTCATCATTTTTCTAAAATATTTTCATTAATTCAGTATGAAAAACTATAATATTATAATATTTAGATATGAAATGGGATGCCATCTTTCTTGTAATTCACAATACAGCTGTTATTTTTGCAAAAAATCACTGAACAACGCGACATTTTGTCGAAAATCAAGAGCAGTGAACACGTCGCAAGTTGACATGCGACTAATGTCCGAAAATGGCATCAAGCCGCTTTGAGGCCAGATGCGTTCGCAAGCGACACGCCTCAATTGCATATCTCCCGTAGGTATTTCTATGATCTGTGGTAACCACTCTGAAAACTATGGCAACATTGCCTTCATAGATAAAGCCACCTTTTATAATTTGTGTGTTAAACAAATGTGCTGCTAATAACCAACTGCGCACCCTTAGCAGGTTGTCGAACCATCTTCTTAGTCAATTCTAAAGTTTGTTCAATTTTATTACATTAAAAACTGCAGAATTTATCTACATAATAATGCATATAGGTAATATATATTATTGCACAAAGCGTGGTGTTTCTATCGTTATTACCTATGAAACAAATGTTATGTGAGAAAATAATATCAAACACAGATTTGATTAAATAATTAAAAGTTAAGTAATTTTTGGACTTGTCACGTTATTGAAGCAAGGGAGCGATATATAAAGATTTTTAAACCCAACTATTCAGACACAGAAACAGACGAACGTAAATATATTTGTTTCTTTACATTATACTGGAAACAAACGTAGAACTAAATAAACAACCACAATTGAACACTATAACTCTTCTATAACGCGCTTCTGGTATACAATCGCATATTATATGAACCAATCTATAGAAAAAACTATATAGATGTAACATTTGAATAGAAACATTGAAGTTTTTTACCTGGACCAGCGCTTGCTATAAATTGAGTGGCCTCAAACTCTCTTGTTACAGGGTTACCGGGGAGCACGCCTGACAACTGCGACACTGTGTTACTAACCGATGAATAGAATTTGTTAAACACTTCCATGATTGAATAAAACCTTTAACTTGTTATTGTTCTGGTAAAATAAAAATCATTACGACGAACCTATGGGTGTCTGACACCCACGGACGTGAACTGTCAAGACTGTCAATTTGATGTAATATTCTTCGTTCAATAACGCAAAACACACAGTGAATAAATCAATTAAACTATTGTCAATATTAAAAAATATGTGTAATAACTATTGAATGAGTATCATTTTACTTACTTATTTAGACATCTTTAAAAATATCATAATTTTTAATTCAAATAACGTACAATAAAAAAACATACGTACTACTTTAGAATAAATAAGTACATGTGCGAAAAGATTCGCAACGTACAGCCACCCACACATAAACAACAATTTTAATTAGCATCTAAATGCTGTCTGAAGTCAAAACTAACTTAACACAATTTCTACTGGGTCTAGACTACATCGATACTGAGGGGTTATTAACTGGGTGACTGGGTACGGAGACATTATGTTTGACTGATAATTGTAATGATGTACATAACTTAAGAATGTCGTATGTTTTCTTTCTTTCTATTTTATTTTACTTTTATTTTATTTTACTTTTATCTTTTTAGTCTACTTAATATTACCTAACTTTATTCAATATTTTCTAAAAATGTATATTGTTTATTACATTTTATTTTATTAATTATCAGTCTAATTTTAATTGAAATTTTATTTTATTTATTTATCAATACAATTTGAATTATTTTAGTTATTATTATTTGATTTTAAAGTTTGTAACAGGAATTGTTTTTAAATGTTTTGATTTTGTATTAATTAATTTTATTTATGCTTTTTATTCTGTTTAATTTAATAATTTTACTAACCATAATAATAAGATAATTGTAATTAACAAAAAAATGGACACAATATGGTCTGAATAAATGATTTATTTATTTATTTATATTATTTATTGTACGCGTCTACTATTTTAATTAATTAATTTTAGATACAAGCGTAGCTTAGTTTGGGTGCAATCAGCAAATTCTGTAATTTTTGTAAAATTTTTAGGTACTTTAGTCTTACATACGGGCAACTTGACTGGTAAATGTCGGATTTCTTGATTTATTGAAATTTCTTCACGTACACGAAAACGTCAATCAGGATTCAGGATTTGTTTTTGTTGATTGATTGATTCCATCAATATTTCGCATTAAATCAAAACGTTTTGCTTTATGTTGAAATGTAAAAAGTAAAATGATTCGAAGGATATTTTTTCCCGTGTCAATTATTCTTATTTTGTCGCCCACGATTATATCGGAGAGCGACTCTTATCCGAAAGAACCATACCGACCTTTGGGCCCGTTAGTTAAGTGCACGTTTTTGCCCCTGGAGTTTCTGGACTGCGATGAACCGATAGATCATAAAGGAAACCACACCGCTAGAAATGCAATAGGACACGGCTGTGTAAAGTTTGGTGGCGTAAGATACAACCAAGTTAATAGAACAAAAGTGCAGTGTAAAGCTCTCGATGGCATCGAGTGTTTTGGAAGTAGGAGCTTTCTGCGTGATGGATTCCCTTGCGTGCGGTATTCTGGACATTATTTTACGACTACGTTGATATACAGTATTCTATTAGGGTTTTTAGGAATGGATAGGTTTTGTTTAGGGCAAACAGGAACAGCTGTAGGCAAGTTGTTAACGTTAGGAGGGTTAGGTATTTGGTGGATTGTAGATGTAGTGTTACTGATAACGAACAGCTTGCATCCAGAAGATGGCAGTAATTGGAATCCATATGTGTAGATATGTTTGTCATGTTATGAGACTATTGTAAATAAGATAAGTAAGGAAATGATCTGAACCAGTTTTTTACTAAGAAATACCACCAAATTTGTTTTCATACTATGTGTACATAATGTCCAATTTATTATATCAGTAACATACTATCAATCAGACAAACATGAAACCACTTGTAAGTAAATAATAAAAATCTTGTTTAATCCTACTTATGAAATTACCTAAAAGTCCTATTTAAGTAACATAATAGGCCAAAGCCTCTTTTCAAAGGCCTATGTCCATCAAGGACCTGTTTGTTACAGTTGATAATAATATTTTTTTGCTGTAGGTAATGCAATGGGTAATAGACACAGCACAAATGCGCTGGCTTGACCGGGCAGTACTACTCCCACACAGAAGACATACATGAATGACAGCATTCAAACTGTCATCTTTCATCGGTGAGTATGAGACTGGAAGCCCCATCATTCTGCATCAGTCTCCTGGTCTCCAGAGACCGGAAGAATGATGCAAAATGCAGAAACATCTCATTAAGCTACCATGGTGTGGTCATTGTATACACTAACAACGAGAAAGGTGGCCCCCACTCCTGGATTCTACTCATGTTTTCTATCAGGTGGTGTAGTCGCTATGGTAGACTTAAATATAATGGATATTAAACCTGGCTTTACTGTCATCATTATCAGCCTACAGCATTCCACTGATGGACAAGGCTATGTCTTTATTGTAATTTTTTGATAAATATAAGTAAAATTCATTTTATTTGGATTGTTATCAATTCTTTAAGAATGTGTTGTTTTAATTATAAGAGAATGTGATTTTCAGAAATATTGTAAATACTTGAGATACCTTTGTTAAAATATATTTATTAAGAAATGTTCAGCTTTTCTTTTCTTTTCAACTTTTCCAAAGGGTGCTGCTTTTCTTTTCTTTTCAACTTTTCCAAAGGGTGCTTTTTTACCTTCAGAATATAAGAGAAGCACTTGGATTACGGTTTCAAATGAATTCCCACTGCTGATCAAGAGCTCTCAGTTTCGATTCCCAGGTTGAACTGTTGTGACAGCTCAGTAGCTTGGAGTATGGAATTTGGCGAAGTTCACCCTCAGCGTTGCAGAGGTCAGATACCAGTCAAAAAATACTGATATTCAGCTATGGTTTCAGCTGAATATCAGTTTTAATGGTTTAGTTGAACTGGTAAATAAAGGCAGGGTAACGATTTGTGTTGGCTTCTTACTTATAGAAAGAGATTCTATTTAGTAGGTACTCTAATAACACCATGATGAAAATGATAAACTCGACAGTAGGTATACTGAAGTCCGAATAACTTTGTCAACCGGCGCTAGGCAAGACGTTTTTGAGGCGGTAAGACCCCGAAACGCTTATAGATGAAAGGTTTAGGATGATTCACCTAATAAGCTCACTACCACAGTGCCGAATCTACCATAAAAGCTGAAACTTAGGTCGGCGGCCAAGAAAATTTGGTAGGTACAGAAAAAAAGTAAGGAGGCAGACACAACTATTTTTATTTTTTAAAAAGACAACACAATGGAATATAAATCCTGTGTCGCGGTGAATTTTACAAATATACATAAAACGAACACAGACAACACCAAGACTCAGGACAACAATTTGTGAACCATACAAAGTGTTTTCCCACGTGGGATTTGAACCCACGATACTTGGCGCAGTAAAAAGGAGCGTGGCAACTACTTTAACCACGTTTCTTTTATTTATGTGTGGAAACCCATTCGAGCCGTCACCCCAACGGGTTTGCGGCGGGGCGGTGAGTCGGAATCGAACCGACTAAAACCACACGAGGTGCCACTCTGTGTATGGAACCTGTTATTACGCTATCTGGCTGGACCCATCCCAGCGCCTGCCCGCGCTCAGGCGGGCGCCATCATCTACTTAACTCTCCATTTAACTCAAACCACTAGGCTAACCGTGCATTGAAACGGATAGTAACGTACTTCATGATTGCTAATTTCAATTCAATATTGTTTTTAAAATTTGTGTTAACTTGAGTGCAATAAAAATCCTTCAATAACGTGTATGGAATGTGCAATGCAATTTTGATTTATCCGTTTTAAGACTATAAATGGACATTGGTAACTGGGCACCTGGAGCTTTCTAAGTCGCGTCGGTTTCCAGTACTTGAATAAATTCACCCGCTCGCGTACCTCCTTCGCACCCCGCCGCTGCCAAGTATTGCCAACTATTGGATATATTGACGTTGACAGGAACATGGTCAGCAGTATCGGGCCTTATCTACCTATCTTCCTTAGCCCACCACACCTCATAGACATAGAATACCATTTAGGTATCATCCTCAGCATATTTGCATCCACTGCTGGATGCATGCCTCTTTCATGGTTCTCCATTCGCTTCTGGATGCGGCGTGTCTAGTCCAGGTCGGCCCTGCCGTCTTTTTTATATCATCCGACCACCTGGCAGCTGGTCTTCCTACACTTCGACTTCCTGTTCGGGGGGTTTTAGTAATCTATATCTATGCCACACCTTGTAAGTACCTAGCGCAGTAAAAAAAAAGTTTTGCTTTTCTAAGCTTCAAAATATACCCAAAAAGTTGTAAAATAATCCAGAAACTAGATTACTCTTTGCGCGGCTATTTTAGGAGTCCAGGGTGACATCTCCTTCTGGACCCCTACCAGCACCTGCCCGCTCCTGGTATGCGGGCTCCCTCTTGAAGACCCTCTCTTATGCGACGTCCGGCACACGCGGCCGCCCCCTCACGACGTGTTTCACTCCTACAATAACCTAGGCCGCTTTACTGCATTCGGCAGTTAGTGGCCCCCCACTCTTAGATTCTACTCATACTCTCGATCAGGCAGTGATATCAGTTTGCCAGACTTTGTACAGAATTCATAGGTAGTCTGTATTTAGAAGGTTTCCCTTGAAAACCTCATAATTTAAATATTTTTATACCATACTAGCTGATGCCCGCGGCTCCGCTCACGTCCAAGAGGTATGAAAAATAGATGTTAGCCGATTCTCAGACATACCCAACATGCACACAAAATTCAACAACAACAACACAAAGACAAATCGTTCCAGCCGTTTCGGAGGAGTATGGGAACGAACATTGTGACACGAGAATTTTATTTATAAGATAATAATCTGGAAAAACATTAAAACAAACATCTGTGTAGGATGTTCAGTTTCAGTAGTTTGAGGATCAGTGGATGATGGCAGTTGACATTGACATGGATGGCAGCTGGATGTCTCCCGCCGAGGATCGTGTGTAATTGAACACGTCTAAGTTCAGCAGGGGACTGTGATATGCAGAAGATGAATAAAACAATCATATGTAAAGTTATATAGTTTATTTACTTAAGCCACCAAAGCGGAAGCGGTGCTCGATTCATACTTCCAGTTAGGTGGGAGCACGCTCTTTGTCTTGTAGTAGCGAGCTAACCTGTGGATTCTGGATTCAACAAGAATCAGCCTGAATTTGCTGTCCTTGTCTTTCCTGTTTCGCTCTAAGTGCTTCCTCATAGCGACAGCCTTCTTGATCAGGTAGTACAGATCCTCGGGTAGGTCAGGGGCGAGACCCATAGCCTTCATGATACGGAGGATCTTTTTGCCAGTGACAAATCTGACTTGTGCGACACCATGGGAATCCCTAAGCATAACACCTGCAAAGAGATCAAAATCATGAATTAGATTTGGTTTTAAACATTTTTTTACTACTATAGATGATAATTTAATATGGTTATTATAACTATGGTTAAATATAGCAAATGTCTGACACTGTACGAGAATATTCAGCAAAGGCTTTCGGATTCCACATTTGTGAGAAACTGGTGCCTGATGTATGTATGTTATTAAACTGTGTTACACATCTGTAAATAAAATTGAAGTGTGTGTTTGAAACTGCAAATTTATAATACAATAGATGAATTTAAAAAAATTTGCTCAAAGATAACCTGCGTTATAGATCTGTAAATAAAACTTAAGTGTGTTTGCAATTCCAAATTGAGACTACAAAAGATGTATAAAAAAAATTGAGGTCAAAAATAACCTGTGTCACAGATCTGTAAATAAAACTGAAGTGAGTTTGCAATTTCAAATTTAGAAAAAATGGAAATGATATTTTAAAAAATATGCATTTTTGGTGAAGTAATTACTAAGTCAATTACTTTAATTTACATTTAATAAAAAGCTTCATTTTATATTTATTATTATATTCATAGAAGCCCAAAATCGATCAAAGTGGTGTGCAATGGGAGAGGCCTATGTCCAGCAGTGGACTGAGATAGGCTGATGATGATGATTCATACAGACACTTCAATTTTGTTTATTGTTTAGACAAGTGACAGTCTGACATAGCATGAAAATTTTTAATATGCATGTATTACAATATCTAATCCTTCCTTGAATCACTATCTATATCTGAAAACTGCATTAAAATATGTTGAGTAATTTAAAATGTTTAAACAGTCCGCGGAAGAGACTTTATTTTATATATATGTACTATGTAAACAAATAATTACTTCCAGACACAGAAAAACTTATTGGGTTCATCACAAAGCAATTGGTCCTGTATGATTATAAAACCCATCGCCTCCAGTTTGGCAGTCAGGACATTAACCAATAAAGACTATATTTTCAATAACTTATCTCTGGTTAAAATTGGAGATATTTTTAATACTTAAAACTAGGTTAGGTATTAGAGGAGATTAAGAGGTCCAAAACTAAATATCCACAAAGTGAGATTACAACTTCTATACAAACATTAACTGCCTTGTAACAACTAGTGATTAGCTTAAGCTGCTGATTTGATTTCCAAGTTGGACCAAATGTTTGTATGATCTGCAAATCTTTGTTTTGGTGTTTGGGTGTTTTTTATATATGTATTTACAAAAATAATGTATTTTTATCAATTGTCTAGTACCTATAGTACAAGCTCTGCTTAATTTAGGACTAGATATGTGTCAGATATACCTATTTATATAATTAAATTTTAACATGTCAAAAAAAACTGATATAACAAGCGTTTTTTATGAGACAATATTAAGTGTCCATCACAGAACACAATAAATTTACTTGTGTTTTCTATAATGTGTTTATGCAACAGCACCTTACTATAGAGACTCAATACTACTAGTATGGAGATGTTACATGGTGTTTTGCCAGTACATATGGACGTCAGGCACGGCAGAGCAGGAGACAGGACAAAGTAATTGTGCCAAATTAGCTTACAATTAGACATTGGATTATGTGCACTATTATAATGCTAAAAGACCCAATTTCAAACCCACTGCTACTACCACTAAGTAAAACTAGAAACTGAAACCAGCAATCCTTTAGCATTTTGATAGTGCAATTAACCCAATGTCTACATATCATGAACTTTTGCAAGTAGACTACAAATTGAAGAAACATGTGCTGGCTCAGTAAATAATGATAGCACTAATTACTAAGACTTAATATTTTTCAACACATAGCCACATGTAAGACTTATCACTAAGGTAATAATGATAACCACAAACATCCAAATTACAGATATCCTCTAAAAAGATCAGCAAATTGATCTGAACATGTCTAGTTATCCACATTCATGTTTATGTAACTTACACGAACGCTACAAGTAATCTGTTAGACTC
This sequence comes from Phragmatobia fuliginosa, assembly GCA_932526445.1. NCBI lineage: Eukaryota > Metazoa > Arthropoda > Insecta > Lepidoptera > Erebidae > Phragmatobia > Phragmatobia fuliginosa. Next base: position 19,500,516 of record OW052070.1, read on the forward strand.
ATGTTGATTTATCTCAAATCCTCAACTTTATACATCACAATTATCAGAAAACTTTGAAATACCAAAATTATATATCGTAATTCTCTACTTATTAACACAGTTCTAAACATCAACACAATCAAATATTACTGAAGAGTGGCACTTACCGATTTGCGAGGGAGTGAGGCCTTTCTTGGCCAGTTTGAAAATCTGTTCCTTAACATCATCTGCAGTCAATTTTAACCATGTGGGGACACTACGACGGTATGGCAGCGCCGACTGGGAAATACCCTTACTGAAAACATAAAATTAACACTTTGCTGTAAAGCCATGTGGTGACCACTCAATCAAAAGGTTATGTTACCATCACTAAAACTTTCAAATTTGTGAAATGTATGATTACACACTAGCTTAATATTATGCACTATAAATAACACATGAAATTACCCTGGTGCGTGCATACGACCCATGGTTGCGGCTTTTTAACAAAATCGCCGATCTGACAACGACAACAAGGGAAACGAAAAAGATGGTAGCCGGAAGGCGCGTATTCATTCAGTAATCATTCTTTAGAATTTATGCTCAGTCGTCATTCACTAGTGTTGCCAAGTTATTTGTCGTTTAGTAGAACCTGCACACCACGCACCGATACCGGTTTTTGTCTCTGGTGCTGGGGCATGTTCACATTCATTGCGTTCAATAAGTGCCAAAGTTGTCACAAATGTCAAATTCAAATGACGTTTCTCTAACCCTGAAAGGTCTGTCAACAGCGTCAAATGCGTCAATGAAAATTCACCTACCAAAGAACCTTTTCTGAAACTCAAATCGAAAGACGTGATAGACTCGGGTCAAAAATGACCAACCCTTACGGTGTTTCCGATGCAGAGTTTAATGTCATCAAGCAGCAGGCTGCAAGGCGTGCTACCTTGAGACAGGAATTTATCAAGCAAAAGACTAACCCATTTAAACATGCCAATGAAGCTGGCTATGTTGTGAGTATTTAATTACGTAATTTTGTTATTAGTTGTTAGAATTGATACAAATATTGATCATCATTCTAGATAATCGCATACAGGGTTATTAATGATATTTTCTATTTCAGTTTGACCCAGCCATACAAAAATTCTTGTCGATGAAAGTAACTCAGTTGGATTACTTCTCTGCAAACAAAACTACTGGAACGTTTGGTTTCTGCGCTATTATAATTCCTATGTTTGCTTATGGATATGCCCTTTGGAAACATAGAACCACGCGTGAGGCACAAATAAGGAGTGGAGAACTTCGTTACAGGGACAGGATGTTCAAGTTCGCGTAAATTTTGTGTAAATTTCAATGAAAAATAAGTTATGTAAAAAAATTGTAGAAATAAAATCATTTAATTCTTAAATGCGTTTATTACTATATGCTTTACTCATTTTAAAAATATATTTCTTACTACAAGTAATATTATAAATTTGAAAGAATCAATTTCAGTTAATTTTGCTACACAGTCGTATTTTACCGCGATAACTGACATACACGCGGTCGGAGCCGCTGGTGAAATTTATTATATTAAAAGTATAAAAATATTATTAATTTCATAAATTATGATTTTGTTACTGATAGTACTTGAAAGAAAATATAGCTGGCCACTATTATTTACGCACGCAGTTATTTTTTATAAAGAATGTCAGATTGACAATGTTCTAGACCACTGTTATTGCATAGTACCTATGTTTATATTTTACATACAATGGGGCAATGTAAAGGATCTGATTTTGGGGTATCTGATTTAGAGTTAAAAATTATATGTGATCAAGTTGAACGCCGTAAACGATATAGAGAGGAATTTTTGAAAGCTAGAACTGATCCCTGTTTACATTCTAAGGAGGCTGGCTATGTGGTACGTTGCCGTTGTGATTAGGCTGTTTACAAGCTTTTGGACTTTCTGGACCAGAGTGACGGTACCAATGAATTCAGACGAACATTGAAGCGCAGTTCTTACGGGCGCTTTGAAGATACTTTCTGCGACCGAAATAGCAGCTGGCTCTCTTCGAGATGTAAGTTCCCGCACTTGGAATAGGCACATTAAAATTCTTAAGAGTTGCGCTTCTCTTTACGTCTGAATTCATTGATGGAACCAGAAGGTTCCACTATTGACACTTGTTTAAATGCAACAAAAAGAAATGCTTCATCATCAGCAACCCATACTGTCCCACTGCTGGGCTCAGGTCTTCTCTCAAGAGAGGGTTAAGGCCATATCATACGTCGTTAAGCCGTCCATAGTCCTCAACTAAGCTTCACATTATTATTTTTTATATTAGCTGCCAAAATGACTTTGCCCTGCCTGATGGAAAGCATGAACAGAATCCAGAAGTGGAGGCCACCATCTTAACTGCCACAACGTACAGTGCAGCACGGTGACCCACACTATGGCGTCCTAGTAGATGCTATTTCACGCCCCGAAAAAAAAACTGCTATCTTATGATAACAATAATAAAGAAATGCTAATCACTGATTGTCTTTGAAGCCGTATAGTAAAGCATACTTCTACAGCCTATCAAAGAAATTATTCCAATCTGCTAGGATCAAAAATCCCAGTTTTAAGAATCTTCAGTAGAATACTCGACTGTTTCAGTTCGATCCAGCTATTCAGAGATTCCTGTCAATGAAGGGTACTCATCTGGAATACTTTAAGCCCAATTTTGCGAACATAAGATTTGGTGTGTGCGTTATTATATTGCCGATGTTGGCTTACGGCTATGCTTTATGGAATCATCGGAATAAACTGGAATGGGATCGACGCTGCGGCAAGACTAGATACCGCGATAGACTGTTTAAATTCGCTTAATTAAATGGAAAGTTTTTAATCGATTACAGAAACATGTATTTTGGCCCTTTGGTATTTTAGATTTTGACAGGTAAATTTCTTAGTTATAAAGCAATTTGAGAACTTTTCTGTAAGCCAATTTATGTAAAGAAAACAAATTGAATTTTAAGTTTATTTTAATTAATTAATGAGTATTATAATAATTTATCGGTCATCCAGTGACTTGTCCCTAGTCGTAACAGCGTCGTCAAACTTCACCATGTACGTGGTTCCTTTGTGCCAATGAGCTGTCACCTTCGCAGGCTGAAAATACAAATATTTCATAATTAATAATAGATTTTAAAGTAAATAAATGGCTCTGCAGAATTTAATCATTTAAAAATACTAAATTAATTTAACACATTACAATGGCTATGTTGGACTCGAACCGACTAAACAACTCACGCCGTCTCCGGCACTATAAGCCGAGGGATCACCCTCGAAAGAAAAACCCTGGAACCCCGAGACCCTGGCCTGCTTCTGTTAGGGTGACTGATGGCCTCACCTGTCACCCCCAGGCTTACGCTTATGGAGGTCGGAGAACGATCACCTGCGCTAGAGTCAGTCAGATTTCACCATGTTACATACTCAGAATGTTTTGATTCCTAACTAGCCAGTACCTTTGTCATGATACGACTACTGATAGACTTGGTTGCGTTACGTTGCGTGTGGAATTTGTGAAAAAACCCTTCACGACATCGAACCATCAACAAGGAAATCAACTTCAAACGATATACGGTTACTTGTTGTTGTTGTCAAGTTGTTGTCGTAGTACCAGGGGGGTGTCACTTCGCACTTTAGGTATAGTCGGCCGCCTGCCTGCCGCGCAGGCCATTCCGGTAGGTTGTCGCTTACGCACGATACGTGTCACGTTCGTCGCCGCGTCGCTCCCGCGCATTACTGAATTTTTTATACTTTTCGATACCCACATTTTCATGTAAAAGCTAAAGTTCTGTTTACGGATGTCTGAATAAAAGATTTTAGGTGTTAGGTAGCAACTAATCTGTTCGCTTCATACGTACCTAAATACATACGAAACGAACAGAATTTCGATGTGATATTATTTAAAACGTCATTTACTGACAAAAGTACCTACGGTTATTTTTTAAAGTGCTAGAGAAAAAGTAGTTATTATACCTATATTATAATTATTTTTTAAGAGTTACATGATAGAAAGAGACGTAATTGTAGGTAAATATAATCGTAGGTGCTTCGGCGCTGTGCAATCTGAATTGAACTTAATGTAATGATACCAAGGGTCCCTATTTCTTTAATTTAATTTTCGGAGTGAGTCTTCTGTACTGGTACTATTACGTATTCTGTGGTAGTACTAACCTAAGCTATCATTATTAAAATTTTCTTTGGCCGTTTGCTATTTGAGAATACGCCACTTTATACGCCTCGTAAATTTAATAAAATTTAGTTTCATTCCTAATCTTATTCTTTTATTGCTTTTACCCATAGGCATTACGTTCCATGACATTTTTTTTAAAGTTGCCTAGATCTCATCAAACCTATCTGATTAAAAGCATGAGTGGAATCCAAGAGTGGGGGACACCAGTGACACCACACTCAATGCAATGCAGATGGTTTGGCGACTCACACTTTTCGCGCTCGAGATGCTTTTCCTCGCCCCGCTTAAAGGACGCGATATTAAAGTGGCCATACTTACAAAACATTTTTCAATGAATTCCAACTAATATTTAAAATATAAGTGGCAACAAAAGTAAGTCTCTCTGTAACAACTTTGAAACGGTTAATGAATTTTAAGAAACATAGGTTTCTCTACAGCGGAACTGACATGGATGTGAAGGGGAGACGTGGGTAAATGCTAGTTAATATGCCACCTAATATCACAATACTTAATAGTACTAGTACAGAAGACTCACGCCGAAAAGTAAATAAAAGAAATAGAGACCCTTGGCGTCATAACATTAAGTTCAATTCAGATCAATTTCAGGTCAAGTTTAATTCAGAATACGATTATATTTACCTACAATTGCGTCTCTTTCTATCGTGTAACTCATCTGTTCTGAAGTAATCAGGTTTGACTCCTTTTTCTCTAGTACTTTAGTGAATAAATTACTTTTCAAATAAACACAAGGTAGTTGTTATTAGTACTTTAAATATAATTAATTCGCGAATACCTACTTACATTTAAGATACTCCACGGGAAGTGAGACGAGCCTGTTATTTTTCAAAGATTAATGTAGCTACTTTTATCAACAAATGACGCTTTAAATAATATATGATATCTGTTCGCGTCTTAGGTACGTTTCGACGCAAACAGATTAGTTCCTACCTAAAACCTTTTATTCAGAAATCCGTAAACAGAACAATATTTTTTACATGGATTTGAAGATGGAGGTTTGTAATTAGAAGCCATTGTGGGTATCGAAAAGCATAACAAAAATTTCAATGATGCGCGAGAGCGACGCGGCGACGAACGTGACGCGTATCGTGCGTAAGCGACAGCCCCGCCGGCCTGCCTTCTTAAATAGGCAGGCGGCCGACTATACCTAAATTGCGGAGTGACACCCCCCTGCTAATATGCACAAAATATGGTAATTGAAGTTATTGTAATTTACTTACAAATCCACTTTTAGTAAGTACGGCTTCAATGATGCCTGCATTGAAGGTGGCGCAATTCAATGAACCCTTGTCTTTTGGCACGCTGATGAATTTGTTGACCTAGAATTATGTAATAATAAAAAATAAAATTTGAATTTGTTTTTCTTTTAATTTTTATGTAATTTAATCTACCAATGCCAAGGGTAGATGGTGGTGTGGCGCTAATAGATTTTGAACACGGGACGTGCATGCGCCCCGCCACATCGATTACGTATTGGGACCATATTCTTCTATTGGTCAAACTTATTTTTAAAATATAGCTACCCAACTAAATAACGTCATAAAAACTCTCAGATACCCAAAATATCTTAGAATATTAATAGTGATTAGAAGTGTATATAAATCACTAACTTGTTGCAAGTAACTTCACTGCAGTCGACGTTATATCTTTTTACATGCGACGGGTAACGACTGGTGTGTTTCTGGCGATGACGTTATTGCGAGTAAACACCAGGAGATGTAAACAAGACAATTCATATTCGACAATGTTTTGGACTCAGCTGAATCCATATTGTGTTAGTTACACTCCCATTAGCACCCTGAATGTGTTGTATTGGACACATTATTTAGTTTTTAGGGTTCCGGTGCCAAATGGCAAAAAAGCGGCCAAGTGCGAGTCGGACTCGCCCATGAAGGGTTCCGTATCAACAAGTAGCATCATATAAAAGTTCTTGTAGTTCGTTATGACGTATTAAAAAAAAACTACTTATTAGATCTCGTTCGAACCAATTTTCGTTGGTAGTTTGCATGGTAATATACAACATATATTTTTTTTTAGATTAATCACTTAGAGTAAGAGCCCACGACGGCCAGACCTTCATTATTTTATAAAAGTTGAAATTTTCTCTGTACATGTCTCCTATACAGGTAAGAACGACCAGCGACTTTAGAGTTTGGGTTGTGGTTACCTGGGCAGGTAACAGGTAGTAAAGGTGTATAAAATAGTACTTAAAATTTGTTAGAACATAAAGCTCAATTTTTTTATATTTTCTTCGGGATAACTATAGAAATCTCGTCATCCATTGCCGGACACTTATGACAGTTGCTACCCCTTGCCAGACACCACTAAACTTTGATAAATTACAACTATACTTTCGTTATAGTATAAAAGCTAAATTTTATATATGTTACTTGGGGACCTATAAAAAGATGTTACCTCAATAGCCGGACAGTTTTTGTGGTTTTTACATCTTGCCAGACACATTGAAAGTCCACTGTAGGTGCGAGCGCGAGGTAACAACTGTTCAAGCGGGTGCGAGTGAGATAGAGCACTTAGTCGAGTGCGTTCTTTTAAGGTTCGAGCACATTATGCCGGGCCGCAGCGTGTCGGGGCGGAGCGCAAAAATCCGCTCAAATCGCTTCAATACAAATTGTATGAATTATCGCACACTGTGTCGGGCCGCAGCGGCTCGCATTATTGCGACGCGGATTTGCGTCCGTGCGATGCGGCCCCTAACAGCAGGCAAAAAAAAGAAAGTTCTTCGTCAGAGCTATCCATAAGGTACAGTTGCACTAAATACACAAAAGTTGCGCATGCAGTACACTGTACTCAAAATCCGTCAATGCGCTGCGACCCGTACCGTCACTAATGTGCTAAGTTATCATTTTGCGCTGCGCTGCGGCCCGCCCCGACACGCTGCGGCCCGGCATAATGTGCTCGAACCTTTACTGCGCACCATCTGTTATTTAGTATTGAATTGTTATGTGTAGATACAACCAACGTTTTATAATTGATATTTGTGCAGTTTTTTGTGAAATAAAAGCATAATTTTAGTAAAAAGTGTTATCATGGGAGATACATTAATTTGTTTCGTTTGTAATAAAAGTAATGGTAAGGGCTTTCACCCACTGGCCACGCGCTCACGCGCGTGGGCGCGTGGCAGCAGATCACGCGCGCGGCGACGGTGGAGCAGATCTGCCCGTTCGAGCAGATTCTACCGCGCCTACGCGCCTGCCGGCTTTGTCGCCAAATTGCTGGGCGTTGTTCAATTTCGAATATAAATGTATCCGTGTCCAGATCCATCGTGAACAAGTCCTTATAGCACGAAAACAGGCGCGATACTTCGTTCAATTTCGTATATAAATGTGTTTACTGCTGCGGCCCGCCACGCCTAAGCGCGCGGTGGCAGAATCTGCTCGCGGCACGCGCTCACGCGCCTAAGGGACTTCACACACTGGCCACGCGCCCAGGCGCGTGAGCGCGTGCCGCGGGCAGATTCTGCCACCGCGCGCTTAGGCGTGGCGGGCCGCAGCAGTAAACACATTTATATACGAAATTGAACGAAGTATCGCGCCTGTTTTCGTGCTATAAGGACTTGTTCACGATGGATCTGGACACGGATACATTTATATTCGAAATTGAACAACGCCCAGCAATTTGGCGACAAAGCCGGCAGGCGCGTAGGCGCGGTAGAATCTGCTCGAACGGGCAGATCTGCTCCACCGTCGCCGCGCGCGTGATCTGCTGCCACGCGCCCACGCGCGTGAGCGCGTGGCCAGTGGGTGAAAGCCCTAAAATAATATTGTTCTCGGAAGAAACATTAAAAAAATGTGAAACTGTTTTGAAAATCAGAAAAAAATAACCTTAAATATAAAGACATTATTTTGCCTGATGAGTATACAGAAAAAGGATATCATCGGGAATGTTATAAAGCATTTACAGGACTTATGAAAAAATACTTAATTTCTGAGTAGTAGTGATGAAGAAAATGAAAACATCGACGACAATGCTTAAATTAATAAACAAGTTTAAATATATTTTTTACCTGTAATCATACTTTTTATTATATTTTTATGATATTAAACTAATATTTTTGATGTGAAACATCTATAGCCGCACGTAAAACAGATTTCTGGCGTGGCGACGCATGCCGTTCGTAGATCATCTAAATGTAAGTTATGTTAGTCTGTGTCTAAAATACATATTAAAATGATTTATTTCCGTACAAATGTATGGGAAAAGATTTTTGCGATTTCTGACATTTCTAGTACTCAAACCTCAGTCGGTCCAGAAGAGACTTTTGATCCTTATAAGAAACAGGATCGATTGGCATCAAAAAAAGTTTTTGTTTAAAATGGCCATTTTCTTGCTGGCTGTACATTTTTTCCAAAATCTGTAAATGCCGTTCAGAATATTTAAAAAAATTATGGATAGTCTTCTAAAAGCGTTTTCCTCTAACTATAACGGTTAAGGTACCTACCCTTACTGTCCCGTCTCAAAAATTCACCCTGTATATAAAATTTAGGTTTTATACTATAACGAAAGTATAGTTGTAATTTATCAAAGTTTAGGGGTGTCTGGCAAGGGGTAGCAACTGTCATAAGTGTCCGGCAATGGATGACGAGATTTCTATAGTTATCCCGAAGAAAATATAAAAAAATTGAGCTTTATGTTCTAACAAATTTTAAGTACTATTTTATACACCTTTACTACCTGTTACCTGCCCAGGTAACCACAACCCAAACTCTATAGTTGCTGGTCGTTCTTACCTGTATAGGAGACATGTACAGAGAAAATTTCAACTTTTATAAAATAATGAAGGTCTGGCCGTCGTGGGCTCTTGGGCTAACTCTCTTAGTTTAGAAGTTAGAGGGGGGGGACACACATTTTTCCACTTTGGAAGTATCTCTCGCGCAAACTATTCAGTTTAGAAAAAAATGTTATGAGAAACCTCAACATCATTTTTGAACACCTATCCATAGATACCCGTATGGGTTCGATGAAAAAAATTTTTTTAAGTTTCAGTTCCAAGTATGGGGACCCCCAAAATGTATTGTTTTTTTTCTTTTTTTATGTGAAAATCTTAATGCGGTTCACAGATTACATCTACTTATCAAGTTTCAAAAGTGTAGCTGTTATGGTTTCCGAAAAAAGTGGCTGTGACATACGGACGGACAGACAGACAGACATGACGAATCTATAAGGGTTCCGTTTTTTGCCATTTGGCTACGGAACCCTAAAAAACGGAACCCTCGGTATCTATGAATAGGTATTCAAAAATGATGTTGAGGTTTCTAATATCATTTTTTTCTAAACTGAATAGTTTGCGCGAGAGACACTTCCAAAGTGGAAAAATGTGTGCCCCCCCCCCCCTCTAACTTCTAACATAAGAGAGTGATAAAACTAAAAAAAATATATGTTGTACATTACCATGTAAACTACCAACGAAAACTGGTTTGAACGAGATCTAGTAAGTAGTTTTTTTTTAATATGTCATAAAGCGTAAACAGCAATTTACCTTTCATTTAATCAACAAACTACAAGAACTTTTATATAATGTTACTTGTTGATACGGAACCCTTCATGGGCGAGTCCGACTCGCACTTGGCCGATTTTTTAGGAGGCGGTTATTTTTTTGTTTTTAGTACATTGGTAAAGAAACTTGTTCAATGATAACAAGGACGTAGGACGCCCATAGGCGAGGTGGAGTGGTGTGCAATGGGAGAGGCCTAGTTCCAGCAGTGGACATAGGCCTCTCCCAGGTGCGATAGGATGATGATGATTGATGACAAAGAAACGCCTAGAGAAATCCTAGTGAGGATGTGCACAGAGGAATGTAAAATTTGGATTTTGATGAAACTTCACAATAATATAGCTTACATTTCGGAATAAGACATAGGCTACTGTTTACTGTCATGACGGATGTACACGCGAGCGGAGCCGCGGGCGTAAGCTAGTTTATAAATATATGCATAAGTCATGCAGTCTATATATAATAATTTTAACTACAACTGGAAAATTATACGTTGATTTTTTCAAAATAGGTCAGTTTAAGCAAATAATAAAATAACCTCCTTATTTGTAAGCATTATTTAATTTTAAGCAATGGACCTGTTATTTAGTACTTTAAAGTTATAGACATAAAATTGAAAATAAACCAGTATTATTGCTTAAAATGAAATAATGTCTGTGAATATGTGGTTGATATTCCACCACCAAGAACGTAAAAAATACTTACCAAAGCATCCTTCTCTATAATATAATATGTTCTCTCATCATCATTGGCATGCTCCAGTTTGTCAGCTTCCTTGCCAAATAACACCTGCAAGTTAAATAAAAGTATTTTTTACATTTAATTTATCGGCAACAACCAACCGTTATTAAAATCATTAATGAAATAAAAATTTAAGACAAAATAGATTTGGAATTTGTACCTAAATATATTTGGAACTATAATTATATTCCGCCCATATGTATGTTGGTTGTTGTGGTAAACAGTAGGCTCAGTAATTGCATTTGAATCCATTCAGTAGTTTCATCGTGAAAGCCCAACAGGCAGGCAGAGTTATAATATTAGTTTTTCGCACTTATAATAATAGTAAGGATGTTACAATATCGCCATCATCATCATCAACAGCCTTTAACAGTCCACTGTAGGACATAGGCCTCTCCTTGAAAAGGAAGTATTGGCCTACTATACCACGATGTTTCAACAAAAAAACAATATTATTGTCCTTTTTTTCCGGCTAATCTCTAGAATGGTTAGTCCAATTATGGGTAAACAGGTAACACCGCTGGGCTAGGAGGTAATTAAATATTTTCTTTGCTAAATAGAACATTACGAGACATTACCTTCCATAGCGTAGACTTCACAAACAATAACATATTTAGTAGTTTTATTTCACGTTTGCTGCCCTTTTCTCTCACAAAATATAAGTCAAGCAGTCTAGTGCCTACATCTTGACCTATGTCTGATAATCTGAAAGAATAAAAGACTAATGAGCTTCGAAGTAGTCTATTTTTCATGACAAAAGTGGTCACAACATTTTATTTATATTTATACTTTTCTAAAAAGAAAAGTAAATTTATGGGGGCTTACGTGTGTAATTTATAATAATACCTACTTGGTCTGCAGCTCATGGATGGAATGTGATCGGTTTTGGCAATATTGAACTATTTCTGAGAAGAAAAGTGCATAAAATGCTAACGACACTTCCCCTTTGCCTTTGCTCAGCGGTTTGTCTAGAATCGACGACTTTGAGCGACTAGAAGACATTTCATTTACTTTCTATTTCAACACCACGATATTTATAATGAGAATATTATTTGAAATTATACTTTTCCACCTATCAAAATAGATGTGAGAGAGAATTACAAAAAGTGAATCTTCACTACAGAGTACAGACTTTAATAAAATAATTTTTAGAGAAGTAAATAACCATCACATTTTAAGCAATATATGTATTCCATCCCTTTTACCAACGCATTAAAAGATATCTATTTCTCTTTTTAACGCAACTTTCTCACGATAGGTACTAAAAGGTAGGCGTTTTTTGATTTCAGATTTGAAGTTTGTGTTAATGACAGATGACAATATTTTAGAGAAAGCGTCTTTTGAGCTCTTCAGCGTTTTGATTTTACCGACTACGAAATAATTTCAATTAAAGTCTGTGTAAAAAACAAAAATTTGGCGTACATGCTCAGATTACATAAAAGAAACCTTTGTCTTTTAATCTGAGTGTCCAGGAAAAGTTTCTTCACAAAACTTGATTAAAATATTTAGTTTTTGGCTCTATTTTAAAATGATTAAAAATAATTCATTGACTTTTTGTTATTAACGAAATACTATGCTCTCCGTGCAATCTTTGAATAAGTCATTTGTTACAGGTAATTCTAAATAACATATTCTAAATTTGACGGTGTAGTTCTGACTAAACAAACAACCAACTTCAATTAAGGTATATTTTGTTTCCCCCTGTAGGTACATATTGTAATAATTGTATAAAACGCGGGTACACCAATACCTTACCTAGCTAAATGCCTACCCGTACAAAACAAACATGCAATGAACACGATAAGCTCACGTTACAAATGTGTAATAATGAATAATATCCGAACTTGATATCTTTACGTTTCTGCCCTAATTACGTGCATGTTCTCAGTGGGTCATTTGCATGACCTACAGTCTAGCGTGACGTGATTATAATCGTTGCACACTATCAAATTCACAATTGTCTGTCTAGTAAGAAATTAGATTACAATGAATTCTGGTAATGGCCAACTTCAAATAGAATAATAGATAGCATCTTAATAAAGTCTGTTTAAGGTGTTTGATGATAAAATCTTATTACATCCCACCTTAAACTTTCCTCGCTGTGCTAAGCAGTCTAGATCTAGTACCTACTCATTACTAACGCACGTATTTTGCCCCCACTGTGATCCTGAGTCCTTTAAGCGGAGCGTTAAAAAAATATTAGGTATTACGTTGCAAAATACATAGTCCACCGAATTTGTCCCAGATAAACTTTTGTAAGTTTTCCAAATGATTACGTGGGGCGACGACGGAGACCGCAGCTGCTGGTTGTGATACGGGCGCGCTCCGGCCTGCTGCAGAGGGCACTGCTCACGCGTGCCTTGCGTGTGCTCAATGCGGTAGCTGATATTAATTTATTCACTGAGCGAATTTACTAGCGTTACCTACTGTGAACTTGGTAACATTTAATTTAATTAATATTAAATAATTTGTCTACGTATACCGCATTAGATTCTACATAATATACCTATCTGATATGACGGTAATGGTAATTATTTAGATATAGCGAACTTGTATTTTCAGGTTTGTTCTGTCATCGGGGTCAGCATTTATGGCGAACTTATAGGTCGTATCGGATAATAATTATAATTACAGTATACTCGACGGCAGCCGTCTTTATTATTCAGGCACTGGTTTACTATTCTATTATTACCTAGTATAGTATGCTTATTCATACTGACATACGGCTACATTATTTATCCTAAAACATATCGCTACAATGCCTTATAATAACGTCTTGATCTCAACGAGATCTGTCCAAATTCTACGTGCTCGACAATACTCATATCTGAAATATACTGGCCAAGCTTATCTCTGTATAAATTCTATTAAATACTTCAAACAATATATGACGTAGGAATAGTAGACGCGAGTGTTATAAATAAATATCCTACTGGGTCATTATAGTGGGGTTCTCCATACTGCATTTGGGATTAGTATAGTAACCAATACTCTTGTACTCTATTCATGCTTTCCATCAGAGAGAGTAATCACTTTGTCTATCATACATAAATAACTCAGGTTTGAATCATTTGTTTAACTGCCAGCCGCGGTGAGGCCAAGCTTACTAGGACATCTCTTCCTCGTGACCTATCTGGCGGGAAGGGATTTAACCTATCTTGCCGTTATACAATTGTAGGTGACTGAGACCAAGGGCTTTATTCAGGGAGGTATAAAGCCATGTTGTAAAGTATAGCCAACAAGATGGGATCTAGATTGACGATTTATTACCATTATATATATTTGACTGCACAGTTGGCCCAGTGGATCAAGGTCGCTTTCTACTGCGCCAAGTGTCGTGGGTTCAAATCCCACGAGGACCAACCGTTTGTGTGATTCACATATTGTTGTTCCGAATTTGGATGTCTATCTATGTTTCATGTATGTTTGTAAAGTACTCTGCGACACAGGATTTATATTCCTAATGCGGGAGTTTTTTTTAATAAAAATATTTTTTTTGCATAACTCATCTACACTACCATAGACTATAGGGTAGATTGCGTTACAGGTGTTAAGAAATAAAACAATAACAAACTAACAAGAAACTTTACTTCATATAAAGCATTATTATAACAGCATATTTAAATTATGATCTAATCAAATAAAACCAATTGTGAACATAAAAATATAACATAAAATTATTTGTCAAAAACTATGTTTCTTTATATGCAATAATCTGTACTGTTTCATGAACTACCTTACTTTTGTTTTAAATGTATGTAATTAAACAAATGTAAATAGTTATGTAACATTCGTCTGGTGTAAGAGTAATTCATAAACGCACAATAGTGACTTACTGATAATGTTTTCATGTAGGATCCATTATGATAAAGTGTAATACATTACCTAACTTTATGAGATTTAGTATTGTGATAGATAAATCGCGCTATGAATTGTTTTGTGCTGTCAAACGGTTTAGTAAAATGGGTTTAATTACTATTGTTATATAGAAGGCATCTTTCTACGTGTATTACAAACTTATCAATAAACGACACTCAATTAAATAGTAAATTTTATTTCATTATATGAAGATTTTTTTCCGTAGTGTGTTACCATTTAAAGACATTCATTGTACAAATTTACAACTAATCCGTCAATAGTCCGAAAATTTATGGACGGTCTTACAAAATTTACAGATGTAAGATATTGAAAATCTGCAATGCCATTTTTTAATGGGCAACACTGTGTCACTCTTACTGTAGAGTTGTTTTTTTTTTTATAAAATATTTAAAAAAGAACCGGTTAGTATTATAAAAAGAATCCATATTCAACACGCGCTAAGATATTAAAATATTAACATAACCATAAAAAATTTACCGCTAAAACAATTAAAAATTTAAATGATTACACAAGTGTCGCAGGTACAATATTTTATCTTATATTTAAGAGATAATGAAACATGTAAAAACTATAGACTGAGACACGATACATCGTAGGGATCATTTTCGAATTCTTTGGTTCAGATTACAAGTATAATTGTATATCAGTCCAAATGCCACAGTCTTAAAAGGTTAGCATTAAAAAAAAAGTAGTGTCAAATGTTACAGCACTATGATTTAAGATGGCATGGTGTCTTAGGCCTAGTTTTTCCCACATCGGAATGCAGAGTATTGGATATTTTTATTGTAGAAGTTAACATTTGTGGCCTATAATGTTTCTTTTGTTTTATTTTTATAACTCATGTTTATTATTAACAACATATCGCTTTTGATGTGCACAATCTGTTTACGGAAAAACGTACAGATTAGAGATAAAAATAAATGTAATAAAAATTTCAAATAAATATATACACTCGGTTCCAAAAATAACGGGTCAGTCACATAAACCCGAATATCTCCCGAACTACGTATGCCATCCTAATGAAACGAAGACTGTTCAATTGAGAATTTAATTATACAGATAAAAAATAAAATAAAACTTAGTTACACCCACAATATTAATCTTAAATTAAAAAAAAACTAAAGTAGTCAAATTTTTCTTAAGATTACATTTTTTTTATGATTGTATTTTTGCTGTTTTTCATCACTGGAGGCTTCATCACGTGGAGGCAATACAAAGTATTAAATGAAGAAAGTGATGAAAAACAGCAAAAAAACAATCAAAAAAAAATTTAATCTTAAGAAAAATATGACTACTTTAGTTTTTTTTTAATTTAAGTTATGAAACAAATGTTACTGTTTCTCCACGAAATTTAGTACACACTATTACAAGAACATATTTCACGTAACCACAAGAAGCTCACGTTTACAGTGTTTAATGGTGCTTGAAGAGACCTTGACCAATATGCATACAACTTAGACATGCGAGATGTTTTAACAAACTGAAATCTTGTAATAGTTTTTTTTTTTCGAATCTTCCTCCTGTCTAGGTTTGGCCACTTAGAGAGGATGAATGATAGAAAGATCACGAAACTATTTCAAGAGCGAATGTTTGTTGAAGAGTCGGAAGAAAAAGAAGAAGAAGAAGATCGTCTACGGCTATGGCCAATATTTACCGACCAAATTGGTGATGTTCTAAAGTGCCGTGTGATAAGCACTAGGAATCGTTAAGCACGCATGCAGCGGTTGATGGATGTGGACGAAGCAAAAAGGATATGTCAGGACCGTAGTAAGTGAAAAGCAATCGTCTCTGTATGACCATTTAGGGAATAGGATCAGATTCATAGGTTGTCACCCTGAGATAACACATCAGATAACTCCTGGAAGAATCAAGCTTCAACTTGTATATATAGGTGCTATCTAAAAGAGAAATCGCAGGTGCAGAAATATTTTTAAATACTTTGGTACCAAGAGAATAGGTTATCGTATAACCCTTTAATAATTATAATATCTCGTAAATAGTGCTATAAATTCTCAATATAATTATACGTTACTGAAATATCTAGATATCGACTCGATTAAAACCTGTGGCATTTGGATCTTCAAGTTTACATAATATAATGGGCTATGTTATTTTACAATATTTACATATACTCCTTTAAGTCAGCTTCAGCGAGTGATCGCATAATTGTATTTTTTAATTAGGTACAATACCATTTGCATTACAACTTACCGCAAAAATTGGAAATTTATTTAAATTAATATTTTCTAGCTACTATATAGGTCAATTACCTGAGTAATTAAAAAAAAGCGGTCATTACAATAAATAAAAGTCTCGACCAACATTGTAATTATTAAAGAATACGCATTCAAAGCTTATTCTTGTAAAGTTTAAAAGATAAACTACTGGATTAATTGTTGTTAAATAATAATATAAATGAAACGACATATGTATTATGAACTTTAAGACATTTTAGCTCTTCTGAATGAACGATCCAGGAAGCTTTCATTCAATTTTTCACAGATTAAAAAAATGTTTATGGTCAATATGACACAGGAAATGATCGAAGTATTTATGCGTATAAACAAACTTGTAGAATGTTAATGAAACTCTACATATTTACGCACAAAATTTACAATGCAAATGATATTTTACCCGGTTCAATATTATTAACGAATTTATACAGCTCCTTCATATTAATTTGAGCAAATCGTTAATACATTTTTGCTTTTTGTATTGAAATTGTTCTGGCGTGCTGTATGTATGTAGTGAAAAGAAATATTACGTATGAGTTTATGATGCCATTTTGCTTATAAACATTATTTTTAATTATACGTAACTTTAATAGCACAGTAACCTAAATCTACTAATTAGTTATTTTATCATAGCTTGCTTATACTGAACTCTTGTTCAGATTTTAATGAATTATTTAATTTATTCAATACGGGAACTTATTTACTAATACAATTGTTGTGTATTTTATCTATAGGTACAAAGTCTAATTTCCGACTAGAGTTCGATGTCGACGCGTTAAGTCACTTTTATCAAAAAAAGGGAAATCCCCTTTTAGTTGAGATTTATTACCTATTTGAATCTGCATTATTCTTATTATTTGTGTTTAGTTTATGACTACTCGAATAAATATGTCATCATCATGATTCACGATGATGATGATGAAATACTTTGATTGTTAGCAGTATTCTATTGTACTTAAATATGCAACATGAATGATTAGGTTTAGGTCAAAATGTGATGTTTTGAGAGTAAGTATAAGTTTACTATTTAAATGCACCAAATCAGTAACATACTCCAGTCAATAAAAAATAATAATCTTTATCTAATTAGTACTTTCATGTAAAAAAATAATCATCTATTGTAAGTAAAATAATGTACACATTTATCATTAATTATAATAATAATAACGTAAGCAATTGGATTTTTATTAAGTTATCGTTTATAAAATAAGTGACGAATTAATAAAAAATAATGTTTATAAGTAAAACCATAAATGACTTGCACGCAGACTGGATAAAGCAGTAATAGAGACGTGATTCATATTTTTAGGCTAAGGTATCAATTGTTTAAGGCCTAAACACAGATTGACAGATGTACAAAATTTGACTAGAAACAGCTAAATATATTTAAGTCTGCACTATACACACACTAAGCGTGTTTTATTAATTGGAGATCATTTAAAAAAATTACAATAGCTACCCACGTATTTTTTTTGCTAAACGATGATTTTGAACAAATAAATATAAAACTAAACATTATTTTATTCATTACAAAAGACAAGTTTGTTTGCGTATTTTAAGAAAAAAAAATGTCTTGAACAAATCTGTTTGTGTGGTGTAGTGATTTTTAGTTTGTATTTCAAACGAGATCGAACATCAAAATTGTTCAAACTTTTTGCAGCATACCTTCTTAAAAAAAAAATTCCGCAATGAAATCCCACGTCCCTAAAACATTCCAAAACCCAGCCTGTATAAAACCTACGGCGAACACCACAACTTACCTACATCATTATATAAGTATATATAAAATTATGCTTACACATTTTATATAACTAAACTTGTGAGTCATATTGTATACACTTTAGCTCAACAGCATGTGGACTGCACTGTTTCAGCTTCGAGGAGATTGAAGTCCATTCCATTAGGTCGGTTGAACCCTGTCTTGATGCCGTCCCATCCATTTTCTACTTTATATTCACCTGTTTGTATACGGTTGTACACTTCCTGTGCGACTAGAACAAACGCTTCTTCAACATTCAGACCAGTTTTTGCTGAGGTTTCCACGTGATGTAAACCTATAATAAAAAAAATATTATCACTTTTCGAAGAAGACGAACAAAATAAGCAGGAGAACAGAACTGCAAAGAGAAGGAAATACGAGTTTTCTAGCGACCCGTCTGGGTTAAGTAGGTAGGTATTATAGGTAAAATACATCTTTTTTTAAGAGACGCTTAGGGCTCACAGTACACTATAAAATGCAGTTGATAATAATTTCTTTTCAACAGAAACAAATAACGAATTAATTACAATATTAACTTGAAACAGCTCATACACGGTCGTCTAAACTAAAACTAGGCAGAAGCTTATTACACGTAGAGTTATTTAACTTTAGGCAACGAAATTTTAAACCAGTTGAAATTGAAGTTCAAAGTTGCGTTACTCAAAGTTAAATAACGTTTATGAATAAGTAGTTAATAATTAACAACCTCCATCAGTCGGACCCTTTAAATGATTTGAAAGTTTTTTGGAATAGACATCGCGTTAAAACTCAGAGAAACAAACCTGGTGAGATCAGACTGTTATGTGTCTCTAGAGATTTCCTTTCCAAGAAACACCTAGTTCCCCAGCTATAGGTAGCTACAATTGGATATTATGCTATCCTAAATTAAACTACGTAAGACAACATCGATGCAAAGAGAAGAAAAACTTAAAACCAACCCTATACCAACCCGTCTGGCCAGCGTGGTATAAGTAGGCCAAAACCTCCTTTCTAAGGAGAGGCCTATGTCCAGCAGTGGACTGTTAAAGGCTGTTGATGATGATGATGATGAAATGAAACCAATTTCTTTTATTGAAGTAATTTTGAACGAGACAAAGCCAGAACATGTTGGAGTTTCTCCACAAAGTGAACTTTTATCAGTTCACAAAGTATGTTACTTTATCGCGTCTGTTAGAATTGACCTAGAAACCTAGTCTCTCTCAAATCAACTATCAAACAATACATTTTATATGTGTGTGTCCATTTTGGAGTTTGGTTTTGTTCAATGCATGTAAATATATCATAAAATCAAGTATGTAGTAATTTGAGTATCTGGGTAAAATTTAATTAATGTTTTCATGGGTTACTTTATCTATTGCTGTTCAACGGTTACAATTGGTGTTGTAATAAACTGGAGGCGGTTTTAAATTTTACCAGTCACTCCTAAGGTTGCCTGGAAGAGATTGCTCTCAGCGTAACGGCGCCATTTTTTTTTGTATATAGACACATTTTATATTATATATTTTGCGTGCGTGTCAGGCCATGCATTGAATTTTGTACCTTTAGTCACCTCTTACGATACCCATGAAATGAATAGGGGTGGTGACACTTTGTATTCTTATTCCGTCACCACACGGACATACAAAAAAAAAGATAGACAAAATAGTCGAAATCCAATCTACAGTTTAGTAGACACAATTAGACACCGGATGTGACTTCAAGCATCAAATACTCAGATCATCAAACGAGTACAGTCGAGGGCGTTCACAATACAGGAAGTAACATGAGTAGAAAAATGTCGCTTCACTTCCTTGTAATATATACTTTTTGTTATGAGTTGAGATGCTAGAATATTACTTTGTTTGTTTTTTAAAGACAACTCCCGCTCTATGAATGTGTCGCGGGAGATTACACAAATGTGCTTCTTAACGTGTCGATGACAACGCTGATACAGATTATAAATATGTTCACAAGTCACATGCACGCACACCTACACAAACAAATACATACACATAACTGTTCTCATTGTTATTTTACAGGAAATAGTTATAGCTATTAAGATCATTTTAGTGATGATAATTTTTGTGTCAGTGTTTGCATGACTAAAAAGTTTGCAACTTAGATAGGGGGAAGCCCCTATCAAAGTTGCAAACTTTTTCGTCAAGCAAACACTGACGCCTCATTCACTTGTTAAATCGGCTAATATTTTGTTTTGATCACGTTACTGAGTGACATTAGGCAATCAAACAACATTATGTACAGGTAAAGGTTCTTCAAAGGGACACAAAGAACACCCAGACTAAGAGCTACAATTTTGTGGATGAGACAGTTTTGACCCATCGACCAACCCCGGCTGACCCATGGATCGAACTCAAAACAGCGCAGTAGGAAGCTCCAAGGTGACCGCTTAACCTTATACGCCATCTTACGAATTCTTTTAATCTTATCTTACGAGTCAAGGTCGTGCCGACTTAGTCTATGAAAGTGGTTTTAAAACTAAAAGTATCTCAACCAATGTTATCGATTCAAATGTGTTTGTTTGTATATTTAATACGATGGAACGGCTCAATAGACAAATTAATTTAGCAAACAGGTTTTCAAGGGTACGGAAAACAAAGCAAAGCATACATTTCATTAGCCAGACGACATTATTGCACACTTGACTAGACCAAATGTAACGGATACTTATTTAATTAACACCCGACGCAAAAACGACGGGGTGTTTATAAGTTTGACTTGTCTGTGTGTGAGTCAATCGGGAGTATCCAATTTTTTTTATTTTTAGTTGTTTTATTGACGTCATCGCTTACTGATCTCTCTCTATTGCATTTGGAAACAAAAGAGGGTGGGGTTTTTACTTTTTTTTAAATATTTGAGACACCTTAAATAATTCTACTCCAAATCCAAAAGAATCCAAAGTAGTTGTCACCATCCTCATAGTGAAATCAGA
This sequence comes from Phragmatobia fuliginosa, assembly GCA_932526445.1. Lineage (NCBI taxonomy): Eukaryota > Metazoa > Arthropoda > Insecta > Lepidoptera > Erebidae > Phragmatobia > Phragmatobia fuliginosa. The sequence continues at coordinate 19,521,769 of OW052070.1, forward strand.
CAATGCAGCATGGTGACACCCACTATGATGGTCTAGTGGAATACTTCTGTACCTTTGAGCCACCGGTTTTGGACACCCCAACGAAACACTACACGAAGGCGTCATGAGAGGTTGGTCTTCTACTAACTTTGAATTAGGTACGTAAAAACAGGCCAAGTGCGAGTCGGACCCGCCCATGAAGGGTTCCGTATCAGCAAGTAACATCATATAAAAGTTCTTGTAGTTCATTGTAACTTTCATCGACGTTTTTATACTAGTGTATTGATTAAATGAAAGGTAAATTGCGTGTTACGATTTATGACGTATTAAAAAAAACTACTTACTAGATCTCCTTTAAACCAATTTTCGTTGGTAGTTTGCATGGTAATGTACAACATAGATTTTTTTTAGTTTTATCACTCTTAGAAGTTAGAGGGGGGGGGGGGGGACACATTTTTCCACTTTGGAAGTGTCTCTCGCGCAAACTATTCAGTTTAGAAAAAAATTACGTTAGAAACCTCAAAATCATTTTTGAACACATATCCATAGATATAGGTATATAGACGTATAGGTTTGATGAAAAAAAAAATTGAGTTTCAGTTTCAAGTATGGGGACAACCAAAAGGTATTGTTTTTTTTTCAATTTTTATTTCAAAATCTTAATGCGGTTCACAGAGTACATCGACTGACCAAACTTCAATATTATAGCTCTTATAGTTTCGGAAATAATTGGCTGTGACATACGGACGGACAGACAGACAGACAGACTTGACGAATCTATAAGGGTTCCGTTTTTTGCCATTTGGCTACGGAACCCTAAAAACCTGTCGACTAGATCTAAATACACTTTTTGTACATATATGTAGAGTACATTTTAGCATTTTGCTACGTGCCTCTACACTACCTTGAAAAAAGCACTAGAACGCTTGACAAACATCGACATATATATACTGTGCGAGTACAATTTTATCAGTATTCATAAAAATCAATATAACATGAACATAACGTTAGCTATGTGACATATCTATGGCGCCAAATAATCATGGCTGAATGGTTGGGGCGAAAACGGTCGTCCCACGTGTTTGACAAATGTTTGGCGCCGTCAGATTTATGCGTGGGCGAGATTTGTAGATGTTTGTTTATGTACTTTAACTATTTACGTAAGGTATTTTATGCGTCGAAAACATCAGTAGGAGGGGCTAATATGTTTACTATATAAGCGCCACGGACATTCTAATTCTAAAATATTATTATATTCTGTGGGTATTTGTTGATTTTATTATATTAACATCCTTCAATATTCTACTTCTGGACCGTCTGTCCAGCAAGGCAGCGTGGTATAGTAGGCCAAAATCTTCTTTCTATCGAAGGGCTCTTGTCCTACTATATCACGCTGCCGTGCTGGACAGGTGCGTTGGTACTGTATTGTCACAAGTTATCCTTCCATTTGCAATAATTATGTCTTGAATAGGGAAGTTTATTTTTATATTTAAGCCTATCAAAGTGACCCTACTCTGCCTGAAGGAAAGCATGAGTAGAATCCAGGAGTAGGGGTCACCATCCTCATTTTGAAGATAGGTAATGCAGCACGGTGACCCATACCATGGCGGCCTGATCAGATAATTTTGCATCTTATTCGCCTTTTACCACATCTATAGCATGAACAAGGGTGTTTGGAACTTCTTTTATGTAATACGTCACAACAAGATAACTATTGCATTTCGAACTCCTTCAATATTTTTTATTAATGTCCCTGCAGGTTTTAAGGCAGTTAAACTTTTCCGGGGGCATCCTGTGAGTAGTAGTTCTATATACATGGCTTCTGTAATGCGAGATGAGGCTAAAACTTGACACAGCCTTATTGAGATCAGCTCGAGAGCCAAAAACAGCTTTCCGTCCTTTCCCGACTTATAACAAACAGATACATTCTTCTTCTTCTCGTTTCTCTCCAATTACTGGAGGTTGGACATCAGCCTTGAAAACCTCGCTTTGTCCCTGGCGAGGTTCCACGGCACTCTTGACTCCGGTCAACTCGTGGATGTTTCGGAGTTACGAGTTTTGCCTACGGCTTACTCGACATTTCACCGCAATTTTGCCCATCATAATGAGTTGCAGTAAATCGTATCTCTCGTGTCTAAAGACATGACCGAGGTACGCAACTTTTCTTGTTTTGATAGTCTGCATCAACTTACAGATAAATCAACAAACTCAATATACTGGACATCTTATATGCCGACGACGTTCGCCTTATGGCGATTTCATGGATTCGTTGTAAGATTATGTGAACTCTCTCTTTTTGAAGATTTTAAGTCATCAGTACTAGTCAAACCCAAGAATCAGAAGCCCGTGAAGCGCCCTTTAGTACGCATGCAGATTCATTAAAAGAGCTATGACTGGTTCTGCGGCGCTCCCACACCCTGCACTATTAGTAAAACGCCCCTTCGTAGAGGTTGCGTTGGGGATTGCTTCGCTATCAATTTGAACAATATTCTATTAGAATAGGTATCTCATTTCAAATATCCCTGCAGACGCATAAAAAACGACAAGACTTTGGCGTCACATATGAGAATAGCGGGTGCTGCAGTGACTTTCAGGAAATGGGAGTGCGTGTTCGAAACTCGCAAGACATGAGACCGCAGACCAAGGTGCGCGTTTATGAAGCTATTGTCAAGCCTACACTGCTATATGCTACAGAAACATGGTGTTGCTACAAAGCAGATTTATGAAGCTAGACAACTTTTATCTTACTCGTAAAGGCTAAAAAACCCTGGATCTACAAAATGGACTTAGTGCAAAAAAAAAAGAATTTGTCTATCTGTTTGTTTAGGGTAATCTCTGGAACGGCTGGACCTATTTTGATGGGACTTTCACAGATGATTTTGACGGGACAGAATTATAACCTAAGGAATAACATAGGCAATTTTTTTTAAACTATCTTCGCTCCGCTGCTTTACTTGCGATTTACAACAATAACCGCAGGCAACACTGCGGGACACAGCTAGCATCTACTATGATAATAATAAATCAGCGATGGAATAATTCATCAAATTGTTGACATGCTCAATATCTACAATATAAAGGATTGTCATTATCATACATATCAATGCTTATTGTATAATCAATAAAATATGTTTCTCGTAAACCTTGACTCTCTAAGATGTTGGCTACTGTTGAATAAGTACACTTGTGTGTATACATCAATTTTGTGAAAGATTAAATATCCGTATAAAATTCTCTCATAGATGGTAAACTTGACTCGACCACTCTCGACGGTATACCCAGTTGGCCATCAAGGTATGGTTGGCGAAACTGTTGTTTCCAACAAGAGGTCTATTAAAGGCTGTTTCTGTGATGTAATGTGAAACATAATAAGCTCACAGAATCATGGAATATAAAAAAAACACATTCAACAAGATGGAATTTTCCATCTGATTTTGCATTTTTCTTCTTCTGAGCATTTTTCCCAAGCTAGATCTGGGTAGGCTTTAAGTCTACTAAGAATTCGTTGATGTTCAATTGATGGTTGACAGCTTGTGGGTTTTAGCACATAATACATAATAGTACCAGTACAGAAGCTTCACTTCCACACTTCACTCCGAAAAGTAAATTAAAGAAATAGGGACCCTTGGTATCATTACATTAAGTTCAATTCATATTACACAGCGCCGAAGCACCTACGATTATGTTTACCTACAATTGCATCTCTTTCTATCATGTAACTCTTATCTGTTATGACGTAATAAGGCATGTTTTCTTTTAAAAATAATTTTAATATAGGTATAATAACTACTTTTTTCTACTTTCTCTAGCACTTTAGTGAAAAAAGGCAGGCAGCCGACTATACCTAAAGTGCGGAGTGACACCGCTCTGGTTTAAGGGCCGTTTTCACTAACATCCCCATAAGGGGTGGACCCTTAAATTTAAATCCCTTAAGAGAGTGTAGAGTAACTCTTAGTAATATTTCGTTTTCAATAACCTTTAGGGACATCTAAGGGCTTAGATTTCTCTTAAATTTAGGAGTACAATAGCATAGGCAGTTCCTAATAAGAAGACAATTTTATATAATCATCACAATGATTTACTGCTTTCTCTGAGTGTGATCTGTCTACAAGTTTAATTACACAATGTAACAAAAAAAAACACAAATACCCGAATATGGTTTCCCGAAGGATCTTTGGTGTGCTGAATCCAAATACAGTGGCAGAATCGCTATATCAAGTCAGGTTTATAAGATATTCTAACCTAAAGGTATTTCCTACAGAAAAAAAGAATGTGTTACAAACATAATGATATACGCGGGTAAAATGGGGGAGTGCAGCTAGTAATCTATATATTAATATGTGGAGCAAAAACTTTAAACCCCTTTTTATGAAAATTATGGGGATGGAGGAGTATGAAATTTATTAACTTATTAGAGAAGGAGCGCAGAATGCTATTTTTTTATCAATTATGCACAAAAAAAATTAAATCAATAATAAATCATTACACTTTGACACTTGGCAAACACTAGTTAATATCACAGTACAGGCTCTGCCTAGTTTTGGATCATACGGCCCTTTATGATTAACTACACACATCAAAAGTGTCTAGGGATCAAGCATTTTTATGCAGATTTCTTGAGATTGAGATGTGGCTTTGTAATAAATTTATGATTTTATAAATTTATATGGATCCTTTTTGGTGCATTTCATAATTTGAATCAGGAACTGTCAATCAAATTCGAGTAAAAGATGAAAATCAGCTGCCAATATTTTCCCTATAAAAACATACAACGCATTCAAGAAATTATTAGTGCTACTGTTTCCCTACTACTGATTAAAACCAACGTTATTATGGAGCGGCGACGTCATTTAAGCAGGGAAGAAATGCTCAGAGCCGTGGGAATGATAGAAGCTGGTTCCCGGCAACGTACTGTGGCTTTAGCTCTGAATACAAGTCAGAGTGTTATCAGTCGACTTTGGACACGTTACCGAAGCACTGGTACCGTGGCTGAGCGCCATGGAGGACGGTATCGCTGCACCACACGGAGACAAGACCGATACATTCAAATCTTAACTCGAAGAGCTCCAACAATAACCGCCATGATGTTAGCCGTGAGGCTTCATCACTCTTCAGGGAACTTAATTAGCGACCAAACAGTCAGAAACCGCTTGCATGAAGTGAACCTTCATTCCCGAAGACCGCTACGGGTACCACCTATAGCAATGCACAATCGTAGGATTCGATATCAATGGGCTCTTGAACACAGAAATTGGGCAGAAGAACAATGGCGTTTCGTGTGCTTTTCTGATGAGTCTCGTTTTGGTATGAGACCGGATACAAGACGTATACGACACTGGAGAACCCCTGGACGCCAACAGCGATTAAAATCCTGCCAGGAAGTCCATCCTTATAGTGGTGGAACCATCATGGTATGGGCGGGTATTTGGATCGGCGGAAGAACTGAGTTGATTTGGATCAGAGGCAACCTCAACGCTCAAATTTATGCTGAGACGATTGTATCAGACGTCATCGTTCCTCTACAAGTGCAAATCGGTCCCTTATTTCAGTTAATGCATGATAATGCACGACCGCACACCGCAAGAGTTGTAAGACAGACTCTCGCCGCAGCTAACATCAATGTCCTGCCCTGGCCTGCTCAGTCGCCAGACTTGAACCCGATTGAGCATGCATGGGATATGCTACAGAGAAGAGCTCTGCCGAATATGGAGGGTATCCAGTCGCAGGAAGACCTTTTTTTGTTGTTGCAACGAACATGGGCGGCCATTCCACAGCGTGATTTGGATGAACTCATTTTGAGTATGCCAAACCGATGTTCTTGTGTTGTTAGTGTTCGCGGTAGAAACACGGATTATTAATTGTTTAAGTTACCTAATAAAATTTTAAAGAAAACTGTTATTTCAGTCTTTTTTTCGAACTTTAATGTTAGTGGTTCAAATGTCAAAAATCCCTTTATTAGGAAAATGGCAAATTTCTTTACTAATGCAAAGGTGACTTGGTTTATCGTTACTGTGACAAACGAAAACACTTTATTTGATGAATCCTTAAAGAAATTTTTAATTAATATCAATCAGGAGAAAAGTTATTGCAAAAATATATGTTGATCCCTAGACACTTTTGATGTGTGTATAAATATATTTATATCCTTGTCTATACCTGCCTTAATAAAATTTAAAGTATCATCATCAACAGGCTTTAACAGTCCACTGCTGGACATAGGCCTCTCCTTAGAAAGGAGGTATTGGCCTACTATACTACGCTGGCCAGACGGGTTGGTTTCAAGTTTTCCTTCTCTTTGCATTGATGTTGTGTTGCATAGTTTGTCCCTTAGTCACCTTTTACTACACCCACGGGATGAATAGGGGTGGTGACACTTTGTATTCTTAATCCGTCACCACAATGTATCAAAGTATTTAAAGTATCAAAGACACCGAAATAAGTAATAATATATTCGATTATACGCTAAATTTATATTCTTATTAGATTAGTACTCACCATTTTCTTCAGCAAACATTCGAGCCTCTTCACATGAAACCTCTCTTCTAGCACCACTTTTATTATCTGTCCCAACCAAGTCTATTTTACAACCAACCAAAGCAAACACTGGCCGGTGAGGTTCTATATGCCTTTTAGCTTCCATCATCCAAAGAGGTATATGTTCAAAACTAGATCTATTACACACATCGTACACTAGTAACGCTCCAACTGAATTCCTATAGTACGATTTTGTTATAGATCTGAACCTCTCTTGGCCCGCCGTATCCCACAATTGCAGCTTAATTCTAGTTCCATCTTGTACTTCTATGATTCTCGCAAAAAAATCCACGCCAACTGTAGGATCTGATAGCTAAAAAAATAAAACGCAATTAACTACACAATTAATTTAAATAACATCAAAACAAAGAGTGAGGTACTTACCTCCGCGAACTTCCCATCTGTAAAATATTTCAATAGAGAACTCTTTCCCACTGTACTATCACCAATTAGAATAAGCCTAAACTGGTAATCAAATATGGGATCGACCATCTTTTCGATTGCAATTTCAATAACATCAATTGATAGTAACAAAGGTCTCGTCAAATATTACGTACAAGGCAAGTGACAAGACAAACAAGAAACATCAGTCAGTCACTCAAGTCATGAACACAGAACAGCAAGAATATGCTTTTCATGTCATAACATTACAAATTCTAGTTTGTCTCTGATTAGGAAACCGGTTTTTAAATAGTTTTTTCAATTAGAAGCAAATAAATGATGTTAACTGATTTAAATAAAAAAAAAATTAAGAAATTATCACTCCATTGTTTTATTTTCATTTACATATTAGTATTGAAATAACCGGTAGCTATTTCATTACATACCATAAATCCTAATGTAGTTACTTTCCATTTCGTTAAACCAATCGTTCAAAGAATGAAGTTCTTAATCGCATATTTAAAAAATTGTTTATATGTCATTCAATCAGTCAATCACTCTATACCACTAATTTTTATGGGTAAAATAGAAATTTAAACATACATAACTCTGTGTTAATATTTAATTAATCGCAATTGTGTAAAAAAGTGTTGATTGTGATCATTTAAACCTCGTCGTTGTTTATTTTTACCACTGGTTTTGTAATATTATTTAAATGACAAAATTAACCTATCTCGCTAAGGCTTACGCTGCCGGCCATTCTCGATCAACTTGAATTATAAGACTTCAACAATTTGTGAGGTAAGCATTGCGTATAACGTTGTATATAAAACATAAAAGTGTAGTTTACTTCATGTTATTATTTTGTGATTGAAAAATTTGTTTGTTATCAACTTTCAGATAACGATGAACTCTAGTACCCAAGGATATAAAATAAAAGAGAATGCTACAGACCACAGTGATGGGAAAGTCAAGTCTACACCAATCGGTATGTTCTTGATTTGTTTGCTGTAAAAAAACAGTAAGATTAGTAAACATTGATGTGTATTATTTGAATGTCTTTGAAATTTTTAATATCCAAGTCTCTACAGCCCTCATGCTGTAGGTTGATACATTCCATGGTTTTTGTATTCGATAAGTTTGCATTTAAAAGTTACTCCGATGCAGGACTTAAGCTTTCATTGTTCCTTATCTATCTTAATGTGGAACTTCAAGACATGCAGATGTTTTGGTAATACACTGTAAAAGTTTGTACTGCTTAACTTGAAGCAAAAAAAATCTGAACTCTGAATGCAGAAGTAGACTTCTGCTTTCCATCAGGCAGATATTTGGTAGCCTTAAATATAAATCATCAAATCACATGGGTGTTGTAAGATCTGAGTTGAACACTGCTTGTTTTCTAATTGCTTCTAATTTGAAGAACTGATTTGTTGCATGTGGTATAGTATGTAGGAAGTAGACGCTGGTTTTAGCCCATAGCTCAGTCAAGTCAGGCCATTCTTGCCTGACTTGACTGGGCTACCCTCATACAGAAGACCATTCTGATAATGACAGCATTCTTGCTGTCATATCTCGTTGGTGAGTGTGAGACCAGTGGCCCAATCATTCTTCAGAATGATGCAGAATTATCTGACCAGACTGCCACTCTTGGATTCTATTCATGCTTTCCATCAGGCAGAGTAGAGTCACTGCGTTAGGCTTAAAAAAAAAAGGACTCACTAAAGAGAACTTTGTACAGCAGTAGAACCAAAAAGGCTGGTGATTATAGTGTTTTGATCGTGCGCGTAAGTAAGATGTGATGTTACTCACGGTTAGTGACGGTGTCTGTAAATAAAAAGTCCACACATAAAAGTTCAATAGTCACAGTATATTCAAAAGTAAGACACAAAAGGTTAACAGTTCACGTCACATAAGAATTACACACGCGAAAACATAAACAAAAGTTCAGAAGGAGAAAATACACTATAGTTAGTTAGTTAGTTCTTCTGGGCGGTTTCCGCAATTTGTCTTTACATAATCTTACACTACTAAACACTCAACATAATCTTTATGAAATACAAATTGACTATTGTCGGTTTGTATGGTACATTATAAATCTTTCTTTGAACTAATAATATGATAATAGAAGCCAAAAATCGATCAAAGTGGTGTGCAATGGGAGAGGCCTATGTCCAGCAGTGGACTGAGATAGGCTGATGATGATGATGATGATAATAAAATAGGATAATTACTAAGACATTAAAATATTTAAATTACAAAAAGTAAACATAATTGAACACAAACAAAATGAACAAATAACAATAATAATACATGTAATAAATATAATAAATATTAGGGACCCCTACAGTGATGAATTGAATGTTTTGACTTACTAACATTACTCATCTCACACCTCTTGATAAATAGACAACTGATGAAGGTTAAGCCAGCTTTCATGGACTTCTACTGTACCAATATGGAAAATTATTTTACGAAAAGAAAGTAAAATATTTTTTGTGTCATAGGAGATTCGAATTTACAAGCAGGTTGAGTTGCAGTCAAATGCTAGTAGATTTATAAAACATTTGTATCACAGTATATTTGTGCAAATAAATTTTTTTTTTGGCTTCAGCTATGGTGGCTCCAGAATTGAAACAAAATTCTGATGCAGATACAGGAATCACTAAAACATGTGCAGTGCTCGGGTGTGAGGACTTCAAAAATCTAGAACCCGAATCATTTTTTAGGTAAGTCTGTCTAAATACGCACATAATTCTTCCATTTGCAGGCTTATTCACCGTAACATAATATAAAACATAGCTCTCTTCTCATCTGTGTAGACTTTGAGAGTGATAAAAACAAAAAAAATTCACACATATTTGTAAAAAAACAAATAGTAAAACACAAATACACAAACTTGTTACAGATTCCCAGAAGACTCAGGCCTACGTCAAATATGGACAGACTTGACAGGGCGCAATAACTGGACCCCCACGGACTACTCATATATATGTTTGCAACATTTCTCGGTGGACTGCTTCAAGGTCAATGAGGAGGATGAAATGGTTATTATTGATAAAGCAATACCTTCCCTCAAATTGCCTAGACATGTTTTAGAGGTAAGTTTTCCTTATCTATACTAATGTTATAAACTTTTTCATGACTAAACTGTTGAATCAGTTTGGATGAATTTCTGTATAAAGATAGAATAGACCTTGGAGTAGGAGATAGGCTACTTTTTGTCTCGACAGCTGACATATACTCGAACGAAGACACGGGAAAAACTACTTTAAGGACGATAAAAATTCAGGTCTGTTCAACTCATGATCTTATGAAAATCTCACCCCGTCTCTAAAAAAAAGAGTAATAATTTCTTGTGTCCACTTTAATTTTTATTGTCACTCGGCTCCTATTGGTCGTAGACCGTAGTTGATGTTATATAGTCTGCCAGCTGAGGCCCGCGACTCCGCTCGCGCCCTATGGGTATAAAAAATAGATGTTGGCAGATTCTTAACCCTACCCGATATGCACACAAAATTTCATACAAATTGGTTCATCCGTTTCAGAGGAGTATGGTAACTAACATTGTGACACGAGAATTTTATATATAAGACTAGCTGATGCCCGCGGCTCCGCTCGCGTGCAAGAGGTATAACAAATAGATGTTAGCCGATTCTCAGACCTACCCGACATGCACACAAAATTTTAGACAAATCGGTCCAGCCGTTTCGGAGGAGTATGGGAACGAACATTGTGACACGAGAATTTTATTTATAAGACAACCCTAGAATCTTACATATATGTTAAAAGAAGTATTACTGCAGTTCTTATCCTTCTGGCCCACATACATGCTATTAAATCGCGTTTTTATAACTAAATAAATCCCAGAATAACAAATGTACATTTTATTTCCAGGTGGAATATATAGACGAAGAGACGCTAGACAATGAAGAATATGATGAAAATATGACGACAGATGAGGACGAAGAGAAACAAACCGCCCCCCAACTAGACATTAATAATGCACCTAAACAAGAACTAGACAATATTGAACTGCTCAAACTATTCTCCGAAGTCCAACGGTTACAAAGACAAGCTGTCGCTTTGAAAGAAAAACTAAAATACAACATGAAAGTCCATAACAGACAAAATAGGTTTCTAAAAAGAATAAAAGAAATTATAGAAATGAAGAAAAAGATATTAAATCAGAAACGGAAGAAAAAGTGCAGGATTTTACTGTCGTTACAGGATAAGATCAAAGAAGATACAACAGGATTAGTGTTGGCTATGCCGATGCGTCAAACGGACGATTTAAAAAATTTTGCCTTGAGCATTTATAAGTATTCGCCCCAAGCGTACATTTATATCAGGAATACTTTAAGGACAATACTGCCAAGTACGGAGGTATTGGACTCCTGGATAACCTCTGGCTATCAACCTAGGAATGTCATATCTAATAGTAATTTGATCAAAGTAGTAGCGGAACAGACTGAATCGCAACTATCTTGTAAAGTTATGATAGGTTAGTTACTATCTGTTAAATCACGGAATATTATTTTTTAAATAAACTCTTTAAACCGTGTTGTTGTTTTATTAGTTGGTGATTGTGAGACCGGAGAACGCATGATGCAGAAGTATTTCAACAAACCGCCATTAAGTCACCAAAGTCACCATGTTGCATTTTCTGCATTTGTTTTGTGTATAGTGGTGAGTGTATGTGGCTGCTGATCAAGAGGTCTCGGGTTCGATTCCCGGCTCAGACCAAATATTTATGTGATCCAAAAATATTTGTTTCGGAGTCTGGGTGTTTTTCTATGTAAATATGTATGTATTTACAAAAAAAATTATGTTTATGTATTTATATCAGTTGTTTAGTACCCATAATACAAGCTCTGCTTAGTTTGAGACTAGATGACGTGTGTAAGTTGTCCGAAATATTAATTATTATTCGTCGGCGTCCGTGTGTACCGGACGCCGCCTAAGAGAGGGTCGTCGTGCAGAGACGGTGCCCGCATCAGGAACGGGCAGGCGCTAGGAGGAGTCCAGAAGGAGACCTCACCCTGGACTCCTCCTAAAAGAGAAGCGCAAAGAGGGCACACCGTGTGGTTTTTAGACGGTTCGAGTCCGATAAACCACCCCGCCGCGTCTAAAACCCGGCGGGGTGACGGTCCGAAGGTATGGACGTAAAAAAAAATATATGTTTATACTACTACTAATCCTCTCACCTTTTATTTGGTCTTCCTCTTGCTTTATAACCCTCAACTTCCATACCCAATATTTTGCTTTTGAAACCATTCTCATCTAATTAAGCTGCCCTTTGATTTTTTTGAACCCACGACACTTGGCGAAGTAGAAAGCGGCGTGGCAACCACTTAAACCACTAGGCCAACCGTGCCAATCGGTACGAGAAGTGCTTGTGCAAGAGCAAACTTAGTTGCAGTTGGAAGAAAGTTGCGTAGTCTTCGAAGAGATCCGGCTGAAGCAAAAATCCTACGACTGACCTCTTGCATCAGTGAACCCCATGATAAGGTACTGTTTATATGGATCCCTAAATATTTAACACTAGTACTGATCTCAAGATTGGTGCCACTGAACTGAATTTGGGGCAATTGAGACCAGTTGACTTTTGAGATCAATCTGGGGTTGCCAGTAACACATACCTACCTGTGTATTTAGAAAATTAATCATAAGTCCATAGTTAAAACTCCATTTGCCTATGCAATGAAGATCAACATTAATTGTGTTAAATGCATCCGATAACAAGTTAATCGGAGCTTGTACATACATATATTTGTAAATCATCTGCATTAAGGTGGTAGAAGGAACATAATTGATTAGAGATTGAGTTTATAAAAACAGCGAAGAGTAAATGTGATAGAACGCCACCCTGTGGTACACCAGTAGAAATGCTGCACCAAGAGGACATAGAGTCATCAATGCCGGCGACCAGACAGGTAACTTTGAAACCAATCAATTTTCCTGCGAGATATGTTAAGAGACCGGAGTATGCCAAGCAGAATGTGAAAATCCACAGTATTGAAGGCGGTATTAAATGCCTTCAATACATTCTGTATTGTATGCACTCACAAAGAGGATGGTGGCCCCTACTCCTGGATTCTACTCATGATTTCCATAAGAGAGAGTAGAGTCATTATGGTAGGCATAATATATTTAAGCCTAGCATAGTGACTCTACTATATAATATCATAAAAAACTGTCATCTCTCTCTTTAAAAGACTCATAAAAAATATAACATAAAAAACTCGATGGTTGCTTCAATCAACATCGCATATATGTACCAACTAAGAATTCAACTTTTTTTGCTGGTGGAAAATCTCTTGGATATCCTGCTCTTGATGATGCCGTGCCGTACTACCCTCTCACAGAAGATCAACCTCAAATGACAGCATTTATGCTGTCGTGTTTCCTTGGTGAGTACGAGACCGTAAGCAATATGATGAAAATGCATGCCACTCCATCAGGCATAGTAGAATCACTATGCAAGTTCATAATTAAAAACAAATAGGATCGCTTATCTTATCAAATTACTTGTTACCATGGCCCCAAAAAAACCGATGGTTTTCACCTAATGACTCATGTTAACAGGTTCGGAAGTTCAAAGGATGGCTCTGTTGTGTCTCTTGAAGTCTAGAGTTGCAGGCAATTACGGGTGACGGTGATAACTTAACATCAGGTGACTTATCTGCTATTTCCCTATATCAAAAAAGAAAAAGTTCGTATTAATCAATGGTGGACATTAATTCGTTACTCGTTAATTAGGTAACGAAGTTAACTGTCTGGCTTTTGTTAACTTCCGTTAACTTTACTCCGTTACATACCATAATCTCTTGTTGACATGCTCTCAGCCCAAAAGCAGTATGTTCTTTAATGGCTAACGGTTAACATTAACTTGCGTTAAATTTTCGAGAATTTAACGCTCTACCGATCTAAGTAAAGTTTTTAACTAACGATTAATGAAGTTAACTATTGGATTAACTGTGCCCGCATACGGATGTATTTCGAAATGGTTTCTTTAACGATTAGCGTATGCAACAGGCAACCAAGGTCTTTAGTTCGATTCCCGGGTCAGGCTGTTGTTGTGCTTTTCTAACAAGGAACTTTTAATAATAGTAAGTAAGCCCGGCGTAAGAAAGTTGGCAGTGTTTTACTCCCATACCTCGGAGTCACTCGAAGAGCACGTTAGGCCGTTGGTCCCAACATGAACACCTAATGTAATCGCTATTGGGAAGTCAGTGCCCTCAAATACACCTACTGACAACTAGTTAATCTTCGATTTCAGTTCGCCCTCAGGGTTGCGGGGGTCTAATGCCAGTCACTCGGTGAAACAATTGATATTTATGTAAAACCAATTGGAACTAGTAGCCGACTCCAATAATCTTGGAAAATGGAAGATGATGATGTTTTCTTCTACTTCGTCCAACGTAAGTTGAGGGCGGAGGAAACGAGAACTAATAATTCAACCAATAAGTTATTATCAATGTGAGATAGCGAACTGGGAGAACCATTTCAGTAACTTGTTAATCATAAAACAAAGTATTTCGATGAGTAAACACGAGATGGCGTTGCCACAAAATTCTTATTAGAAAGGGAAGGCGCGGTTGCAAACAAGCTCGGTCTAGTATACGTTCCAGTTCAGTGCCGTGATTCTCCGTAAGGACGACGTACGCCGTATCCGCTCTCGATTTCGAGTCGCGCGTGAACCAAAATAAAATCCCATCTGTTCAAATATTGTGCAAGTTTTTTTATTGTTTCCCTAAAACGTACGTAATAGGATGTGTGTGATTTAGACCCCGCCATATGCTCAACAGGCTTTAAGTTTCGTTATTATTTTTGTGTTCGCAAAGTGCTTGAGTGGTTTTTGTTTCGTTATTGTGAACGGATTTATTAACCCGATTATGGGGAAGGACGCTTCATAAGGTAAGTTTTCTTAAAACTTCATGTTCTATTTACGTACTGTATTATATGTGGGTTTAGTTTCTATATATTTTGAGTAAAACAATATGTGTTGAACGTCAAAATTGGCTACAGTAAGAGTGATTGACTCAAGTACTAGTAACTGGACTTTCGCAATATTTATTCCTTAGGCGTGTTTACATGCCTTATGTGTAAATCGTGCCTTATACGGCTGTCTGCGTACGCTCAAGAAATACGTGTAAAATTTAATGTGCCCCTTAAACAATTATAAATATAATAAACCATATTGTAACATTCAAATCATGTGTCTCATAATTTCTCTTCGCTGGAAATAATTTTCTACCCGTTGCGATGTGCTTGAAAGTCAGTTCCGATTGTTTAGCTAATTATTTTATTATCGTTCACTGTTTGTGTTTATTACACTTATGTTTTTTTATGTGGGCAACACGATAGAAAAGAAATAGGTAAATTATCAGGAAGACTAGTAGTAACTGTAATGTATTCAAATACTTATCTTTATATATATAATTCTTCTGTGAGTGTGTATGTCACTGAACTTCTCTCAAACGACTGGACCGATTTTGATGAAATTTTTTGTGTGTGTTCAAGGGGATCTGGGAATGGTTTAGATTCGCAATTGGACCCGGTAGGTAGCGCTGCAATCAAGTTCTGGAATTTTAAAGTTGGGCGGTACGAAGTTCGCTGGGTCAACTAGTCTTTATTTATATAATTCTTCTGTGAGTGTGTATGTCACTGAAGTTCTCTCAAACGACTGGACCGATTTTGATGAAATTTTTTGTGTGTGTTCAAGGAGATCTGGGAATGGTTTAGATTCGCAATTGGACCCGGTAGGTAGCGCTGCAATCAAGTTCTGGAATTTTAAAGTTGGGCGGTACGAAGTTCGCTGGGTCAACTAGTCTTTATATATATAATTCTTGTGTGAGTGTGTATGTCACTGAACTTCTCTCAAACGACTGGACCGATTTTGATGAAATTTTTTGTGTGTGTTCAAGGGGATCTGGGAATGGTTTAGATTCGCAATTGGACCCGGTAGGTGGCGCTGCGATCAAGTTCTGGAATTTTAAAGTTGGGCGGTACGAAGTTCGCTGGGTCAACTAGTTATAAATATAATTGAAGTATGTGTTTGGTACAGTTTTATATAAAATTAGTTTTTACCCGCTGCTCCTCCCGCGCGTATGTCGGTTGTTGCGGTAAAAAGTAGCCTATGTCCTTTCCCAAGATTCCATTTTTCTCTATACCAAAATTTATCAAAACCGGTTCAGCGGTTTAGGCGTGAAAACTTTACAGACAGACAGACTGAGCTACTTTCGCATTTATAATACTACAGTAATTTTGTATAATAGTAGGGATATTTAAAAAAAATCTCATTCTGTGTGTTCCGGCTAATCTCTGGAACTCCTGGACCGATTCTGATAGAACTTCCACTGTCAGTTATTTATAGGGAGTATCTGAAGCCTAACTATTTTAGAAAAAAATTTAGAGTTTAAAATAATAAGAAACAAAATCAAAACCAATGAAAGCGTGAACAATATCTGATTCGAAAGCAACAAAGGGAAGCAGTAAATGATAATTATATTTACGAGACTTCATTAGGTTATTATTATCAATTTTAGAAGTAAAATATTTTGTCGAACGAAAATATTTAGATCAGTTAGGTAAGCTACGAAGTTGAAAGAAATTGAATTAAACCTTCAGGAGTTGATGTCAAACAGGAAAATGTTAAATTATTGCTTTCACTTTGTTGCTTTACAAAGCTTTCATTGTAGATTGTGGTTAGGAATAGGTTTGTTGGTATAATGTGTTTTTGATTGCAGCCTTGTAACATAGGTATATTACAATAGGTATCTAGTTATCTACTCAACTATAGGTTCTGCGAAATTTTCGATATATGAAGGAAGGACTATTTTATAAATAGCCATTTGAATTTCGAACGTCAATATCAAATGAAATAACAAAAAATACAGCTCGCTTAAATCTTAATTAATTAGCTAAGCGTTAGTATTTTTTTTATATTTCATCATCATCATCATCCTATCGCAGTCCACTGCTGGACATAGGCCTCTCCAATTGCACGCCACTTAGTTCGACCTTCCGTTACTCACATCCAGCAATTTTTTATATTTAAGCCTACAAAAGAGACCCTACTCTGCCTGGAAAGCATGAGTGGAATCCAGGGAGCTGGGGTCACCACCCGTTATCCACACTATGGCAGCCTGTTAGGATGCTTCTGCATCATTCTCAGGGCCTCTGGAAGCGGGGAGAATGATGCAGAATGATTGAACCTCCGGTCTCCCACTCACCAACGAAATACGACAGCAAGAGTGCTGTCATTATTAGGATGGTCGTCTGTGTGAGGGTAGTACTGCCCCGGTCGAGCCACCCCTTCGAGCTGAATAACAAACCGCTGCAATTATTATAAGAACGTATTGTGCAATAACGCAATAAGCATAGAGTAAAAGATTATTAAGTCATCGCCTACAACACTGGGTTAATCCGCAATCCGTTGATTCAATTATAGTATCATGCACTCTTAATGGGAATTATTGAGTAGTCTATTGTCTATGGTTTATTCTAATTTCGAAAGTGTTTTGTTGGAAAATATTTAATTAGTTTTGCTCATTTGGCACGAATAGACGTAGGTACTATGTAGATATGTACTAGGTACAGAACAGAGATGCTTTTCTCTGTTCTCTGGTACTAGTGTTGTGGTAACAATAATACGTACTGTGTCTACTTATTAAGTAATTATTTTTAGAGTAAATAATTATGTACTTACTTAAGTATATGCATTTTTTTTTCCAAAGCATAACTTAAGTAAATATTTTTTACATACAAAAAAATATACCTACGTAACACAACGTTCGCATTTTGGAATAATAAGTGTAATGAAAGAAATCCATCATTTTTATATGAAATTGAAACCTTAAAGTGAGTCAACTAAGAGTAAGAATTTTGCTCCTTAATATAATAAATAAATTTTTCACACGAATTACACACAACATCATCTAGTTCCTAACTAAGCAAAGCTTGAGCTATGCGTACTAGACAACTGATATAAATACATAAACTTATTTTTTTTTTTTAAATAAATACATTTTGGAGTTTGGGTGTTATCTATGTACAATACATAGATAACACCCAAACTCCAAAACAAATATTTGCAGATCGTACAAACATTTGGTCCGACCCGAGAATCGAGCCCGAGACCTCTTGATCAGCAGCCGCTAACCACTAGACCAACAAGGCAGTCAATTATGAAACAGATATTCCCTTAACTCACCAATTAGATTTATTGTCCGGTTTTTGTAAAATTTCCCTCCCTCCTCGTTGCTTCGTTATCATTGTGCTGAGTTTCCCTCCTTCAACATTACTCATTATTTTCGCACCTTCATCCTTTGTTATAAGGGACCGGCATACTACGCTTACGTCTGCCATTCATCCTTGATACAATAACTCTTGGTTGCAGACAGCAATTCTGTGAGTGCAATTAATATCGTTAAGACACATTTATTTGTGTCTTGTAAGGTTAGGCAGAGGAGTCTCAAACGACCAAATTTTGTTATTTAAGTCCCATTTTTAGACAAGCCTATTGCGGTCAAAAAGTCTCAAACAAAGCAGAGTTTGTACTATGGGTACCAGACAACTGATACAAATACATAAACACTTTTTTTTGTAAATACATACAACACCCAGGCTTCGAAACATTAACACAGTGGCTTCTGACACTTAATTATGAAGGCACAGATATGTTGCTGGGTGTAACAAAATCTGTGTGATAGGTACACCTAGTACGGATACCAGTCTCCGACAAAGGAGTTTAAAAAAACTAATAAAAATAAAAAAAAAATGGAATTTTTTGTTAAAATTTTTGTTAAACAAATATTTACGAACCCGAATCCTCAGGCACAGCAGTCGCATTCGCTATCCACTAGACCAACAAGGCAGTCAGTATTAATCCCTACTATCCCTACTTTCCCTACTAATATTATAAATGCGAAAGTAACTCTGTCTGTCTGTCTGTTACGCTTTCACGCCTAAACCACTGAACCGATTTTGATGAAATTTGGTATGAAGATAGAACTGAACTTGGGAAAGGACATAGGCTACTTTTTACTGCAATCGAGTAACAAATTTTTTTTACCTTTTTACCTAGGTGATTTTAAAAGTACATAAATCGTAGATGTCAAAATGTATCACTGTTTATCTCCTGTCAAAACTTCACAGGTTGCTAGGCATAACACACTTGCATGGCAACCATAATGATAGTTTGTAAATGACTTATAGACCAGTAGACCAGGTTAGATAATTTTTGAAAACAAAATTAAAGTACGATGAAACCCATTGGAAAAGGAGGAGAATATTATAAAAATGAAAGGAAAAATAATTTACGGGCGATCTGCGATCTGAGGGGAGTCGGGTAGGGGGGGGAGGTTTTCGGGTCCTCCTCGGACGGGGCGTGAAAAAGCATCTCACTAAACCGCCATAGTGTGGGCTGCCATACATTATTGTCTGCATGCGCAGCAAGTGTGGTAGCCCCGACTCTTGGATTCTGCTCATGCTTTCCATCAGGCAGGGTAGAGTCACTTTGGATGGCTACATATATAAAACAAAGGGTAAAAAACGGTTAATCTCAATTTCCGGCAAAACTACAAGTCCTATGGAAAAAAGTTAAATTGCAAAGTTGTAGGTAATTTTTTTTTTTTTTTTTTAAAAGACAACTCCCGCATTAGGAATATAAATTCCTGTGTCGCGGGGAACTTTACAAACATACAAGAAACGGACACAAAGAACACCCTGACTCAGAACAACAAATTGTGAATGACACAAAGTGTTGTCCTACGTGGGATTTGAACCCACGACACTTGGCGTAGTAGGAAGCGGCGTGGCGACCGCTTAAGCCACTAGGCCAACCGTGCAGTCAAATTAAAAGATCTACAACTTTTTAGGGTTCCGAAGTTTATGACTTCCAACCCTTATAGATTCGTCATGTCCGTCTGTCCGTCCGTCCGTCCTCGACTTACCATCCAAACAGTAGGTGCTAGAAAGATGCAACTTTGCATGAATATGTATTGTAATTACGTCGACAAAGTGCTACAATAAAATTATGAAAAATAATTTCATTTGGGGTATCTACCCGACACGTAAAATGTGGATGTTTTTTTTCTCGCGGCTACCCCATCATGTGGGGTATCATTATATAGGTCTTTTAAAAACATTAAAAGGTTGTTAAGACGATTTTTTGATTTCGGAATCCGTTTGCGAGAAATTCCAGTTTAAAGGCCACTTTTTTGTAAAACCCATCCTCCCCCTCTAAAAGCTAACGGCGGCTAAACGGCCGGCTCAAAAAATCTGGAAAAATTCGTGATAGTGGTCCATATAATGAACTTTATACTAATGAACTTGAAAACTATAACGAATTAGATGACTTTGTTAGTTCAGGAGTTAGAGGCTTAACTTCTACAATGCGCTTACTTGGAAAACGTCATACAAAATTAACGCATTAATACGTAAACATAACAATTATCCATTGGATACAATTTCTAATCCACGTACCATTATGGGTGACTGAGAAACCCTTTCCTGTGCGTGGCCTGACACTCACTTGGCCGATTTTTTATTTACACTTTTTCACATAACCTCAAATTATATGTGAAAAATTAAAAAAAGTTTTTGGTTTTCTATTTTTATCTTTTACAAATAAAATCATTTTTAAACGAAGTTTAGTGAAAACTTACCTTTTTATGTCCCGAATACACTGTAATTTTTTTGATTTGAAATATTTAATTTTTTCACCCTATTTGGACTTAATAGCGAAAATTCACCCGTCAAAATATCTACTTTTTTCAAAAAATTGTGGTGTTTTCTGTTTGATGAAATCTCTGCTTTCCGATGGTGTAATCCCTACTAATATTATAAATGCGAAAGAAACTCTGTCTGTCTGTCTGTCTGTTACGCTTTCACCTAAACCACTGAACCGATTTTGATGTAATTTGGAATGAAGATAGCACTGAACTTGGGAAAGGACATAGGATACATTTTATCACTAAAATAAAAAAGGTAGAAGGGGTTGAAATAGGGGACGTAACTTCGTGTCAAAGTTCCTTATTATCAAACATAAAATCATGTAAGATTGTTTAATCTACCCATACCGTGTCGCGCGATATAAACGAATTCCACGCGGGCGAAGCCGCGGGCGGAAAGCTAGTTAGTTAATATGTATCAATCAAAGGTTAGAATCTTTGGTTATTTAGAAATAAGGCGTCTTTCATCAATTACAGAAATGACCTTCCGAGTATCAATGTCTAAACTGATAAAGGCCTCCCAAGCTTGGAACTAAGAGTTCATTCATGAAATACTCATATTAATGTCATGAACACAAATATTGAAATACATTCATTACTAGACTAGTTATTCCTCATGGCTTTGCTCTCATAATTATTTCCAATATCGTGGTTCTAACTTAAATAATATATTCATGTAGTATATGTGTACACATGTATGTGTCTGAGTATATATGTATGTGTGTGTACCCGACATTTGGTCCGACCCGGGAATCAAAACCGAGGCCTCAAAGCATAGCAATCGCATACGCTACGCATAAAGACAGTTTGGAAAGTCATAAATAACGAGACTAACAGGAAGAAAATACGTAACACTAGCTACACATTAGATACAGCATGTGGTCCTAAAAGCTCAAATCAGGAAGTAGCTGAAGAATTTGTAAATTTCTTTACCAATATACCATCAAAAACTACTGAGGCTCTTAATTCCTCACCTGATGTCTCAACTGATTTATTAAAGGCGAATGTGTCTAGCTGCCTGGCTGAATTTAAATTTAAACACATTAACCCTATGATAGTTATTAAGGCTTTCCGGCAAATAAAAATCAAACTGACCGAAGATCTATGGGGAATGTCTATCAAAGTTTGTACATCCATACTTGAGACTATAGCCCCATACTTAGCTTTAATTTTTAATTTATGTGTTGACCAAGGAGTTTTCCCTGATTTAATGAAATACAGTAAAGTAATACCTCTTTTCAAATCCGGGGACAGTAAAGATACTAATAATTATAGACCTGTATCCGTGTTACCAGTTTTTAGCAAAGTTTTTGAAAAGGTAATGCTTAATCAAATGCTCGATCATTTTAACACCAACAGAATCATGCATGATCAACAGTATGGTTTCACCAAGGGACGTTGTACAACTGACGCCGGTGTAACCTTATTAAAGCATATATTTACTGCGTGGGAAGAGTCCCAAGACGCCATAGGAATTTTTTGTGACCTCTCCAAAGCATTCGATTGCGTAAATCACGACACATTACTTTTGAAACTTGAGCATTACGGACTAGGAAAACTTGGACTGAATTTGGTTAAATCTTATTTGAGTGATAGACAACAATATGTGCAAATAAATGGTGTTAATTCACAGGGTTTAAAAGTACGACCTGACACCGAGTCAGTCCCTTGGAGACATCTGTTGCATCAATATTAACACCGATGAAGTTGCTAAATTATTACAGCAGTTGGATATTTCAAAGGGTGCAGGTCCTGACCACATCTCACCGCAGCTTCTTAAAAACTGTTGGTCTTCTGTTTCGTTGCCTATCTCAATCCTATTTAGGAAATCGCTCTCGTCGTGTATCGTTCCCCTTATATGGAAGTCAGCGTACATAACTCCTGTTTATAAAAAGAGTTCAAAAATAGAAGTTACTAATTACAGGCCTATATCGAAGCTATGTATTTTAGCTAAGGTATTCGAAAGGATAGTATATAACCAGGTTTATTCTGCTATATCGATCTCATTGAGTCCTTCACAGCACGGTTTCCTGAGAGGCCGATCCACTGTCACCAACCTTGCACTATTTAACGACTTTATTACGAGCGCCATGGATGACGGTAAGCAGGTGGATGTTGTTTACACTGATTACAGCAAAGCCTTCGATCGGATCGATCACAATATCCTGCTCCTTAAACTGAACAGGGTGGGAATAAGGGGGGACCTGCTCCGGTGGTTCTCTTCCTATCTCTTGAATAGGACTCAAGCAGTTGTCCTTAACAACTAAATTTCCAGTTGGGTTCCAGTGCCTTCTGGCGTTCCCCAAGGTTCCCTGATCGGACCATTGTTATTTGTTGTCTATGTGAACGACATCCACTCTTGCCTCCAATCATCTAAACTGCTTAGCTTTGCAGACGATATGAAAATCTTCTCTGTCATATCATCAATCGGTGACATGGAAGCACTCCAGGGTGATCTGAATAGGTTAGAGGAATATTGTCGGGTCAATAAACTCAACCTTAACCCTTCCAAGTGCTCTGTAATTACCTACACTAGGAAACGCATGACCACAAGTACCAATTATACATTGGAAGGCCAATCAGTCTCAAGGTGTCAGGTGGTTCGCGATCTGGGCGTCTACCATGACAGTGGTTTGCTGTTCGATGAACACGTGGATGCTATTATCAAGAAAGCTTCTAGGGCACTAGGATTTGTGATGCGTATATCCAAGTGCTTCACGGAAGCTAAAACGTTAAAAATATTGTACTGTACATATGTAAGAAGTCACTTGGAATACGCATCTCAAATTTGGAGCCCGCGATATCATATATATATTGACAGGATTGAAAAAGTACAAAAACGGTTCGTCAAATACCTCTGTTTTCACCAAAGAATCCCTTATCGGTCAGAAAATTATATTTCACTTTGTAAGCGATTCCATCTGTTGCCTCTTGCAAATCGTCGTATGATAGCTGACTCGCTGTTATTAATGAAAATTCTTAATGGCAGTATCGACTGCCCGGAACTTCTAGAAAAAATTAACTTTCAAATTCCCA
The DNA here is from genome assembly GCA_932526445.1 of Phragmatobia fuliginosa. Taxonomy (NCBI): domain Eukaryota; kingdom Metazoa; phylum Arthropoda; class Insecta; order Lepidoptera; family Erebidae; genus Phragmatobia; species Phragmatobia fuliginosa. Next base: position 19,545,435 of record OW052070.1, read on the forward strand.
CCAGACCACTCCGTTACAACCCTCTTTTAAGCGTACCTAGAGCATCTACCAATTATCGGCAGAACAGCTATATTGTGCGTGTGAGTAGGGCTTTTAATGAGCTTTGTAAGCATGACGATATAGATCCATTCTCTATGAGCGTCTCAAAGGTGCAAAAATGTCAGAGCCTTAAGTTTTTTCTAAGTTAAAGTAATAACAATAAGACAATAATTGTTTTTTTTTTCTCTGTCGCTCACAGCTGTATGTTTATTATATCACTACAGGTGAGGACTTGTAATTGGCTCACTGTTATCTACTAGATTGCAAATGTTATTTTGTTAGCTGTAAGTCCTCCATAATATAAATAAATAAATAAATAAATAAATAAATAAATAAAGTAAAAATGGGGGTTCCTCAAGGCTCAATAATGGGTCCTTTCCTATTTCTAGTATATATAAATGATCTACCATATTTATTAAAAAATCAACCTCAAAATATGGTGTTATTTGCTGATGACACTTCCTTAACTTTAAGATAAATAGACGGGCCCAAAATCTAGATGACGTGAATAATGCCCTAGTTCAAGTCCAGAATTGGTTCACAGCAAACAATTTGGTATTAAATGAAAAAAAAACCAAATGCATAAGATTTGCTTTACCGAATGTTAAGAGTAGTGATTGTGATATAATATTGAATAAAGAGAAACTTGAATTCGTAGATAAAACTGTTTTCTTGGGGATTACGCTTGATGCAGGGCTACAATGGGGTTCTCATTTAACATCTCTTGCGGGGCGGCTAAGTTCAGCAGCATATGCTATTAGAAAAATCCGTCAATTTACTGATGCAGATACCGCTAGACTGGTCTATTTCAGTTACTTTCATAGTATAATGTCTTACGGCATCTTGTTATGGGGACGGGCTGCAGATATTGAGTCTATATTTATTCTGCAAAAAAGAGCCATCAGAGCCATATATAATCTTCGTAGGCGCGATTCTCTAAGGGAACTGTTTAAGAATATTGGCATCATGACGGTACATAGTCAATACATCTACGAAAACATAATGTACGTTAGGAAAAATCTTCATCTTTTTGGCAAAAGAGGTGACAAACATAATTACAGTACTAGAAATAGGGATCAACTAGTTCAGCCAGGCTTTAGACTCGCTAAAGTAGACTCTTCTTTTATGGGGTACTGTTTGAGATGCTATAATAAAATTCCACAAAGTATTCTTGAACTGAATGAGACAAAATTTAAAACATGCATTAAACGCACACTATGTAAGCAAGCATATTACAAGTTGAGCGATTATATCGCTGATAAAAATGCTTGGCTCAATGCTGGTCCTGCTTCACAAGGACAGGGGCGCATAAATTGATAGCATTAAATGGTATTGTTGGAGCTGCTGAAGATTGTACAACTTTCTTTGCATTGTATAGATTCAATCTCTTTAGTATTATATAATCGCATAGCCCATATTGTGTGAGTACTATGTACTAGGAAGCTATTCAAGCTATCATTCACTGAAAACCTACGTCTTTTCTTGACTTGAATCTGCCCTGGCGGTTGAGAGTATGTCATGCTCACTCAAATGTCACGCTGATGGTGGCGCGTGTGTCGGATCATTTAAATCCCTTCTAAATGGTTGAGTTGAATGGTGCGGATCCATGCGTCATGTTCGTGAACGGGCGCTGTCAGTTTTGACTGGTCATCTCTTAGTTGCCACGGCTTATTTGAATTAATTATTTTAATTTTCAATTGTATTTTTGTTGTACTATGGACACTTTTAACGTGCACGTCTTGCTACATCGTTCTCACATAATGTACCATCTCAACATGAATGATGTAACCAAGATTTTGTAAAAAACATTTTGATTTAAAAGTGTCCATGGAGTTTCTTGCCCGTTCTTCTCCATAGAGATCTACGCTAGGGAATGAGCAACTACAGTACTTTCACAGTTTTTATGTCTTGTGACTGGGACTGTAGCTACATTTTTGTTTCGACAATTCAAAAGTGCCTGTAACTGGCCTACTTGAAATAAAAGCTTTGATTTTGATTTTGATTTTGCTACCACTAAGCCACGGCGGAAGTCAAAAATTTTATATGTATTATTTTTTTTTTTTTTATAAACACATTAGGAATATGAATTAAACGGACACGATTAACCGGAAACGGACACAAAGAACACCCAGACTCAGAACAACAATTTGTGTATCACACAAAGTGTTTTTCCACGTGGGATTCGAGCCCACGACACTTGGCGCAGTAGAGAGCGGCGTGGCGACCGCTTAAACCACTTTTTTTTTTTTTTTTTTTTTTTTTTAGTGTGTGAAAAATCATCATGGACCGTCACCCCACCGGGGGTTACGGCGGGGTGGTGTGTCGGACTTGAACCGACTAAAAAACACACAGTGTGCCCTCTCCGCGCTTCTCCGTTTAGGAGTAGGAGAAGTCCAGGGTGGGATCTCCTTCTGAACTTCTCCAGCGCCTGCCCGCTCCTGATGCGGGCACCGTCTCTGTACGACCTCTCTTAGGCGGCGTCCGGCACACACCGACGCCGCCCCCTCGCGGCTGGCCACATAATGCGGGTGGAGGGAAAACCCATCCCGTCCACCCGCGGCCACACTCAAGGCGGCATGAGGCGCAGATGTTCGCGCCTCCGCCGCCCGAGTCGCCGGCGGCGAATCTGGTCCGATTGGATGTCGTCCTCACGGGCCTTCTCCGCCGCCTCCTTCTGCGTGATTACGTCCTCGCAGAAGGTTGCGACCGCGGTGAATGCGCTCTCGCTGCCGACCATGGAACGAACGACGGCCGGCAGTGAGAGATCCCCTCCGATGACTGCAGTGAGGACCCGGCGCTGCGTCTCCCATGCGGGGCAGACCGCCAGCGTGTGATGAGCCGAATCCTCACTGCAGTCGCAGTGGTGGCAGGCGGGACTCAATTCCCTCCTGGCGACCGAGTGCAGGTACTTTCCGAAGCAACCATGCCCGGAAAGAACCTGCGTCAGTCGGAAGGTAAGGGTCCCGTGCTGCCGCACTGCCCATTCGCCGATGACCGGCTGAAGCGCCTCTACGGTGGCGAAGCCAGCACGTGGAGTCTCCAGCCGGACCGACCAGCGATCCATCGTGGCTCGGTGAGCGGCTTCGCGCCACTCGCGCACGTCCTCGGGCGGAGGTCCAACTCCACCACTCTCCGCCCGGTAGTTAGCCACTCGCCGATAAACGTCGGCGAGCACTTCCGCCTCCAAATCCCACGGGGGTGTTCCGGCCAGGGCACACGCCGCCTCCGTCGATACGGTGCGGTAGCCCCGTATGGCTCTGACCGCCAGAGTTCTCTGAGGCCGCCTGAGGCGCGCCCTATTCTGCTCGGTCAGAGCCGCCGCCCACACCGGTGCACCATAGAGTGCCATAGACCGGACAACCCCCGTGTACAGCTGCCTCGTGGCGACACTGGCTCCTCCCAGATTGGGCAAAAGACGCCCAAGGAAGGAGGCAGTGCCGATCAGCTTCGGAGCAAGCTGTTGGAAGTGCTCGTCGAAGAGCCACCTACCGTCTAGGACCAGACCCAGATACTTTAAGTGGGCCCGGACCGGTACGAGGACCGAGTTGACCTCGATGGAGGCGCCGGCGGGTGGACCACGACGGGGCCCATGGAAAAGTAGGGCTTCCGTCTTTTCTAGGGCCACCCGCAAACCCAGCGCCTCAATGCGCCCGACCACCAGGGAGACTCCTGTGGTGGCCAGGCATGCTGCCTCTTCGAAGGTCGCCCCCCGGGCTGTCACAAGAGTGTCGTCGGCGTAGCAAATTACACCGACGCCGGGGGGGAGACGCCCTCGCAGGACCCAATCGTATCCCATGTTCCACAGGAGTGGTCCGAGGACAGACCCCTGCGGAACACCGCACGACATGGCCCGACGTCTCAAGACTCCTTCTCGGTCCTCGTACATGACAGTACGCTCCGTCAGATAGTCTGCCACTAGCCGCCTCAGGTACTGTGGCACTCCGTGGTACTGGAGTGCGGCCCTGATGCAGCTGAATGGCAGACTATTGAATGCGTTGGCGATGTCCAACGACACCGCCAACAGCACGTCGCCGCAGCCCACCGCCTGTTCGGTCACGGCCTTCAGACGCAGAATTGCGTCGACCGTCGAACGCCCCTCCCGGAATCCAAATTGGGCGTCCGACAGATCGGGGCCCACCTCGCGCAGGTGCCGGACGATGCGGGCGTGGAGCACCCTCTCGAACAGCTTACCCGCCTCGTCCAGCAACACGATGGGCCTATAGGCCGCGACCGAGTCGGCAGACCGACCTGGCTTCTGGAGCAGAACCAGCTTCCCGCTTTTCCAACACTCAGGGAAGCGTCCGGACGCCAGACTAGCGTCTAACACTCCCCTGAGGCGGTCCGACATATGATCGAGGGCTCGGGCCAGCACTCGGGCAGGTACCCCGTCTGGCCCGGGGGCGGTGTTCTTGGATCGAATCCTTAGAACAGCCGCCCCTACCTCTGATTCCCTGACGAGTGGCACACCAGCCTCGCCTTCGTCGTCGCCTCCGGCCATGACGGCCATCGACGGGGGCGTGTGCTCCGCCCGCTGTGGGAATAGGCCCTCGACCACTTCCTGCAGGAAGCTGGGCTGGAGAGTCTCCGTGAGGGGCAGGCCCCCCGCGCAGAGCTTTTTGCGCACCGCACGATAGGGCCGACCCCAGGGGTCACGCTCGAGACTCTCCAGCATCTCCTTGCGGCTCTCCTCTTTGGCGCGGCAGATGGCCAGCTTCAGAGTTTGCCGGATCTCACGGTATTCCTCTTGAAGCCGATCCACCTCCTCACCGACTCCGCGGTGGCGTCGCCGACTACGAGTGAGGCACCTCCGGGCACGAACACAGGCCGCACGGAGGTCCGCCAACTCCTGGGACCACCAGTAGACCTCCTTCCTTGGAGGCCGACGCCCACGTACGCGGGGCATGGCCGAGTCGCAGATCTGCGTAATCGCACTGCAGAAGCGACCAGCCCCCACGTTGACCTCTTCGGCCGGGGCCTGCGGAGGCAGCCAAGAGTTAAGAATGGCCGCCTCCTCCAGTAAGTCCCTGTCGAGCTTGGCGACAGACCACCGCGGAAAGCGGGAGGGACGCCGCGCCGCGTGACCCCTACTGGCGTCCTGGGACCGGGAGAGCTCAAATCGGATATACAAATGGTCCGAGAGCGTCTCAACCTCATCCAGGACACGCCAGTTCTGTACACGTGCGGCGAGTGCAGGGGTAGCGAACGAAAGGTCCACTATCGACCCCCCCTGTTGTCGCACGCACGTGTTGGTGGAGCCTCTGTTCAGTAGACAGAGGCCCACCGAGGCCGCCCACTCCTCTACGGCCTTGCCCCTGGCGTCCGTCGCCGGGGAACCCCACGCAATGGACTTGGCGTTGAAGTCCCCCAGCACGAGGACGCGCCCAGACGCTAGTTGCCGCATCGAGGTCTCCAGGTTGTTCAGGAAGACCTCGAAGTCACTCAAACTCTTACTGGGGGAGAAGTAGACACCGTAAACGGTGATCCCCCCCCACTCGGCGGCAACATATCCCGTGCCCCTGTCTTTGAGCGACAAGGGCGGGGAACCAGCCGCCGTGGAGCCGACGACTGCCACGGAGCCGTCCCAGTCACCCATCCAGTTTGGACGGGGAGGGACGAAGTAGGGCTCCGCGACTACGGCCACACCGACCGACCACTGCGCCATGGTTTGAAGGAGGAGATCCTGCGCTGCGGCGCAGTGGTTCAAGTTCGTCTACCGCTTAAACCACTAGGCCAACCGTGCAGTCAAATTGGTACGACGCCGCTGCCGAGTAGGCAGCGGCGTCGTACCAATTCATAGCATATACAGGTTTGACTATACAAGTATGTGAGTAAACAATTCAGGCCAAGGACGACATTTCCAATATACCTATATTAGGTTATGACATTTCCTGTTATAATGATGGTTGTATATTATAATAGCGTGCACTAAACTCATTTATAAGTGAATAAATGACAATTATACATAATATTTTTAATCGCTTAAACCTTTGTGTAACATGCAATACTATATCTGTATGTATAGTCCCCGACAAGGAATATAATCCTATTTGATTTCCGCGGTGTTACCCGCTGTTGTAAATCGCGAGTGTCGCCGCGGAGCGAAGCTATACTAAAAAGATTAAGTTTCTCCTTTTTTAAACAGCTATCTGCCATTGAAAGTCCCGTCAAAATCGGCCAAGCCGTTCCCGAGATTAGCCGAATTTTCATCTATCGTAAAAAAAATGTTCATTTGATATTACAAACAGTTACCTTAACTTATATATAAAATTCTCGTGTCACAATGTTCGTTCCCATACTCCTCCGAATCGGCTGGATCGATTTGTATGAAATTTTGGGAGAGTATCGGGTAGGTCTGAGAATCGAATTTATCATACCCCTAAGACGCGAGCGGAGCCGCGGGCATCAGCTAGTTTATTTGTATAGATGCTGTAGTTCTCTTTAAAAAAAAATGCACGTGACATCATTATTTTGCGACCTGTATATCCGAGAGTGAAACTCAAATTACGGTATATCCTTTCATAGGTCTATATTTAATGGTAATTTTGGAGGCCACGGGTTATACTGACGAAATATTTTAACCACATGTTCAGAGTGCGATTAAAAATTTAGAGGGCAGAGGAAACATCAGTTTGGATATGGAGCAACTTGAATGTAGTTTCCTCTCTTTGCGTGAGGTTTTTTGAGGACACACCGTTCTGTTTTAGGGTCGACCTTGAATTAGAGAACTAATAAATTAAATTAAATTGTAATTATCTCAGGGCTAGTCCAGTTAGGAAAAGCCGAACTCATCTGCTCAAAAACAAAGTTTAACTTGCAAAAGTGTTCATGTAACCTAATTGCAGAATAAATGATTTGATAATAAATTTTTAGTTTTCCTCTTAAATACGTTTCATCAAATCTTTATTGAACAAATATGTACCCATTACCATTAGTAACAGCTCAGTGCTCTATTTCAGAGGCTTATTTATGTTTGTATTACTTTATCTTAGTTAATGTAAACTTTATTAATTGTTATTTTAACGTTTTCACAAAGTATACATAATGCAATTGCTATTACACGTCACCAACTTAAAATATCATTATCATATATCACAGTTTGTATTGACATTAGCAAATGTCACATGCACAAGCCTCATAATTATTGTCATCTGTGTTTTATACTGTGTTTGGAAAACTGTTTTTTTATCTATCTGCTGTATATTGTGTCTATCAAAATAAAGTTCTTTATTATTATTATTATTACAATTGATGACCATTTTCAAACTGTTATAACCAAATCTTCGGGTGAGAAATGCATTCATATTACATACTAGCTTTCGCCCGCCGCTCCGCTCGGGTGTATGTCGGTTGTTGCGATAAAATGCTCCATATCCTTTCTCATGCTTTAGCCTATCTGTGTACTAAATTTAATTTAAATAGGTGCAATAGTTTTTGCGTGAAAGCGAGACCGACAGAGTTACTATCGCATTAATTATAACTGAGGTTTTATCTGCGACTAGTGCTGTAAATCGCGAGTAACGCTGCCTAACGAAGCTAGTCTATAAAAATTAAGCTTAAGTTACTCCTTGGTTCATCAGCTTTCTATCAGTGAAAGTTCCATCAAAATCGGTTCAGCCGTTCTAGAGATTAGTCGGAACAAACAGACAGACAAAAACTTAAAAACTGTTTGATGTCAGTACTCTATATACTTTGATATGCATTTAGTAAAACCCTTTTCCTATAATGTTATATAAGTACAGACCTTTGATTATAAACATGTCTAGATAGAGAGTTCGAGCGTCTAAACGTCCAAAAAAATAGTATTTAACTGTAAGAGACTAAGCTCGTCGCGGCCGATCAGTGGCGTTACTGTCATTGTACGGTAAACACGTATTGAGTGGCGTATAAAAATGACGTTTTGCATGATAAAAGTGTGCAGGAATTACTTTGGATGATTGAAATCAACTAAAAAAATTAGTTATCATCGGTAAGTAAACTTTAAATAACTATATTGTAAAGAAATAATTAAATTAACTCAATAAAATTTTATCAAAGTTCGACCACCATTTTGACGGCATTTTTTACAGGGTTGCCTGTTAATTGAATTTAAATTTCCCATGTGAGTGTTAGCCAATTTACAAAATGTTGAATCATAACTATAGTGCTGGTTAATACATATTATATATGTATATATCATATATTTTTAAATCTAAGGTGGTAGATATTGTTAATCTGATATGGGTGTCAATTTTGCCGCTCCATGGATGCTATTAATGAAAGTAGTATGTACGACGTAAAGCTGAAGAGATTGTTTGTTTGTTTAAACGCACTAATCTCCAGAATTTCTGAACCGATTCTGAAAATTCTTTCACTAATCGGAAGCTATACCTTCTTTGAGTTTTTAACGAGAACGATATAAAAAACAAGATTTACGAGAAATTGCGAGGAACATCTAGTTAAAAATATAGTAATTAAATTAAATATAACTATGTTGTATATTAACTTAATTAAAGGCCTTTGTGAGTTGGCTTTCCTTCGTCCGCCTTTCAAAGTACCGGAACCTCAGACTACCTTCTAGGGCACAGGGTATATTTCTACCAAATTGTTGTTAAGTATTAAGAATAAATAAGCTTTAATAGCAATTTCCTTTTTCACCAACATATATTTTACCTAGTAACTCAAAAGCAAAAACTCTAATACATATTGACTGACTTTAAATTTAATACAAATTACATACTTATAAATCTCAAAATCAATACACAATTATTTTCCCTCCTTTTATGGAAAACATTCAAGGGCTGGTATCACTCAGAACGCTGCCACGTCATGCGCGCGCCCGTAGACTACGCTTGCATGTGTTTGTAACATGCACACAAGCCCTGCAAATCTGGCCTGTTGTTTTTATTGCAAATGCAGCGCAACACTCCATCTAGACATGTATATAATCAAAGGTACAGACATTCCAATTTTATTTCTTTGTATAGATTAGTAAGGATTGGTGTGAATCTTGATGATCAAGAAATAGTTTTTCTACTACGAAAAGTAGGCTTAAGTAGTATCCTTACTTATAGTTTGTTAGTAATAATGTATGTCTGTTTGTTGCTCTTTCACGCCAAAACTATTGAAGAATATTATTTTTTTTTTTTTTACTAGCTTTCGCCCGCTGCTCCGCCCGCGTGTATTTTCCCCAAGTTCAGTTCTATCTTCATACCAAATTTCATCAAAATCGGTTCAGTGGTTTAGGTGTGAAAGCGTAACAGACAGACAGACAGAGTTACTTTCGCATTTATAATATTAGTAGGGAAGTAGGGATTTAAGCCTACCAGTGACCTTTACCATAGCGGCCTGGTCAGTTGTTTATGCATCATTCTCCAGGCCTCGGGAGACCTGAAGAATAATTCAGAATGATTGGGCCGACGGTCTCACACTCCCCAACGAAATACGACAGCAGGAATGCTGTCATTATTAGGTTGATCTTCTGTATTAGCGTAGTACAGCACGGCATCATCGAGAGCAGGATATCCAAGAGCTTTTCCACCAGAAAAAAAAGTAGTACGCGCACGCGTACTGAAATCAGCATGGCTCACTACCTATCAAAATTTTGATGAAACTTCACAATAATATAGCTTACTTATCGGAATAACACGTAGGCTACTTTTACCATCATGACGGCCCTAAACGCGGGAGGAGCCACGGGCAAAAGCTAGTAATTCTATATTTACGTCTAAATTGAGAATCCTTTTATCTAAAAGCCCTCTTATACTCACGCCGAGCTACCTAATAATAGCTACGAATGTTGTGTTGTCTTCCCACGTTGTTTACACTATAAATAAACTGTTGTCCTATTATTTCTTCAATGGAAGCAGAGGCGTGTTGTTTTTGGATCTTAAACTTAACTATAATGCCGCTTGTATTGTAGTCTTTAGCTCTTAATTCTGTAAACACATGTACCTATATAAAAGGCCGCCATTTGTACATGGACTTACTATTAATGGACTTCTAAATTGAATGAGGTGGTGTGTGGTGAATAGACAAGGAAATCTTGAAAGAAACTCAATACTAACCGACACCGGTTAGCCAGACGGCCAGGGTGGTATATTAGGCCACATGGCCTTAGCCTCCCTTCTAAGGAGAGGCCTATGTTAAGCAGCTGTTGAAGACTATTGATGATAATGATACTCCCAATATTATTTGGGGTCGGCTACTTGTTCAACCGGTTTTACCTGAATATCAGTTTTACCACGGACTGGCGTCGGAGCTCAGCAACTCTAAGTCCCAAACTAAGCATAGCTGGTACTTATGGGTACTAGACAACTGATATATACAACACGTGCTGGACTTGGAAGTCACCGCTTCAGAGTGGAGGAAATACGCACAAGAACGAAGCGGTTCGGCTCTTCCTTCTTATGCCGAGCAGTCAAAAGCTGGAACTCGCTACCAGCTCACGTGTTTCCTTCCCACTATGATCCCGGGTCCTTTAAGCGGGGCGTGAAAAAGCATCTCACCAAGCCGCCATAGTGTGGGCCGCCATACTTTACTGTCTGCATTCGCAGCAATGATGTGTGGTTTCTCCCACTCTTGGATTCTGCTCATGCTTTCCATCAGGCGGGGTAGAGTCACTTTGGTAGGCTATATATAAAAAAAATACATAATTATATATAAACTAAATACATAATTAAGTATATGTTTACACCTGGGAATCGAACCCGAGACCTCTTGATTAGCAGCAGGATACGCTAATGACTAGACGCTAACCAACAAGACAGTCAATACCAACGTTTTAAATTCGTAAAAGAAAATACCTACGCACTTTATGGACTTTCTTAAATTAAAAGCAACAGAGGAAAAAGGTCTAATAAAAGAAAATGGTCTAAAACTAAACTAAAATTAGCTAGAAGTAAACAAAGAGTTGACGAAACGTAATGACGAAAAAAGGTAATTGGATTGTATAACTTTGTCGTTATCAAATTTAAATTTTGCGAGCTAAAAGATTCTGAGTCGTCGAAACTCTAAAAAGGATAAATGTTTGGTTATTTGTGAAACAAGTATTTTCTGTTTTTAATTCCTTTAATAATTGACTTGGGTAATTAGCTAAAAAAGTAAACTTGTAATTTTAAAACCCTGATGAAATTTTTTATCAGACTTCTATAAGGACGAGTTTCTACATTGTCTGTTTATAGTATCAAATTAACAGTTTTTAGGATTCGTCATGTCTGTCTGTCTGTCCGTTCGTATGTCACAGCCAGTTTTTTCCGAAACAATAAGAACTAAACTGTTGAAACTGGGTAAGTAGATGTATTCTGTGAACCGCATTAAGATTTTCACACAAAAATATAAAAAAATACAATCAATTTTGGCGGTTCCCATACTTGGAACTGAAGCTCATTAAGTAACTCAGTCACGTGATCAAAACAAATATTTACCAATTAAACAAGAGAATAGAAAAATAGAATAGAACAGAAAACGAGAAACTCTTGGAATCTCACTCTACCGCTCATGTATTTAAGTCTAATAACAATGTCCTTCTTCCAGCGCAGTCGGTTAAAAAGTAATCAAAAACTTATTACAATATGCCAGCACTAGCCTAAACAATAATAGTAACACATGTTTAAAGTAAAACAATGGATTCACGTCTCCGGCCGTTCTATATTAGAAATCGGCCATCTTTGCGCAACTTCCACATAGGCGAGTGGACCGGTGAGACCGGCCACTTGTTACACGGCAGTGTGACGTAACTAATAGCTTGGCGAATATTCTACAGCTATTATTTTATTGCCTGTTTAAATATTCATTCATATGTTAACAGTCCACTGTTGGACAATGGACATAAGGATTTTGTTTCAAGTTTTCCTACTCGGCAAACGTAGTGTAGGACGTCCACAGACCAGGTGGAGATATGATTTGCGCAAGACGGCTGGAAGGAGCTGGATGCGAGTAGCCGAGGATTGAACTAAGTGGCGTGCCTTTGGAGAGGCCAATGTCCAGCAGTGGACTGCAATAGGCTGATAATCATGGTTCCTACTCTTTGCAGTGCTGTTGTGTGTGTCGGCTCTTACAACATTCTTGGAATTAATAGACGAGGTGGCTCTCAGTATTCTTAACTCATCATCAGACATCTTTATAAATTTAAATCTTCTGTTCTTGTGTTTGTAATTGAACTTCTTCTAAACGGCCGGACCGATTTTGATGATTTTTTTGTGTGTGTTCAAATGGGTTCTAGAATGGTTTAGATTCGCAATAGGACCCGGTAGTTGGCGCTGCGATCAACTTCTAGGATTTCAAAGTGGGCGGTACGAATTCGCTGGGTCAGTATACTGTGACTTTTTTTTAAAGACGTCTCCCGGACCTCCAACATATTCTGTGTCACGGAGGACTTTACATTACATACATGAAACAACACACAGATTACACAAAGAACACTCAGAAATAGAACAACAATTTGTGCATCACATAAAACGTTTTGTCATAAGGACATGAACCCACAATAGCTTGGGAAGAAGGAAGCATTGCGGCCTCTTAACCACCAGGCCATAGCTGATAGAGTCTGTAGTAATACACAATTTTCTTTTTTTATATATATGATGGAAAGCATGAGCAGAATCTAGGAGTAGGAGTCACCATCTTCATTGTGAGGGTAAGCAATACAGCTTGGTGACTCATACATTGGTGACCTGGTCAGATGTTTCTTCATCAATTTCCCGGCCTTTGTAAGCCAGGAGAGTGATGCAGAATGATTGGGCCTCCGGTCTCACACTCACCAACGAAATACGACACTAGTGCTGTCCCTATTAGGTTGGTTTTCTTTGTGAGGGTAGTACTACCCCGGTTGAGTCGGCCCATTCCTGCTGAAAACCGTGTCTCTACTACCTATTAGCGATAAAACGATTATGTACATATTACTTAATTGTATAGTTTACTGACGAGGTTTGAGTTTTAAGTATGTGACCTTGCCCTTGACTCAAGTAGTAAGTGTACTCTTTCCAATCCAACCGTATAAGCAGTATACTACTTACCATTTACCTTTCAAAGTACTCTCAATTTCTTTACCCTTAATTTCCAAAGTGCCCTTTGACGGTAATAGACTTGCTATTATTACATCACAGGGTTGAAATTACTTCGTGACGGGGATGTGGGTAGATACATATTCAAAAATCTAAGGGTAGTAACTTCATACATAACAATTGACTGCCTTATTTGTCAAGTGGTTTGCGTATGCGGCTGCTGATCAAGAGGTCTCGGGTTAGATTCCCGGGTAGAACTGAATGTTTGTATGTAGTACTGCTGATCTAGGTCCTAGAGCAAATTGTCTATAAGTGCCTCTAGCTCAAGCACATGATGTTTAAATAAATATATGTAACTAAATGAAATTACCTACTACTGATTAATGTTACATATGAATTATCAACATTTTTATTATAATTATGAATCATGTGCCGACCTATTTAAGTTCTGAGAATTATATTTAGGCATTCACGTCAGTGCCCTAATTTTTGCGCCAGAACCACAGTTATCAATGGGTTTAGTATGCCATAGACCATAGACGGATGTTGAATGTCAATATTTATTACTATCATCAAAAGTCCTCAATTACCCGCTGCTGAACATAGGCAGAGGTCGTCTTCCAGGCCACAACCTCCTTTCTAAAGCTCTCTTTAAATACGCCGGTTAGACGGCTTGTTAAAAGGGTTGTGTCAAGTTTATATTACCTTCATAGTATTGTTGGTTTGTTCCATTAATCTTTTTTTGAGACACCCACGGTATGAATAGGAATGGTAACACTTCCTTCTTAATCCGTCACTAAGTCCGCAAGAAGACCAACGCTTATGGGCATTATTAATAGTAATTTTTACATGAGTATTATTTAAAAAAAAACTTGCAGACGCGCACATGTGTCGTTCCGTACCATCATCTATAGCTACATTTCAAGCGTTTACCTGTTGCCGTTATTAATATCGAGCAATCACGTTTGTTATATGAGAGCTCAGCTTAAATTTTTATTTAATTCTGTTTTTAACCGACAAAAATGGAAGAGGTTCTCATGACTGTTTTTTTTATATGTTACTTCAGAACTTTCGACGGGTGAAAGAATTTTGATATTCTTTCTTTATTTGAAAGCTGGTGCCTCCCATATGGTCAAATAAAAATAAATAATAAATAAGGAAACCAGGATGTGATTATAGGATAAAGGAAAACTTCTCAAATATCATAGGTTCACCTGTCGCGATTTGGGTACTCGGAATAGATTTTATTTTAAAGTAGTTTTCTTTTAAAATTATTATCAGTATTTTTTGTAATAGCGCAGCGACAACAGAAATACATCTTCTTTTAAAATTTTAACCGTCTAACTATCTCGGTTCATGAGCTACAGTCTCACAGACGGACAAGCGGACAGCGGAATCTTAGTAACCTAAAACAGTAAGCCTAAAAAATATGTTGCAATGAATCATTTGGAATTTAGGTTCCGAAATCAGTAATTTTACATTACCTATATCAAACTGAGAATCAAATTTGTTAGTGTTAATTTTCTACATTTCTGTGAATCTGATTTCAAAGCTAACTTGAATTAATCTTGGTAATGGGGCTGCGTACAGGCAATTCATCAGGAAATTACTTCGTTACAAGTGAAATAGATGCGGAGGGCTATTACCCTGGGGCCTTTCGACTAAGTGCGGAATACTCCTATATTTCTACCTGTAGGATATCTCTTAAAGATTAATTTCTAAATACGTTATGAATAACATAAATTGTGATAATTTAATTAATTTTTAACCGACTGCGATATTTTATTTATTTTTTGACAGATTATGTATGTATGTTTATTTGTTCCCTCATAGCTCCTTAACCACAAATGAGTTATTGGATAAAAACTGGACAAATGGGTTATTAATTAGTGAGTTTACGGCTTTTTAATCTTGAATATGTATGTCTCTGTATACTGAGAGAGAATTGTGTACGAGTACTATGTTGTTTAAATCTTGTGTCATACTTTTTCAGCGTCGTTTTATTTCGTAGTTATGTTTTAGTTATTACTTTTTTTGTAACGTTAGTTCACAACTAAGTAATATTATAAATGTGACCGTGACTGTTTTAATTTTTTTGTATTCTGTAAATTCAGCATGAAAATTTGCACACACTTGTCAAGGCCATTTATTTGTACTTACCACTCACTGGTGAAGATTCGCCACGAAAATATCATCAACGATTTGATACAATACGAAAAAGCAGGAATGATGCTATTAAGTGTGATGCTCACTATGTTGGACGTTATATTCAAAGATTACTTCTCAATTAAACTGGAAAATAATTTTAACAAAAAAATCGACTTCCAAGAAAAACAATTCCGAGTAGCCAAATCGCGACTGTTATGCCAATTATATTTGAGGAGTTCCCTCGATTTCTCCAGGATTCTATAATCAGATCTTGGTTTGGTCTTATCATGGAACTACATGGAAGGCACCAGCTTTCAAATAAAAAGTATTTAAAAAGCGGTTCACTCACCCCAAAAGTTCTGTGGTAACAAACATTAATCATCCTCTCTTTTTATATTAAGCCTACCAGAGTGACTTTGCTCTGCCTGATGGAAAGCACGAATAAAATCCAGGAGTAGGGGTCATCATCTTCACTGTGAAGTTAGGCATTGCAGCATGGTGACCCATACCATGGCGGCTTGATCAGATGTTTCTACATCATTCTCCCGGCCTTCGGGAGCCGGGAGAATGATGTTTGATGATGCAATGATGTAGAATGATTGGGTCTCCGGTCTCACGCTCACCAACGAAATATGACAGCAGGAATGCTGTCATTATTAGGATGGTCTTCTGTGTGAGGGTAGTACGGCGCCGGTCGAGCCGGCCCATTCGTGTTGAAATCAGCGTGGTTCTACTACCTATCTGACTGCCTCGTTGGTCTAGTGTTTAGCGTATGCGACTGCTGATCAAGAGGGGTTCGATTCCCGGGTCGGACCAAATATTTGTGTGATCCACAAATATTGGTTTCGGAGTTAGGGTATTTTATATAATAAATAAATAATAAATAAATAAATATTTTGGACATCTTACACACAACATCATCTAGTCCCAAAGTAAGCAGAGCTTGTGTTATGGGTACTAAACAACTGATATAAATACATAAACATACTTTTTTTTTATTTCTAAATACATACATATTATACATAGAAAAACACCCAGACTCCGAAACAAATATTTGTGGATCACACAAATATTTGGTCCGACCCGGGAATCGAACCCGAGATCAAGAGGTCTCGGGTTATATATGTATAGTATAGAATCTATGTATTAACAAAAACGGTATGTTTATGTATTTATATCAGTTGTCTAGTACCTTTAATACAAGACCTGCTTAGTTTGGGACTAGAAGATGTTGTGTGTAAGATGTTCGAAATATTTATTTATAATATTTTGAAGTCGTTTAATTAATATAACATCAATAAACACATCACCACAAAATCGTACTTTACTACAAATAATTGATGACTATCGACCGTTGTCGATGTATAGTACAAGTTGCCCGCCGAGCTTTTGTTCTTATCTACACAATAACCTCCCCAGACTCTAACTAAATAACTTAGACATTCTCTTAGGGCCACAGCACACTAGCTACTTTTAGCATCGACGATCTGCAACTAGTCGCTTTTTAGAAGCTAAATACGGCCACCGAACGCTCCACACCGCACACTTAAAAACGCCAAACGCGGAGATTGAGTCGCTTTTTAGGGTTCCGTAGCCAAATGGCAAAAAACGGAACCCTTATAGATTCGTCAAGTCTGTCTGTCTGTCTGTCTGTCTGTCTGTCCGTCCGTATGTCACAGCCAATTATTTCCGAAACTATAAGAGCTATACTATTGAAATTTGGTCAGTCGATGTATTCTGTGAACCGCATTAAGATTTTTACAAAAAAATAGAAAAAAAACAATACATTTTGGGGGTCACCATACTTGGAACTGAAACTCAAAAATTTTTTTTTCATCAAACCTATACGTGTGGGGTATCTACGGACAGGTGTTCAAAAATGATGTTGAGGTTTCTAATATCATTTTTTTCTAAACTGAATAGTTTGCGCGAGAGACACTTCCAAAGTGGAAAAATGTGTGTCCCCCCCCCTCTAACTTCTAAAATAAGAGAGTTAAGAAACTAAAAAAAATATATGTTGTACATTACTATGTAAACTACCAACGAAAATTGGTTTGAACGAGATCTAACGAGTAGTTTTTTTTAATACGTCATAAATCGTAACACGCAATTAACCTTTCATCCAATCAATACACTAGTATAAAAACATCGATGAAAGTCACAACGAACTACAAGAACTTTTATATGATGTTACTTGCTGATACGGAACCCTTCATGGGCGAGTCCGACTCGCACTTGGCCGCTTTTTAGAAGCGCGACACAGCAGCTGAACGCTACTCTCCGCACACATGCGGATGCCGGTAGCATCGATTTGACGTCGGAAAATGATAGTCAACACTACAGCCGACGCGATCCAGGCATCTGAGCAGTCACTAAAACTCGCGTTTCCGATACCGCGTTCGAACGCAGAAAATCACGAAAGATGCAACATGACGCGCGATTTTTATACCGCGTTCGAACGCAGAAAATCACGAAAGATGCAACATAACGCGCGATTTTTATACCGCGATCGAACGCAGAAAATCACGAAAGATGCAACATGACGCGCGATTTTTATACCGCGTTCGAACGCAGAAAATCACGAAAGATGCAACATGACGCGCGATTTTTATACCGCGATCGAACGCAGATAATCACAAAAGATGCAACATGACGTGCGATTTTTATACCGCGATCGCACGCAGGAAGTCGCTAAAACGCGATGCAGCATCGATGCAGTCGCAAAATCGCCGATCGAAAAGTAGCTAGTGTGCTGTGGCCCTTAGATACATTATACAGGTGCTTCCATGTATAATGCAATACGTGTATTAACATGTTTTAGTATGTTTATCTGTTATAGAAGTAATGGTTATACTCGTATTTGACTGACTTCTTGGTGGCTAGTGGTTAGCGTATGCGGCCTCAAGAGTGCGATTGTCGGGTCGGATCAAATGTTTGTATGATCTACAAATATTAGTTTAAAAAAAGTAGATAATATGTATTTATATCAGTTGTCTAGTACCCATAGTACAAGCTCTGCTTAGTTTGAGACTAAAAAAAAGAAGAAAAACAAGTTTGAGAAGAAAAAAAAAGAGTAAGTATACTCATGTTACTGTAAAAGGGACTTATTCGCGATAAAATTGAAAAAAGCGATCAAGTGCAAGACTCGCCCATGAAGGGTTCCAAGCAGGGTTAGAAGCAAGTAACATCATATAAAAGTTCTTTTAATTCGTTGTAGCTTTGATCGATGTTTTAATAATAGTGTATTGATTGAATGAAAGGGAAATTGCGGTTTACGATTTATGACGTTTTAAAAAAAAACTTCTTACTAGATCTCGTTCAAACCAATTTTCGGTGGAAGTTTGCATGGTAATGTACATTGTATATTTTACCAGCTTGTTCTGATACGTGTCATGACGTCTCTCATTGAAATCCGTCCTGCTTCTACCTATGAATAATTATTTCACACTAGCTAAGCCCCGCGGTGCTACCAGCGTTTGTTGTTGTACCCGCGGGCAACGCCGCGGGCCGAAGCTAGTCTAAAAAAAGTAGCCTAAGTTACTCCTTATACCATCAGCTATCTGCCAGTGAAAGTCCCGTTGAAATCGGTCCAGCCGTTCCAGAGATTATCCGGAACATACAGACAGACAGACAAAAAAAAAAAAATTGGCATATGCATATTGTGTATTTAGTAAAAAGCGTTTGTTTTAATATTACAAACAGATACTCGAATTTTATTTATTTGTATAGATTTGTGATTCCTGACGATTCGTATACAAACGGTATAAAGTTATTCAGAAATCAGCTGCTAAAGGTCGTATAAAGTAGAAATGCGTGACTATAGCCCTTGTTCGTCACTGGGTACAATTAACTGGAATTGCCGTAACATTGCGCGTTTGTCGGCAATGAACATTTAGATAAGCCCTTTAGATAATTATAATTATGTTCATTCATATTGGTATGACCGCATATAAATAAATAATTAAAAATGTTTAGGATACCTAACACACAACATCATCTAATTTCAAACTAAGCAGAGCTTGTATTGTGGGTACTAGACAACTGATATAAATACAAGTAAACTTTTTTTATTGTAAATACATACATATTATACATAGAAAACACCCAAACTTTGAAACAAATATTTGCAAAGTTACACGTTAAAAGGTGGCTTATTAAGTAAATGGTCAAGATTTTCACTATTTTCACTCTTAAGTGATGAAAGCGACCAAAAAGACTCTACTCAACCTGATGGGAAGCATGAACAGAATCCAGAAAGGGTGGTCACCGTCCTCACTGTCATTGCGGACAAAGCAGCACGGCAACCCACACTATTGCGGCCTAGTGAGATGCTTCTTCACTCCCCGCCAAACTTGACTCGGGATCATAGAGGAAGGGAAGCACGTACCCTTTTACAGATGGCCAGGTTTTAACTGCTCGGAGTAGAAAGGAGGAGCTGAACCGTAGTTGAACGACATTGTACGTCTACCTTTAGAAACAAAATCAAATAAAATCACTTTACTGTCTTCCTAGCCTTTATAATTCCCAAGTTTATTAAGGGTATCTAGAAGTTTAACTAGTTTCATCAGAATATTATATTAGTTTTTCCAAGGATTGACTGGCATCCAACCTCTGCAACCCTGAGGTCAAACTTTATTCGAAGGTATAGGTTAGCTAAGTTGTCAGTAAATTTGAGGGCACCGAATTCCCTATAATTATTGCCATTAATGTTCATGACAACCGGGACAGTCTCGATTTAAAACCTTTACTATTGCTGCCATTAAAAAGACTTTTCTAGCAACTGTAGGTAATCTAGATTCCCAACTCAATAGCCAGTAACCTTATACATGCATATTTACGCGTGCTACGCCATAAAACGTACTACATTTGGTATTTAAATAAATGAGAAAGACCAAATTGTATAATTTCCAGTCGATCGTGCAAAACTGGAACGGCTAATATTGGCTGATGGATCGATAAATATTTTATGGTGACGGCTGTAGACGTTGAAATTGCCAAAAGAAATTCTATAGCCACATTAGAGAATTCGTCAACAAAGATTGCAAATTTAAATATCAATTACATGGAAATATGGCGTTTATAGTATTATTATTTGAGGTGAAAATTGGATGAATAGCGAATGGGGAAGGACGTTTTTGTGTAAGGACGTATATAATTGTAATTTTATTGAATTGATTACAACACCGTTGAAATAATTTCATTTTGAATAATCTGTTATAAAATTATAAGGTATAGTAGAAAAGTTTCTTTGGTTGAACCTGCTGCTAAACTACTAGATCGAATCAAATATTGTTTAAGTTTTAGATAGCTCATTGACTGAGGAGGCTTTAGACCATATTAGATCAAGTTACGATAATACGCTATTAAAAATGAGAGTAATGAAGAATTTTGCGAAAAAAATATTTATTTTGAGAGTTGCGTAGGGAGCGATTCAGGAAGTCTATCGTTATTACTTAATATAAATGAAGTCGCTTCTCATTCGAAGCCGGGGCTTGTAGGTAGGTAAGAAGGTTTTACTTGGCATTTAACCTACTTAATTTAACTACTATTTTGTGTAAACGAAAACTCCCTTATTTGTATAAAACAATACCTTTTTCTTTTAATTATATTATTTTCCAACTCTAAGGAGAAAAACTAAAAGAGTTAGATGTTTAAAAAGTATTCAGACGCTTTGTATACCCTTCAAAACCTTAAAAAGTTCAGCAACGTGAGCTCAAATTGTGACACAATGTACAACACGTTAAAACGACGCTTTTTCTTCCCCATTTTCCGACAACAAAGCGTAGCAGGGTACAACTTATTAGTTCATATATATTTGTATGGATATTAGTAGGTTTGTTTACAGTAAGCCTAAAAACCAGACAAGCTTATGGCTTTTTCAAAGAGCTCAAAAGATCTACATGTAAATAAGTTAAGAAAACAGTCGAAAATACAAATTACTGGAGGTATTACTTCAATTACTCGTGGATTTCATTTCGTTCTGATACTCATCAAATATTGAAGGTCGTGGCGGGTCACGATCCCTCCCATGAGATCACGTTAAGCAGTCGGTCCTGATTGTTATCATAGGGTAACAGTTGTGAAGCTTAGTTGGAGGCTTAGTTAAAACCATCCATATATTTGAGAAAGGGCTCCAAGGAGGCGGCGAAGGGGACGCGGCAGAAGCCTCTAGAAATCGTCGCCTAAGGGCCGCTGCGGCCATATCTTGGGGAGATATTACCGTTGCAAACGACCCGAGACAGGTGACACCCTGTTGCGGTCGAGTGGTGTCGTCTAAGGAGGGTCGGTATTCCGCCTCTAATTGCGCAGAGCGGTGAGAGACGTACTGCTCCTTGGGGTGAATGCAGTCACTCCGGGATGTACCTCAGTAGTTGGGTACGGCAGGGAGGAATCCAAAAGCCGCTAATGGGTTCCTGGTGTTCCTCCAGACTGTTTGCCCCGGGAGTCCAACACACGCCCTTCGTTTATATAACCCACGAAGGGTATGGTGCGAAAGACATTACACGAAAAAAGGTCTAAATATTTGTCTTTGTGTAATTCAGCAATAGTTCTTGATACTTCCATTCAGTTAACACTGCATTAAATCCGAATAAGGAAGTATATTTTAGTAAAAGCTTTCTGCAAGCTAACGGGTCTGGAGGGATTTTCCGCGTTTCACCATCGTGAAATGAAGGTTTTTTTCCATTCCCCAGAGGAATAGGTTTCACCGCAGTCAGTGATGGTCGAACGACTCCAGTCCGTGGTTCGGACAGATTGGAAAAACATTAGGAAAATATATATCTGTTTGGTTTGATTACGTTTCTGTTTTAAAAGCCCGAATCTATTGGAGGGGAAATTGTTTGACTTTTTTTGTAGGTCCACTTGATATCGTAAATTTAAATTAACTAGCGTAAAATATGCTTTCAACTCGACTAATTTTTCTTTTGTCGATGTGAAGTTGTGGTGATTACAATAATATTAATAACAAGCATAACCCTGCGGAGTTACCGGCTATTGTTCTGTACCTGCGAAAAACGCTGCGGGGCAAAGCTAATCACAAAAAAAAGTCAGTCAGACAGTCATCAGTGCAGTCATTCTACAGATTAACCGGAATAAACAGACAAACATTCAACAGTTTTCGTATGAATTTAGTGAAAACTGTTTAGTTAAAATAAAAAAAAAACAGATAATAAAAATGTGTCAAAAGACCCTCTGGTTTTAAACTATATAACTACTAGCTTTTCCCCTTAGCAATTAAGTAGTCTATATCCTACCTTAATAAGAATCAAAGTATTACCATGCCAATTTTCATTAAAATAAGTCGGTGTCGCGGTATAGCCGTGAAAACGTAACAGACAGACTGACTTACTTTTAGTATAAATAATTCTATGTTACGACAATTGCTTATCAAAACATGTAACGTATATCGTTTTATTTAGCTATAAAATCGAAATAGACATGTTTGACACGACGCAATAAAATCCCATGACATGTCACTAGGGGACCGGACTATAACTTCTAATCTCAGTCGGCTCAGTAGCCCATCTATGATTGCAGCACTAAAACCACCCAAATTGTAGTTTTATACTTTTTTAAAGATGACTTTCGCATTAGGAATCGATTGATTTAGGCAATAAGGCCGCCCTATGTACATCATATATTAAAAAACTAAAAAAAAAAAACTAAAATTCTCGTGTCATGGTGTTTGTAATCAAACTCCTCCGAAACCGCTCGACCGATTCTCATGAAATTTTGTGTGCATATCGGTTAGGTCTGCGAATCGGTCTACATCTATTTTTCAAACCCATAGGACGCGAGCGTAGCTGCGGGCATCAGCTAGTTAAGTATGTTCTCTTTTGTAAATCTGTAACGCGGCAAATAAAGAGTTATTCATCTATCTATCTAGGAATATACAATATACAAACATACATGAAATGGAATTATCATCAGCTCACTGCAATCCACGGCTGGACACAGGCCTCTACCAAGGCATGCCACAGAGCCTGGTCCTATGCTATCTGCATCCAGTCGCTGCCGGCCCTGTTACGTAATTCGTTCTACCACCTGCCCCCTACCAAAGTTACAAACGGTTTTCGTTTTCTATTCTCTATTCCATTTCGCTATTCTCTTGTTTCATTGGCTAATAGTTTGACCAGAGGGCGCCAAGTTTGTTTGCCAAGGATACGTTTGCCAAGACGCGGTCTTTTATCCAGAACTCGCTTACTCCAGCAGTTATCAGTTCCGCGACATATATATGACCAGCCCATTGCCACTTCAACCTAACCTGGCTCTCTCCATAGCACGTTTAGGACCACTCCTAGAGTCAGTGTCCACGTCTCAGCCCCGAACGTCATTACTGCTTAACGTGACTTCTCAATCACGGAGACGCTCATGGTATTATGTCACTAACGGTCACCCATCCAGGTACCGACCGCGCCGTCGTTGCTTACCCTCTCTGATTGTTTTTCACCTAGCGCAACTGGGCTATATGCGCCTCCATATGATATAGGGAAGGTAATAAAACATTATAAAAAGCCATTATATTACAGATCACGTATTTCTTTTATCTTATTTAAATGAATGTTTCCATTACGAGAGGGAAAAGCCGTCAAATGTTTAATGTTACGGATGAAATCGCACATTTTTCTTTCTATCATACCGTTAAATTGTAAGTACACACTCGCTGTTACCAGTGGGTTTTGTTGTTTTTTAATCGGATATTGTTAACTATTTCATTGGTTTTAATTTTATTCTAAAATACTGTTGCTAATTTAAAAGTACCCTAAGTTAGTCTTTATAATATCAGTTAACGGCCAGTGAAGGTTCTGTCACAGTCGGTATAGCTGTTCCAAAGATTAGCAAACATGTTATAGACACTGAAAAAAAAGCTGTTACCTTATATGAAATTTTACTGTTAACTGATGTAATTAAAATTAAAAATAAAACAAATATCTATGAAAATTAATTTACAAATGGCGAAGTTTGTAATACAATAAAAACATTCAATTTAATTCCTATTTATTGAAAGAAGTTCGGTTAAAAAACTTAAAAAGACGGTTGAAAGACGTCAATTTAAGTCGTTGGCAACACTACAGATGTGTGTATAGCCACTTGTTGTCTAACCTGTGGCGCTGAGCCAAGAGATTACCATAAACGTGTCTATGGTTCAAGGATTTCTAAGTGCATGTTTGTGTACTGTTTACGATGTTGCTTCTGAATCCGGACATAAGGAATAAAATTAGGATTCGATACGTAGGTATTCAATACGTGCTATTCAGACTAATCTTTACTAATATAATATAGACTTTATTGGTCTATTTACACGGTTGAATATCGTTTAAAGATTAAAAAATCCGTTGTAATCGTTTATTGAAAATTATCCTAAAATCTTTGAATAAAAGATCATTCCGGTAAAAACTAAAATTCGTTGCGATGCTAGCCGTTGGCTGGGGTCCGTATGCCGGCTATATGGACAGAATGTAGCCCTTTCATCAAAAGGCCAACCCAGACCATATACTGTACTGTACATAATTTATTCAATGTTCACGGACTTTAAAAAAAGACATCTCTCGAGAGTCTTAGGTAATGGGCCGAGCCTTCTGTAAAGTGACAGTACCAATGCTGCCATTTTAAGTTGGATATCTGTGAGAGGATAGGTCCGTCGGCTCGTGTTGAAATCAGCGAGGCTCCTTTTAAGTCTGGAATCAGATGGCCCTTTTTTATTTATAAATTAATAAATATTTCGGACATTTACACACAACGTCATCTAGTCCCAAACTAAGCAGAACTTGTATTATGGGTACTAGACAACTGATATCAATACATAAACATACTTTTTTTTTGTAAATACTCATTATAAATAGAAAACACCCAAACTTAAAAATAAATATTTGTGGATCAAACAAACATTTGGTCCGATCCGGGAATCGAACCCTTCTCTAAGGCAGTTCATTGTCATTATTGTTATAAATATTAGTACGTATTTATAACAGGAAATTAATAAAATTAAATTGAGTGAGAACCCGAATATCTACAAAAATATGTGAAAAGTAATATACTTAAATGGTTTCGGGCCATGAATTTTGCTGTACGGGAAGGAAGTCCTGCAGATAGCGAGAATTAATGGCCTTTATGCTTTCAGAGTAGGGCCTGTCAGTGAAGTCTTTTTTCCTTTTTGCGCTCACTGATCTAGCATGTGTTATATGATAACTATAACGTGGCTACACTGCCTGTTTTCACACTACCAGGCGAGCGTCTCCCCGCTACTCCGCATCGGTCGTTAGTTCGGTACATACATCGGTCTACTCACATATGTATAGAAATTAAACAAATCTACAGGTTGCTTAATAGTGAACGAGATATGATATGCTTTTTAGGAAACGTTAAATCATTGCATTCCTTTTTTTTACATTATAGGATCATTTTTTAAGCGGGTATCCCCCGAACTCCTGACTCGGGTCGTTTGCAGCGGTCGCATCGCCTGGAACCTGTTAAATAAAGTATAATAGAGAAGTACCCTTATTGATTTTCAACCGATAATTGAAGAGGTACACAAAACATATTCTATAATAATTAGTCGCCTGCGATATTTTCAGACCGATACGACATCAAAACGTTTTAAAGCAAATTTCTGCGCTGAAGGTCGGTAATTTACTTGTGTTTTTTGACTTCACTTGTCCGCCAGTACTGGCGGTCACTTACCAGCACATGCCCTAGAATAAAAGAGAATGTACTTTATTGCACACCAAATACAGTTTTTTTTACACTTGATGGTTTCTACTAGATATGTACAATGGGCAGCCTTATTGTTAAAAGCAATCTCTTCCAGACAACCTTTGGATGGACATTTCGACAGAAGAAAAAGAATAAAGAGCCCTATTTGTTGGTTTATGTAATATACATATCAAAAAGCCTTTGTCTGTACCACATATGCTACTCAATACATTAATTCAAACAGAGGTGTCCTAGCTATACCCATATAAAGTTTTGCAAATTGCAATTAGTACCATGGAATATAACATGCCGCATCGTAGGTAATTATTCGCTCAACGCAACCGTGATGTCGGAGTTTACTAACTGGACGGTAAAGCCGAACTGGCGACATTAATCAGTTTGGTAGCCACTGTCCCACAATAATTAAACGAGATTGATCTAGGTTAACTAGTCATTTATCAATCTTGGGCATATATGGTCGATAACTTGCAACCTCTTTTATGTTACTCAAGCTTTAAGTATTAAGCGCATCTTAAAAATTGAAAAGCCGCCAAGTGCGAATCGGACTCGACCATGAACGGTTCCGTAGCAGCAAGTAACATCATTTAAAAGTTCTTGTAGTTCGTTGAAACTTTGAATGAATATTGAATGAATGGTATATTGCGGTTTACGATTTATGACGTATCAAAAAAAAACTACTTACTAGATTTCATTCAAACCAACATTCGGTGGAAGTTGGCATGGTAATATTCACATCAAAAACTTTTTTAGTTTTATCATTCTTTTATTTTAGAAGTTACAAGACACATTTTAAAACTTTGGAAGTGACTCTTGTGTGGAAGTGACTATTCAGTTTAGAAAAAAAAGCGGCCAAGTGAGAGTCGGACTCGCCCATGAAGGTAAGGCCCATAAATGCAAACCTTGAAACAAACCTTGGCCTGCCAATCCGTCTGACCAACATGGTATAGTACGCCAAAGGCGACGCGCACAGGCGCGGAGGCGCGGGGCAGCAGATCCCGCGTGCGGTGACGGAGGAGCAGATCTGCCTCTTCGAGCAGATTTTACCGCCCCTCCGCGCCTGACGGCTTTGACCGCGAACTAGGCGCGTCGCCAGTGTGCGTACCGCCTAATCGATGTAATCCGCGCCAGGCGACGGAGCGCGGAGCAGTGTGTGAATCGCCTTAACCAAAGTTAAAGGCTATTATTGCTATCAATACAATTGACTGCACCATTTAGTCTAATGGTTTAAGCGGTTGCCATGCCTCTCTCTGCTGCGCCAAGTTTCTTTTAAGAATTGTTTAAGATATCTTGTAAATATGAATATTGAATGCAGTGCAATCATAATGTATTCTAATCATATGCAGGAACGTACTGTTAACACTAAATTTCCTTCTTTACTAAATGTTTTTTTCGGTTATTTATGCATGTATTGAATTCATAATACGGATGTGTATTAACGTTACATAAATATGCTAAATATCTGAATTACGGACAAAGAACTATACAACTTTCCTGTTTGTAACATATGTGGGTAAAAAAAAAATACCTACATTAATAATAGATAATGCAAACAATTAAATTTGTTTACTCTCAACAGAATCTGTTAAATACAGTTAGATTTGTAAGAAAATATTACACTGATCATGTAAGCGACATCTATAAAAACTGATTTGAAACTGCTGATAATCTAATTTGAGAACAATAAAAAAATGACATTTCTTTTACTTTCCCGCCAAGAACGTGTTCGTATGTCATAGACAATTGGGGAAAATCTTCGAAGCTAGTAGCAAAGGCAGCAACGTATTCGTCCTAGTTATCGTTATTTCCCGACGCAGACTCGTCCAATTTGTACGGGTTTATGCATTCACGAGAGCTAAAAGATGGCTTTTATTCACTTTCACAACGTTGCCAGTTTTATAAACTTCATTGAGAACCGGTTATAATAAAATCATTTGCGTGACTGGCCGAAAGGATTTATGGTACATACTTGTTACATATTTTTACGGAAGTAAGATAATTTGTTTTTATTTTTATTTCTTAGTTTTTATTTCTACATTTATTCTAAGTTTTTTTCGTTATCATAATCCTAGAAATACAGGACGGACTACTTATATTATTTTCACTAAAGATAAACACATAAGTGACTGGTTTGACATTTGAAAATAAAAGTATTTAACTGCAGAGCAGTTTAATAAAGATGCTCTTCAACAAAGGCGAGAATACGTTTGGCTCAAAGATTTCAGATATGAACTAACAATTATGAGAAGCCAAACAATTATAATAAAGATGAATAAATATGGTAATGTAACGCTGAATAGATGATAAACATCTTGGAATTTTAAAAAGGTGATTCGTGTATAGATAAATACTATGACGGCACTTCCTATGTTTACAATGGCTGTACAAAGTTTGGAAGCGTCTTGAATGGTTTAAGGAAAACGCTTTCGCAAAATAACGTAAAGTTTTTTCAAATGACAAAAGTTAAGTGTGGATTGTTAAAGAATAAAACCTTTGTACTGAAATAGAACTGTTTGGTTATAGTTCGCTGTTGTATCTTTTTAAAGTCAGTATTGTCAGATAATACTTATATTTGTATGTATGTGAATATGCAAAATAGTATACATAGGTATACATATGAGTGCGTTTTCGTGATTCGGAGGTCCCGTTAAGCAGTCGGTCCCGGTTGTTCACCATCTCATTGTGAGGGCATACAATCCAGCATGGTGACATTGGTGAGTGGACCGGTATCACTTCCGTTGAGCAACTGTTCCGCCTGGCCAATGACAGAGAGGAGTACAAGAAGCTGACGGCCAACCTTCAAGATTGAAGAGGCACTAGAAGAAGAAAAAGAAGACATTGGTGACCCACACTTCGACGGCCTAGTGAGATGCTTCTGCAACATAGGGTCTCTGGTCTCGCATTCACCAACGAAATACGATAGCATGAATGCAGTTATTTTAAGTAGGTTTATTGTGAGAGGGTAGTTTTTGTGTCTGTCTGTTTGTGCCTGCCAAATATTAATGGGAATTTTCAAAAAAGAAGACAAACATTTTTCGAAATTACAACACATAAGACGTTACATCATCAACAGCCTTTAACAGTCCACTGCTGGACATAGGCCTCTCCTTAGAAGAAGGTTTCGGCCCACTATACCGCGCTGGCCAGACGAGTTGATATAGGGTTGGTTTCAAGTTTTCCTTCTCTTTGTATTAATGTTGTCTTGCGTAGTTTATCCCTTAGTCGCCTTTTACGACACCCGCGGGTTGAATAGGAGTGGTGACACTCTGTATTCTTAATCCGTCACCACACGGACAGAAAATATGTGTCTAAATATAAACATAAGACGTTACAAATTCTGGCAATAAAGTTAACCCCCGGTCATTCAATTAATAGGTGCCTTAGTTACACTGGAGGGAAATAAAAGGTTAACGCATTTAGACATGAGCTGAGGGATGTTAATGTTTAGGTTTAAGAGCAATCTCGTTACTTTGACTCGAGAGTTCTCGTAATTGAAGCTTGATTTTATTTTAAAGAACATTTCTTGCAGGAGCGTAATACAGTTACGACTTGAGTTGAGTCTTGTGGACTGAATAAAATCAATAAAATGTCCAGTTCCAGAATGTTCTAGAACTTTTGGAACGAGGTGTGGTTTCATTTATGGTTGAGTAAAAGGTTAAAAAAAAATTGTTTCTTTTTCTGGTTAAATCAGTATACTAACATATTTATCATTTTTTGTACTTTTTATTTTTTTTTATTTTTGTACTTGTTGTTAAAGCGGCATTATCTGTGAAAATTTCGACTATCTAGTTGTCACGGTTCATGAGATATCACCTGATGACAGACAGACAGCTGAGACTTATAGGAAAATAATGTGATGAACACGATTTTGATATGAGTCTGGAGGTGATTCGTCTTTTGTCCGATTAATAGTTTCAAACGAAAAATACATAATCTTTATTGTATCAAAATCATTCAATAATTTATTTAATTTATAATATCCTTCGTACTACGCAGAAAAATCTTATCCTTTTCTCCGGTTACAGTACCAAAACGTATTGGTTATATGGCTAGGGATCATCCCCTACGTCCCCTAACACATTTTTACGTAATATCGTTACCGTCGATCGTGAGGGTAGTATTACTTCTTTCCACCAATTTCTAAGAATACGAATGTCATGGCAGAATTGGTTTTGTTCGCTAAATCAGCTGCCAGTAAATCAATGTGTACTGTATATGTGTTTAGGAACAATCTTTTCACAATTGAGGAGGATAAAATTTTCTCCTTATTTATTTTTGATAGACTTCTAAAAGGGAGGAAGTTTGATTTTTATGTTTATTGCTTCATAACTTCGAAATTTTTGAACTGACTAACATTTTTGTTTAGGATACTATACTATACTCATCGTTCTTGTTTGGTGTGACCAAGTTTAATATTAAGGAATTATGATGAGTTTATTACAATTTATTTTCATGGTAATACTCTGATAAAAGGTTGAAGAGTATAAATATGGCTTGCACGTGTCAAACTAAGCAACGAATGCGAGCGTGAAGAGGTAGACAGGACTTACTAAAATCTAACGATTCCGTCACAAACGAATTTATTGCAGCAAAACTAGTATACTTAATGGAGGATGTTAATAATAACACCTGCAGACATAAATCACCCGATCTCTGATTCCAGAATATGGAATATTGTCTTAGCTTGTTTACAATGTTGACATGTAAAAAAAAATCATAAAGCAAGGATAGGAGACAGTTAAGAGA
This sequence comes from Phragmatobia fuliginosa, assembly GCA_932526445.1. NCBI lineage: Eukaryota > Metazoa > Arthropoda > Insecta > Lepidoptera > Erebidae > Phragmatobia > Phragmatobia fuliginosa. The sequence continues at coordinate 19,576,058 of OW052070.1, forward strand.
TGACAAACATGAGAAAAAGTAATTAATTATTAATAACTTCCTATTGTTTTTGAAGTTAGCAAAATCGACATTATTTCTTTTGCAAGGCTTAGTATCAATAACATTGAAAATTGGTTACAGTACGTCGCTCGTTTACCGATTTCTACAATACTTGGCCGTAAATGATTGATGTTGCTCTATTCTCTATGATACATTCCTGGGGCGACATCTATTGACTGGTTTTGCGGTCGAGTGAACTTGTACGTTTATGTATATGTTGACATGACATCTGACATGTTCTCGGTTTGAATTTGTGTATACAATAGGGTTGGAATAAGATATTTTACGGTTTTCGTGACTATAATTTAAAGACACAAATATCGATATATTTGTTATAAGTTATGATTTGGAGGGTTTCTTTTAGTTTTAATTGTAAACATTTATTATCCAACCACTTGAACATGTCTTATATGTATGTATGCATATAATATTGTTAAGTACCATGCTCATTCGAAACGGCTTGATCGATTCATATGAAATTTTGTGCATATTCAGAAGGATTGAGAATAAGACGTAAACTATTTTTTTACACTTTTAGAACACGACGCGGGTTTCAGCTAGTACCTACATATTTAAGTGCCAAATTAACTCTTTCTGATGGAAAGTATAAATAGAATTGGTTTTAATTGTTATGTCTGTCATTTTTTAGAAGGTGGCAATAATCACATTGCCACCTCTAAAAAATGACAGACCGTTTTGTATTGGTAAAATAAGTTATGGAAGGGAAGTACCCTTCCGCGGGTTTTTTTTCTCTATGTATTATATAAAACCGACAATGTAGAATCCTATCTACATAATAATGCAACAATATACAATTCTAATTAGTTGAATAAGAAATGTAATTACAAATTCCGGTGAACAAAGTCCAATTAAACTCTGGTTGTAATTACAACACTGAGCGCCACTTGGTAGTGTAATCTTGACAAGTGGTACTTAACAGAGACACATGACCCTGTCTACATGAGTTGTACCTTTTCTTTAGAAGTATAGTGTAAACTCTTTCTAACGAAATTCAAGGGACCGAGTATTTTTTAGGGTTCCGAAGTTCATACCTGGAACCCTTATAGATTCGTCATGTCCGTTCGTCCGTCCGTCCTCGACTTACCCTCTAAACGGTAAGTGCTAGAAAGATGAAGCTTTGCATGAATATGTGCTGTAATTACGTCGAAAAAGTGCTACAATAAAATTATGAAAAATATTTTTATTTGGGGTACCTCCCCTACATGTAAAGTGGGGATGTTTTTTTTCTCGCGGCTACCCCATCGTGTGGGGTATCATTAGGTAGGTCTTTTAAAAACATTGAATCGTTTCTAAGACGTTTTTTGATTTAGGTATCCGTTTGCGAGAAATTCCACTTTAAAAAGCACTTGTTTGTAAAGACAAGTGCTTTTTAAAGTGAGCTTTTAGAGCGTCCGGGGGGGTCGCTCTAAAAGCTAAACGGCTAAATCGAAAATTCGTGATGATGGTCCATATGAACCTTAAATCCAATGAACTTTAAAGGAAAACTATAACAAATTAGATGACTTTTTTAGTTCAGGAGTTATAGGGGATTAACTTGTAAAATGCGCTTCCTTGGAAAACGTCACACAAAAATAACGCATTAATAAGTAAACCCATCAATTATCTATTGGATACGATTTTAAATCTACGTACCATTATGGGTGACTGAGGAACCCTTATATGTGCGTGGCCTGACACGCACTTGGCCGATTTTTTTTTTCATATTTCAATAAACATGACTAAGAAAGAAACAAGTGAGTACATCCTTGGCCAATGTTAGTACTGATTAATATTCCACTAACACATTTTCGGAGACTCAAAATTACCTGTCAGTCATTTCCTCATCTCATGTCAAGTTTCAGTTGAATATATTTACGCAAATATAGTGACAGAACGAAAATATGAGGTGCTAAGAACACGAGAGTCACGTTTAGGGCTCATCCATATATAATGTCGTGCGTTAAGGGACGGGTCGGGGAAGAACAATTGTGACAATGTGACTTGAATTTTAATGTGTGATGTTCGTGATTATATGTTGTATGTATGTGTTGAGTTTGGTAATGAGGTGGAGTGAAGGCCAAAGATGGATTCATCCTTTAGGGGGACTAATTCGTGCGTTTTAATTTCGGATAGTAGTTAGACTTGACTTTTTGACTGCATCGTTGGTCTATGCGACTACTGATCAAGAGGTTGCGAGTTCGATTCCCGAGTCAGACCGAATATTTATGTGATCCGCAAATATTTGTTTCGGAGTTTGGGTGTTTTCATCTTGTTCCAAACTAAGCTGACCTTGTGCTATGGATACTAGAAATTTTATATAAATACATAAACATACTTTGTTTTTTAAAATACTTATATATTATACAACTATTAACTGCCTCGTTGGTCTAGTGGTTAGCGTATGCGACTGCTAATCAAGAGGTCTCGGGTTCAATCCCGGGTCGGGCCTAAAAGTGTTTTTGGGTTTTTCGTAGGAAATTCCTAATAGCAGCTTGGAGTTTGGAAGTTTGGCGGTGATTCACGCCCGTGCCTCGGAGAGCAAGTAAAGCCGTCGGTCCCGGTTGTGATGAATATCTATGGCAATCGTTATTGGGAACTCAGTGCCTTCAAATATACTGACAACTAGTTCAACCTTCGAATTTCAGTTCTCCCTTAGGGTTGCGGAGGTCCGATGCCAGTCGCTCCGTGGAAAAACTGAAATTCAGGTAAAACCCTAAATAAACTTGATAATAAAGGCTAGGAATATGACTTACATATTATACATAGATAACACCCAAACTCCGAAACAAATATTTGCCGATCGTACAAACATTTGGTCCGACCCGGAATCGAACCCGAGATGTCAAATTCAAAAACTTGTAACAACGAATTGTTTGTAATCCTGCCTGCCTATGCCTGTAAAAGCCTGGCTATGGTTTGTAATCATGTATTTATTATTTGAGCAATAAATTATTTTTATTCATTATTAAGAAGTCAGAGCCCTCAAACATACTGAAAGCAGGCTCAACCTCCAAATTCAGTTCGTCCACTTGGTAACGGAGGTCCTATGCCAGATGCTCCGTGGAAGAGCTGATTGTACCAGTAGCTTGACCTCAAATACTCTTGGATATAATAAGGGTTAGGAAGAGGCAGATGATGATGTTTTGTTCGCTAGAAGAATACTAAACCCTGAGTTCAAGAATGACAAGTTGACTTGACGTTTTAACCTGCCTTTATGTGTTATTGTCTATGTTTTATGGATTATAAAGAATATTAAAGCACGAAATATAAAACGATAGAATATACGATGAGTCTAAAAATATTATGCTTGACTTACGCGTTTCAATTACTTAGGTACATCTATAAAATCCATACTCGTATTATAAATTCGAAAGTTACTTAATCTGTCTAAGTTAAGCTAAAACGCTGAACCCATTTGAATGATTTTTTTTTTGGAAGTTTTAGAGATAGAGTGGCCGTTAGAGAAGGACAAAGAAAACTTTTGTTCCTTTATCCGACCAACGCGGGCACGCGGGTGGAGCCTCATGGAAAAGCTAGCATAATTTACAAAACTTTTATTTGATGTGTATTAGAAGAACCTTATACTGATATACCAAATAGCCATTATGTAACGTTAAGTTTTTTATCATTTTACGCGGCTATCGTCTCTATTGTCGGTTCAATGAACCCATATCGGTTAAGATATTTGTGTTACTTGAACATTCAAGTTAAGGACAGTTTACTATTGTTTAATTAATACTTATGTATTGATTGTATTCAATTAATAGCTTTTGTCCGCATGTAAATCGGTTATCATTTCGGCATTCGGCAAGCGGAATTTTTTGATGTTTGTATGTAAATATATATTGTAAATAAATTAATATTCAGCTCTTAAATGTTTACCATTATATGATTGCTTACGCTTCAACATATCTGATGACAAGGAAATAGACCGGCTCCCTGTCAGCGCCGGCTTACGTAGTAGCTACGGACCTGTAACACTATTGTCCCATAGGGGCAGATAAACTTCAACAAAGTACGTTGACATCAGAGTTGCGAGGTTATGACTACTACTTTGTTTAAACACTTTAAACTAAAAATCGTTATTCAATTGAATTTATCCATACATCTAATATAAAATCTATTCTATATAAATAAAATTGAAGTGTGAGTTTGTAATTTCCAATTAACAGCATTGCAATAAAAGCATAAAAGATACATAGATAACCCTTAATTTGCACATCATATTATAGAGTGACATGAATGATCAAAATATTAAATATCTAGTGTACAAAGGGCGGCCTTATTGCCAAAAGCAATCTCTTCCAGGCAACCTTAGGATGGATCAAAATGTTATATGTAGAGAGACAGCAATTTTAATATTTTTGATCTGTCTGTTTGGTCAATTTAATCAATGGAACGATTGACCGACTTCTTTTACACTTCTTTATCTCTTTACGGGCTCCCACTTAAAACCGCGAATTCGCTTCGCATCGCAAATATCTGCGAACTCGCACGAATGCACCGCAAGAACTTTCGATCTGATTTGCATCGCTCATTCTTGTAATATTGCGTTATCCTCGGTGACTCCATTTTAGTCCGCTCTGAGACGGCTTAAAATTACAAAATGGGACAATAGATAGCATTAGGGTATTTTCGCGAAAAGTTACACATGGGCATAAAACACTGTCCACTAACTTCAATAATGCAATGCTACTGTATTTTAAGCATTTAACGAAGTTGAAACAATATGGTTGGCTTTAGTTTTTCAAATAAAACTTTCCTTTTATAATTACAAACCACCTAACCTAATCAAGTTCGAATTCTTCAAACTTGGTAATGTACTTGTATGTGGCAATGTGTAATCTCCTACAAACAATAATATTTGTGTAATTATATATATATACTTCTGTTCTTTATTTATAACAGTCACGGCAATTAAATGGTTTTTTAAACAATTTGTTTTCTTGAGAACTAGTATAAAAACGCATCCTTCTTTTAATACTGCGGTATGGCATCGCATAGTGGTTTTATGGGAAGCCCTACTATACTCTGTTATCTAAGCTTATAATTAATTAAATATGATTTGATAAGCTGCCTCGTTGGTCTAGTGTTTAGCGTATGCGACTGCTAATCAAGAGGTCTCGGGTTCAAATCAGTGAGTTGGTTTCGTCCTTTCTTCTCAGGGCTAGTCCAGTTAGGATAGGCCGAACTCATCTGCTTAAAAAGAAAAAAAGTTTAACTTGCAAAAGTGTTCATGAATCCTAATTGCAGAATAAATGATTTGATTTAAAATCCCGGGTCGGGCCAAAAAGTGTTTTTGAGTTTTTCTTAGGAAATTCCTAATAGCAGCCCGGAGTTTGGAAGTTTGGCGGTAATTCACGTCCGTGCCTCGGAGAGCACGTAAAGCCGTCGGTCCCGGTTGTCATGAACATCTCTGGCAATCGTTATTGGGAAGTCAGTGCCCTCAAATATACTGACAAGTAGTTCAATCTTCGAATTTCAGTTCGCCCTTAGGGTTGCAGAGGTCCGATGCCAGTCGCTCCGTGGAAAAACTGAAATTCAGGTAAAACCGGTTGAACTAGTAGCCGACCCCAAATGAACTTGGGAATAAAGGCTCGGAAGATGATGTACTGCACCACTAAATCACTATTGTATTCAGAATAACTTATTAGAATTAGATAAATAAGTGAAGTTTTAAACTTCAATAATCTATGTCAGTAGTTCAGTACACATTATCACATGAACTAATATAGAGGTTTATAACTCATATAAAAATTATACTTCAATTATTTATTGTATTAAAAAATATTATTAACGATACAGTCCGTCATCGAGCGACTGCTGTTCTTGAGGTCCCGTGTTCGATTCCCGGGTCGGACCAAATGTGTGTCAACTACAAATATTATTTATAAAACAAAAGTATATTTATGTATTTATATCAGTTGTCTAGTACTCATAATACAAGCTCTGCTTAATTTGGAACTAGATGGCATTGTGTGTAAGATGTCTGCATTTTTTTTTTACAACAATCAATTGTTTTTATTACAAAATCGATTACTATATCGATACTGTTTATATCAAGACGATTAGTTACACAATTATGCTCTACCCTTGCCGTTATACCGCGCCTTGCAGTTGCGTGCTATCTACCTAGTTCATTAATCACTGTATCGGCTGATGGATGTGCAGCAGTCCGCGTGACGTGACATGCCGTCACACACACACAACCGCGAAAGTGGTACGCGTATTTTATGGCCGATGCCTTATACAGTTTTGTGATAAATTATATTTTAATAGACCATTTTAGAGCTTCGTTGATGGTAACATTAAGTAGTATATAAAAACATTCAGTCTGTCTTTTGACTTGAACATATTAATATGTTAGGTACATAGGTAGGCTTAAGTAAGGTAAGTAGGTCAAATACCACATTGCCTAATTAGGTAGGTTGATTTAGCTTCAAGTTTTCCTTCTTCTTCCAGTGTTGTTGTCCCTTGTTTGCTCCCTTGGTCTAACAACACTCAGGAGTGTTAAGACGTGGTGACACTCCGTTTGCTTTGTCCGTCACCACAGGGATGATACTGTTTGAATTTCCACATACAGCTTAACACACTACACTCACGGAGTAATTACAATCCTGTATCGCGATATAGAAGTTCTCGCACCGATTAGCATACATACAACTACCCATTTTTTTTTTTTTTTTTTTTACGTGTGGAAATCCCCGCGGACCGTCACCCCGTCGGGGGTTACGGCGGGGTGGTGTGTCGGACTCGAACCGACTAAAACCACACGGTGTGACCCTCTCTGCGCCTTTGTATTGGAAGGAGTCCAGGGAGGGGATTTCCTTCTGGACTCCAACCGGCGCCTGCCCGCACTGTTGCGGGCACCTACTCGTGTTTCGACTCTCTATTTGGGCAACGTCCGGTCACACGCGGACGCCGCCCCCTCGCGGTTGGCCTCTACTGCGGACGGACGGGAAACCCGTCCCGCCCATCCGCGGCCACTCTCAGGGCGGCATGAGACGCAGGTATGCGCGCCTCCGCCATACAACTACCCAACATCAACCGTTCGGTCGTGATCACCTCGCCTGGTAGGAGTATCATCTCTTTGTGTTGGAAGGACATAATTTCCGTTTCCCTACAGCCTCTACTAACTATTACAATAACTTTCAACCACAAATAAACCAAGTACAAAAACTAGTGAGTACTCAAACAAACAGTAAGGACTTCTTCACAAATAAGCATGTGTTTGATCCCAATGCTACTCGTTCAGAATGTTAAGCAGACGAACTTACCAATTTTATTTCATTCCCGATCAGATTGCAAAAGGGAAAATATTTATACATATTTCCTTCAAAGAGACGCCACACTACCCTATACACATAACTTATACTGTTAGATATATGAGCAAAAGGAGCTATATTGCATATATTATTCGCCCCAGGCAACGGTCGTATCAACGCTGGTTAATTTGCATTCGATGATATGACATGTAGCGATCAGTATATCCGGTTGTAGTTTTTATTGAGTCTATAAAAAAAGAAGAAAAATATCTCTGACAAATGATATTTTTGGACGTTGAGATTTTTATTGATACTTTAAGGATATCGGAAGATATATATAAATGCATGATTTTTATCTGTAAATATATAATACAACATATATTTAAGATAGGTAAGTATGTATTTGTGTTACGTAATAAACATTTTTTGACTGTAATAATTTTTTTGTATGAAACGAGAACAATGGTTTAATAAAACGTGCAATTCATAGGTCTTTTACTTTCATCAAGTGCAATCTTCGCATTATTGAATAAATACGCCATTTTTAATTTTTTCCCGCTTTTCTCAAATGCTCCATAAAGTTGGAGTTGACGTTTGTTATCATCGATCTATGATCGATGTTTGTTATACCTAAAGGCTTAGACTAAGAATGACCTAGACCGGTCATATGCGTACAACCGTAAGGGATAGCAACAAAGTACATTAAATATTAATGTTGCCAAGTTAAAACAATTCCCCTTTAATAAGGGAGAATCGTTATTCCGTTTACTGTTCCAAACGTTTTAAAAATCTGTCAAATATGGTTAGATTAGAATAGAAGGCCTTCAAAACGAAAGCTGAGTATGTAACCGGGATCAAGATTGATAACATTAAAAAAAACATTTTTTAGAAGGTTATAGTATTTATTGGCCCTTAAATAAAATAAGTATGTTGAAGAAATTAGTTTATTTTCTTGTCTCTAGTTATCAGCATATTTTTGTACTGTAATATAACCTTACGTTCAAATATTTTTACATATAGCTTTGCTATTGCCCAACCTTGTCGTTCAGTAGCCTTCAACCACATTTTACGCACATTTTCATCTTTTGGAAATCTGGAGGACAATAAAACACAAATCAAATTAAATTTCCTCACCATATGGGGTGATTTCGAAAGGCCGATGCGTTATCCCTAAAATGCTGGTAACCTTGCAAAATTACCTTAACACATTAATGGTCATTCAAACTTTAGCCGTGACAACCTACGCAATTTGGTCGGATAATTACAAAATTTTCACACTTTAGAAACTTATATTTTATCACTTATTTTCAATTATTTCTGCACATTAACAAACAAAAATTGATGTTATTAATCGTAGTTAATATTAAAAACAATATTAGGCCAATAAAACGCGATTTTTTTATACTTACATGTGAAAGGTTATATTTTCATATTTGCGTTCATTACGCCTTTTGCAGCCGAAAACACAACACTGTACCATATTTGTTAAAGTATCTGGGTTGAAAACAATTAGTTAAACTTAAAATCACACAGTAATTCACTCAAAAAGCCTTATTTTCACTCCTGATAAATTCCCGCTTTGAAATTTGTTTGACACAAATGTTTTGTGACAAACCTATACGGCGATAAGGACAGAAAATACGTATCTCTATTTTTCTCTAACACACTGGAAAATGGTATCGTTATCTCACTCTCTCGTGGTAATGCTTGTTGGCATGTCAGGTCTTGGTCATTCTTAGTCTAAGCCTAAAGTAGATTTATTATCTAATGGTACCTATCAAATTTGAAAGTGTCTATGATTATGTCAATTTATAATCATAATGAAGATTATCCCGACACACTGCGAAGTGACAAGTGCAAAGTGTTGCCACTTCATCATATAAACTACGTTTTACTACGATGTAACGAATGTACACTTGCGTACCTGTGAATTAGATAATGTGATTACGTTATTAATCGCATCACACGTCAGGTTTCGCAATAATAGTATATTTATTTACTTCATTCATTACAGTATTCATTATTAACCTAAAAATGTCAGCATTCGTGTGATAGTATTTCGTTGGGAGTGTAAGACCAGAGGCCCGATGCAGAAGCATCGCACTAAGCCGACATAGTGGGTCACCATGTGCGTTGTTTGTACTCACAATAAGGAATGTACCCCTACTCTTGGATTCTACTCATGCTTACCATCAGGCAGGGTTAAGTCACTTTCTGCCTAACCTTTATTCCCAAAATTATATGGGGTCGGCTACTAGTTCAACAGGTTTGACCTGAATATCAGTTGTTCCACGGAGCGACTGGCATCGAACCTTCGTAACCCTAAGGAGAACTGAAATTTGAAGGTTGAACTAGTTGTCAGTATATGTGAGGGCATTGACTTCCCAATAACGATTGCTATAGATGTTCATGACTACCAGGATCGACGGTTATCCTGCTCTCCGAGGCCCGGGTGTGAATCACCGTAAAACTTCCATACTCCGGGCTGCTATTAAGAATTTCCTGTAAGAAAGGAGAGAAAGTGTGACTTTGGTAGGTTATTAATAAAAAATAACAAAATGTAACTTCAGTCATGTTAAATTGTGTGTCATGCTGTTTAAATCATCTAAAAGATGGAAAGCCCTATAAGTCTGAGGACGATGCCTCACATTCGATTGTGTCACCTTATCTGCAAACTACCTCATAATCCCTTTCTGGTGGCTATTTTGTGAAGTATCGACTGACAAGAGTACTGACAGTTACCACGAGAGTAAACTTTCAAACCAAACTAAATAAAACAGAAATCAAATATTACTGTACCCAATTTGATAGTAGTCCTAAAATACTCATTACCAAATAAAAACTGTGTCTATGATACTGACGTAAGTAGCTACAACCTTGTGCCAAATGACTCTTTGTCAATGTAGGAGTGAGGCAGTAGACAGCCCTTTGAAACTTTTAAACAATAGAACTATTGTAGTTGTAACACTTTTAGAAATTAAAATGTGAAGAAATTTTAAAACCACTCTCATTTTCGTGACTGTTTTTGTTTTGTGCAGATTAAAGATTTTTAAGTTTTTGTTTTTGATTGCTCTTATCAGGAAACCGGTTTGAGCGATTTGTTCGCTGCTTATCATGTTTAGTAGTAAGGTTTTTCATGGCCCTTAAATGCACTTGGAGATCATGAATACTGGTGTATTTTTGCTCTGGAGTCTTTTGGTTTTTAGGGTTCTGTAGCCAAATGGCAAAAAACGGCACCCTTATAGATTCGTCATGTCATGTTTGTGTGTCTGTCCGTCCGCATGTCACAGCCACTTTTTTCCGAAACCATAGGAACTATACTTTTAAAACTTGGTAAGTAGATGTAATCTGTGAACCGCATTAAGATTTTCACATAAAAATAGAAAAAAAAAACAATACATTTTAGGGGTCCCAATGCTTGTAACTGAAACTCAAATTTTTTTTTTATTTATTAAACATATACGTGTGGTATCTATGGATAGGTCTTCAAAAATGATATTGAGGTTTCTAATATCACTATTTTTTTACAAACTGAATAGTTTGCGCGAGATACACCTCCAAAGTGTAAAAATGTGTGTTCCCCCCCTGTAACTTCTAAAATAAGAGAGTGATAAAACTAAAAAATATATATATTGTACATTACCATGCAAACTACCAACGAAAATTGGTTTGAAAGGGATTTAGTAAGTAGTTTTTTTGTAATACGTCATAAATCGTAAACCGCAATTTACCTTTAATTCAATCAATACACTATTATAAAAACATCGATCAAAGTTACAACGAACTACAAAAACTTTTATATGATGTTACTTGCTGATAAACTTGGCTGATTTGGCTCTTCTTAACTGTGGCGAGCGGTTAAAAACTGGAACTTGCTACCTTCCCACGTGTTTCTTTCCCATTATGATCCCGGGTCCTTTAAGAGGGGTGTGAAAAAGCATCTCACAAAGCCGCCATAGTGTGGGTCAGCATCGGCATACTTCCTGCATCGCGGGCAGTGTGGTTGCCCCCACTCTTGGATTCCAGTCATGCTTACCATCAGGCAGAGTGAAGTCACATTGGTAGGCATCAAATAACAATAAAAAAAAATACGGAACCCTTCATGGGCGAGTCCGACTCGCTCGCACTTGGCGCTTTTTGGATTGTGTTGAATCACTCGTCAAAATAAGTATATTATATGTTTATCCAGCAGCAGTTTTAAATAGACATAATTTGTTCACTCGCTGTGTTTGAAAACTAGAATGTATTCAATCGAGTGTTATAGAACTATATAGTGAAGATATATTTCATAGATTTTTCAGAACATTGTTAACAACTACTTTCGACGCCTCAACAGGACACTGGATACTTCAAGAACACTTCAAAATATTTCGGAATGTTCGAACAGTATCAGAAATATTAAAACTAATGATTTATTTAATTAGTTTTTCGAATATTTTTATACCCGGTCCCTCCCGTTCCCGTTCAATTGAGTTTCACGTCATTCATTGAAGGTCCGCATAATCAATCAATCTTTATCTGCATCGCACGACACGGGACCCACACGACATGGGGTCGCAGCACGATTTGTTTATTTATAGGTGGATACCTATAGAATTTATAAAACGAATTGAATTTTTTTATATAAAATGTGGTAATACTCGTAGTAGGGTAGTATATATATGTTTTTATTAATATTTAGTGTTTATATAACGTTATTTGTGCACGGAGGTTGATTTCGAGTTTTTGCTGCGTGAGTGCTTATGAAAAAGTACTCAACCATCTAAATTTTAATTTGTCCTAAAATTCATTATATTCGTCATGCTTACTTTAGGTCTAAAATTAGTGTAAAATTGGTGTCTAAAATATTCCTATATTTAACAAAAAAGTATGCAACTTGCCAATAACTAAGTAAAGACATCTATAGGGAATTCCTTGTCAAATATGTTTAAAACATATTTTTTTGTTTTGGCTTCTTGTTTAAACATTGCTTAGAGAAGCCAAAACTAAACCTAAAACCAAAACTAGATTTATATTTATCTATGTTTTTTAGTCCGTGTTAAACTCTACCTGTTTCCCGAGCAACACACTTGGTCTTGGAGTACGCACGCGTCGTGGCGGCGGGCGGGAACTTTCAAAAAGCGCGCGAGTGCAAATTGAAGAGATTAGTAATATAAGTGTTTAGCATGAATAAAATAAAGCGTAGTTAAGTAATGACATGAATGTCTGACAAGTTAAACCATCATTTTGAAAATAAATTTCGTTACCGCGGGAAAACTGTGAAACGTTTGACTCGTATAATGGCCGCAAAAGCGCCAATGCTTTACATGTTTGCTGATACAATATGTAATGTGTGCTAAAACTATGCCTCCCCAATGCTTTAATTGAGAAAGAAAATAAATGAAGCAAAGTGAAAGTGCTATGTTTGTTTAAATAAAATAAGACTTGACTTAAAGTGAACTCGGTGATGTGAAAATTAAGTGTGATTCTTCATCCCGCCCGCCGCCACTAGAACAGTTATTAAAAGACAAAAACACTTACAAACCTATATATAAAAAATACTAACAAAACAATTTAAAAATGAAGCAAAGTGAAAGTGCTATGTTTGTTTAAATAAATTAAGACTTGACTTAAAGGTCTTAGTTACCAGGTCATTAAATCCCAAAAAAAAAAAAAAAAAAGCAACACACTTTTCGATTCGCTTGACAGTTTTCAGAAGCGTTAAAAACCATAGACTATGCTTCCCCTCTAATATGTCAAATGAGGTTAAACGAAAATAAAAGTTTATTCCTTTGTTGTGCTTGAAGAAAGAAAGTAATTTATAATACCCCTTTAAATTTCCCCTCTTTATTTTCCTTGTGCACCTTTTTTGTTATTCTTGACGAATTTCGTAAATAAGCTGTTTATTGTTATAAATGTACAGCCGTAATTCTGTACTTTATCTTATATATTTACAATATGTATATTATTATCTTCGGTAAAACGATAATTCAATGAAATTGAGTAATGTCATGGGTAAACTTTTTTTTACAGCGAGTTAACTTATGCGTGATGTGTAAACTTGATTAGTTCATAAATGAGTTTATAGAATTTAGTAAGATTATGATTATTTGAAGACCCGAAAAGACATGGTCTCAAAATATAGTAGGTACAAATTATTGAACAAGTGCTTTGATCACGATTGTCTTTATTAAACATAGTAAAATTAATGTCTAATAAAAAGTAAAATTTGAATTAAGAATACTTGCAGAAGTTAGGAGTTCTCTTTTCCAAAGAGGTTATATTTCACAAGAAAACAGTATCTTACCTAAGAATGCACACTCATAATCCACATAGTACCTAATGCATTATTACATTGTTTATTACTTCATTAATATCGACATTAAAACGATTATAATTCTAACATTACATACATTTTATTACTTGAATACTCTCGTCATTGTTATCTAAGTCATAAATCCGAGTCATTCGAAGCACTAAACCACAATTTACTCGTGGGTTTTCAAAGAAAGTGTTCGTTGGCACAACAATATGGCGTCAGTTGTTACGTAACATAGACAATGGCGGGAAAAATAATAAATGTCATCGCCTTGAGCATTTTTTTATATTATATAAGATACAAAATTGTTTATTAAACACAAAATGTGTATATATACTTTGTTGGTTGGATGTTTAAATTTTAATTTAGGATCTACTTAATTTATTTCACAATATAAGTTCCCAGAAGCGTTTATTACTTTAATTAACCTAAATCTAAACGTTTGTTGTTTCAAAGCCTACTTTTTTGTATCTAAATATTTACATTATTAGATAAATGATAATATGCATTATCATTTATATTAAATTATTCATCGCGGCCCTACCTGATGATGTAAAAATAATGTGAATCTCTCCAATTGCAAAAAACAGCTGGGAGAATGTTGAAAAATAATAAATTAAATAACACACAACATCGTCTAGTCCCAAACTAAGCCGAGCTTGTATAATGGGTATACAACTCATATAAATACATAAACATACTTTTTTTGTAAATACATACATACATTATACATAGAAAACCTCGAAACAAATATTTATGGATTACACAAACATTTGGTCAGACCCGGGAATCGAACCCGTGACCTCATGATCAGCAGTGCATCCTCCTAATACCATCTTACCATATTTGAAAGTGTTAAAGCAATTATACCGCTGCTTTCATAAGAGTAAGTGAGGTGATCGGAATACATTCTTCCCCGGAAGCTGCCGAGTGCGTATTTAACCGTCCGCTACAAACCCCGGTGGGATGACAAAACCGAGGGGGTTTCAACGCATTTGTGATTGTATGCCTGGAGTAGTAAATTATCACATGTCTGCTGTTAGTGATTCTATCTCACAAAAACATAAATAAACCGAGACCTATGTATATCTAATACAAATAAATTAAATTTTATGTAATATTAAATTACCAGTTTTTTGCTAAATGCATATCAAAGTATATACGGTACTGAACTACTGACATCAAAAAGTCGATTTTCTGTAAACTCGGTTTACTGACGATAGTTGAACGTGACAACGTCATAAGATTGTGCCTCTTTGTCGCTCCTTCCGCGCTCTCGCTTGCACTTCAAGCCTTAAATGGAACGCCTCAGAGCGAGGTAACGCCTCATGAGTCATGTTTTTTCGTGCTTGCAGCCGGTTCCATCGAATTATAAGACGTAGTCACGTCAAAAAATTGTCTGTCTGTCTGTCTGTCTATCTATTTGTTCCGACTAATCTTTGAAACGTCTCGACCGATTTTGACGTGATTCAGAAAGCCGATGACGTAAGGAGTAATTTAGGCAACTTTTTTTTAGTCTAGCTTCGTTCTGTGGCTTTACTCGCTATTTACAAAAATAACCGCGGGAAACACCGCGGGGCACAGCTAGTTATAAATAAACCGAGACTTAACCTTTTGAGACTAAGTCTGATGTTATATAAAATAAACTAATATTTGTTGACAATGCTATCTTTATGTGTTACACAAATCTATTGTTAAAATATTCACACTCACATGTGATTTAAAATTATTATGTTATTATGTGTTTATGTAACGTGCGCAAGCGCATTTGTGCGTTCTAGAATAATATTGTTACATATATATGTGTCAAATCTTGGACAGTAGAATCTTACACAATAATTCTTATTTCATTCCATTCCTCTGCTCGTCACTCAAAACACTTCCATATAAACTAATAACTACCGCCCGCGGCTCCGCTTGCGTGTAGGTTACAGCGTTAAATAGAAGCCTATGTGTTATTCCGACATGTAAGCTATATAATTGTGAAGTTTCATCAAAATCCATTCAGTAGTTTTTGCGTTAAAGAGCAACAAAGATACACACATACTCACAAACTTTCGCGTTTATAACATTAGTAGGATTAGTAGGATAACGCCCGCGTTTATGTCGGTTATCGCGGTAATAAGTATCCTATGTTTGTTCTCAGACTCTAGACTACATGTGTACTCAATTTCATTAAAGTCGGTTCAGTATTTTTGACGTGTTAGCGCGACAGACAGATTGTATGGTATAGGGACCAAAAAAAAAAAATTATGTTTATGTATTTATATCAGTTGTCTAGTACCGATAATACACGCTCAGCTTAATTTGAGATTAGATGATGTTGTGTGTCAGATGTCCGAAATATTTATTATTATTATTATTTACATAGATTCTACTAATGTCTTCCATCAAGCATCAGGCAGGAGTATAGTCTTTTTATCATGCTCATATAAAAATACATATAAAATCGTGAAAAGTCCCTCTGTACCATAAAACCTATGTGTATGTGAAAAAGTTACGACAGTCTGAAAACAGTAACTTGTAGTCAGCTATAAAAAAAAACTAGACAAAACCTAACCAAACAAAATGAGTAATACTTAGTTATTAGAGCATGTAACAATCTGATTATTGAAAAAAACCAACTGCGTGAACGCTTACCAAAAGAATATGGACGAAAAACATAACCTCCTTTGTCGCTGTCGTATAAAAATCAGTAGAAGTAGGTACTAAATTAAAAGTAACGATGTTTAATAATTATTTACGTTACATTGGAGCTGTTGCTTGATTAAATGAGTATTATTTCTTTGCACACTCCGCAATGAAAATGTAAGCGAATGTAGTAAGTTTTGTAATGAAGAAAATTGGATTGAAAAATTTGAATTGTTCATTAGTCTTACAAAATCTGTAATGCACTGGTTAGTTTGAACACCGTACCCTAGCGAGGTACCTACAAATGTATCTACTGGTCTTGGTGATTTAACGATTTTGACGAAACTTTCACTGCCAGATAGCTGATGGTATAAGGAATAAAACAGTATATTTAATGTTGCTATATCATTTATATACTTACCATTACATGATGTTGCCTTTTATTAAGAACTAGCTGCGCCCCGCTGTATAACCCGCGTGTTTTAGGCCATTTTCAAAATATCATTATGGTTGCTATGCAAGTGTGTTATGCCTAGCAACCTATGAAGTTTTGACAGGAGATGAACACTATGCACAGTGATACATTTTGACATCTACTATTTATGTATTTTTATAATCACCTAACTTTCGCCCGTGTATCTCGATTATTGCAGTAAAAAGTAGCCTATGTGTTATTCTGATATATAAGCTATATTACTGTGAAGTTTTATCCAAATCCGTTGAGTAGTTTTTGCGTGAAAGAGCAACAAACATACATACACACACTACTCACAAACTTTCTCGTTTACAATATTAGTAGGACTAGATGAGTACCGCATTGTTACCCGGAATTATTGTTGCCGCAGAGCGAAGCTTGTCAAAAAAAATTAACCTGATGTAACAGACAGACAAAAAAATTAAAATATACTTTTAGTTATAAGTACCGTAATACTATCATATGCATTTAGTAAAAAACTGTTAATTTTGTAATACATTTAGACACTTCGATATTATTTATTTAAATACATAAATATGGGAGTAAATAGCTGCCGTTCCCAGACATAACATGACTAAGTACTTTTATTAGACCTGCTTCGCCCCACGGCGTTTCTCGTGGTTACATAACAACCCCGGGGTTATGTATAAAAAGTATAAAAATAAAAGTCAGATTGTCTGTAATATTCTATATTATAAAATGAGGACGCTGATAGAATTCGCGATACCGCGAGCAGTCTTTAAAGAAAACTCATTTTAAAAAATCCATTTCAGTACACAACAGAAGCATCGTAAAAAACAAAACTCTTTACGATCAGTTTGCGCAAAGAATACAAATACATATTTTGCAAGTTATCTAACATCCCTTACGTTTTTCTTTTTAAGGGCGGGAAGGGAAGGACTATATTTGTAATGTACACTGTTTACCTATAGGTCCTTTGATACTTGAATTGAATTGGCAAACATGAATGGCAATGGAAAAGTTAAGAATTTTTTGACAGAGAGTGATTCGCGAATCATGTATGCTCATTGAGAAAATTGAGCGTTATTAAACAGTACTTACTTAAGTTGTTTTAAAACAGTACCGAGTGTGGAGAGTGAATTCACAAAGAGATGGTTTTATTTTTAAATCATGAGCCAAAAACACCGCTATGTTTTTCTGTGTGTCTGCATCTAGTTCTAAAAGAGTGATCCGATTTGGAAGGGAATTTTAGTCTAAATATACTGGAATTTAAGTATTGCTTATATTGTTAGGTTTAGGCACTGTTTTGCTTCAGCATCGATACATTTGGGATCGTCTTTTAAATAGTCGTAAATGTATAATACTTAAAATCTAAGAGAAAACTTAAAATCACCACTTAAAGTATCCATTTTTTTCAATTCCTTTCATTAACCTAAATACATAAAAAAACAAGACATTACATCAAAGAAAAGCTTAACTAATGTCATATTTTTAACTTAAACCGAGCAATGATTGCTCCGAGAACGTATCAGAATAGGGACCCAGTTCAGCAAATGCCAGACGAAGCCTGACGCTGGTTTTAACGCGACGCCCGCATGTAAAAATATCTGTAAAAGATTTACTTACAAAAACAAATATAATTTACCAACGATTGAGAAAAATACTCATGTTTTTTTTGTGCAAAATTTGCGAGTCTAAAAACATTGATTGCGCTGGTTCCCACTACGCCGGACCGGTAAATCTACCGGAAACCGGACACCGGACAGAGTGTTCACATTACACCGGAGCCTCGGACAGTCAAGTACTCAGCTCAGTTAAATTTGGACCTGTGCACACACACAATGGACGACGAAATTGTTGTGTTGTGGTGGTATTATAATAGAAAAGAAAACATTGGGTACATTCTATTTTCGAATGACAGCAACCACTTTTGACGATTTACTGATGAAAATGCGAGCAAAATGATGTGAGGGGAGCGCGGGCGGGGCGAGGGGAGCACAGGTGCTGCGAGCGGGGGACAGATACCGGATCAAACTCGTTCACATTGCTCCGGTCCGGTATTTTTACCGGACGATCGTAGTGACAAAACGCACGGTAAAAATACCGGACTCGGTAAAAATGCCGGATCCGGGATAATGTGAACAGCTTCATATAACTTGTACAGCCACTAGCCCTTCCGGCAGTTTTACCGGTCCGGCAAATCTGCCGGTCCGGCGTAGTGGGAACCAGCGCATTGAGAAACAATATATTCCGATCTCCAATAGAGTGGAGACCCTGATCCCACTCTTGATAGGATTACGAATGAAAGCTCAGTAGTGTTGTTACAAGTTCTGCTACAAGGTCTTAGCTTCAATTAGAAGCTTTGTTTAATCGGTGCTGACGTCTGATTGCCACCACATACATTTTGGGATCAAGTGAGACACTTTGGTTAGACTACAAGTGGCGCTACGAGGTTAATTAATCTTCCTAAGCTCTAGTATACAAAGGTGAAGACAAACGCCTCTTTGAAGAAACTAGGCATCTGATATTGGGAATGTCGACATTGCACGTTGGGTTTAGTAGTTAAAGCGGTCTTGACAACACTTTTGTGATTCACAATGTTTTGTTCTGAGTGGGTTTTCTTTGTATCTGTTTCATGTTTGTTTGTAAAGTCCGGCGCGACACAGGAATTTATATTCCTAATGCAAGAATTGCCTTTAAAAAAACCAAAAATAAAGACTATACTGCCTTGCAGTATCCAAGAGTTTTCGTCACCGTCCTCATTGTGAGTGCACACAATGCGGCATGACCCACCCCATTTTTCCTTATCTCCTTGATGTTTGGGCATCCGGTCTCACACTCACCAATGAAAGACTCGAATGCTGTCATTTTCGATTGGTCTTCTGTGTGAGGGTAGTGCTGCCCGAGCTGGCTCATGTATGCTGAAAGCAGCAGTATCTAATTTATCGATCTCACTCTCCTTTCATGGAACACATGGAAATGATATAAATCTCCATGTGCTCCATTCCTAGTCTTCTTCTTCCTAGCGTTATTCCCAATATTATTTGGGGTCGGCTACTAGTTCAACCGGTTTTACCTGAATATCAGTTTTTCCACGAAGCGATTGGCAGAGGACCTCCGCAACCCTAAGGGAGAACTGAAATTCGAAGGTTGAACTAGTTGTCAGTAAATTTGAGGGCACTGATTTCCCAATAAAAATTACCATAGTTGTTTTTTTTATTTATAAAAAGACAACTCCCGCATTAGGAACATAAATTCCTGTGTCGCGGGGGACTTTACAAACATAAATGAAACGGACACAAAGAACACCCAGACTCAGAACAACAAATTGTGAATCACACAAAGTGTTATCCTAAGTGTTATTTGAACCCACGACACTTGGCGCAGTAGGAAGCGGCGTGGCGACCGCTTAAGCAACTAGGCCAACCGTGCAGTCATGTTAGCCGTGTAGATGTTCATGACAACACAGCCAAACTTCCAAACTCCGGGCTGCTATTAGGAATTTCCTAAGAAAAACCCAAAAACACTTTTTTGGCCCGATCCAGGATTTGAACCCAAGACATCTTGATTGATGATTAGCATTCACATACGCTATCCACTAGACAAACGAGGCAGTTAGTATAATCCATTTCTAGTATAAGTAATAAGTATAATATATATGGATGTAGTATGTGTGAATAGAAGTAAACTATTTTGTACAGTAAGCGGAGCCTTTAGGGCCACAGCACACTAGCAACTTTTAGCATCGGCGATCGGCAACTAGTCGCTTTTTAGAAGCTAAATACGGCGACCAAAGGCTCTACACCGCACACTTAAAAACGCCAAACGTGGAGACTGAGTCGCTTTTTAGAAGCGCGACACAGCAGCTGAATGTGTGCGGAGCTACTCTCCGCACACATTCGGATGCCTATAGCATCGATTTGACATCTGAGCAGTCGCTAAAACGCGCGTTTCTGATACCGCGATCGAACGCAGGAAGTCGCTAAAACGCGATGCAGCATCGATGCAGTCGCAAAATCGCCGATCGCCGATGCTAAAAGTAGCTAGTGTGCTGTGGCCCATAGTACATTAGCTAGTTAATAATAAATAAACTCTGAACAATGATATCGAACGAAGAATATTACAAGTTCTTGACAAGAATGAATAAAAACATAAAACTTGATTTTTCTTACCCGAGCATAATATTTAAACAAGTCGAAAAACAGGAGAGAATCCAGTGATTATTGCCTACATAGGAATTTGTATTTAATGCTTTTAGAATAGAGTTGAAAGTTCAATGACGATGTGGGGTGAAGGGTAGCCCTGCCAGGAAGTAGATGGTAATATGGAGTTTTTATGTATTTTTCATTATTTCAACATGGGCTGCTTATTTTTAAAGTTTGTGTTAAGAAACATGGTGTATTCCGTCATGGTTTGTGGGCATAGGAATCATTACATGTGTATAATAGTCATTAAACTTCATTAACTGTGTTCTAAGTTTATCTTTTTGTTTCTTTTTTCAGTCATATGACAATATAAATTTTATTGACTGCCTCGGTGGCTCTGTGCTATTATTTCGGAGTTTTCGTGTTTTCTATGTTGGTATAATATGTATGTAATTTACAACAAAAGTATGTTTATGTATTTATGTCAGAACTGTCAGTACCCATAATACAAACTCTACTTAATTTGGCGTTAACTAGATGGGGTTGTGTGCAAAATGTCCGAAATATTTATTATTATTTTATCTCAACGTTGTTCATACTAATATTATAAATACGATTGTAACTTTGAATTGATTTCAATGAAAGCCAAGGAGATACTTTGATTGAGGTTGGCAATTGTCAATCTTGAGTTGCAGGTGCCAATGGGTCAAGGTCATCACTTACCATCAGGTCACCCGGACGCTCGTTTGTTTGCTTATAATATAGAAAAAAAAAGAAATTTCTGAAAAAACTGGTACTATTTTTTTTTTACTTTAGCTGAGGTGCACCCACGGTAAACGTCGCGGGGCGAAGCTAGTTTAAAAAACTTGACTAAGTAACTCCTTATATAATCAGCTATAAGGCCAGTGAAACATCTTGAAAATGGGTCCAGGCGGTCCAAAGATTAGCCCGTTCAAACTGCTAGACAGACAGACAAAAATTTAAAAAAAAATGTATATAGATACATTTGGTAAAAAAACTGTTAATATGAAATTACAAACATACCCTTTAATTTAATTTATTTGTATTTAATATGTATTTTGCCTTTCTGGCTACGGTAGGAGTATCATTAAACTTACTAATTTATATACCTCACAGCTATTACGTGATCATTAATATTATAACCATATTATGATACATGTTACATACATATTATGCTAATGTGTATATTTTTGCTAATTAATATTATATGAGGGTGCGTGTGTCAACATCACACTTAATTAGACTGAACTTTAACGAACTTTGATTCTCTGAATAATTGGTATTTAATGGCAGCTGCCATGTTGATGGCATGAACTTACACGCTACAAATGGAGTTTGACATGTGTCAAGTTTGACATTTTTGACATATCTGTGTTATTTTTAATAGACCGTCAAGGGATATTTTATTATTATTATTTTTTAAAGATTTCCCTTGAGTGTTATGAGTATTAACATACAAAACTCTCTCATTAATATCCCGGGTCGAGCCAAAAAGTGTTTTTGGGTTTTTCTGTCAGGAAATTCCTATTAGTAGCCCTGAGTTTCTAAATTTGGCGGTGATTTACGCTCGTGCCTCGGAGAGCACGTAAAGCCGTAGGTCCCGGTTGTCATCAACATCTATGGCAATCGTTATTGGGAAGTCTGTGCCCTCAAATTTATTCACAACTAGTTCAACCTTCGAATTTCAGTTCTTCCTATAGGTCCGCTCCATTGGCCAGCGCTGGACGCACGGCACGCAACGGATTTTATTTTGCTTTGTATGATTTCACATAGTGCTGCGTTCACTATCCGCGCCGCCCGCACCGAACGCCGGCATTTCTGAGCAAGGCAAATCCGTTCAATCCGTTGCGTGCCGTGCGTCCGGCGCGGGCCAATGGACGCACACCTTTAGGGTTGCCGAGGACCGATGCCAGTCGCTCCATGTAATAATATATGACGCAGGAATATCCAGTTATCGAGGAAGCTTACAGGCTATGTATTGCGTCAGCATATTTCTACATTTCACGGTTGGTTCACTTTGACCATTGCGTCACACACAGACCACGGACAATGAATAAACCATAGACACAGTCGATGTTCCGTGGGTCAGTTAGTTAAAAACAAACAGAATAGCTGTTTGTTTTATAATAGAGTTTTGTTTTTGTTTTCTTATACAACTGTTTGCAAAAGCAACAGAAGTTATCGATGCATGTCAGTATATACAATTATGCATACACTAGTTCTGTACCACTACCAACTATAGGGTAGTGTTTTGCACTATATGTATACAAATAAAAATCTGACTGCACGTTCGACCTAGTGGTTAACAGTCGCCACGCCACTTTCTACTTCACCAAGTGTCGTGGGTTCAAATCCCATGTAGGACAACTCTTTGTGTGATTAACAAATTTTTGGTTTAAATCTGGGTGTTCTTGGTGTCCGTTTCATGTATGTTTGTTAAGTCCCCCGCGACGCAGGATCCGTACTTTAATGCGGGAGTCGTCTTTTAAATAATTTTAACAAAAAGGAACCGACTTCAAATAAAAACTATTCCGAGTACCCAAATTGCGACAATTGTGCCTATCATATTTGAGGAGTTCCCTCGATTTCCTTGGGATCCCATCATCAGATCCCGATATGGTGATGATGGGACCACATGTAAGCTACGCCTATTCCACTGCAAAAATAATTTTTGAAATCGGTTCTTAAAGGACGAAATTATTGCTGCAAATACATTAAAAAAAAAAGATTCCCACGAATTGAGAACCTCCTCCTTTTTTGGAGTCGGTCAAAAAATAATAAATAGGTATTTAAAAAATGATTGAAATATATATTTTTAATATCAAATGAACAGAAAAAACTGTTCAGAGAGAAAAAACCAAGTGTTTATAAAGTTCAAATATACGGTCCTTACATCAAAAAAAGTAATTTTTAAAATATTTTATTGTCTGTTTGTTCTGGCATATTTCTGACTTCCACTGGCAGAAGCTGATGAGATAAGGAGTAACTTAAGGATATTTTTTTATACATACTTGCTTCGTCGCAGCTTCACCCGTCATCCTACTAATATTATAAACGCGAAAGTTTGTGAGTATGTATGTTTGTTGCTCTTTCACGCTAAAACTACTGAATGGATTTTGATGAAACTTCACAATAATATAGCTTCATCATCATCAACAGCCTTTAACAGTCCACTGCTGGAAATAGGCCTCTCCTTTAAAAGGAGGTTTTGGCCTACTATACCACGCTGGCCAGACGGGTTGGTAAAGGGTTTGTTTCAAGTTTTAATTCTCTTGGCAGTGATGTTAGCTGCTTATTTTGTTCTTTTAGTCGCCGCTTACGACACCCATGGAATGAATAGGGGTGGTGACACTTTGTATTCTTAATCCGTCACCACACGGAAAGCTTCCTTTTCGGAATAACACATAGGCTAACTATTTATCGCGATAACCTACACGCGGGCGGAGCCGCGATCAAAAGCTAGTTTAAAAATAAACCAATTTAGTCCACGTTCCCAACGTGTCATAGTCCACAGTGAGCACCCTTGTTCTACTTTCTACACTGAAACCAACAACTGCATAAATGAATCTCAAGAAATGTCTCCCGAATAGACTTGTGGAGTTGTTTCTAATTTAAGACAACATAATTTAAAAATAGATGTAATAAGTTAAATATAGTGGGTTTTTCAACAAGGAATTTCTTTTCTAAAACAAAGAATTTATATGAAGATGATTCCAATTTTTATTGTATTACGAAGAAAAAAGTTTGGCAATAATGAATGAAAAATGATATCTGACAAATGTCCACTACGAGACAGACACCACACAGATACAGACAATTTTATTAATTTCAACAAATGTATAGATCACAAGTGTGTACTATTCCGATTCTACTACACGATCGAGAAAAAATATCATCGATACACCTATGCGTAAACACCATTCGCTTCCGAACTACTTAGTAATACAATCTCCAAAATAATTCGATTGTACGCTCCATGCTCGACTAAAATAACATTACAATCGATCGTCTGGTGCGCGCTCTATCAATTTTTCACAACATTGGCTCTGGGTTGCCACCGCAGAATTTTATAGGCACGTGTAGTCGCAATGTTACTACTTTATACAATTTTTGGTACCTATTTTGTCGCCTGAAATTGTCTGACATAAAGATTTATGAAGTAAAGTTAAATTTTTTATTATATTTTGATTACTTACTTTGATTTTTACAAGCATTCTTTTCGACACTAATATGAGTGAGAGTATGAATAGGAAGATTATTATTTTAAGACTTAATAATATGTGTTTTGACATGTATAGTTTGGGTCGACCTCAATAATACC
Source organism: Phragmatobia fuliginosa (assembly GCA_932526445.1). Classification (NCBI taxonomy): domain Eukaryota; kingdom Metazoa; phylum Arthropoda; class Insecta; order Lepidoptera; family Erebidae; genus Phragmatobia; species Phragmatobia fuliginosa. The sequence continues at coordinate 19,601,214 of OW052070.1, forward strand.
ACAGTCGCACAGATAATAGGTGTTTCCTAATTATTTCCTTGCTTTTTTCTTTCGTTCCTTTGCCATTTCCTACACTGAGTAAGTGAGGTTACCGGTGCACAACTTGCCCTCTTTTAATCCTTCCCAATTACATTAAAAATGAGGAGAAGGGGATAACGCTTTTGCATCTCTTGATTTGCAGGTGCCCGTGGACAGCGTTTGTCACTTACCTAATAATCCTTCTGCTCTTTTGCTCTCCAGTCTCCAAAAATGCCGAAAATGGTGAAGCCGTTTATCCTTTCTGATTTTAGATACTCCTGAAACTTTTAACTCAAATACAAAGAACCTTATTTATTTTTCTGATCTCCTACATAAGTACGACTATCACATGTAACATACTCCAGAGCATAGATTATATTAATATAAAGAAACACCAAAGAATTAAAATTGACATTTATGAAATGGTACTAGAGAAATTAAACTCCTTTTTTGTAGTCTATTTAAGTTCAACAGCGTTATCTGATGTAGTGGTGTTGTAAAGCTACAACAGCAATCGCGGGAAACACCGCGGTGCTTAGCTAGTAATTTATAAAAATGTTAAATTGGTTTCATCATCATCAACAGCCTTTAACAGACCACTGCTGGACATAGGTCTCTCCTTTGAAAAGAGGTTTTGGCCTACTGTACCGCGTTGGCCAGACGGGTTGTTATAGGGTTTGTTTGAAGTTTTCCTCCTCTTGGCAGTGATGTTAGTTGCTTATTTTGTTCCTTTAGTCGCCTCTTACGACACACATGGAATGAATAGGGTTGGTGAAACTTTGAATTCTTAACCCGTCACCTCTCGGAAACCAACCCTTCTGCACCGATTGAGGTCAAATTTTCACCGGGCATACAAATATCACCGTATCAAAATGACTTTTTTTTTCTAATTTTCACAACTACAATGTGCCACAGGTAAACGTGGCAGTCTGTTCATCCGCTGCTGGACATAGGCCCGCTGCACGCCACTCATCGATTTTGGGGTTCTCGCCATCCTACACTAGTCTCACTACATCTAGCCTGTATGAGTCCTACACTGAAACTTTTTAAGTCTTTTTATATTTAGAAGACAAATCTTACCAAGTTCATATCGCTTTAGTTTTTTTTTTCCTCAGATGCTACATATACAGAAGTTTTCTCTTCGAAATAAGAATACGAAACATAACGCAAATACCTATATATATGCGTGAAAGTAAATCGAATTCAGTCGTAAAAAACATAATGCTTTTGCAACAATTTTTTACTACATAAGCTGCCTGTCGTGGAACCTTAGTTTTAATGTTTCAGCTGTCTGCACCGTCTCGTCTGCTCTGACATTGTATACCTTAGAGTACTTACGTATTACATTTACCAAAATTCCCTCTTTTATTTACGTTGGCAATACTTCCATTACGCTGGCAATACTTTCGTGTCACTGTCATTCGACTTGTCATACGTCAATATATTGGTATTCTGTTCGTAAAATCAGTGCCGAGATATTGTATACCTACTTTATTTGAATATTGTTATTTTGTTTTTAGAACGTAGGTTGCTATATTATATGGCGGAGCGGGACCGGGAGAGGTTTAGAACTCTTCCGGCCCGCCAGGCCCGGGAACGGGCCAGGTACCGCAGGCGACTCAGGCGCCGGAGATCGCAAGATCTCCGTCCTCCATAAGCGCAGGCCTGGGGGTGACACGCGAGGCCATCTGTCACCCTAGCAGAAGCAGGCCGGGGTGGCAACGCGAGCGCTACAACACGCGCACGCTTCGTATTTGGCGGAAGGGGAGCATCGAAGTTCTCACACGGTAGGGGGCCGCCTGCAAGCCACAGATAGCCCGAGGTGCGTCGGGGTTCCAGGGACTTCCTTTCGAGGGTATACCTGGTTCCTTGACTCATAGTACCCGAGACGGCGTGCGGTTTTAGTCGGTTCGAGTCCGACATAGTCACCAACTGGTGGCATCCGTGGGGATTTCCGCACGAAAAAAAAAAAAAAAACAAAGGTTGCTATATTATATACTTGACCTTTAAAAGATTCTCTTTCTATCATAGAAAATCATGAAAAGTAGTAAAATTTACGATCATACTTCAACACAAATGGAAGAAGAGTTAATAGCTGATAATTTACGGACTAAATTATGAACTACCGTTACCGACTACCCTAAAATCATACTTTATTTGAAAAAAAATATATAGTTGAGCTCTGCGGTGTTCCCGGTTATTGTTATAAATCGCGAGTAGCGTCGCCCGTTTCTGCCAGTGAATGTGACGTCAAAGACGGTCCACCCGTTCCAGAGATTATCCGGACTACTTAATTTTTTTTTCATGTTAGGTACATGCCGTACATGTAGTTAGAAACTATCCATTTGATATTACTTCCATTTAATTTATTTGTGTAGATTTATCGTCCTAAAACGGTATTAACGACAGAAAACGTTAGGAATTTAGTCCTCCAAAGTATAAAGGTATAGGATGTCAATATTGTGGGCTGTTTAGACGCGTGCTTATCGCTTGATTGACGGGATTAAACTGACGGTCACGCCGGTGGTTTAGAGGTTTTGCTTCTGCATACCTAGGTTTAGCATTGAGCGTTTGATCCTGAATGGTGTAATCTATTTGGATGATGTCTAGTTGGATCAACTTTCTTTTTTTATATTTAAGCCTACCAAAGTGACTTTACTCTGCTTGATGGAAAGCATAAGTAAAATCCAGAAGTAGGGGCCACCATCCTCATTGTGAATCTAAGCAATGCAGCTTGGTGACCGATACCATGGCAGCCTGGTCAGGTATTTTATTAATGGGCCTTCGATCTGAATGAACTCACTAATGAAATATGACAGCACGAATCCTTTGCGAGTCCGTGTGGTGACGGATTAAGAATACAAAGTGTCACCACCCCTATTCATTCCATGGGTGTCGTAAGAGGCGACTAAAGGAATAAAATAAGCAGCTAACATCACTGCCAAGAGAAGGAAAACTTGAAACAAACCCTTTACCAACCCGTCTGGCCAGCGTGGTATAGTAGGCCAAAACCTCCTTTCAAAGGAGAGGCCTATGTCCAGCAGTGGACTGTTAAAGGCTATTGATGATGATGAAAGTGACTTTACTCTGCTTGATGAAACGCATGAGTAGAATCCAGGAGTAGGGGCGCCATCCTCATTGTGAGTGTAGGCAATGCAGCTTGGTGATCCATGCCATGATGGCCTGGTCAGGTATTTGATTATTGGGCCTCCGGTCTCACACTCACTAACGAAGTATGACGGCACGAATGCTTTCATTATTAGGATGGTCTTCTGTGTGATGGTAGTTCTGCCCCGGTCGAGCCGCCCCATTCGTGTTAAAATCAGCGTTGCTCTATTACCATAAATATAAAAAGCTTGAATATAATGAAATATAAAAGGCTTAAATGTATATAAAAAATAATTACATGATAAGTAGTCAAACCCTTACACAAAAGACCAACGACCAACCACAAAGACCACTATAAAGGATGGTTTTCTGTGGTAATAGCACTAATAGCTAGTACTGCTGGGCAGTACTAGCTATTAGTGCTATTACCAGGGGGGTGTCACTCCGCAGTTTAGGTATAGTCGGCCGGCTGCCTGCCGGGTCAGACACGCCGGTCGAACACATCGTCAGAACAGTTAAGAGTTACACGATAGAAAGAGATGCAATTGTAGGTAAATATAATCGTAGTGATTCGGCGCCGTGCGATCTGAATTGAACTTAATCTTTTGACACCGAGGGTATCTTTAACTTTAATTTACTTTTCGGAGTGAGGCTTCTGTACTGGTACTATTATGTATTCTGTGCTATTACCACAGAAATGCCCCATGCGTGCTGGCTCTACTACCTTGTAAATATTTTATATAAGTACGTAAAGTATTTAGCTAAAACTATTTAAAAATCCAATTAAAATTGTTTGAATGAATGAAATTTTTTTTTGTATTTACTGAAAGAGTTGTAATTAGTCATTTTTATAGTCCGTTACTTTGCAAATAAATTTGTTTTAAAATAACTATCTATATTATAAATACCGTTTGTTTGTTTGTTTGTTTCAGGTAGGAGAGTACAAATTGTGCACTAATCTGGAGGTAGTTTTTTATGGAGGGTGTTAGCAAAGGTGACGGTCAGGAGAGCTGATGGTAAGTGAGTATTACCGATCATGAACGCCTGTTTTTAACGCGTAAAAATAGGGTTGCAACCTTTTTTTTCTGCAGTTAAAGTTTATGGTTATAATGGGTAAGAAAAAAAGTACATAGTATCAAAATAAAGTACAATTTATTTTTGTTGATTATTAATTTATTTAAAAACATTTAATAATGCTTTTTAAAGCTTGTAACAAATAAGTATCTCTATTAAACAATTTTACAACATCTTTACAATCTAAGGTTGCCTGGAAGACATTGCATTTATTTTTCATTTTATTTGGAATATAATTTGAAACCAAGGGGCCGGTGGAAACCCTCATAGTTCGTCACCCCATCCTTCATCTCTCTCTATTCTATTTCTCTATTCTCTTGTTTCATTGTCTAATTATATTGTTTGGATCATGTGACTGAGTGAAATTAATGAGATTCAGTGACACATCATTTAGCGTATAACCATCATACCTCATATGTTCAGTTCTAACGAGTAGTTGAGGAGTTATGAGAGAATAAATAAACAGTGTATGTACAAATGAATAATATGTATCTATGTGTGATGTAATATAGATACTTAAACATACATAGCCTGTCAAAATGATAACCCTCATTTGGCTTTACCGTAGTAGTAGGTGCCTTGTTGGTCTAGTGGTTAGCGTATGCGGGTGCTGATCAAGAGGTCTCGGGTTCGATTCCCGGTTCGGACCAATTATTTTTGTGATCCACAAATATTTGTTTCGGAGTCTGGGTGTTTTCTATGTATAGTATGTACCTATGTATTTACAAATGAAAAGTATGTTTACATATTTATATCAGTTGTTTAGTACCCATAATACAACCTCTGCTTAGTTTGGGACTAGATGACGTTGTGTGTAAGATGTCCGAAATATTTATTTTTATTTAATATATTTTTTATAGAATACATTGGCATTTCACAACACAAATTGACATAACAAAGAAAAAAACAATATTTTTCTAAAGTATTGCCAATGGTTTATTTCAAAGTACTTTTTTCACTCTAAAACAATTTCAGGCATATTTCATTATTCGTTTTAGGTTGCTGTCAAACCCCCGAGCACACAATTACTGAGTTGAAAGACCTCCCTCCACTTTGTTATAGGTAGAAGCCTGCTTTTCATCCACCTCCCCCGTTCCTGTAATTATAATTTCAGGTAATTTCATGAGTTAAAAGTTTCCGAAGAAATTTTAATTATTGACGGGTTTTAAGACTGAAGTTTCTTTCTAGTTTTGTTTCATTGTGATCCGTTTGTTTTTGGAAAGAAATGCGTGGAATGTATTGGTGATTTTGACAGTGTATACAGTGAGTGTATGCGAGGATCGAGAGGTCTCGGGTTCGGCTTCTGAGTCGGGCTGTTATTGGGTTTATCTCACGAGAAATTCTATATATCAATTCTGGGTATAGAAAATGTCGATCCCGGTTATCATAAACATGTATGGCAATCGTTATTTGGAAGTCGGTGCCGTCAAATATCATCAATCATCATCAACAGCCTTCAATAGTCCACTGCTGGACATAGGCCTCTCTTTACTTTCTACTATACCACGCTGGCCAGACGGGTTGGTATAGGGTTGGTTTCAAGTTTTCCTTCTCTTTGCATCGATGTTGTGTTGCGTAGTTTATCCCTTAGTATACGGATCCCTCAAATATACTGACATTACATTGTTCGCCCTCAAGTTTAGTGGATAAACTGATATTCAGGTAAATACTATTGAACAAGTAGTCAACCCCAAATAATATTTTGTATAATAAAGGTAAAGAAGAAGAAGCTTAAAGTTTAGTTTTAAGAAGAGGGCTATGTCCAGTTGTGGTCTATTAAAATCTTTTATGAGATATAAAGTTTCCCTATTTACAATTATTTTCATTAATTGAAAAAGAACAGTCGCCTTATTACCGAAACTTTGTACGTTACATTCCTACGAAGATTTCCGTGTAGAAACGGTATACGTTAAAATTTAATCCGGGGATCACTCAAGTTAAAATTAGAACGGACGACTACGGCTACAGATCCCCTCTCTATAACAGTTAAGCACATTACTAGCTCCATTTTCAAATTCAAATTAAGAAATCGTCCACGTCACTTCTTGTAATACTGAGAAATTGAGTTCCGTATCGCATGTCATAGAGCACGAAATACTTTTTAATTTCTAAAAAGGCGCGCTGTCACTGAAGTTTTGCTAGCGAAAAAGATGTTTGTTAGTATTTTGTGTACAAACTAAGCATGTTTATTAGTTACGTATGAATGTATGATAATAGACAGGAAATAAGCATAGTTATAATTTATACACTTTGTTCGAATCGTGATACTCGCGATAGTTCTTACATATAACTTGGTTTGTTTTCACGATTGGTTTGTTCAAAGATGAAATTGAACAACAAAACTTAAAATATGACGATTAATTTAGAGAACTCTTGTCTTGCTGTAAAAATAATTATCGATGTCAGAAGCATGACTTAGTGAAATCAAAAATTGATTTTATAACTATAGAACATTTTTGTGTACTCATTACCTACATATGTACATAGAACGTCATTTTGTTATATGAGAACGGGACTGACAGACACACACTTGTTTATATTCGAGTGTAGATCATTAAGATCCGGGCGCCTTGTTGAAAGATTAGCTAGCTAACACTTAGTTTGATTGGTTTTTCGACGTGTTTATATCTGTTCGTAACTTTAATCTTGTGTGTTACTTTTAGCTAGGGTGGAGTTAGTAATGTTTGCCTGTAACTAGTTACTAAGAAACAAAGAAAAAGATTTTCGGTTGTTTAAATATATTTTCTAAACAGTTTAAAAAAAACATAGATTATATAGACTAAACCATAGATGTGCAAGATATATAAACGGCCAGGAATGGTTTTTTTGAAGTAGTTTCGAAATAGAATCCTTGTGAGTATTTTAAAATTCGAATATTTTTGAAATGGTTTGTTGTTCACTGTGTCATGTATCTATATTTGCGTTTAGTTTCCGATTAATAGATATGGTGATGAGGTATTTCTTTTTTCATTATCTTATGTAATTGCCTAGGTAGTCCCATCTTAGATGCGTAGCACTTAAAATTAGGCCATATTTTCTCACACAATTTCCGTGAATAATATTTCTTCTTTAAACAGCGAAAATAAATTATTCTCATCTGGTTAGGTGATTTTAGTTATGAACATTACATTTTTTGTTTGTCCGTTTGTTCCGGCTAATCTCTGGAGCGGCCGGTTCGATTTTGATAAGACTTTAACCTGCGGAAAGCTGATGACCTAAGGAGTTACTAAACCACAGGTAGCACCGCGAGATTAAGATAGTTTTAAATAAGATGAGGCTACGACATAGCCGTAAACTATTTAGATATTAATCTCAGTTTACTGAACTGTACATTCAGATTGCAGTATTTAAATCGTCTCTAGTAACTTTATACCGTTCCGCAGTTCCTGCGTGACTGCTATTATGTGTTATGCCCATCTCCTATCGCGTATCTAATTGATTTAATTAAAGAGTTTCTACGTAGGCTCATCTAACAACGTAATGGCCGCTATGCACTCATGTTACGTAATTAAATATGGCTGCCGATCTGTGCCCGTTATGAAGTATGGTGATTAAAACTCCTTTTTGTATTTCATAATAGGGTTCCCACATCTTCTGAAGGACATAGAATAGGCTCCCGCTCTTGGATTCTACTCATGCTTTCCATCAGATGGAATAGTCACCTTGGCATGTTATTAAATAGTAAAAAAATAAAACAGTGCTGTATTATTTCATCCCTTTTTCGTCTTGAATGACTTTAAAGCACAAGAATTGTTGAATGAAATGCCCACAAAAATCTCTATCGGGTCACTTCAACAGCCTACAAAATACAAAACATTTTACAATTTATCTTTATCACTGCCACTCAGACAATTGTCACACATTCATCCATAAATTTTTCAACGCGCTGAAACAATTTCGACGTGTCCCTTCCAGGGCCGTAGCTAGGGGAGGGCATTGCAGGGCAATGCCCTACCTTGAAATCAGAATGCCCTACCTTAAAAATATCAAAAACTAAGATATTTTTTTATAATTGAATTATTTGTAGTTTGAGATAAAAAAAAATGAAGGGATAGGACTCAAAACTTTTCTGAACATACCACAGTTTGTATATTCATTTCATGTTAAAATAATTCTTTGCTCTGTATATAGCATTTGAAGCGGCATCACATGAAGCAATGGGTCTATTTAATTACAATATCTGTGTAGCAGACGGTACTCCCCGTCCCATAGATTGCAATATGGGCTACATTACAGTCTATGGGAAGGGGAATCCTTTTTTAAAATAAAACTAGCGTACATGTTTTGCGTGCAAGTGCACGCGTGTCATTTTTCATATATTTATTTCAATGAATATTTTTGTGTCGTTTGCATACATTTTTTCACTTAGGACCGACGTTACGAAAAAAAAGTATCCCTGTTACATTTGCGTCCGTCCTTAGACACGACCAGTACCGCTGTCGCCGAATCAAGAATAGCTGCCTGAATCTTGTCCCAACTGTCTTGAACCAATTTGCTCTCAGCTCCAGCGCACTTGTCAATGAAGGGCGAGGCGAACTTTTGAGACGTGACTTCATCAAACCGCCACCACCTGATCCCGGCGTTGGCAGCGTTCTACATGTTTGTCTTTGGGCTTCACACAGAGGTCCATGACAAGGAAACGGTGTTGTGCAGTGAGACTCTCTCCGGGTATGACTTTGCAGTTGGCCACTTTGCTAATAGTGTGTCTTCTCGGAGGAAATCGATTTGAGTGCCTCCCACTTTTGTAGGTGATAAGGTGTTCCGGTTTCTTTTTAAAGAACGTGTCTCCAAGGCAAGATCGGTAGCCGCACATATTCGTAAAATGTCTTCACCCTCTTTGTTGCGAATGCCATAACCGAAACCATCATGAACACGCTTAAACTCCACACAACCCTCACCCACATGCCGATTTAGATCACCACCCGGAACGATTCCCTGCTACAAAGGAATGCCGCGAAGAACCTCCCTGAGTTGGCTCCAGAACGACATCTTTACGGTTTCGCTACAACCTGCCTGTGGCGCGTAAGCTCTTATCAGATGGGTAATAATTCCATCGATAAGCACCCTTACGACCATAAGACGGTCGCCACATCAACTCTAAAATGCCAGTCTGAAGCCACCCGGCAAGCACCACGGCCACTCCGTTCTCTCCACCAGGTGCCTCTGTGTATATCAGTTGGTAGCCATTCCCAATGAACCGGGATCTACTGCCCTTCCACCGAGTCTCCTGCAGGAACGCTACGGCTACCCTCCGCCTGGAGAGTAAATCGGCTAACTCCCTCGCACGACCGGTTAAGGTGCCAATGTTCCAGGTGGCAAAGCGGAGCTTACGTGTTACAAATGTTGGGCGTAACTTCTTTAACCCGCCCTGGACCCGGTAGCCCTCTTCTACTTGACACAGGAGTCGGGCGAAGCTCCTGCGCGCCGTTTTCCGGCGGCGCCCTATCCGTGGCACTAACAGACCTATTGATCAATGCTCATGTTCTGCTAGACAAATTATTTGTCTACGAGGAGCTATTGAATGTACATCACTGACCTAGAGGTCAGTGATATACGTGGTGCTTGATTTAGCAGCCCGAGCTTCGGAGCACATTTATTTTATTTTATTGTAAACTTAATGCGCATGTAGCACAAAGGCGGACTTAATGCCATGTGGCATTCTCTGCCAGTCAACTTTCAGGTGATGTAGGAATATGATGTGGTAGGTGCAGGCTTAGGATATAAAACCTGACAAAGTAGTTAGGTATCACCTTTATTGTAAACCATTTTCATTTATTCAAATTTAATAGTTGTAAGTAATATACACAAATTTACTGTTGTAATGTATAACGTATAAATGTATAATGTATAAATGTATAACAGTGGATGAAGATACCAGACATGTATATAAACTTAAGTATATATACATACACACATAAATCCACATATACACAGGCATACATAGACATACATATATCATCATCATCATCAGCCTATATCAGTCCACTGCTGGACATAGGCCTCTCCCATTGCACACCACTTTGATCGATTGATTTTTACCATACATATATAAATAAATGTAATTATATATATTGCGTATCTAAATACTCAGTCGGGTATTATCGTTGTGATCGTTCTGCCAATTCATTCCGGAGTAAATCACGTACTTTCATTTTGAATGTGAGGCGGTTTGTGGGCATCCTGATTTCAGTAGGTAGCGCATTCTGACTGCACGAAGAAGGAAGGGAAGGGAAATTAGAGGTGCGAGGGGGGTAAAGGAGAAGCATATTGTTCCTTGACCGAAGGTTTCGGTCATGGTTTGAGAATAAGAGACAAAAGTGAGGTACGAGGTACTCAGGTAACGATGGGGAGAAGAAGAAAGAAAAAAGAGAAGTGAGTGCACGCAAACTGCGGCGCTGTCGAATTGGGAACCATTGCAGCTGGGAACGTAAAGCAGACACATATTTGAGAATTGAAACCAAAACGAATTGAATGCAGTTATTGAGAAGGGGTTTATTATGGAGGTAGGCAGGTCAAAATAACACATCACCATAATCGATCAGGGGATTTATTAGGGACTGCATAAGCGTAGCCTTGGTTTTAGCGGGAAGGAAGTTTTTAAGACGGTATAAAGCGCGAAGACACGAAGTAACTTTCTGGCTGACATGTGTCACTTGTGCTCGCCAATCAAGTGTAGAGTCCATATATAGCCGCAAGTTATTTACTACTGCACTCAGAGCTATCTTCTGGTTGTTGTAGACAACTGGAGGAATGACTGCCATATACGACCTACTTAGCATTTGGTTTGGCATATGATATGTCATATGCCATTGAGAAAATGAACATTGGACTTGGTCAACATATCCTCAACACTTGACTACGTACAATCTGGCTAACTTTGATTCATTCGGGTAAAATTGACAGTGTGACCATGAACTAGTTTCGATTTATTTTTCATATGATACCAATACAATTTACAAATACTTCTTACAGTTTTACATTTTTAAACTAACTCCGTAAGCGCACCTTAAAAATAAATAGGCTTTCATACAGGGGTAATGTCAAAACTTATTTCTGAAATTTGCGCCCGAGTTTATGCTATTCAAACAGTGTAAAACTTTTGGAATATTTTGTGAGAGATTTTGTAGAATCATTTGTAATGGAATTATCGTATTTTAATATAGCATTTGCCTATAATTACGTCTCTTTATCTAATTACTATAACTACTAATTTTTATACAGGCTAACTTTGACAGTGTTTTGAAGTATTTTTTTACATAATTTGACCTACATAATTGACGACGATTTGCTCTATATGGAGTGGGGTGAATAAACATTTTATGGTCAAGTGTTCATAAATTATTATTTTTTTCTAATTATTTTAGCTTCTTTTCTATTTAGTTACACAAAAAATGTTGCCTTAAACGTGTTTTTAAAGGTTTTTTGATACTAATTAAAAATATGTATAACAATGCCAAATGTCGTAGACTGATTATTGATTATTTTATAAAATATAAGACAAAACTGGAAATTAATGGTTTTATTACGTCGGTTATACCCATTTAGAAGAAAAACATAAACCAATGTTAATCAGAATAATACAAAATATAGCTAATAATTACTACTGAATGGTTCTATGTGTGTCAAAGTTACCAATGTAATGACACTAACTTTGACAGACTAGAAAATCAGGTTTTCCTAAGGACTGATATTTTTTTAGAGAATATAATTAATCTTTACGGGTGAAAAGTGTTATGAGAGCACTAACAAAGCAAAATACAGTCGTGTTGTATGCTTGAATTTTATAATATTGTGTAAAATATCGCAATTATCTGTCAAAGTTACCCAGATTGACTGTACGTCAATTATGATAATTTTTTTACTTCCGCCCTACCATTAAGCAATGCTGCCCTACCTCAAATTCGACTCTAGCTACGGCCCTGGTCCCTTCACTCAAAAATAACAAATCGTCTAAGCAGCTCAACTGCCATGACATTTTTTTCCCGCCCTTTCTTTTGTTTTTTTTTTCTTAGACCACGATGCTCTGATTTATTGCGACTAAGAAGGTATAGCGCGCCAACAGATGTCGACGTGACTTAGGATTTTGAGGAATTATAATTTTTGATATCCCAGGTGATCTTATATATTTAAAATTTTATTTCTGAATAGACTCTTTGTTATTCTCAAAACGAACAGTTTCTGAAACCTGTTTTAAATGTTGTTTCATAAATATTTATCTTTTAAGAAAGTAATGTTTTCTTCGTAAATGAATAGTGAAAGTGGTATTTAAATTCGTTAGCTAATTGTTATGTGGAGCACACTCTGACGATATTTAACATTTGTGTTATGTTTACCAACGTAATTTAAAAGTAAATTGTTGTTTTTTATGTTTTTGTATTTGTTGTACCTACGTACGTGTTTAAAATATCCATAAAACCTTCTACCTATTTATCGTTTTTATAGGTCTATGGTTTTTATTCTCATTAAGAATACTACTAATAACAAACAATATATAATTAAACAACGAAGTAAGGACGTTAGATTAGTCTTAACCTTAAAATAAATACACCGTAATGATTTCATGTTACACTTTTTTGAATTATTTTAAACAATTCTTGAAATTATTTTTACTTGTCTTTGATATAGAGATATTCACAACCTTTAGTAAGTCTAACAAAATTCTCTATTATCATAATTTATATTGCTAAGCTAAGCGTCTTACTTAAAAGTCTTAAAAAATAAACCGCTTTAAAGCATAGAATATTGTACTAGGACTTAAAAAAATAGACTGTAGTGTTATATTACCTCCATAATCTTCAAAATAAGACATAATACGTAAACTAAGATACAATAATAGCTAAATCGCGGTCTGACAAGTTAATGTTTAAATAGATGTGTAAACACGTATTACGTCACTGCCTTAGGTGGTGTGCTATGCCATTAAGTCAGAACTCAGACAAAAGACAAATTGATGTAGCTTTAGAAGTTCATTTGAATGTTTTAATCAGAGCCTGAGTACATACTCTGTATTCATAATTAGGTACACATAATCTAGTTATGTACGCATTCTATCTACACCATTCATCTTCCTAGCCTTATTCCCAATATTATTTGGGGTCGAATACTAAGTTCAACCGGTTTTACCTGAATTTCAGTTTTACCACGGAGCGACTGGCATCGGACCTCCGCAACCCTAAGAGAGAACAATCGTGAGGTGAACAAACACACGGTACATTTCTATGAACTATCTTTTGTTTCACGCGTCAGGCGTATTTACTCGTATCTCATACAAGTTATATTAGCAGTCCCCGTGCACTCGCCGAAGCGCACGAGAATTTGTCTTTACAGGAAATTAATCATAATAGTTTAGTAAGGCGCTCAAACTGTTCCACCATAATTGGAGATTTAATTTTTTGTACGTTTTCGTATGTTTAAAAATAACTATTAAAATGGTAATTTAAAAATAAAGATGAAGTACTTAATATTTTGTAAATTTTAAATCTTTTGAATTAGTGGTTCAGCGCACGAGCGCACTTAAGGTACAGCCGCCACTGATAGGATTACTATACTATTGTTTACTATTAACCATTCATATTTATAATATTACTCATCTCTATAAAAATATTTTATACTACACCTGATCGGAACAGTAGTCAATATTCCCTGAAAATGAAAAGAGAAAGTTAGTCTTTTCCTTGACCTAAATAAGCGGGAGGAAAAAATGTATGAAAATCCATTTCTAACGTGTTTTAGCGGGAGAGAAAGTTGTATGTATTTTCATTTCTCATGTGTTATCTTATCTATGGCGCACGCCTGCCCAAAGAGTTTTCATATAATTTAAATATGGAATCTCCGTGCCACTGACATCCTTTTGTGAAGAATAAAAAAAACAAAAGAAGCGCGAAATATTTATAAATATTATGTCAAATTCTAAGCTAAAACACATACAGTCGTCCCACGAAGACGTCTAGACAGGGCAATCGTGCGGGGCGTGAGGGGTGAGACGGGGGAACGGCTGCCCCGAGCTGCATACATTTACAGTGTTAGCAGCTCGGGAAACAACTTTCAGGGCTGTCGTGTGTCACTTTAAAATATTATTATTTTGGAAAATAATTCAAATGGTGCATACGACGTGTGTTGTGGAAGATTGCAAGTCGTCATCTGAAATGAAAATCCAAGATGGCGAAAATTTGCAAATTTTTTGACATGGGTATCATGTCCATGGTTTACGAAGTCACTGAAAAGGATTATGGGGTTGAAATGAAAATCCAAGATGGCGCCTACTAAAATTTGCAAATTTTTCGACATGGGTATCATGTCCATGGTTTACGAAGTCACTAAAAACGATTATGGGGTTGAAATGAAAATCCAAGATGGCGCCTACTAAAATTTGCAAATTTTTCGACATGGGTATCATGTCCATGGTTTACGAAGTCACTAAATACGATTATGGGGTTGAAATGAAAATCCAAGATGGCGCCGACGAAAATTTGCAAATTTTTCGACAAGGGTGTAATTTTTAAGATTTGCGAGGTGCCTGAAAATAAAAATGAAATCAAGTGTCTTTCGCGGATTTTTTTTTCATTTCATTGTTTTTTTTTTTTAAATTAAATTGCATATGTTTGAAACTAGAATACCAAATTTCAGACTAATCCGGCAACAGGCCTTTCCTGTTGCCGGGTTGACCCCCTTATATATTTCAATTACTTGATTTGACCTAAACAAGGCAAGCTAAATGAAACTGTTAAAAAAAACTATATTTTTGATCATTGTTAATTATTGCTTATAATAATAATCATAATGTTGATGACGATGTTGATCTAAAATAAATAAATTTATTAATAAATATTGTTTATTTGAGACAACCCTAGCCGTTGCGACAATGTCTAGACGTTGCCGGCATTTACCACGAGATCAAAGGCGTCGTCCTACTGTATGTTTCTTTATACTGTGGCTAAATTGTGTCTTACATGGTATCTTACGTTTTGATTTTATTTTATAAATACTTTAAATGTTCCTCACAGGTGTAGTATAAAGCACTGTGTAGCACTCGGGTGAAAGTCCCATTCCTACCTCGGGAGTATTGTGGCCCTAGGCTGCGCCTTCGGGCCACAAACTGCTCCCTCGCTAGTAATCGGTTCCTTTCCTCCCTCGGTGAACAATGTACTATTACTTTACTAATTATTTGACTGAACTGATAAGAGAAAGAAATGACGCCGTTTTACCGAAATACTAAATACTGTACTAAAAACTTTAATAGGTAATAGTAATAATAATGCTTGTATTGGATTTTAAGCTTTTATTTTTTTTTGTACCATCTCTTTTGAAAAATGGTCATAATACTAACTTCAAGTTATAATTGGTGCTCTTATATCAATTTAATTTAACTTACTCATCATTGAACAATTCTCAAGCTTCACCTACTATTATGTCATCCTTAAAGTGATCTATTTTGAAAAAATGACGCACGTCAAAGAAAAAAAAATCAATTAATGAATGTGTCATTCTTAATTTGTTTTAATCCTAACGACTGGAGTTGCTACCAAAAAAAATAATTCCTAGAATATGGACAATAGAACGGTTTATAAGATCCACTTTACCGCAATTAAACTAAAACTATTTATGGCAACATTGTTATTTTTCGATTTACCATTGCAAAGTTGTTTGAAATAAAACAGCGTATTTACTGTACGACTGGGTGCTAAAAGAAGCAATTCGGGTTTTGTTGCCTTTGGAAAGGCCTATGTCTAGCATGTAGTGATTTAATATGGTGATGTCTTTTTTTAACTGACTTAATTGTAAGGATATTCTAACTTCAGCTTCAGTTTTAAGTTTTTTTTTTAAATCGAAACGAATTCATCTTTCTTTTTAAAAGACATTTCCATCGTTAGGAATTCATTCCTGTATCACGGGACTTTACAAACAAACAAGAAATGGACAGAAAGAACCCAGACTCAGAATAACAATTTGTGGATCACACTGAGGTGACCCTTGATGGCATGATACTATAAGCGATAAGCGTTTCCGTAATCCTCCGTGAGGTTAAGCAGTCGATCCCGGTTGCTATTATAGAATAACAGTCGTGAAGCTAAGTTAGATGCCTTCTGGCGACTTAAAAACATCCAACGGTAAAATAACGTAGCCACAATGATCTCTTCCCAGTCGCCAACACGAACTCGGCCAGCATACGTATAGACTCAACCCTTTTCATTACATCAAGGGTTATTTATGATGATAATATTAAAATTTGAATTGTATTGGTCCGTGTGGTAACGGATTAGGAATACGAATTACTATCTCTGTTCATCCTTAAGGTGCTGTAAGAGCTCACTAAGGGAGCAAAACAAGCAGGAGAACGGCGCTGTAAGGAGTAGAAAAACTTGACACAAGCCTTTAGCAACACGTCTTTTTTTATATATATAGCCTACCAAAGTGACTCTACCCCGCCTGATGGAAAGCATGAGCAGAATCAAAGAGTGGGAGAAACCACACATCATTGCTGCGAATGCAGACAGTAAAGTATGGCGGCCCACACTATGGCGGCTTAGTGAGATGCTTTTTCACGCCCCGCTTAAAGGACCCGGGATCATAGTGGGAAGGGAACACGTGAGCTGGTAGTGAGTTCCAGCTTTTGACTGCTCTGCATAAGAAGGAAGAGCCGAACCGCTTCGTTCTAGTGCGTATAAATAGTGTACAGTATAAATAGGTACATGTTTCTTTACATATAAAAGGCAGAGTAGAGTCACTTTAGTAAGCTTAAATATATATTTAAGCTTACTAAAGTGACTCTACTCTGCCTTTTCCACCACCATCCTCACTGTGAGTGTGTCACCATGCCATCATGTCACCATGGTATGGGTCACCATGGTGACCCATACCATGGCCGCTTAGTGTGATGTTGAATCACTCTCCCGGCCTTCGGGCTCACACTCACCATAGAAATACTACACGAATCTTGTCACTCGCATTTAGAATACTAACCATTCATTTCCAAATGCTGCCTGGTTGGTCTGGTGGTAGGTTAGGTGATTGCTGATCAAGAGAGCTTCGATTCCCGTGTGTGATCGGCAAACATTTGTTTCGGAGTTTGGGTGTTTTCTATGTATAATATGTGTGTATTTACAAAAAAAGGTATGGTAATGTATTTATATCAGTTGTCTAGTGCCCATAATACAAGCTCTTAGTTTAGGGACTATGTAGCGTTGTGTGTAAGATGTCCGAAATATTTATATTTAAATGTAACATAGATAGGTATGTTCAGCGAAATCATTCAAGAAGTCTCCGGAATACAGATTAAGATAATCCTGTGTTACCCATTCAATGAGACATCGTTGTTAGCCGGAGCCATTAGTCAAACACAGGGGAGTAATTTGGCTGCGACGAAGGCACACTCCACCCGCCTGGCATCTATAAACAATCTTGGATAATGACTTGTCATATTTACAAGAAGATTGCTTTGACGCTTATAGATGGGGAGAGAAATAGACCTGTTTATTACGTCGAAGGTGAAAATAATATTAGATGCAGAAATGAGTTTCTAACTCTTTTAATCTATATGTTTAGATATTCCTTAATTCTTTTAGGCAATAGAGCCACGCTGGTTTCAGAACGGCTGGCTTGACCGGGGTCCTACCATTCTGCATCTTCATCATTCTCCCGGTCTCCAGAGGCTGGGAGAATGATACAAACACATCTGATAAGGCCGCTATTGATCACAATGAGTGGTGTATATAACACCATCTTAAATACAATCAACTTGGAAATATGTAGAACAGGAAGTAACAACACACGATTCAGACATAACATGTCCTAAAATAGAAGTTCATAAAAACAAGTGTAACAGACTCGTTCCTATTGTTCTATTTAAACAATCTTCAAAGAACCTGCGCTTCGTATGGAATAAAAATACAGTTGAACACCTAACACACAACGCCATCTATCCTCAAACTAAGCAGAGCTTGTATTATGAAAGCTTATTATGAAAATAGATTACTTATGTAGGTATAAACTTTTTTATAGTCCCGCGGTGTTACAAGTTGTAAATATAGCCGGTTCCAAAAATAACGGGTCAGTCACTTAACCCGAATATCTCCCGAACTACGTATGCCATCCTAATGAAACGAAGACTGTTCAATTGAGAATTTAATTATACAGATAAAAAATAAAATAAAACTTAGTTACACCCACAATATTAATCTTAAATTAAAAAAAAACTAAAGTAGTCATATTTTTCTTAAGATTAAATTTTTTTTATGATTGTTTTTTTGCTGTTTTTCATCACTGGAGGCTTCATCACGTGGAGGCCATACAAAGTATTAAATGAAGAAAGTGATGAAAAACAGCAAAAAAACAATCATAAAAAAAATGTAATCTTAAGAAAAATATGACTACTTTAGTTTTTTTTTAATTTAAGATTAATATTGTGGGTGTAACTAAGTTTTATTTTATTTTTTATCTGTATAATTAAATTCTCAATTGAACAGTCTTCGTTTCATTAGGATGGCATACGTAGTTCGGGAGATATTCGGGTTTATGTGACTGACCCGTTATTACTGACCCGTTATTTTTGGAACCGAGTGTAATTGTTATAAATTGCGAGAGACGCAACGCAGTGAAGATAGTCTAAAAAAAAATTGCCTTAGTTACTCCTTATGCCATAAGCCATCTGCCAGTGCAGGTATCGTTAAACAGACCTGAAAGATCGTTAGACAAAAAAAAATAATTAAAAATGCGTTTTGGATGTCAGTACCTTAAATTATACTTTCCGTACCGTACCGTTATATCTGCGTTATTAGTTCCAATTTATTCTAGTAAACGCATTGCTGTAGTTCAGATGAAAATCATGTAAATTCTGGTAATAAAAATGGTTTCAAAACGCGATCAATTCGCAGAAAACAATACAATTAACGAAGAACAACTTGTTCGTTGCGTTTAAATTGTTTCGACGATTAAAAACCAAGTATTCGAAGCAACAGTAACCAGAGAGTATAGAGTACCGTTTCGCGCCGTGCAGAACCATCGATCTTAACTGGCCGTAATAACGCAATACGAAAGTATGAAATCTATAAATTCGAATTTAGTACGTTTTTATTTATTACGCGCTATTTTATCTGTCAGTGACCAGTAAATCGCTTGGGGCTTACAACCGTAAAAATGTGAAACATTTTGCGATATTTTCTAAATGGATATTTTTTTTAAGTTCTCGAATTGTACTTGTAGTTGTCATGGACGTATAAAGAACTATTGTTCTTTATACATCCATGGTAGTTGTATATAAAAATATATCATTATTTGATTTATACTACATAAATCAAATAATGATAAAAAAATACTACTTGAACCGTGTTTTTTAGGGGATCAAAATTCAACCCATGAACGTTCTAATATTTATTGGTGATCTATGAATATACCTTGATACTGATTGATGAAAAATATTGACAATTATGTCTATTTTCATGTTTATAATCAAAGTCTATTTTATTATAAAATGATTAGTTTTTTTTATACTACGTAAATGAGAGTTCACAATATGTACCCTGATGCTTTTTAATAGATTCGCCCACATATCGCTTTCTAGCAGAATTTAATTAATCTAAATTAATTTCTACAAGATACAAAAACATGAATCGAAAGATGTGAAAATATCTAGGTAGGTACGTGGTTTTCATAATTGAAACTAGAATTACAATGTTTAATGTAATTAATAAGTAATGTATTATCATTGTAGGTAGGTAATACCTACTTTTAATAATAGGACATTTAAGCGGGACGTAGGTATTCCATTTGTGTATATTTCTTGAATTTTCTGGAACAACACGAATTTGTAGGTAAACGCGACAGTTGACAGCAACATAATTTAAATCAGTAAAGGGACTTAATTGAAGTAATTATAGAAATGGCGGAGCTCAACAAAGCAATTACAAAGAAACTCAAATTGTCTTTGCTTTAATTGAATTGTCTTTTTCGCATAACATTTGTTAGTACTCACCTGATAAAAGAGATACGAAAACAAACAAAATAAAAAAAAGATTAGGCTGAATTTACTACACAAAAAAAAGCTTTTTTCAGAAAAAAAATGGAATTCTTTTAAGTAATAAGAACTTGCCGATGCGTAAAGTCCCTCATGACGTCACGCCGATCTTTCGAACGAACAATTTCTTCTAATGAAGTCTACGATTCAAAAAGAAACATTCTGATTGAACTGAAAATAATAAAGTTGACCCGTTTAAGTCGTTCTATTACTGGAGAAGTGTGAAGGAGTGCCGTTCTCCGCGCGAACAATAAACTGCTCATAGAACAAATTGCGGGATCGAGCCAAAATTACTTAGTCATTTGTAAACTTACTCAAATTAAAATAGAGTTCAAAGTCAAGCGCTGCTTTTCTGAGCACCTGTGCCGTTTAAGGAGTACCGTAGACAACTGACGGCTTCTGTCAGTAATCAGGTCACGTTCCTTTTTTGAAATGCGCGCGGTTGTCGCGTTCAGTTCAAACGTCGAGAAATTCTATCGTGTGTGAGGCTCTTTGTACGCTGTGTATGGCGTTACTAAAAGTAGATTTTGTTGTGCCTTAATATGATTACCCTATTTTGAGTTTTTGAAAAGGTTCTTTTAATACTGGATTGATTCTTTACTTGGCCTAGTAATGGTAAGGATAAAATCTTAAGTGTCTAGTTTTCTTTTTTTACAAAATACTCGTTGTACTCTGTTCGCGCCATTTTCTGCGTCAGTAGTTCCATCCCGCGGTGACACAAAAGCTATGAACGATTATGGACGTGGAGCGAAATGTCGCAGAGTGTAATAGAGTCCCTCGCGTTCTTGAGAAAGTGGAGGTTCAGTAATTGTCTAATTTTCGCCTTTTCTGCTCAAGTGAACTCTGAGAACAGCTGTAGACGAATAATTTTAGTTATTACAATTTCTTGGAAATATTTCAATAAGAATAAAGGCAGACCAATTTTTAAATTTGTAAGGCAATATTTTGAGACTAGGATGTATCTGCAAGTAGGTATTTATTTTAAAATTTGTATTTCATTGTAACCCATAATGTCCCACTGCTGGGCACAGCAAAAATGCATTAGCTACTTTTTGTTGCGATAACCGATATACAGGAGACGCGAGCAAAAGCTATTCATTTATATAAAATATGTATAGTATTTTATAGTGCCGTAACAGTACTGCACAGAACCCTGAACTCGTCTGGTACGGTGGTATAGTAGGCCTTATTTTTAAGTAGAGGCCTATGTCCAGCAGTGGCTAATAAAGACTGTTGATGATGATGACATATTGTAAAATTAAAAAACAAAATTAATTAAATTTCCGCCATTAATCTACTGACACACTGAGCTCACTTACAATTTAATTGTCATGGTGCTGACAGTTAGTCATGCTTCAAAAAATATTTGTTTTCACTCTTTAAACTAAACGTCAATGAATGGAACGCACATTGAATTTAAATTTGGAATAAGTGCAATGACACACTAAGCTTGACCGTATGAAGTGCATACCTGTGCGTCTATGAAAGTACACTGTTATTTTTTTTAACTAGGTCGTCTGTCATTCAGCTCTAGCTGTCAAATATTGCTTATTGACCAAAGAGCACTCTGGCAGGTCGGTTATGTTACTCTGAGCTTTTTGGCTTTTACTAGGTAACTTTTAAATTTTTTTCGAGAGACTCCTCATTTCCTTTTTTGTATTTTTTGTATTTTTTATCATTCTTTTTATTACATCACACAATAGTGCCTAACTAGGACCCTTGAATTTTCCTGTAAAATGACTGCGCCCCACCTCTAAACACAAACATATTTCACGTCAACAAGTTGAACTAATTCCCTTCAAACCCTCCCAAAGGTGTGTTTTATCCGTGGCGGGTCTAATCCATCCATTCCAGAAGGTACTGCTAGCTTATTTCTCACACATATTACTGTACTTGTCTCAAAGTTGTCTAAAGCGTTTATTACTCCGCCATTTTGTCGAGCGTTATTCTATAAAATGGCATATTAAGTAATAACTACTTGCTCAAGAATTTCAATGTGTTGATATTGATATGGTAACATTGTTACACTGTGTACATATTCTTTGTTTGAATTTTACAACTTTGTACACTGTGGTGAAATAAAATTAACATCGTTTATATTTTATCAATCATCATCAATCAATCATCATCATCAACAGCATTTAACAGTCCACTGCTGGACATAGGCCTCTCCTTAGAAAGGAGGTTTTTGCCTACTAAACCACGCTGGCCAGACGAGTTGGTAAAGGGTTTGTTTTCAAGTTTTCTTTCTCTTGGCAGTGATGTTAGCTGTATATTTTGTTCCTTTAATCGCCTCTTACGACACCCATGGAATGAATAGGGGTGGTGACACTTTGTATTCTTAATCCGTCACCACACTATAGGCCGACCGATTATCTGATCTATGTCCCCTACCGCCCGCACTTGTCTCAGTCCCCTTTGTCGTCATACCCCCGCGCTCCTGTTACCGCAGGCGAGGACTCAGATAAACGGTCGGCCTATATCATCTAAAGGAAATATTATTTGACACAGTATATGTTACTCCTTATGTCATCAGCTATCTGTCAGTGAAAGTCCCGAAAGAACAAACAGACTGACAGTATATACTTTGTTATGCATTTAGTAAGAAACTGTTCATTTTATATTAGGATCAAATCCTTCAATTTTATTTCTTTTTATATAGTACAGGCTTCAATCCCAGTCGAGGTAGTTCATAAAAGACTAAAACAAAGGATTAAAAAACTCCAACTAACCACGGTTGGCCCGGGATTTCGCGCACACCACTCGCGTTTCAGAACGAAGCCCGACCACAGACTTCGCAACGTGGTATTACATTACTTGGAAACTTTACACCTGCGGGTAGGTGTGTATGTGTTGTCATAGGGGGTAAATGACCGAAGTAGGGGCGGGTATCGTGTAATAAACAATAGGTGTTACGTAATGATTGATAGGAGGGATGTTTTGGTAGAAATTTGATGAGTGAGAATTCTTTAAATATCGAGATTGATAGTGTTGAGTGGTCGAATAAAGTGTTTTGTAAGCGTTTAAATATACTTAATACATCAAAACTAGCAGAATTCCATGGTGTTGCTAGCGGTTATTGATATACGAGGTCAATTGATGAGATAAAGTCAGAATCGAAGAACGAACTGATGGCCATACCGAAAAGCGCATTTCAGAATTGCTTCGAGGATTGAAAGATGCGCTGGTTTAAGTGCATTCTATCTGAGGGGGATTACTTTCAAGGGAACAAAATAATAATAATAATAATAGTTTATTCATTAAATAATTTACAATTTTCTCTTATAGCTACTAATCTTATTTAAAAACAATTGTGAGCACTGAATAAGAGGTTGCCGTCGACGACCGTACTAATATAAATTGTGTTACAGTCGTCACCGCCTTCCACCCATCCGAGTACCTAACAGTATTTTTTGGGATCTGTTTGACAATAAATTATATATCAAAATATTGCATCAAAATAAATCATGCAAGACAATAAATTATGTATGATAATAAATTTTAACAAAATAAATGATAAAATCCAACGAAATAAAAATAATTAAAGGAATATTGGTTCATAAGATTACAAATAATTTGAAAAAAGATCCCCTGCAATTCTTAGCCTGAAATGTCATCACTACCAATTACAATATACGATTACCCATGACAGCCAAGTAAATAACAACCCGTGAAAAAACATCTTACAAAATGCACCATAAAATTAAAATCACTAACTGTCATTCACTACACGTTTTAATGATGAAACAAAGGGTTTATATGGTCGTAGTTTGTGTGTGTGAGTGTATGGGTGTGTATGGGTGTGTATGGGTGTGTGTGTGTGTGTGTGTGTGTGTGTGTGTGTGTGTGTGTGTGTGTGTGTGTGTGTGTGTGTGTGTGTGTGTGTGTGTGTGTGTGTGTGTGTGTGTGTGTGTGTGTGTATGGGTGTGTATGTGTGTGTGGAGTTAGTTAGATTCTCTGACCAGATACTAGTTCCTCCGTGTTTTCATAACTGAGTGTTTTGAGCCAGCGGAAGATGACTGCCTTTAATTTATTTATGGACAGTGAATTTATATTATTCTCAGCATTAGCAGCATTGTACAAGAAGCTACCCACAACATAATATTGCCGTCGCGCAAGTGCTGTTCTATGTGGTGGCACAGAGCTAATTCTAGTCCTATTGCGTTTTGATATTGGTTTGAAATTAGAACTCTTCTGTTTACGAATCAGTACGCACTTAACAAAAAGTTGTCTTACTGTGAGTACGGAACATTCTTCGTATAGGAGGTCAGTACTATATCTCCTTGGTCTGCCAAGCATAATCTTCAGAATACCTCTTTGAGCCCTCTCCAGCGGGAGTAGCGTAGTCTTCACCGCACCACCCCAGGCTATTATACAGTACTGTAGTATGCTCTGGGCCAGGGCATAATACACACATAACATAGTGTCAATCTCTGCAGAACGCCTGAGCTTTCTGAATATCGGGATCAGTTTTCTTATACGGTTCGTTAGTTTGTTAATATGTGCCGACCAATTTAAGTGTCTGTCTATGATGATACCAAGATATTTTACCTCGTCTAC
The DNA here is from genome assembly GCA_932526445.1 of Phragmatobia fuliginosa. Classification (NCBI taxonomy): domain Eukaryota; kingdom Metazoa; phylum Arthropoda; class Insecta; order Lepidoptera; family Erebidae; genus Phragmatobia; species Phragmatobia fuliginosa. The sequence continues at coordinate 19,625,983 of OW052070.1, forward strand.
TCGTGCCAGGTTTGGACAGTCGCAGTCAGTCCGTCGAAGACAAGTATGTGCCTTAATGATAAAGTGCGAGGGAGGCTGTGTATCACTTCGATGAGAGAAAGTGATAAAATTTGTTTTTTTTACGTTCATTGTTAGAAGATTTTTTTCCAGCCAGGCCATAACCTCTTCGAGAGCATTTTCTGCGCTTCTTTGAGTCTCCTCCCAAGTGCCCCCTCGCACTACCAAAGCCGTATCATCGGCATAGGATATAATGCTGCAGTTCGGCAGAGTTTTAGTACATAAACTATTAACATATATTAAAAAGAGCGTCGGCGAGAGGGCACTTCCCTGTGGCAAACCGAAGGTTAGTGGTAATTGGTCGCTTATGTGTGTGCCTACTTTGACCGATTGGGTACGGTTAGCGAGATACGAGGCAAAGATGTCAAGTACAACTCCACGTACTCCCATATAATCCATTTTACGCAGTAAAAGAGGTACCGAGACAGTGTCGAATGCCTTGGAAAGATCCAGAAATACACCAAGAACTTTGAGCTCAGTGTCCATACCTCTTGCAATCATCTCCGTTAGATAAAGGGTGGCATCTTCCGTAGACTTGCCCCTGATAAAGCCAAATTGGTTAGGGGCAATGAGATTGTTATGGGCTAGATATTTCGTAAGCCTAGCGTTCAAGACTTTCTCAAGTATTTTGGATAGAACTGTCAGTATGGATATCGGTCTGTAGTTCTCGACACTGTCCCGGTCGCCACCTTTGTGGATAGGGTACACCAGAGCCCTCTTTAAGGCATCGGGAAAAACACCAGTCTGCAAACACAGGTTAAAGGCAAATGATAAGGGCTTTATTAAGCTGTGTCTTGAATCCCTAATCACTTTTGCAGGTACATTATCTATGCCTGGAGCAGTGTCGGTTTTCAAATCTAATATAATCGTTTCGATCTCGCAGCAATCCGTGTCCAGTAGCGCCATGGAGTTTTCGACTCTATGAAACTCGCCATGCAGGTTATTAGATGTATCGACCCTCTCATTAGGATTGCGTCTAACTAGTATAGCGCTTGCCAATGAAGGACCGATATTTACAAAATTATTATTTACAATATTGAGTGACTCACGTGGATCTCGGCTCAGGGATAGTAAAGAATTAGGTTCAGGCGATGATTGTTTTAGATTTATTATTTTATTTATTGTATTCCAAGTACCTTTAGGATTTTTTTTGTATTTATTAAATTCATTTTTCTCAAACTCTATTTTTAGTTTTTGTAATAAATTGTTGCAATAGTTGCGATATCTGGTGTAAGTAACCTGAAGTATTGCATTATTAGGGTCATGTTTAAATTTGTTATGTAACTTATCCCTGTGCCGGATACACCTCAGCAATCCAGGTGTGACCCATGGTTTTATAGTGCGTTTGCGATTTGGTATTGTTATCTTTTTGGAGTGAGTTGTTATTACTTCGGAGATAATGTTTAAAATAGTTGAAACTGCCACATTCGCGTCCGTGGCAGTATAAATTGTACTGAAATCTGTGCTAGCTAGCTTATGGGTTATTAATGTATAATCCATTTTTAGGTAACTTTTTTGAGGCACGTTTCCTTTCATTTTCAAGTCCAAACCAAATACAATCGGGTTATGATCGGTTATTAGCGAGTCAAGAATACACGTTGAAGCACATTTTTCCGTTCTCAGCATTACATGGTCTATACAACTATCATTACGAGTCGGGAGTTGGTGGGCAGGTAGGAAACCATTAAATGCCATTACATCCAAGTATTTTATACTGTTGGCGTCCCTGTTGTTGGGGGATATATTTATATTAATATCGCCCATTACAACTACCGACTTAATAGAATTTAAAGAAATGAGGCACTGATCGAGACTGTTGCAGAATTCATTGATATTTCTGTGTGACGGTGAACGATAGACAGCCACAACCGCGCACTCGTTGTCCGGGCTTTGCACGATAATACAATTTGCGTCTTGAAATCGAGGGATAGTTACATTATGTTTCACGTCCGATCTAACGTACAACAAAACACCGTCGTTTTGACTGTAGTAATCCGAAGAGTACGATGTATAGCCATCAATTGCCGGAATATAAGCAGTCTTACTTAGCCAACATTCAGTCAATATGATTATGTGACACTGTATACCAATTCTATCTAAGAAAATCATTAAAGCATCGATATTACAATTGACACTACGAATGTTAGTATGAAACATCGTAAGCGATTTATCGTTTATATGAGATATCAGTTTTTCAGGACTGCATATAATTGATTTGGATATGTGTAAGGAGTCAATATCGGTTATAATATCTTCCAACTGAGCCATCAATAACGAAAAAATTCTAAGGACCATGCTACAAGTACATACTTGTATAGATATTTTGCATTTGCATATATATATTGCGGATCAACTATGCTGTGGTTTGGAGATGCCCCAATTGTGCGTTTGGGTACACGGTAGATATCAAGTCTTGTACAAAATTGTGGGTTTGTGAAATGTGTTATTTGATGTAGTGTGTTAGAGGTTGAGTGACATTCTGCAGTAATGGACCGTATGTTCACCAAGAGTAAATGAGGTTGTGTTTGTAGTGTTAACGGATACATATTCATCATAATATCCATAATAAATTGACAAGTAACTGTTTGATTTTTTTTTTTTAAAAATAATTGAATTATATTTGATCGAATTAATAAAAAAAGCATGCAACTAAAAAAAAATAAAGTTATTAAAATGCCATACTATATTTTCCAGTCAAAGTTCAGCTTGAGCGTCCAAACGGTCCAAGTCTCTTTCAGAGTCGATACGGTGAGCCCTGGCACCCAATCTCTTGCGAAGATACACTCTTCCGTGAGAGGTCCAGCAAAACTCAAACCCGTTTCTCTTGCTGTACTCGCGGGCTAAGTAAAACGTCTTCCTAGTCTTATGTGTAAGGCATTCAGAGATAAAGATTGGTGTAGCCTGTCTGTCGAATTTAAGGTGAGATGTACTTAACCTATTCTCCTTATTCTAAAAATGGATATTAATTGATGAATAAAATTTGCAAATATGAAATAAATACTTTTCAAAATGTACCTAAGTTACACTCTATATCATCATTTATTTGCCAGTGAAAATATTATCAAAATTATTAATTAACCGCAACAAACAAAAAAATAAAAAAATGTTTTTTAGTGTTATTCTGTAAATACTTATGCATTTATAAAATAACTAGTTACTAGTTATTACAAAAAGACTCTTAAATTTCATTTTTATTTATTTTTTATTTTAATTTCCATTGACGTTTAAATAACAATAATAAACTAACTTAAAAAAACAAAAATGAAAACGGTGCGGTTGCCCATAGATAATTCCTTTTACTCGTTACACTAGTCTCTGCTCTGGGATTTTATTTCACTATAAAGTTTAAACATTAATCCATAGAGTAAAATAAAGTTTTATATAAACATTTGAATAATTGCGTTTTAAGTTAGCTCATGAGTACACTTTATAAGAGTTAGAATGTTTTAGTTGCTTAGCTATTAAATACAGTGGTATTTATGAAGACTGGGATACAACTGCTTTGGGAGACGCTTTCGTTCATTAAGTATTGATTATAGGTTGATGATGATGATGATGAATATGTTATAAGGCTGAGAAGCAATAACCTATCTGTAAAATTATATCCAGGTAGACTTTTTTTTAAACACTATATATTGTGTATGTGTTGAGATGGGACGGTCACGTCTTAAGGAGCCCGGATGATCATATGGTGAAGTTTGCCCTAGACTTGTCAATAACAAGACGATCGCGTGGGAGACCGTTCGCCACCTGGTGGACGACGGTTGAAAAAGACCTGAAAGAAGCTCAATTAAATAGAGACAATGGACTTAACCGTGCTAGATGGAAAATGCGGACAAGGAAGGCCGACCCCAAGTAAATGGGATAAGGTCTAGGAGGAAGAAGAAGAAGATGTGTATGTGTTTTATTATTTATCCATATCAAGTGTCAGTCTGTTACGCATTCACGGCTAAATCGCTGCACCGATTTGAATAAAATTTGGCCTGGAGATACTTTGATTCTTGAAAAAGGCAAGGCAAGCTAGTATAGAGATAAAAAAGCGGCCAAGTGCGATACGGACTCGCCCATGAAGGGTTCCGTATCAGCATGTAATATTATATAAAAGTTCTTGTAGTTTCGTTGTAACTTTGATCGATGTTTTTTTAATAGTGTATTGATTGAATGAAAGGTAAATTGCGGTTTACGATTTATGACGTATTACAAAAAAACTACTTACTAGATCTCGTTCAAACCAAATTTCGTTGGTAGTTTGCATGGTAACGTACAACATACATTTTTTTTAGTTTTATCACTCTCTTATTTTAGAAGTTACAGGGGGGGGACGACGACACATTTTTCCACTTTGGAAGTGTCTCTTGCGCAAACTATTCAGTTAGAAAAAAAATGATGTTAGAAACGTCAACATCATTTTTGAACACCTATCTATAGATACCCCACACGTAAGGGTTGGATGATAATTTTTTTTTGTGTTTCTGTTCCAATTATGTACCCCTAAAATGTATTGTTTGTTTTCTATTTTTATGTGAAAATCTTAATGCGGTTCACAGATTACATCTACTTACTAAGTTTCAACAGTATAGCTCTTATGGTTTCGGAAAAAAGTGGCTGTGACATACGGACGGACAGACAGACAGACAGACAGACAGACTTGACGAATCTATAAGGGTTCAGTTTTTTGCCATTTGGCTACGGCACCCTAAAAAAGAAAAAGAAATGCAAAAGTTGCAAAAGAAATGTTAAGTTTTCACACCAAAACCGCTGAACCGATTATGATGAAGTTTGGTATATAGATAGATGGAACCTTGGGAAAGGATATAGGCTACATACACGCGGTTGGAGCCGCGGGCAAAAGCTAGTTTTACAATAATTGTTGAGCATAACCGATAATCAACTTAATTGTGATTCGAATCGCTGGTATCACCATTGTAATTCATTTTTAATGGCCTGTAAAAGCCATTTTATTTTGTTTTTAAATACAGGTTATATGTTTAACCTCGATCATTATAAGCTTTATACATATATAACTCCAACTTCTACTGCCTCGTTGGTCTAGTAGTTAGCGTATGCGACTGCTAATCAAGAGGTCTCGGGTTCTTATCCCGGGTAGGGTCAAAAAGTGTTTTTCTTAGGAATTTTAAGTTTGCTGGTGATTTACGCACGTGCCTCGGAGAGCACGTAAAGCCGTCGGTCCCGGTTGTCATGAACATCTATGTTATTTCAGTTCTCCATTAGAGTTGCGGAGGTCCGATGCCAGTCGCTCCGTGGAATAACTGATATTCAGGGAAACCGGTTGAACTAGTAGCCGACCCCAAATAATATTGGGAATAAGGCTAGGAAGGAGAGTATAGAAGTCTAACCTAAAATACTAGCATTTGTACTGTCAAATTTCGTAGGTGAGGATAGGAAGGAGGAATCTAGCCAAGTAGCGAACATTTTTCATTTTCTATTATATTTCTCTATTCTCTTGTATTATTCTCTACTATTTTGTTTTGATCACGAGACTTAGTGAGATTAGCTAATCAAACAATAGAGTAGAGAAATAGAATAGAGAATACAAAACTAAAAATGTTTGCAATTTAGCCATGGGTATTTTTTTTTTTTTTTTTTTTTTTTTTTTTATATTTAAGCCTGCCAAAGTGACTCTACTCTGCCTGATGGAAAGCATGAGTAATTTTTTTTTGTATTTTTTTTATTTTGGTTTTGTGTCCAGAACAACAATTAGTATATCATACCAAGTGTTGTCTCAGGTGAGATTTGAACCCACAACAATTATTGTGGGTTCGCAATAAAAATGCGGCGTGGCGACTACTTAAACCACTAGGCCACTAGTACATCATCAACTAATAGTAGATGTACACAATACGTGTGCGGAATCCCACTTTGTGTTATTCACAAATTGTTGTTCTGAGTCTGAGTGTTCTTTGTGTTTGTTTCATGTATGTTGGTAATGCTCCCCGCCACACAGGATTTATTTTCCTAACGCAGTAGTTGTCTTTTAAAAAGAAAAAGAAAGAAATTTATTAAAATTAAACATGAAATGTCTACATTGTAGGAAAAACAATGCGAAATAATACTTTTGTCTCTTAACCCTACCGAGGTTTGCCCTACGATAATGCGACACATAAGCCGTCCTTTGTAATTCTATCATTGTGGATACTATTGTATTTTAATATCATTATATTTGGAGCATATATTTGTGTATTTATAAGTGTAAAGAAACGTAGCCCTTTGTAATAATGTAACACAATTAAATGTGATTGTTGTCTTTGACAGAGAGTTATCTAACAAAGTGTATAAATTAAAATATAATTTACTAGCTGCGCCCCGCGGTGTTACCCGGCATATCATTATGGTTGCTATGCAAGTTTGTTATGCATAGCAACCTGTGAAGTTTTGACAGGAGATAAACAGTGATACAATTTGACATCTACGATTTAATCTATTTTTAAAATCACTTAGCTTTCGTGCGTTTATCTCGATTATTACAGTAAAAAGTAGCCTATGTGTTATTCTGATATATAAGCTATATTACTGTAAAGTTTCATTCAAATCCGTTCAGTAGTTTTAGCGTGAAAGAGCAACAAACATACATACTCACAAACTTTCGCGTATATAATATTAGTAGGATATAATACTAGCTGAGTACCGCGATGTTACCCGCGGCTGTTCTTGTTGTGTAATAAAGTAGTTTAATTTACTCTTCATGTCATTAGCTATCTATCTGCCTGTGAAAGTCGATAAAGCCGTTCCTGAGATAAGACAGACAGACAGACATAGAATTAAAAAAAAACCTTTTTTGATGTAAGTGATGAAAACTAAAATATATACTTTTTTAAGCATTTTGTAAATAACTGTTAATTTTATATTAAATATATTTTTTAAATAATTTTGCATATCTAATACAGAATTTCATCTAGTCCCAAACTAAGCAGAGCTTGTATTATGGGTACTAGACAAGTGATATAAATATATACTTTTCTTTGTAAATACATACATATTATACATAGAAAAGACCTAAACTCCGAAACAAATATTTGTGGATCACACTAATATTAGGTCTCACCTGGAAATGTAACCCGAGACCTCTTGATCTACTCATGTGAATGTTGTTATCACATTGTTTAAGAGCATGATTTTACTTTTGTAAGTAAAGATTCTACGTGACTAATAAAGGCCATTCTTCTCTTTCTTTTGATCTTATAATTAATATTTTATAATCTTTCGTTACCAGTAATTTGGCCAGTATTTGAGCACATATAGTTTTTACCTTTGTTGTAAGTAGATGTAGATGACTATGTTGTACCCACTGAGGCTGTTGTTTTTTTTTTTTTAAATTAGCTTATGTTCTAAGTTTTAATCACTATAATTTGCATCAGTCCTCTAACATGGTGTATAGTATATTAGTGGCAGCACCTTACCCCCATATCAGGTTTATAAACATTAAAACTATGTAAACATTGGCGATTTGACCTTTCAAATTAGTGGCCGCGAGTTTTTATTGCCATGTTCTTTTCTCCGGCTCTACCTATTGTTTGCGAACATGGCATAAATGTACATGTAGAATCTTGACCTGTCACAAGAGATGTATTGCATCCTAAGTGAATAAAGAAATTTGAATTTGAATTTGAATTTGATCAGTTGCCGCATACGCACGCTAACCACTAGCCCAACAAGGCAGTCGACATTTCAATATTACACACACACTTCAATTTTATTTTATATTTGTGAATGTGATTTTAAAAGGACTCAAAGAAACCGAGACAAAAATATTAAAGGTTGAAATTCAGATAGAAGTACCGTATTTTATACTTTCATTTGCATTTAGTTTAAAACTATTTGACACTTCCATTTTATTGATTTCTGTGAAAGATACAATATAACCTAGCAAGTGAGGGTCAGAACGCTATTGAAAATGAATTTCACCCAACACCTAAAGGTACTTTAAGGCTTCGAAGGGAAAATGAAAATTAATCATGTTTATTTCTGTTCCAGGTAAACTATTCAAAGCCTTTTTACAAACTCGTGGCAGTGGATTAGGAGGTAATCAAATTAAATACAACCTTTTTTCATTTACCTCTCAGCTTTTAAGAGTAACGGTAAATTTATATCCTTTTCTAACGTGAATTCGGGGCAATTCACTGTAAATTGAAATCGAATAACTCGACCAGCCGGCCGTATCGAGTACTCACTCGATACGGTGAAAACTAAACCGAATAAAACCGTATTCCGAAACAAATTCACTTGTACTTATTCAGCTTAAATAACATTAAATATATGTAATTTAATCATCAGCATCACAGCCTTTAACAGTCCACTGCTGGACATAGGCCTCTCCTTAGAAAGGAGGTTTTGGCCTACTATACCACGCTGTCCAGACGGGTTGGTAAAGGGTTTGTTTCAAGTTTTCCTTCTCTTGGCAGTGATGTTAGCTGCTTATCTTGTTCCTTTAGTCGCCTCTTACGACACCCGTGGAATGAATAGGGGTGGTGGCACTTTGTATTCTTAATCCGTCACCACACGGACGAATTTATTAGACATTAATTACAATATTAAAGACAGCCACGCTGATTTCAGCACGAATGGGCCGGCTCGACCGAGTCAGTACCCTCACACAGAAGTCTAACCTAAAATGACAGCATTCTTGCTGTCGTCTTTCGTTGGTGAGTGTGAGACCGGAGGCCCAATCATTCTGCATCATTCCTCCAGAGGCCGGGAGGGAGAATGATGCAGAAACATCTCAATAAGCCGCTACTGTGGGTCACTATGCTGCATTGTATGGTCTCACAATGAGGATGGTGGCCCCTACTCCTGGACTCTAATCATGCTTTCCATCAGGCGGAGTATAGTCACTTGGATCAGGCTTAAATATAAAAAAAACACATCAATAGTCTTTCATTTTACACTGCTGGACATCGGCCTTTATACGGTCACGTACACTGAATATAAATAAATAATAATGAATTAACATATCGGATATTTTACACACGACGCTATCTAGTTCTAAACTAATCAGTGCTTGTATTATGGATACTAGAAAACTGATGAAATACAAATCGTCATTTTTTGGTAATACATACATATTCATACGAAACACCTAAACTCCGAAACAAGTATTTGTGGATCACACAAACATTTGGTCCACATAGAGGGAAAAATGAGGGAGAAAAATGAGTGACAGGGAAAGAGATAGAGATCCTAATCTATATTATAATGTGAATGTAAGTTGGTTTGTTCCACTTTTACTATGACCTTTGAATTATTATCAATAAAATTAAAAATTGGTCAAGTGCGTGTCAGGTCACGCATAAAATAGGGTCCGTAGTCACCCATACTGGCTTCAAACCGTTTTCAATAGATAATTGATTTTTATTTATTATTTTGTTATTTTTTCAAGCGTAATTTTAAGCGTATTTTACAAGTTAGGCTTACATAACTCCTGAACTAAGTCCTAAAACTGTTTATATACAGAACTTACTAACTCCTCTATTTTTTTAAATTACACTCGAAAAAAAAAATTTACTCTTTAAAATTTGAAAAAACAAATTCTCTAAGATTAAATCAATATCTTTGCTAAATTTCAATAAGTCACTCCCTATCGAAGCTCCCTCTGATACCTCCATCCCCTTAATCCCCCACAATCCCCATCCCCATTGACAGGTTTACGGATAGATTATATTTCGAGAAAGTCAGAAGATTAGGAGCATCTCTAGCGGAATTGTTTTCCAACTCGCATGTTAATTTTAATTGAAAACTTATTTAAATTCAGTCAGAGGGTCTCTTTGGGAAACGGTTATGATATCGTGTGGTAGGGTAGGGTGGAAATACTTTATTATACAATAGTTGTGTCCCGCGGTGTTACTCGCCTAACAAAATAGCCTAATTTACTCTTTACGTCATTAACTTTCTGTTAGAGAAAGTCCCGTCAAAATTGGTGCAGACGTTCAAAGTTCAGACACACATTCGAGATCCTTGAGGTCATCTGGAACTTTGGAACTGACAGTACCAACTCACTGCACAAGGTTCTATGACAAGTCGTTTACTGTACAGGCTGTCCGACTTTGGAATGCATTGCCAATGGCTATAAGGCATGCCAAATCTTTACCTTCTTTCAAAAAACTAGTGAAAGAACACTACCTGTCATCTTAATCCACTTTATTCTATCCTATTATTTTTGTTTGTAATGTTAATGTAAATATTGTATTTATATGTGATGTATAATTATCTATATATGGATTTATTTACTTGTATTAATGTGTATTACAATCAATCTATCTTTGTAATTTACTCTTATACTGATTGGAATTTTATTATAAATGTATATGTAGTTTAGTGTGTGTGTGTGGGAAGGGGGATAGAATGTGTGTGTGTGTGCGTGTGTGTGTGTGTATGCATTTTTTTTTTGTTTACTTTTCGCACCAAAAACTGCCCGTGAATTCGTTCTTTATCAGTCTATTTTTTCCATCCCAAGGTTGCCTGTAAGAAATTGCTTTTTAGCGATAAGGCCGCCATTTGTACATGTTCATACTTTCATTGGAATCCTAGATGTAAACTGAATGAAATGGTGTACAATAAAGATTATTCTATTCTATTCTATTCTATTCAAAGATTACCTGGAACAATCAGACAGACAGACGGACAGACAGACAAAAAAAACAAAAAATTACATATCAGTAGCGTAAATACTTTGATATGCATTTAGTAAAAAACTGGTTATTTGATATTACAAACAAACACTCCAATTTTATTTATTAGTATTGGATAGACTAGCTGAAACTCGCGGTGTTACCCGCGGTTGTTGTTGTTAATCTCGAGCAACGCCGCGGAGCACAGCTAGTCTATAAAAAAATTACTTAAGTTACTCTTTACGTCATCAACTTTCTGTTAGAGAAAGTCTCATCAAAATCGGTCCAGCCGTTCCATAGAATAAATTTATAATTGGAGTGTCTGTATGTAATATCAAATGAAAAGTTTTTTACTAAATGCATATCAAAGTATATATGGTACTAACATTAAAAAATAAAAAAGCGGCCAAGGGCGAGTCGCCAATGAAGGGTTCCGTAGCAGCAAGTAACGTCAACGTGAAAACAATTTTTGTGAGTGTCAGTTCTAAGTATGGGGACCCCCAAAATTTATTGTGTTTTTTCTATTTTTGTGTAAAAATATTAATGCGGTTCACAGAATACATCTACTGACCAAATTTCAACAGTATAGCTTTTATAGTTTCGGGAAAAGGTGGCTGTGACATACGGATGGACAGACAGACAGGCAGACTTGACGAATCTATAAGGGTTCCGTACTTTGCCATTTGGCTACGGAACCCTAGAAAGCTATTTTTTTAAATTAGGGTTTGTCTGTCTGTCTGTCTGTCTATTTGTTCCGGCTAATCTCTGGAACGGCTACATCGTTCCGTTAACTTACGGGCGTCTGAAGCCAAAAGCAAAAAGCTTGTATTATGACAGCCAGACTGCTGTAAAAGGAGAGTTTTTGAAAAAAGCTGTGACCGGTTCTTACTATTTTAAGTGCTTCTCTGTATTTAGTGATTTTGATTCCAACACCTACCTACTTAGAGTAAGTTACTCCTTGTGTTATCAACTTTCACGTCAGCAAAAATCCCGTTCAAATCGGTCAAGCTGTTTCAGATATTACAAGGAATATATCGATAGAAGTACCTTACATAAATACTTGCATATGCATTTAATAAAAACACACACTTTAATTTTATTTATTTATTTAGATAAATTACTCCCAGACATTACAATTATTTATTTGTATCAAACAATTATTAGAGTCTTCAATAGGAACGGCAACAAACAACCACTTAACAGTCAGAACTCTAACGACCAGACCATTCAAAAGACACGTATGTTGTTCACATTACTGCAGTGACAAAGGGTACACGCAATATCTAAAACTGTAGCGACAGGCGGCTAGACTGACGAATGGAATTTCATTACAAACTCAACAATTCTCTTTACCAAGTGCTTATTCTCTTCCAAGTGCTTGGCTGTTCACTATACGTATCATATCTGAGTGTGGCATTAGATTGAAGATGTATTTAATTATGTATGTGGGTATTTGATATTTAGATTTAAAACAAATTTATAAAAATAAATAAAATTGGTGTCTGTTTTTAATAGCAAATGAACAAGATTTTACTGAATGCATCGGTACGACGACTAAAAGGCGATTAAAAAAAAAACTCTGTCTCTTTGAACAGGCTAATCTCAGGAATGTCTCAACCGATATTGACGGGACATTCACTATCAGAAAGCTGAGGACATAAAGAGTAACTTAGGCATTATTTTAAGACTAGTTTTCCTCTGCGGCGTTACTCGCGATTCACAACATTAATCGCAGGTAACACCCTGTGACTCAGGTAGTCAATATAAAACATTACACACACCCCAATACTTTTTTGACAAATTAATAACGTAGCGTCGCCTTGGCGAAATCTGTGATTATAGAATTATATGACAAGCAAGTCTTTGAAAATAGAACCTTAATAATGTTGCTATTTATAATTCGAAAAAAATAATTTTAGTCGAATTTGGACCTCTTGGCGACTACTAATTATCATATTAATATACATAAAGCTTAAGTAATAACCTAAGCTTTTTTGAAGTCAAACAATTTCAATATTAAATAGTTCAACCTAGATTAACTTATCAGTTCCCGAGACACACAGGTTTTTTTTATTCTGTTTAAACCCTAAAATTTGTGAGATCATAATACTTAACTGTTAACGGTCAACTTAGAAGTATCATTAACCAAACCTCTCAACTTACGCTGAACCGTTGACTTGACAAAATATCGCTGTATCAGCAAGCTATTAACAAACAGTATCTGTATATTACGCGCGAAAAGTTTGTCCAGACAATGCGATTAATACAGTAATTGTGGTTTGGACCGGCCTTTTGTGTTCTGGCAACACACCTAATTAAATCTGAAGGGCTACCCGCCCGCCATGTTGTACCACAGATAAATAATAGAAAGAGGATAGCGTTTTCGGCCTATTTTAAGCGGTTCCCTCTGAGATTAGGACAGTTTATTCTCTTGGGGATTGTGCAAACTGGCTTATGTTTTTGTACAACTGTGTTTATATTAGGTATTAAAAAAGATACGGTAAATTACCTATGTACGTGTGTATTTTGGAGATTTGTGGTCAGTTCTGGCACAAAAAGGACCATCCTTTTACCTAAATCTGTACAGGTAACTTGTTGGGTAGTTGAGAGTAATAAAGCTTACAGAGCCCGGTACTAGATTCAGCATTTCATGTAAATAATAATTAAATTACCAAAGTTCTTCGGTGAATAAGAATGCAGGTATTCGAATAAGACTATTGATTAATTCGATTTGTGGTCTCAACTTTATATCCGAGACATAAACCTTTTATTTCTTAACAGTGGACTGCGATAGGCTGATGATGATGATGATGATGAAACCCTTTATATCCGAGAGGGGAGAAGTGCAGTCGCATACACACTTCTATTGCGCTTCCGAGACAGTCTTATAAACATAAAATGCAGAATTTAAATTCATACAGGATATAACATTAAATCTTTTAACTCCTTCCGTGTGAAAATAATTACAATAGAATTATGTTTTAAAACAATAACATCACAAAAACAAGTTAAACTTACATTAAGCTTATATTACGAAATAAGTCTCAAATTAAATATTACTACGTACAAAAAGGTAATGTCTTCTTTGTACTTATGCTCTTACCTCGAAAACTGGCAAATAGATTTGAATAATTATTTTAGTATTCGATAGTTCTCCTATCTGCTTATAGCAGCGGGGTGTCACTCCACAGTTTAGGTATAGTTTGCTGCCTGCCTGCCCGGACTATTACTCTTTACTAATAATCTGTATCTTGCCATTTTTGTTATTTTTATCTTTTTTATAAATTACCATTGGGTGTGTTTCATGTTTTTCATGTGTAATATTATTCTGTGGATAACGATGCTAAGTATTTACCTATTATGTAATTTATTATTGCACAATTGTTTGTTGTCCTAAGTAAAATAAAATAAAAAATAGCTTTTTCTTCGACTAGACATCACGCTAGACTCATCAGGAAGCGAGCAGTTGTTTCAAACGCAGATGAAACTGTAAGGAATGGTCTATAATTCAATCTATATTTTAGGAACACAATTAACTAAACGCAAATATCAAGATTGTCAGAAATCACCTTCGATAAAAAACTATCACCTCGTCTCTACAACAGTGCAGCAAGCTTCGAAGCCGCACAAATGCGTCAAGTGTTCAGGTCAACCACGAGTCCAAGACGCATAGCTAGGATGATCTTCATAACAAGCTGGCGCATGATTGTAGCCGACTAATCCGGATTATTGTACCAAGTGGCGGTATCTATAATCTCTTTTACATATATAGTACATGGGGACATCTTGTCGGTTTTGTTATACTTGTTTTTTAGGGTTCTGTAGTTCATGGCTCGGAAATCCATCCATCCGTCCGGCTGTTCTTTACATAGCGTCCAAACAGTTCTAAAATGATGAAACTTTTCATGAATATATGCATCTATCACGTCGACAAATTGCTACAATAAAATAATGAAAAAAGATTTTTATTTCTGTGTGGGGTAGCGTTAGATAGATGTTTTAAAAATATTGAGAGGTTGCTAGGACGATTTTTTTATTTAGGTATCCGTTTGCGAGTTATTTAACTTTATAGGACATTTTTTATAAAAAAGGACGTTTTTTATATGTAAACAACAATTATTAATTTAAGACGATTTTAATTTTACTTGTTATTGTTTATGACTACGGAACCCTATTCTATGCGTGGCCTGACACGCATTTGCTCAATTTTCATGTTTTGGGACGCAATAACATTGAGATGAGACCGTACAGCGTGCTCCTTATTTAAAAGTCGTCCATGCACTTGTAACTACTCCTGAGCACCAGGGATTCATGGATAACGGTAGTCATTTCTCATCAGGTGACCGGTCTACTTCTTGCCCGCTCTGCCATCACATTACCAGCCTTTGATATCCCACTGCTGATCATAGGCCTCTCCTCAGAAAGAGAATTCTGGGCCTACTATACTAAGCTGGCCATGAAAAATAAATTAATGAGACTTCTGAGCTAATTTAAAATATTTTCGATTTTCTTTAATTTTATAAAAAGAATAGAAAGAAAGAGAAAGAAGAAAGAAAATTATGTATTAAGCATAGGAATATGTATTTATAATAATTATTACATTTGACAAGATGATGTTGAAATTGTATTTAGATTTTTATTTTCTTTAACTGATTAAACTTAAAATGTAAGTATATGGATCTCAAATTTATATGAGGCGTAAATGAAGACTTTAAAATATTTGTAATGAATATTTAAAAGCAAAATAAATTGCGCGGTAAAAGAAATTCAAAGATATAAATAAATGATGACTTGGAAGGGTACTAATATCTGCACAATAATAAACATACATTCTAAATATGACAAATATTATTAATATATCGACTGAATTTGTTCGTATTTTAAGAAACTGGACTTTTAGCCCTGTACATCGTTATTAAATCTTTTTCAAATGCTAGACGCCATTTTGCCCAAATATTATTACACCAAACTTCAACAAAAAGGCGAAAGGTCCATTTTGATGTAGAACCTAGAAATATTTATATAAGAGAGAGAGGCATTTTGTAAGTAAATATTACCGAACCCGTCTATATTGATATATTGATGGCCAAATATCGCCCCAGATATTTGAAGGAAATTTCTTTATCAGGCTTTCAAAATCTTCGACGCTAAAATGTTGAGGAGTTTCATCAAAGTTTGTTTCACTCTTAGGGGAATAAATACCTTGTTGTAATTTTTTTTCTTTATCAAAACAACTCCTGCATTAGGCATATATTCTATGTCGCGGAGTCTTTACGAGTTTACATGAATCGCATACAAAGAACAAAGTATGTGTATGCGTGGTTTGAGCTCACAATACTGAACGCAGTAGAAAATGGAATGGCAGCCGCTTAAACCACTATACCATCCATGCATTCCATCTGAATACTACTACTACAAATCAGAATATCAGTCAGTCAGTCAGTCAGTCACAGTACAGAAGATAAGTAAAAAAAAATCTGCAGGTTTTTGCCACTATCCAGGCAGAGTTAGGATTTCTCATGGCTGACTCGACCGACCGACTCCGACCAGGCGAGGTGATCATGCCTGGCGGGCACTGCCTAATAGTTGATCTTGGGATGTTGTATATATGCTAATCGGTGCGAGAATTTCTCTATCGCGATTCAGGATTAATAGTTATTCCGTATAGTTCATTCCGTGTTTTCTTTCGTGGTTCAGTATTTCAACGGTAGATGGTGTTGTTGTATGTTTTTTCGCTGCGCGGTATGTGAAACTCGCCACACAATTACTACTTTGCTTTTCACCGAATGCAGGAAGTTACCAAAGACTTGCTCTTCCCTCATTATTGTAGAGGAGGGATTTATATTCTAAAGACGCTAATAAACTGTGTGACTATGGGTGGTTGTAGTTTTGCATGATACAAAAATAGAATGCTCACAGTCCATAAAACATAGATTGACCTCTGTGACAGATGGCTGACTGTTTAGTAACTGACAAAATAATTTCGAACAAGCGATTTTATTGTGTGTCACCTATATTTACATTATTTACGTGCAAGTTTCATCACAAATGATTGCAATGGTCTGAATAGTCTTTTTTATTCCTTAGAATTTTTAGGGTCGGCTACTAGTATAACCAGTTTTACTGGAATATCAATTTTTCCACTGAATCAACTGGTGAACTCAATTCGAAAGTTGAACTAGTTGTCAATATATTTGAGGGAACTGCCTTTCCATCAACTACTGTCATAGATGTTCCTGATAACCGGTACTGATGACTTATCGAACTATTAGAGGCACGGACGTGAACCTCCGCCATATTCCACTCCAGGCTGTAATTAAGAATTTCTTTTACGAAAAACCCAATAACAGGCCGACCCGGGAATCGAATTTGAGTCCTCTTGATCAGCATCAGCATTCGCTACACCAACAAGGCAGCCAAATAAAGTGCTAAATATTATCTATAAATATAAAAATTCAGACCTAAATTCATTTGTGAAACAGTGAAAGAGATCAATCTATATTTTTAGGACTATAGTATTGATGCTTATATATTAGCCGACCCTTACCGGTTATCAGCACATGTTTGAAAGATACGGCACTCATAAGCTAATCAAAATAAAAGTTTCACAAAAATTTATATCCCAATAAAAACTTTCGTCAACCCAACGGCAGTATTAAGCTATCCAAGAATCACTTTAACTGTCAAGTATGGAAATCGTCATAAAAAGAGTTCGTATACCCGTCAAACACTCAAAAATCGTCATAAACTGCCACTTTATTATCGAACGAAACGAATAAAGTCATACATGCAAAATATGGCGGCATGTTCCCGCGCAATTTTTATTCTAACATTAAAAGCATTTATGATGTTTTTATTGCGGGGATTGGATAATGGGCTAGATATGGACGTTATATCCGGATATTTTACGACGATTTTAATATGGTAAAAAAACAAAAAATGGCCATAAAAGATTTATCTAGGTTAGGTCATAGGTGAATGATTCAAAGTGAGGTCGAAGTGTAAGCATAATTAGATTACTTAAATTGGTTAGTAGGCAACAGCCTAATAAAGGTATAACAACAAACGCGGGAAACGCCGCAGTATGAAGCTAGTATGAAGTACCTAGAGAGCCTAAGTTACACCTTATATTACTAGCTATCTGTACCCAGTGAAATTCCCATCAAAACCGGTCTAATTGTTTCAGCGATAACCCGGAACAAACATACAGACAGACAAATATTTAAAGATGTTTGATGATATATAGTATAGTAGGCCAAAACCTCCTTCCTAAGGAGAGGCCTATGTCCAGCAGTGGACTGCTAAAGGCTGTTGATGATGATGATGATGATAGTATAGTATACTTTCACATATATTTAGTGAAATCTGATAAGTTTATGTTACAAACAAACAACTGTTTTGTTTTTAAAAATAATAAAGGTGTGTGTGCGATTCACACGCGATAGAAGTGAAACTTCAGTAAATCGACAAAAGGATGAGATGAAATAGTGTGCAATATACATACACACCGACATTTGCTCTCTCGCTCTGGCTCACTAATTTTGTATTTTTGTCTCTTAACTGTCGTTTTTCCGTTGCATCCGGTTTGAAATCACAGCGATTCTAAAGAAGTTTCACTTCAATAATACCTTATTAATAGCAGGGTTTCTTTCCTATCATTATAGTTATGCAATAAAAATATTACAGATTTACAAAGATTGGAGTTAACAATGTTATATTTAATAGACAAAGCCACAGGGAACAGTTAGTGGTCTATAAAGTGAACAGTGAACCATACCAAGGATAACTGCTCAGTAATGTACGCACTTCTAAAGTTTAATAAGCAGTGTATGACTTCCAATGAAGGTTTTGATCACTTAATCTTAGGATGTTACTGGTGTAGACGCGTAATGAAGACTTAACACGTTATTTACTTTATAATATGGTAAGTTGATGGGGTTCGTTGTTAAACGCAATATACTTTTAAACGACTTTGAAGTGGAATTGAAGTTAGGAGGGAATAGTTTTATGTATACAGTTGTCTTAGTTATGGGAATTAAAAGGTATTGTGGCGACTCTATATATCGCGCAAGCGAAAATACAACAACGGCATCCACCGAAAAAACACATATTGACGGAGTAACTAATCCTAGCCAGGTCCGTCAATGGATGGGTTAAGACTCCTCCGTGCCTCGGCAAGGACAAGCATTCGGTGCCAATTGCCATAAGAACGTAATATATGCGATAATCTCTATGGGTTAAAGTCCGACAATAAGTTGTCTATAGAATTCTGATTTTGCCTGACTTGACTTGCAGAAGACTAATGGCAGTTCCTCTTCAGGAAGTCCAATAACACCATTAATTCTCGAACCATCCATCATTGCCGTAATTGGATCCATAAACCATTTAATATTCAAACCTCAGTTACTGCAATAAATGTCAACATTAAAATACGTAATACCGATATAAAACTCACAGAGTACACAAAATAGTTGCGCATACGCAGCTTGCGATGACGTCACTAATTCATACCGAGATGGTACATTAGTGCCGGGTGACCTTAACCCACGCACTGTGAGTCAGCATGCATAAATAAATTTGTTGTTTTGTATCCATGTCCGTATATGGAGTCTTGAATTTAGGCGATAACCTAAGGAATATGACATTTGGGGAATCCCCTCGAAATTCTGGAAATAAGATAAGCTTTATTGACTCTGGTATTTTAAGCTTGGATGCTTATATGAATTTAGTTTATCAGAATTGAACATCCTTTACCTGAGTGGAGTGGCTACAAGCGCTCATAGCCGAGTGGTGACTGGAAACAATCACCGAGGGTAAGCAGATAAGCAATGAAGGCGTGGTCTGTCCTAGATGGGTGACCGATTGTGGCATGATATGTTATGAGCGTTTCCGGAGGTCACGTTAAGCAGTCGGTCCCGGTTGTTATCATAAGATTGCAGTCGTGAAGCTTAGTTGGAGGCCTTCGGACGGCTTTAAAACGTCCAAAGATTACGTAGTCACAACGTATCTTGCCAGTCCCCAACCTTCACTCAGCCAGCGTGGGGACGTATGGCCACAGATTAATAAATAGTTACTACGTAACAGATACATCACTCCCATACAAAAGCGAAAATACCTACGCTATAATAGCCTACAATATCATAATAATAATACCTGCTACTCAGATCGAGAAGAAATGTACCATAAGTACGCGAACAAAGAGTTGATACTGTGTCGCCCGCCGTGCGGGTCACGCGCCAGCGCGTCCTCGTAAGAATGCGCTAGGACCACCTACCTATGATAAAATTATTGTAATAAAACGAATGTTGCGATTCAACCATATTTCTTAATAGACAATCAAATATGTTTAAGTTTTATACAATTCTTTTTTTTTCTCTAAATTCTCTGTTATTAAATTTTATAGTTGAAAATATCCTAAAACGCGTAAATAATGATATGGAAAACAGGAGCATAGCGACGGAAAATCAACGGTTTTTAAAAGTTGTAATATGGTGCTAACAGGCTCTATGTATTTTATCTATATATAATTTATTAATATATATATATATATTTGACTTTTACACCCATCGCCTGCACAATAATTACGTGGTTTCGGCATTACGAAGCGTAAGCGCAGGAAACGAGCTCAGGCGGACGTTTGACGGCCCTCTGTCGAGTTGTATAGTCGACGATACGCCGAGCCGTAGGTAAGTAGCGCGTGGCGTTGAGCGAGTGACGGAGGCCTGGTATGGCCTTAATCCTCTCCTGAGAGGAGACCCGAGCCTAGCAGTGGGACATTAAGGGTTGTTGATGAAAAATTCTTTGTTAGATTTGATTGATTTTCTGGAGCTAACCGATTCCCGTTGCAGTGACGGTACTCTGGGCTATCTGGCTATTGCGTATCATTCGTAATATCTATTCATGTTATGTAAGCAGAACTCCTTACGTATCTTACTTTTCCTTTGTATCTAGGTACCCGTCCTTTCGTCAAACACAATACCTGGGTCTTGGGATCATATACCGTCTGTACAGACAGGCCGACACAGAAACTACGGTTCTTTTTTTTTAAACGCCAACATTGTTCCCTTACGAACTAAAAAAATAAGTCCCTAATATGGTTTGTTACGGCCTTTCTTCCCAGAATGAGTCTTGGTAAATGCTGGCATCTTCTAGCTGTAAAGTACTGTAGCATATCCTTCAATATTGTCGGCTCACAGTCGCACACGCCTACTCATTCATCACTATCATTGCTAACAATCGACTCAACTCAACTGTGTCACTACCGCACGTACTCTAGAGATGGCATAATGCTTCCTTCTTCATCATCATTCATTCATAGTGAAAGAGTGAATGAATAACTTGGTGACACCTCATTCATTCACAGTGAACGAATGAATGTATAACTCACTGACACATACACTACAAGTCATCGATCATCATCAACACCCTTTAACAGTCCACTACTGGCCTCTCCTTGAAAAGGAGATATTGGCCTACTATACCACGCTGGCCAAACGGGTTGGTATAGGGTTGGTTTCAAGTTTTCCTTCTCTTTGCATTGATGTTGTCTTGCGTAGTTTATCCGTTAGTCGCCTTTTACGACACCCTCGGGATGAATAGGGGTGTTGACACTCTCTATTCTTAATCCGTCACCACACGGACTAGTACGAGGTGTAAAACATCTATAAGAGATTTACTTACAGAAACAAATAACTTCACATCATCAAAAATCTGTTTAAACTAAGTATTAAACTTTATTCATAGTTATGTCATAGTTAAGTTAATATTTACTTCGAGCCAGCACACTACCTAGTCAATACCTCTAAGTATTCAGACAAACACTGTTGGTAACTATTATCTGTCTTCGATAGATATTTCTGAATGTAAAATTAGGTCTTGAAGCTCTTGAAACTTACAACTTCAAAGAGATAGCGACGTCAAGAGTATTGTAAGTAACTAACTTGTTAAGTTACAATCAGCTTATCAAGAAGACTTTATAGACTGCAGTCTTAATGGTCTTCAGGATTTAGTTTCGCTTAAGTTAAGGCGAACGCCACGAGTAGAATGCTTAATATGGATTATTTTCAATTAAAATATGATAAACTTAGGGAATGTATAATAGCTAAGTTTAAAGTATGAGAAAATGTATGTTGTGTAGTGTGACTTATTACATATTTATTGATAAAGAGTTTCTCAAGATTTCTTGTACATTTAAATCTGGTCTGACATTCAACAATTATGGTGTTATAATACACCCACATACATACGTGAATCCAGGAAGCATGACACTTTTTTTTCGTGTAGTCAAGTACTGGGCCCGCCGCATATAAATAAGAGTTAACACCAAGTCCTGGACTTCATCAAGAGAGCCATTTAACGATACAAGTACATTTAATAAACACCACACACAAAACAAGTCGTAGACAACAAGTGTTTAGCAAAGTTTTCGTTAGTGAGTGAAGTAATTTTAGGACGACTCAGAAGACCAACTTAAGAATTACAGCATTTGTGCTGTCATATTTTGTTGGTGAATGTGAGACTGGAGGCCAGATGATGCAGAAGTATCTCACTCGGCCTCCATAGTGTGGGTAACAATGAGGATGGTGACTATTACTCATGCTTTCCATCAGGCGGAGTGGAGTCGTTGTACCGGGCTTAAATATAAATATACATAAAAAAACTTTTTATAGACATCTTTCGCATTAGGAATATTAATCCTATGTTGAGGGAGACTTTACAAATTTACATGAAACGGACACAAAGTAAACTCAGACTCAGAACAAAAATTTGTGAATCATACAAAGTGTTTTACCACGTGAGATTTGAACCCATAACACTTAGCGTGGCGACCGCTTAAACCGCTAGGTCAACCGTGCACTCCTAATCAGGCAGGCATGGTTATCACAATCAGGCATCCTAGTAAAATTATTGTCTCTATCTACATATATTGCACGTTGTTATTATTTTATTCGTAGACGTATTCAGAGGGATTTTACTGCCGTACCTCGACCCCTTCAATTCCTGTAACTGTAATTCCAAAAAACTGTATTTACAATCATCAACAACCCATAACGTCCCACTACTGAGTTTGGGTCTGCTCTCAGGAGAGGGTTAAGGCCATACGTCAAATAAATGCTGTTTTAAGCTCACAATAAATGCTGACACTTGGTCCGTTTAGACTTTCTGCCAAGTTTTCGTCTCAAAGGTCGCTTGGTGTAGCAGATATGAAAAGAAAAACACATCAACTATTTTTTATTCTGTACGAGTTGTAAAAGTACGAAAGGTTATTGTTAACCGTCGACCGGGAAATTTCAGGGGACGGAATTGTTCAAATTCTCACAAACTGCGAGCATATAGTGTATCTGTCTATCTATATGTAGAAAATTATCGTGTCACAATGCTAGTTGCCATACTCGTCTAAAATATACAATATATATATAAATAAAACTGTTCCGTTCCTGACTGATAGACAAGGCACAACCGAAACTTCTGGGTACAGAAAGCTGAAAGGCATGTGTCTTCCTTGAGGAGCGTAGGCAAGCACTAAGATAGGATTTAAAAAATTCCAGCCCTAAGGGGGTAAAAAAGGCAATCAAAGTTATACCGTAGAATAACACGTAGGCAAAGCCGCAAACAAAAACTACTAGATTATACCTAGCTTATATTATATTACCAGGCGGAACCGCGTACACAAGATAGTCCACCATATTCCTAACCTACTTGTGAAACAAACAACAGCAATAAAACTAGGTCTTGTTCTACCGTTGTAGCTACAAAAATGTCTGGCACAAGATTAATTGTATGAATGATGATAGGTACATCCCGGATGCTGTTCAATTACCGAAATTTATACACTATGCTAATATTTATTGCAATGATTGCACAAACGGACAATTTCCTTTGTTATTACTATCTTTTTTATTACATTATACATCACTACATAGTGTTCTATTATGATTTACTGCCGTTCTGGGTGGCTATTTAACTTATTTTTAAGCTAATGTATAGCTTTAATCGCGGGCTTTGAGCGCGGCGACCGAATCAAGAAATTCCGTAACGGAAAAACCTAACATCCTAAAAAAGGATAGAGCATATGATTGTAACTGCAGTGCGACAAGAATGTGGCGGCACCGTGTTCTTTAAGCAGATTAGCGCATGCGTGCTGCCGCCACCGGCCGTTATCCGTTGCCTTGACAACACAGTCATTCTAGATTCTTCTTCTTTTTTTATTTCGTTTTTTTATTCCATAGATATGATAGAAAATAATTTAATGTAACAAAGCGAGGGGTGCTTTCTGAAAATATTTCAATAACGTCGCCCCACACTTTGTTACATTAAAATAATTTCCTACTTTTTAGTTTAAAAGCGTGATTGTTAAGATTTTTAAAACTATTTTTAGAAAGATTAAAAAATACTAATTTCATTTCAATTTAGTCACCTTGTCAGGCCGTAAATAAAAAAAAGCTTTTTTGAAACCGATTTAGTACCGTATATACCTTTATATGCATTTAATAAGAAACTGTTAATTTGATATTACAAACAGACAGATCAATTCTATTTATTTGTATAGATAATAATCAAAAGTTCACAAGTTTCACACAGGAGCTGGTCTAGTTACTCGACTTATATCGATTAATGACATTCAATGCCCTTTAGGAAGGGCCGTAGAATATTAATTGGGTCAATTTAATATCAATACCATGCATTACTTCGTTCTTTCTAAGTTCGTAAAGCTGCAAAATTTATCTTTTCTGAGTAATAATAATAATAAATATTTTCGGACATCTTACACACAACGTCATCTAGTCCCAAACTAAGCAGAGCTATGGGTACTAGACAACTTATAAATATATAAACATACTTTTTTTTTGTAATTATTAAACATTAAAAACACATATTATACAAAATATTTGGTGATCACACAAATATTTGGACTGACTCAGGAATTGATCCCGAGACCTCTTGATCAGCAGCCGCATAGGCTAACCACTAGACCAACAAGGCAGTCAAAAGTACATTGTCACCCTTTGAAGGTTTTGGATGGATCTTGTTTCACCGAATTTCAGCCTTTTTAGTGCCATAGATGTTTAGTTTATTTGTATAAATATTAAAAAAAAAGTCTGTCTATGTGTCTCTCTGTTAGACTATCTCTCTTCGATCTTGTCGAATAGTCGTACCTTTGGATAATGATAGGGAGGGAACAGGAAGTGCACCTGAACAGAAAATAAAAGAAATATTGATTTTACCTTAGTAAGGTACGTATGATAAGCGAATGCATAACGCAAAATATTAGAATGTATTTTGGTTTAGGTACTGAATTCTGACTATTACTTTAATATAAAAATTATAGAACCAGAATTGAACCCAATAACCTACATTTCCATGCAGTGATAGTGCCCCACTAGGATATCTTGCCAACTTACATTCACAAAATCCGATCATACAACTCCGAGTTCAACGACCTGTTACAGTCACATGAAACCCTATCTACCTCGTTCTAACACATTAGCTTCTTTATATTCTATCTCTATCCCACCTATTGTGGAACGTGTAACTGACAAGCATTGTTAAGAGTTCTTAATCGTTGTTTTCCAACAAGATACTTTGTTACTCGATTAGTTAGTGGTTTGTTCGGGTTGTGTGTACATATCGGCACTGTGTCAATATTATATTGCACACAGAGGAGTTTGATGTCTTTATAAGTATGTGTAGTCTTTTGGATTGAAGCTTGCGGAATTATTATATTACGTACTAACTGCCTGGCTGGTCTAGCGGTTAGCGTATGCGACTGCTAATCAATAGGTCTCGGGTTCAAATCCCGGGTCGGGCCAAAAAAGTGTTTTTGGGATTTACTTAGGAAATTCCTAATAGCTGCCTGGAGTTTGGAAGTGATTCACGCCCGTGCCTCGGAGAGCACGTAAAGCCGTCGGTCCAAGTTGTCATGAACATCTATGGCAATCGTTATTGGGAAGTCAGTGCCCTCAAATTTACTGACAATTAGTTCAACCTTCGAATTTCAGTTCTCCCTTAGGGTTGCGGTGGTCCGATGCCAGTCGCTCCGTGGAAAAACTGATATTCAGGTAAAACCGGTTGAACTAGTAGCCGACCCCAAATATACTTGGGAATAAAGGCTAGGAAGATGACGTACTAGCTGAATCCCGTGGTGTTACCCGTTGTGTATGCTGTTGTGAATGGCGAATAACGCCGAGGAGCAGAGCTAGTTCTAAAAATTATATATTTAATATTACAGACAGACACTCCAATTTTATTTATTGAGGTGTTGCCCTGCGTTGTTTGCTCCTTTATTCCGCTCTAATAATAGGAGTATTCGTTTCATAATCCATAGCCAGAAGTTTCAGCATTAAACAAATTATTTGGACTAAGGAAAAACCTATAGTAATTATACTAATTAACCCCATTCCTCTTTCCTCCGCTAAAGGTCAGTAATTATATCTGACGAGTTACAAAAAGCGGACGCTTGTCGGACTTAACAAATTAGTAAAAGCATTGAGTCAGCCATGTTGTTTATTAGAAAATTCTTTAGTGGACCTCGGAACCAGAACTAATAGATGTAGACATTACTAGCTGAACTCTGCCACGCTTCGCTGTCTGACAATAAGGAACAAAACGCACAACAAAAAAACCGACTTCAAAGAAAAACTATTCCGAGTACTGAGTCGCGACAGGTGTGCATATGATATATGAGAAGGTCTCTCGATTTTTCCAGGATCCTATCGTCAGCTTCTGGTTTCTTCTTCTGGGCAAGCTCTATGACAAAAAAAAGTAATAAAATACAGTCGCATTAATAACCTCTTTCTTTTTTGAAGTCAAGAAAGTCATCATTGTGACATTTTTTTCTCTTTTCTTCAAGTGACTCTACTCTGCCTGATGGAAAGTATGAGTGGAATCCAAGAGGGGACACCATCCTCATTGTGAATATAGACAGTGCACTACACTTTGGCAGCTTAATGAGATGCTTCTGTCTCATTGAGCCTCCGGTCTCATACTCACCAACGAAATACGACACACGGATGCTGTCATTTTTAGGTTTATAGAATAGAATAGAATAGAAACTCTTTATTTGCACACTTTGTTACAGAGTTATAGTACATTAAATGACATATATA
This sequence comes from Phragmatobia fuliginosa, assembly GCA_932526445.1. Lineage (NCBI taxonomy): Eukaryota > Metazoa > Arthropoda > Insecta > Lepidoptera > Erebidae > Phragmatobia > Phragmatobia fuliginosa. The sequence goes on from OW052070.1 coordinate 19,652,768, forward strand.
TGTAGTGTACAAAGGGCGGCCTTATTGCCATAGGCAATTTCTTCCAGGCAACCTTAGGATGGATCAATATGTATCGGAGAGACGGTGGTAGTCGACTGTGCATCGAGCTCTGTAGTAAATAAAATATATATATATATCCCTCATTATACAGACCTACATGCATACATACACACACAATACTTAAACATACATATATATATATATATACATACACACACATACACATATATACATATACATACATACATACATACATAAATATAACTAGTTAATTAAATGAAATTCTAGAAACAAAACCATAAATTACATATCCTTGATCGTGATTACCTAAGTTATGATGCATAGTATTCGTGAACCATTTTTTTAAATTTAGTTAGTGTTTGCGCTTTCTTAATATTTGTCGGCAGTGCATTCCATAATCGTATTGCTTCAACAGTAAACGAATGATTATAAAATTTGGTGGAATGCAGAGGCATCTCCAGTCTCAGATTTTCGGATGACCGCAGACATTTTGCATGTGTGTCATTGAGGAACTTGAAACGTTCTTTGAGATAGAAAGGAGCTCTGGGATTAAACAATATGTTATAGAGAAGAGTTAGAATATGAGTATTCCGGCGAGAGCGAATTGGAAGCCACTTGAGCATTCGACGGAATTCAGAGACGTGATCATATTTTCGTAGGCCAAATACAAATCGTATACAGAGATTTTGAAGTCGCTCAAGCTTATCTAGTTGTGCTTCAGTGAGATCAAGATAGCTGACATCGGCATAGTCGAGAACTGGGAGAAGAAGTGCTTGTGCAAGTGCAGCCCTAGTTGCAGTCGGAAGAAAGTTTCGTAGTCTTCGGAGAGACCCGACAGAAGCAAATAACTTGCGACTAACTTCTTGCATTTGTGAACCCCAGGAAAGAGTACTATCGATGTAAATACCCAAGTTTTTGACACTAGTACTAATCTCAAGGTTAGTGCCATTGAACTGTATTTGCGGCAGCTGTGTCCAGTTAACCCTTGAGATCATTCCGGGACTGCCGATAATACATACCTGCGTTTTTACAGGATTAACCTTGAGGCCGTGGTTAAGACTCCAATCGCTAATGCGACGCAGGTCAGCATTAATTGTATTGAAAGCTTCCGGTAATAAGTTAAGCTTGGCTTGTGTATATATTTGTAGATCGTCTGCATAAAGATGGTAGTGAGAATTTAATTGAGTAGAGATAGAGTTTATAAAAACTGCGAAGAGTAACGGAGATAGAACGCCACCCTGTGGTACACCAGCAGAAATATCGCACCAGGAGGACATTGAGTCTTCGATGCAAATACGTTGCCGGCGACCAAACAGGTAACTATGAAACCAATCAATTGTCCTTGGAGATATGTTAAGAGACCGTAGTATGCCAAGCAGAATGTGAAAATCTACAGTATTAAAAGCGTTGCTGAAATCGAGTAAGGTGAGTACTGTGATCATTCCACTGTCCATGCCCAGTCTGATGCTATCTGTGATATGTACCAGCGCAGAAGAAGTGCTGTGACCAGGACGAAAGCCGGATTGGAAGGGATTCAATAATGAATTTTTGGAAAGGAAGCTACTCAGCTGAGAGTGGATAAGGCGCTCGAGCACTTTGGATAGGAAAGGTAAAATGGATATGGGCCGATAATCAGAAAACGAAGAGGGTTTGGATTTTTTAGGAAGAGGGATTAGTTGAGCATCTTTCCATGCAGTTGGAAAAACACCACTTGTGATGGAGTAATTCAGGATGTTGCATAGGATAATCAGGATTTCGTCAAGGATAGGGAGAATCATGTTTCGGCTGATACAATCACTACCGACTGCACTCGACGAGATCGCTAGGATGGTCTTCTTAACATCACAAACAGACAGTTGATCAAACATAAAAGATGGATAGTTGGGAGTTGGAGTAGAGGAAAGATTTCTTAAAGTATTGGCTTTAGTGTTATTACTAATGTCAGAAGAGGCAGAGAAATGTTTATTAAGTGAATCAATGTTAAAATTTTTAGGAATAGAGTTTTCACGAGACTTTCCAACTCCCAATGTTCTTAGAAATTTCCAGACTTTTGCTGGATCTCCGTTTTCTACGGAAGAGTGAATATGTTGGCGTTGTGCGTTTCTACACATCTTATTGCAGAGATTTCTTAGGTACACATATTTTTCCAGGTTAGCATCTGTTGGTCGACGCTTATATTTGCTTTTCGCTGAACACTTCTTGGCCATAATCTGTTTTATCTCCTCAGTGAGCCATGGGGCAGGTAAATGTTTGATTTTAATCGAACGCAGAGGCGCGTGCATATTGTACAGTTGTATTAATTTTTCATTGAATATTGCAACTTTTTCATTCACACACTGGGAATCTAATAAAGCAGACCAGTCAATGTTACGCGCGTCTTCTTTAAGTTTGGCAAGATTCATTCCACTAAAATTACGTTGCACAAGAATTCTCGGCTTTGCCTTGGGGGGACGGATAGCGTAAGAGAGAAATATCAAATCATGATAAGAAAATGCATCAGCAGGATACTGACCATGGCTGATGACATGTTTGGTAGAAGAGACAAGAATAAGGTCAAGAAGAGAGGGAGTACAGTTAGGAAAATGATGTGTAGCATCGAGTGATAAAAGTGATAGATTGTTACATTCCACCACTTTGGTTAGCGAAGAAGAGCGATAGTCTTTTTTTAAGAGGCAAGTATTGAAGTCACCCAATATTATTGTGTGGGCATAAGAAGGAGATAATTTTTCAAGCTATTTTTCGAAAGAAGAAAAGTAATTAGTACGCAATGATGGAGAGTAATAAACGCCTAGTAGAATTTTTGCATGATTAATGTCTAATTCTAAAAAAAGGTGCTCACCCGCGTCCGGTGGTGGGGGTTGTGAGGATATACTTACTATGGTGAATGGAATATGTTGTCTAAGATATATACCAACACCACCCCCACCACCCATCGCGCGATCGTTCCTTATAAGATGGAAGCCTGGAAGACTATAAGATGTAGATGGTAAACAAGGTTTTAACCATGTTTCGGAGACTAAGATGGCGTGTAAGTTTTTACAGGTAAAAGTAGCCAGCATATCGGGGAAATGAGCTGGAATACTCTGGGCATTAATATGGACTACATTAAAATTCCGCGGAGCATCCGAAAACCGACACTGAAGATTTTCTTGAAGTGAGGGTACACTAACAAAACTAGTATTATGGCTGTTGGAAGAATAAAAACTGTCATCATCACTACATATCAAGTCAGACATAATAACGTATCAAAATAAATAAGATAATACAAATAGCAATATAAATAATTATATATATTATATATATATATAAATATGTTAATAAAATAACAATAAAAGTACTCAATAAAGTACCAAGAAATAAAAAAAAATAAAAAATAAAAAAAAAATTTTTAAAACAATACAAAATTATTCACTTTGATCCACCCGCCAGTCATGTGTTTGACATTTTATCACACAAATTAGCCACTATTAACTAAATCAAGCAAAATAAAGGAAGAAAATAACATGTAAAAACATTGACGACCTTGACGGTTAAAAATAAATTAATAATAATATAATAGTACTTTACATGCATCTGAGTGAACTTCTTGTGCAAAAACACAATGTTCCAAACTATTGTATTACTGTCGCAACAACGATTGACACTTGACAGTCTGGAACGCAATTTTGACAGATAATAAAAGTATTGTAAAAGTAAGGTAAATTAACAATAACAATATTAACAATAAATTAAGAGTATTTTTATGTTGTAGGAAAGTGATTTGATTAGTTATATATAGCACTATTGGTAGAGTGGAAATGTTTAAATTTCACCCAGACAATGCAACGCTATTCTGTAACACATAACAGAAACAAGTAATCAAACAAACATCAACATGTAAACAAACCATACATAGCACTTATTTTTTGGAACTGGCAGCTGCTCTTTTCTGTTTTGGAGCTTGGGTTTTGGTTGCAGTGGCCTTTTCCGTAACCACTGACCTTATCTGGTCGAGATCCGCGACAGAAGCTATACGGTGGCGTGAACCGTCAGAACTTATAACAAAAACCGAACCTTCCTTGGTCCAACATTTCGTGATCCCGTATTCCTCGCGTGCTGCCATAAAGGCTAAGTGTCGCGACCGGGTCAGAAACTCCGAGAGGGTCACACCAGTGCCCTTGAGTTTAGTTTTGGACGCCCAGGCTCTGTCCCGCACTGCTACTGTTTTAAATTTTATTAGAATGGGTCTTGGTTTGTCACCAGAAGATTGTCGACCCATCCTATGACAGCGGCTAATGTCCTCAGATGTAAAAGAGCTCATTCCCAACTTACTTACTGCGATGTCCGTGACCAGCTGCAGTGTGTTGTCATCTTTTTTTTCTGCAACACCGTGTACCAGAAGAATTTTGCGGCGGCTGCGGGTCTCCATATTGTCCAACTCACTTACAATTGCATTCATCTGACTCTTGAAGGACCGCAGGGTATCAAGAATGAGAGCTTTAAATGAATTGAAGTCCTCTGCGAGACTAGTCAGACTAGCATTATTGGAGGTCTTCTTTGAGAGATCCGCTTCAAAAATCGCCATCCTCTTCTCAAAAAACTCCTGTAGCTCTTGCAAACTGCTCATTGTGAAACTGTGATTACCTTGTTATTTTGTGTTTTGCAATCTTAGTTATTTTAAGGATATAACACTGGACTAGCAGGTATTTATTTTAAAGATTTATTTTAATCATTAAAATTATATTAAAATATGGTTTTTCTATTTTTAATTAATAATTGTAATTGGAGCTTTCAAAAAGTGTGTTATACTTTCAACTACCCACATTAGGTTTGTCTTTTGTGTAAGGGTAGTATCGCCCATTCATGCTGAAATCAGCGTGGATCTACTATCAATTTAAGGTCAAACGGTGCAGTACTTTTGAATTGTTGAGACGGATATAAATGAACATAACATTTCCATATATTAAAAAAAACGGTTTTAGGGCCACCGCACACTAGCTACTTTTAGCATCGGCGATCGGCGATTTGGCGACTGCATCAATGCTGCATCGCGTTTTAGCGACTTCCTGCGTTCGATCGCGGTATCGGAAACGCGCGTTTTAGGGACTGCTCAGATGCCAAATCGATGCTACCGGCATCCGAATGTGTGCGGAGAGTATCGTTCAGCTGCTGTGTCGCGCTTCTAAAAAGCGACTCAATCTCTGCGTTTGGCGTTTTTAAGTGCGCGGTGTGGAGCGTTCGGTCGCCGTATTCAGCTTCTAAAAAGCGACTAGTTGCCGATCGCCGATGCTAAAAGTAGCTAGTGTGCTGTGGCCCTTACTTATTGTGACATATCAGACCACTGCCGTCCGCTGTGTTACCACTTATCGTGTGTGTCCTGGGTATACCCAACAAGTTTTACAATTTCAAAAGGGTAAAGTCTCTTAGAGTGACAATTTTAAATTACATTGGCAACACTGTCATCGATTTCTTCGAAGAACTTTTTGAACAGTTCTGTTTCAGTTGTTTTGTGTGTTGCGGTTTTAGTATTAACAGGCACTGTGGTTATTCTCTTTGAGATTTTTTTCGGTCACAGGAAGAGCCACAGAACAGACAATAAAGTATTTTTCTCTGTTCTGTGGGAAGGAGAAAAGGATAATTCAACACCAGCTGTATATAATTAGTGTAGTAGATGTTTACGGACCTAAAAATGATACCTCTGTGGTTTGTTGCGGTACTTCTTCCCAGAGTGAATCTTGGGAAACGCCTTTTAACTAAATTAACTTAAAGATTTACCTACAAAAATAAAAACATTTTAAACGAACTAGACATGTAGGGAACCACTTTCTCACCTTATATGTATGTAAGGAAGAACAAGATAGATTTCTCAACAGTTACCTTATATGTATGGTATTTCTGATAGTTGTCACTTCAAAGCAAGTTCGTGTATACCGACGACAATATTAGATATGAGTGTCTTACAAAACAATATTGTTTACCCGTACTTAATATCAATGGTGTGATAATAAATGCAATAACAATGTTCGGTGTTATAATTTTGATTATATTATTATTTACATTGATTATATTAACTGTTTTTAGGCTTTCACTAATTTGACACATACTAATGTTTATAATGTAAACCGGTTTATTATATTGTCTAACTTTTGTCCGCGACTCCGCCCGCGTGTAGGTCCGTCATGGCGGTAAATAGTAGCCTATGTGTTATTCCGATATGTAAGCTATATTATTGTGAAGTTTCATGAAAATCCATTCAGTAGTTTTTGCTTGAAAGAGCAACAAAAATACAACTCTAACGTTTAAGTCACATCTAAAAAAATATTTACTCAACCAACAAATGACTTAATGTCGCCGTGTGTATGTTATATATTTAGTTACCTCATCGTCAGCATTACTCCGTTTAATATCTTATTCATAGTAACCTAATATTCGTGTACGTCATTTATTTTGTTGAATTTCTGAAACACCAATTTCAAACTTAACATTAATATACGCACTTATTACCTTCAGGTGTTGCTGAAAACCAGCGCTGTACCGTAAGTGGTGCAGCATTATGCTGAGCAACATCTATTTTTAGGGTTCCGTAGCCAAATGGCAAAAAACGGAACCCTTATAGATTCGTCAAGTCTGTCTGTCTGTCTGTCCGTCCGTATGTCACAGCCAATTATTTCCGAAACTATAAGAGCTATACTGTTGAAATTAGGTCAGTCGATGTATTCTGTGAACCGCATTAAGATTTTTACATAAAAATAGAAAAAAAACAAGACATTTTGGGGGTCCCCATACTTGGAACTGAAACACAAAAAATGTTTTTTCATCAAACCTATACGTGTGGGGTATCTATGAATAGGTGTTCAAAAATGATGTTGAGGTTTCTAATATCATTTTTTTCTAAACTTAATAGTTTGCGCGAGAGACGCTTCCAAAGTGGAAAAATGTGTGTCCCCCCCCCCTCTAACTTCTAAAATAAGAGAGTGATAAAACTAAAAAAAATATATGTTGTACATTACCATGAAAACTACCAACGAAAATTGGTTTGAATGAGATCTAGTAAGTAGTTTTTTTTTTAATACGTCATAAATCGTAACACGCAATTTACCTTTCATCCAATCAATACACTAGTATAAAAACATCAATGAAAGTTACAACGAACTACAAGAACTTTATATGATGTTACTTGCTGATACGGAACCCTTCATGGGCGAGTCCGACTCGCACTTGGCCGCTTTTTTAATGTACACTGCGACGCAACCGCAAAGCAAATGTTCGTATTGTGTTTTTATTATGTATGTATTGTAAAATTGTGTTAATATATACCTGTTTACATGATGTACACCATTATCATTACTAATAACGCAATGCCATGTAATACCAAATATTATTTGACTGTTTGCAGTGACATTAAAATAAACGTATTTTCTTTCTTTCTTCTATACGTACTCACAAACTTTCGCGTTTATAATATTAGTAGGATATTGATTTTGCGCCTATACCGGCTTCTAATATTCTTAGATCACTTACGAATGTTATCATTTCTGGCAAATTGATACAAACACACTCTCAAACTTTATAATATTAATATGAATGCCGTGGTATCATGGTCATCCCATTTTTCGATAATAAAGACTTAATAACATAATGCTAATTATAAAACTTCTTGCCAATGTAACCACGTTTTCACAAAAGCTTCAAACAAATTAATATCTGTAAAATATCCAATTTTTAATACTAAAGACTAGTTAATGCCTGCGGCTCCGCTCGCGTCCTAGGGGTATGAAAAACAGATGTTGGCCGATTCGCAAACCTACCCGATATGCACACAAAATTTCATACAAATCGGTCCAGCTCTTTCGGAGGAGTTTAATTACATACACGACAATTTCTTAAATAAGATAGAAATCAGAAAATAAAACCCCTAAACCAATTTCTCGAACAGATTCTTCCTTCGCATAATACGTAATTTATCACATAATTCGGTCCGACATCTAGGAGGGTCTGCTGAATGCCATGAGAGTATCGACAGATGTCCCTTCCCTCAATACCCTGAATTAATGGCGGGGACCAATGGCCGCGGGATGATTGACATATGATTAAGCGTTTGTGAGACTGATAAGGTCGTCTATAGGGTTATGTTTATCTATTACTTGGAGATAAATATAATTATGTTTTATTATATAAATATAAAACAAGCCGTGCGATTTCTTCATTTGTTTAAGTTAAGTCGATTACACTACCGTTCGATAGATGGCGCTGTGTGCTAACACTAGATCGCACTATCATTAGGTTACGGCATATAACGTAAAGTGATTTGTTAATTCGTTTTTTGAACATTCTTTCAAGTATTGTATATTGGTTTACATAGTGAGAACTAGTTGTTAACAGTCAGTAGTATCATTTTACGAGTCTTGAGGATTTATTTGTACACATTCTTTATTACCTAGGGGTAAAAAATAGTCTTAAGTCTAATTCTCAGACCTTGTTTGTTTAGTTGAACCCGCTAATCTTACGAACTACTGGTCAGATTTGAAAAATTATTTCATTGTTAGATAGCCTATTTATCCTTTTTTAGGGTGTTAGGTTTTTTCGTTACGGAATTTCTGGATTCGGTCGTCGCGCTCAAAGCCCGCGATAAAAGCTTTACAATAGCTTAAAAGTCTACGACGGCATACTTCTCTTGTCTATCTTATAAGCGGAGATCGGAATTGGGTGTGTGAAAATACCTAAAGTTTGCAGCGGGACATAATATGGAGCTGTTACAACCACTTAAGTTAAACCGGGTTTGAATTTTATCGGTTTAGTTTTGTTTTTTTTTTACATGTTCCTTTGTTACCTTTGAAACACCGAACTATAAACATTTACAAGCTGCTAATACAGTTCTAAATAAATTTTTGGTTTGTACTTTTCCGGTTAAAATTCGGTCTTTTAGTCCCAATTGTACTTTGTCGGTCAAACACAGAATTTTATATATCTGCAAAATGCTAATGCGGTTTTAATTTCTTTTTTTGATCTGTATCTTAAGTTAAAAAGTTTTGCTACAGGTTGATGCAAGGAAAACGAACATTTTCGCGTCTTTACATAGTTTTGAAGTCGTCTTTTTTTTAAATTATTAAACCTGCTCTGCATAAAAAAATAAATTAAAAACATTTATTTCAATTGCAAGAACAGTGGTTGTAACAGCTCCATATTATTATTGCAAACTTACTGCAAACTTTAGGTATTTTCACACACCCAATTCCGATCTCTGCTTATAAGGTACTACAAACACGCTTTTAAACTAAAAAGTAGTCTACTTTTTAGTTTAAAAGCGTATTTGTTTAGTTTTTTAAACATTTTTTTTTGGAAAAAAGACTAATTTGTTTAAACTTTTATCAAATTAGTGTATTGTCATCGGTCCTCGATAAATTTACAAAGTTTGAACGAAATCTGGCCTTTCAAAGTTGGTCAAAATCGCACTCAAAGAAGTCGGTTACAAACAAACAAACATACAGGTGAAGCTTATAAAAAGCGTACACGCTTTTCATTAGCTTCACCATGCTGTTTGTGATTGTGCTAGTTTAAATGAGCTATTTCTTTAAGGTTTATCTGTAACAGAATTAATGATAGTCAAGAAACACTTTTGTTACACAGCAATTACTAATCAACAATAACATTATAAACCTATCACTATAGATAAAAAAAATCCTAAGGTCAAACCAAAAGAGTTTTTTTTTTTTTTTTTTTTTTTTTTTTTTTTTTTTTTTTTTTTTTTTTTTAAAGACAACTCCCGCATTAGGAATATAAATTCCTGTGTCGCGGGGGACTTTACAAACATACATGAAACGGACACAAAGAACACCCAGACTCAGAACAACAAATTGTGAATCACACAAAGTGTTGTCCTACGTGGGATTTGAACCCACGACACTTGGCGTAGTAGGAAGCGGCGTGGCGACCGCTTAAGCCACTAGGCCAACCGTGCAGTCAATTTTAGTTATATTATGTCAATGTTTTACTATGTTAAAAAATTGGCGGGAACAAAAACAGTTTTATGTGCCAATCATCTAATATGTCGTCTGGTAATCCTTATCCCTTCAGAGTAGTGATAGCTTAGAGTTTTATTGATGACATTTATAACGCTTTAAAATAACTTTATAAAATGGTATTTCATCATTTACGAAAATACCGAGTTTAGGGCTTAGTAAGGAGTTTATACCCTACTTTTCTATTAATTAATACTCTTCCCAGTCATGACTTCCCAGACCAGTACGTGTTGTTCTATAGACGAAGGGAGAAATTGGGTAAAGACGATAGACGACTGCCGTAGAGGCGACATCTCAAGGCTCGAGGAACTCGGTGGCTTCGGGGCAATCAATAATGCAGACTGCTCGCCGCTGCAGCCGAGAGAATAATATATTTAATCATCATTCTGGTATAGTACAGCGTCTGCCTCGTTAATAGTTTGGAATCAAACGTGTGTGGTGATGAATGTTTTTTTGTTTCATGTGAATGTCCAACATGTTCTTTTCACATAAATTTTAAAATTACAACAATGTGTCACAAGCGTAACATTATTTTTCAATGGAAGTATTTAAAAATATTTATTCGATTCAGTCGTTGACCTACACCCATTGTTAAATCAATAGAAGCGGTTTACGCACGAAGTTTGTTGAAGTAAACGTCGGTAATTTCGTCTTTTTTGGTTGAAAACATTCTTATATTAGACCGACCTATTTATTTAAACCGTCGAAGGCAGTAAAGGTCGACCCTAATTTCAAAAATAGCCTAATCCCCACTTTATCGAGTGGGCAAAAACCGCGCGTAAACAAAATGCCATCGCGAAAATGGCAACCATTTTCATTCATATTTCGTCGCGTTCCAACGATTACGGTTTGTGAGGAAACGGTTGGGTTCTTTTTTTCGCGGCAATTTGGGCGGTATTTCCACTGGACTTTTTGCGGCCACTTTTAATCGGTGTTGCTATTTTAGAGAGCTCGTCGACGAACGTGCTTCATTTTAGGTACAATTTCAACGATTCTTATTTTGTATGTCTACAAGTCTTTCTAAAACGGTTTTAATTAGGGATTGCATTTGTTTCAGATGCATATAATACAAAATATTGTACGATGACGTGACGATGCTGCTGCAGCAGGCGTCGTCGTCGCCTGGTCCAAGCGGCACGGCCAGTCCTAAGCTAGCTCCCAGTCCAAGGCCTAATCAGAGTCCAAGTTTTGGAACTAGACTGACTGGCAGTCCAAGTCTGAGTGATGGAGCGTCTGGCTCGAACAGTCCCAAGTTGGGCGCCAATAGTCCGAAGTTGGGGGCTAGCCCGAAGTATGGGAGTCCTCGGCTTGGAAGCGGCAGTCCGAAACCAGGGCGAGTTGCGCTGGAAGACGAGGCAGCGTTGGAGAGACTTCAGGCTGAATTGAAGGAGGGCTGGACGGTGCACACGGGGAGAGATGGCAGACTGTATTATTGCAAGTAAGTGGAATACACATTAATATTATTAATACTTAATCTCTGTTTAAGTTATTCTTTTAGAGAATATTTTTACCGACGTTTACTTCGGAATTTCAGGTTTTGTTTCCTTATAAATTTGAATGTGCGTACATAGGTGAGTATGTTTTCTATTTGGAACGTAACATTGACCTGCTTTAAATATTAGGAAATTTACCGAAAATGTTTCGCCATATTTTTCCGCGAATCGTATTTAAAAAAGAAACAGATGTAAAATTTCTCATATAGTGATAATTTTCTTCATCTTTTCAAGTCAATCGAAGTTTTAGTGGGGAAATAATAATGGAATTTCTTAATGAGAATTTAATTCAAGCATATTATGTAAGTTTTATCAGTTATCTGTCAGTGACGTCAAAATCGGTCAAGCCGATTCAGAGATTACAAAGTCTGAAAATTATTTTAAAAATTGCTTTTTTGATGTAAGTACCGTATATACTTTCATATTTCCTTAGTAAAACTTGTTCATTTGAAATTACAAATAGGCATTTCAATTTTGATAATTTTTGTGAAGATTGGATTTGAACCCCCGACGCAAAAGCGATGGGGTGTTATAAGTTTAACATGTCTTTCAAATCAAATCAAATCAAACCATTTTATTTCAAATAAACCATACAACGGCACTTTTGAAAGTGTCAAGTAGTCAGTCAGTAGTCAGTCGTGAAGCTAATTGTCTGTTCCAATTCGTACATCCTATGGAGAAGAACAGACAAGAAACTAAATGGACACTCTTTTCCAACATTGTTTTTACAATTTTTGGTTACATTGTTTAAGGCATTTTATTAAATGTGAGGACAATGTAACGATGCTGATATTTACACAGGTAGTGTCCAAAAATAATTAAACAATAAATAGAAGTTGTGAGATGACCAGCCCCGACTGGCGGCGCCCGTATCACGAGCATGACCTATGCACCAGCCATCGTCCAGTTCAACCATATCGTAGGGAGCCGGACGACCCGCCACACACGCCACCGCCAGCAGGGCTTTTGAGCGAGCATGACATACTCACAACCGCAAGTTAACAAACAAACTTATGATACTAGTGACTACAAAGTGCTCACATGTACAATTCAAAACGTTCGCAGTTATAATCAAAATAGCATTTTGTATGTGACATTGTTTTTTTTTTTGGTTTGAAAGGTTTGAAATCTTTAAAAATTAAGCCATACTTTAAGTGTGATTTATCTCAGTCGTTAGATGAAGTTTACATGTGCTCTTATTAGCAATGGGGTAGGTCATGCAATTTGGACCCAAGTTTTACCCCTTGAACTTTGCAACCGAGCAACTCAAACAATTTAACTTCCCCTTTGAAAGTCACGTTAAGAAAATGAAGTCTCTACACTGTTTGAGATAAAAGTGTATAGAGAAGTGGAACTATACATCAAAGCAGTTTGAACTTCAGTTGATAGTGTTTAAGAGACATAAAGAGTCTTCAGCAAACAAATATTCTTGTTTTGACTTGTGGGTAGATGTATATATTTTTATTTTCAAACTACCTACTAGTTTTTCTTGTTATGTTTACAATATATAAAACAATTCCGTTTCTGATTGACTAACAAACAACGAACAGCCGAAACTACTGGTCGCAAGAAACTGAAATTTGGCAATTTTTTAAATATTTAAGCGTACCACAATGACTCTACAATGTCTGATGGAAAGCATGAGTAGAATCCAGGAGTAGGGGTCACCATCTTCATTGTGAGGGTAGGCAATGTACCATGGCGGCCTGATCAGATGTTTCTGCATCATTCTCCCGGCCCCCGGAGACTAGGAGTATGATGCAGAGTGATTCTGCCTCCGATCTCACACTCACCAACGAAGAATGCTGTCATTATTAGGATGGTCTTCTGTGTGAGAACAGTACTGCCCCGGTCGAGCCGGCCCATTCGTGCAGGAATCAGCGTGACTCTACTTCTTTATTGTCCTTGAATAAAAAGGAAATCAAAGTTTGTATGAACTCCGACTCGCACTTCACCGGTTTTTTTCGTTCAAACTTAAGCCGGACTTAAGTCTGTTTTCTCTTTTATTTAAAATACTTTTTGTAGTTAACTAATTAATACGAAGCCAATATATTCTCAAAACATGGACTGCATAGTAATAGCCTTGAACATCTCGACTTTCACCCTAATGCATTTTACAACAAACAATTCTTCAGTAAATGTTTTTGACTTTCTCATCCTTGTCTTTTGTGCATATTAATTAGTATATATTGTTTTATTGATATATTTATTTCTGTAAGTAAATATTTGACGGATTATTTTATAATCTAGAACGTGCCAGCATTTCCTAAGTCTCATTCTGGGAAGAAATGCAGAAAGAAACCACAAAAGGTAATAATAATAATAATATTTGGTGTGAATGTGTTTGGATAAAGGTGTCGCTTTTGTGTTTTCTATTGCCCGTGACGAAATTTTATGTTGCGGCAACAAGGTTTACCATAAAACAGGGCATTATGAGCGAAATCTACAAGAAAAACAAATTCTGTCGAGGACTTTTTTAGAACTTGTAAAGGGAGGCAGTTATTGATATATTGTTTTTGTAAAATTTTAACAGTTTACGCAGCGCACGCAATGAAACCTCTAAAAAGAAAAACAATTCTGCGTTCTTACAATATTTTTCATTAATACACCGCTGCTGTTAAACATTTCTATTTCTATTTATGAGTAACAGCACTATCCAAGTTAATTCTTGCTCAGTTCTTCGATTACGATAAATCCAAACTCTGATGAATTCCGGCAGAGGTTGTTGGGCTTAAGTTAATATAAAACTCAACCACATAAACTCAATTACTTATTATTACTTATCCATAAACTCAAACAAAATCTTAATATGTATTAACATACCATATTGTATGTAGCTAATAAGCCAATAAAAATAACATTATTGTTCGGAGTGCATTAGACACTTACGGGACGATTAGATCGCAAGAGGCGCAGCGCTTCACTACAATGGAACAAACAATGTCGCCAGCTCGGGAGTCGGGACACACGCCTCTGATGTCGATATTTTCCCGCCAATGTCCGTCAGGGTTACCCGTTCTTAAAATTAATTAAAAATTCATGAAGTGAAGTGTAAAGAGGTTTTTTTTTTATTTTTAAATTTTATTTTGTTTACAAAGTTTTCTTTTTAATAATATTTACTCTGTCGACTGAAGTTTTTTGCTCCAAACAGTTTTTATGTTGATAAACACTTTTATATTGAAATTGTATGTGTTTAAGCTAAAGCACGAACCTCTGATGTTTTGTTTTTCTTAATACTAATATTACATTCATTTTTATTATAGACTTTTAGCAACGTCTTTTCTTTTTCGGCAGTTTCTTTCGAACTTTAGTAAATTGGTTTGTTATCACGTAGGTGTGGTTCTATGATACGATTTTTCCATGTGATAGGGCAACACAATGTACAAAATATGTTATGATGATAATTGCTAATTAGCGCCCACTTTATAACAATCTTAGAAAGATTTTTAAATACTTTCATATCCATTTAGTAAAATAATATTGTTTTTGGAGAGTGCTCCGATGAATTGTTCGAATTAATCCCTGCCGCTTCTTTCCGTCATCGTCCCCCGTGACAGCATTTCCATCCCCATCACTTAGATGGTTGGCAGTCCACAACAGTGCGTTTTTCCCAAAATTTCCTGCCTCGCACATCTAAATTGTGGAATGAACTGTCGCCTGCGGTCTTTCAAACCTTTAAAAAAAGAGCGTACTCCATTCTTAAAGGCCGGCAACGCACCTGCGACTCCTCTGGTGTTTCGGGTGTCCATGGGCGGCGGCAATCACCTACCATCAAGTGATCCGTCTGCTCGTTTGCCCCCTATAATATATAAAAAACTTCAATTTTTATTTATTTGTATAGATAACGTCCAACCCTAATACAGAGCTGTAATGGCGGACGCGCGTCACTCGTTCCCGCCTTCATTAGACGGATTGAATTGAGACAATGTACGCGATATCCGCTTGTAAATTATACGCATATACATCCGGCATGGCCAAATAATATACTTTTGATTATTGTTTTCCTGTTTAAAACAATGGTTATATGATAACAGTGTTACTAATTGATGTTGCGTTTTGATGACTGTGACATTTCTTTGTGCTGTCAAAAGCGCGGGAAGGATTTTTTTAAATAATTCCCGCTTTCGGCTCAATTCCCGGGTCAGACCAATTATTTGTGTAATCCACAAATATTTGTTTCGAAGTCTGGGTGTTTTTCTATGTATATTATGTTTGTATTGACAAAAAAGTATGTTTATGTATTAATATCAGTTGTTTAGTACCCATACTAAAAGCTCTGCTTAGTTTGGGACTAGATGACGTTGTGTGTAAGATGTCCGAAATATTTATTTATTTATATTAACAGGTTTTCTTATGTGGCGATAGAACAAATCCATTCATATTTGATCTGGACAATTTCTGTCAAAATCTAGACATTCCATATTCTAAAATATAAAATATAACGCTTTTCAAGGTAGTAGAGACACGCTAATTTTCAGCACGCACGGGCTACCTCCAACGGGGCGGTACTACCCTCACAGAAGATCTACCTAACGTGCTGTCGTGTTTAGTTCGTTAGTGAGTGCGAGATTAATGTAGAGGGATGTAGAGGGATCACAATAGGCTATCACAGTGTGGGTCACCATGCTGCATTGTAGCATTGTCTGCATTTGTTATGAGATTGGCGACCACTACCCTTGGATTCTGTTCATGTTCCCCATCAGGCACAGTAGAGTAAATAAATAAATATTTCGGACATCTTACACGCGACGTTATCTAGTCCTAAACTAAGCAGAGCTTGTGTTATGGGTAGTAGACTGACATGAATACATAAAAATTCATCTTTTTTGTAACAAATATTTGTGGATCACACAAACATTTGTTACGACCTTTGAATCGAACCCGAGACCTCTAAAGGTTCGAGCACATTATGCCGGGCCGCAGCGTGCCGGGGCGGAGCGCAAAAATCCGCTCAAATCGCTTCAATACAAATTGTATGAAGTATCGCACACTGTGTCGGGCCGCAGCGGCTCGCATTATTGCGACGCGGATTTGCGTCCGTGCGATGCGACCCGCCCCGCCCCGCTGCGCCCCGTCACAGTGTGCTATAGCAAGCGGATTGGTGTGCACGCGCGTACGTGTTTATTTCACGAAATTTGCGTTTTTTGATACTTCTTCTTCTAACAGCAGGCAAAAAAAAGAAAGTTCTTCGTCAGAGCTATCCATAAGGTACAGTTGCACTAAATACACAGAAGTTGCGCATGCAGTGCACTGTACTCAAAATCCGTCAATGCGCTGCGACCCGGCCCGTCACAATGTGCTATGTTAGCATTTTGCGCTGCGCTGGGCCCGCCCCGACACGCTGCGTCCCGGCATAATGTGCTCGAACCTTTAATCAGCAGCCCCAAATGCGCTAGACACTAGAGTCTAGTGGCTAGCGCATTTGTGGCGCATGTTCTCGATTACCCCCGTAAATTAGCAAATTTACCCCCGCGGTGGTAATTACTCCCAGGTAAGGAACCCATGCTCTAGACCAACAAGGCAGTCAAGGAGTCACTTTGTCAGGTTAAAATATAAAAAAAATACTATGTATTTTTCTAGTGTCATCAACAAAATTATTTTTGTTTATGCTTTTAGCCAGCGGGAGGGGTCTGCATTACTGAGGATCAAACGGCTTTTATACACACATTTTAAAATTGAATCAACTCCCCGTGTCAAATAAATATTTCAGCAAAAATATGCGAATAAGGAAAATATACGTATAACCTACAAATTTAATATGAACACATTTCTTTTGATGTCCTCTGTTTCCATGACAAATATTAATGGTATTTTTCCATCTATTTTTTTCATAGATAAAAACGTTTGTGGAAAAAAAAATGCAATAAGCGACGCACATAATGACTGACGAGGAGCAAGGATATTCTAAAAATAGTTTTACAGCAGTTCCAGAGATTAGTTAACCAAAAAGGACAAAAAAATATAAAAAATGCTTTTTTGATGTAAGTACCATACTTTCTTAATATATGCTGTTAGTAAAAACTGATCATTTGGTACATAGGGATATACGTAACTTAGTAATACAAACATACAATTCAATTTCAGTTATTATATTATATATAGTAGGCCAAAACCTCCTTTCTAAGGAGAGGCCTATGTCCAGCAGTGGACTGTTAGAGGTTGATGATGATTGATGTATATAACACCCTGACAGAACATGATCGATATACATATACACAAAGTGTTCTGTTGTTAATTTGTATGTTCAAAACATTGGTTTACAAACCCATGTACGTCCTCAATATGCTATTTTTCATTCATATTAGTTTTGACTGCCAAGTTGGTCTGGTGGTTGGCGTATGCGACTGCTGATCAAAAGGTCTCGGGTTCGATTCCGGGGTCGTACCACATTTGTGTAAGTTTGTGTATTTTCTATGTACGATATGTATATATTTACTATAAAAAGTATGTTTATGTATTTATATCAGTTGTTTGGTACCCATAATACAAGCTCTGCTTAGTTTGGGTCTCGGTGGCGTTGTGTGTAAAATGTCCAAAAAAATAAATATTGTGTCAACGTTTGAGTTCAATTGATGCAGTTCTAAATACAATTTATATACCGCCATTATCATTTGGTTTTTGATATCACCAAATTGCATGCAGCATCGAAAACTGGAGTCTGTGCCAAAGCATCATGTGTCCTCAAGACTTGGCTTCGTTCCTAAACAGGCTTCTTAAATTCCATACGGCGTTTAATGCACAAGAGTTGTTGGAATAAAACTTGGTTTTGAAAATCAGCACCCATAATATTATATTTTTAATTCGCGATGTAAAAATGATGGCGTGTTAGAGAGGTTTAAAATTTTTCGAGTCTCTTCCTTTTTATCTCTATGTGTGTGTGTGTGTGTGTGTGTTTGTGTGAGTTTGTGTATTTGTCTATTACATCGTAACTCCGAAACGAATAATTTGATTTAGTTTTTTTATATTTGACCTACCAAAGTGACTCTATTCTGCATGATGGAAAGCAGGAGTAGAATCCAGTCATAGAATCCAATCCATTTTAAAGATTCTTTTACAAATAGAAATGCACACTATTGTTATAGTTTTAATATTACATGTAATATATATATATATATATATATATTACATGTAATATTATATATATATATATATTATATATATATATATATATATATATATATATATATATATAATATTAAAACGAGAAATGGTTAAAGCGATATCCAACATCACGCGGGTAGAGCTGCGGGCATAACCTAGCTATTCATAAACTACACCCAACAATTGTTGCTTGTGACCAACGAACTCTAAGACCTCTAACTCTTAGACCTATGGGTCCATCATGTAAAACCATAGAACAACACGGTAGGACGTACCCATCGATACACGCTTGGTCACGGCACGGCGCGGTCAAACCTAGATGGGTGACCGTTTGTAGCATGACATGTTATGAACATTTCCGTGATTCGGATTTCACGTTAAGCAATCGGTCCCGGTTGTTATCGTGAAGCTTAGTTGCAGGCCTTTGAGCGGCTTCAAAACATCCAACGACAAGATTACGTAACCACAACGTGTCTTGCGAATTCCCAACCCGCACTCGGCCAGTGTGAGGACGTGTGGCCTTAACCCTCTCTTGAGAGGAGACCCGAGCCCAGCAGTGGGACGTTATGGGTTGTTATTGAAGCCTAATTGGGCCTTTGCATTACACTATAATGACACAGATTGTGTTTATGTGTATGTGAAATTGTTATGTGTGAGTTCGTAATTACAGGCGATTGCTTTTGTATTTTGCGGTTCTCTGTTGCTCGATATCAAACATTTATGATATTTATGATATACATCATAAACGAAATGTACGTAGAAGTATTGAGGACATACAAAACTTCTCTTCCTTATTCCGACAAAAAAAACGCATAAATAAACCGCAAAATGAGCTGATAAAAGAAACTAAAAACGGTACAGCTATATAAATAATGTTCCCTAATACTGTGCTTAATATACTGGGTTAATTATCATCAGTAGCCAGCATCATGGAAGGCGGAACACATCGAGATGTGAAGAATTAATCGTATGTTTCATCTTAGTTACGATCTTGGTAATCGCTTGTATACTAGTTTTTACTTGTATCTATATAAGGGTTTTAGTACCGTTTTGTGGTTGTAATACTATACGGAATTTCCTGTTCTTGTTAGAAAATACAATTGAGTTCTTTTGTTACGACTTAGGCATGTTAAAATACCTCAAATAAAAATATTCGTTATTTTATATAAGCACTTTGTCGACATAATAAAAATACATATTCGTTTCATCTTTCTTGGACGGTAAGTCGATGACGGACGGACAGGAAGATACCATAAGGGGAGTAATGAACTACTGAATCCGTCGCAATTTGATTTACTTCATAACGATATTCATAATAATCAACAAAACAACCATGTAGCTCTATTATACCTCTACTTTAGCGCCTAACTTACCCCTTTAACGTGTGAATTCTACTAATATTATAAACTCGAAAGTTTGTGAGATGTATCTATAAAAATAATAGTAAAAATATTTCTGGCATCTTACACACAACAAAAAAATTGAACTTCGACAAATACATTATTTATTTGTATCAAAGGCACTTCTGCCGACATAAGTGAATATCGAACAAGCATGGTATCGGATATTACTCTGTTACGTTTCACTGATAAGGGGTCACACAATACCCATAAATGTTACAACATCTTTTCATTTCACCATCTTGGTACACGTCTAGGTTTGTGTCCGTTGTTACACGACTTTATAAAAAGTGGTTAAATTCTTCCTACGTACACATTATGATCATTTACATAGAAACAGCTTTTGCGGCTTGTTATTCTGATGTATACCTTTGATTGAATTTTTCACTCCCTTAGGGTCGGTCCCAATCCGCACTTGATCAGCGTGGGTAGTCTTAGCCTTCTTCTGAGAGGAGCCCGAGCTTAGCAGTGGGACGAGTAACAACTCGTCGATTACGTCACGATATTAAGGCCGTGGGATAATGGAAACACAAATAGTACGGAAGCTTTTATCCTATCAAGCATTTTTGATTCATTTGTCGATACACGATATTATGATGAATGAGTGTTCCCTCCTTCGGTTATTGGTACTGTGGGAGTTGCGTAAAACACTCTAATTCTCTGAGTGCTTTATATTTTTAGTGAAGTACTGAGATCGATGTAGGTGTATATAAGTACTGTCTATAATAGGCATTAGCAATGTATATCATGCTAATTCAAAAAACCGTAATTTACAGTAGAGGCGTATGAAGTGAAAACGTGAAAACATTAAGTAATTAAGATACTGTTTTAAAAACTTGGTACCCGTAATAGTTGATGTATTCATTAGAATTTACAATCTTTTTCCTTAATCATGTATATTTTCTAAAGGAACACATTTTAAGGAACTTACAATTAGTTTAGTTAAAGATTTTACATACAATTGCAGTTAGCGTAGTTTAAATTGTTGGTGTCGAATGATCCATTAAGAGACTGAAAACCAAAATAGAGGTAAATAAAGATCGTTTTGTATAAAAACCTATCGCTCATATCATTACCAAAATCAATGTCTTTATAATTGAACATATTCCTCACATAGTGGTTATTTCCAAAACACGATTTGAAAAACTTCACTCGATAAAAAAATAATCAAAGTAGCCTCTGAAAATAGTTAAATTTTGACTTTACACAGTTGTGCTTTAAGTAATGTAAATGAAATTAAGTAAAATTGTGTATCATATGTAACTGAAGGAAATGGTTAACTTTGATTTTTAAAAAAATTGCAACATTTACAAAAAATAACGAATTTTGTGGTTTGGCACTTACGCCCTTCTATTTCAAGCGCTTTTTCTCTGTCACTCCTATGGAGAACGACAGTGAGCGCTGAGGCGCCCTGCTAAACGGACCTATGTCGCTCGACTCGCGCGCTATATTTAGCTGATAAATCTAAAAAACTTTATTAAAAAACAAAACAAAATCATATTATGATGGAGGCTATAAGGTAAGAATAATTTATTTTATTAATAAACTTATAATTGATTGACATGTAAGATTATTTGACTAGATATCCTTACAAAGACGTAATGTAGTTTCATAACCCTAAAAACTGTCAACTGTGTAGTGGAACAAGCTTAAGCTAGAGACACATTATCGGAAGCGGCTAATGGACGCGGCTGATAGCCGTGATCTAGAGTATGAACATACACTGACCTGTGCAAACTATCGGACGTAAGTCGTGGACAGACTGACCTTGAGCGTTCGGACGTCCGACAGAAATCTGGCACAAGACCGACTGACGAGACTGTGCACACTTATTTCCACTAAAATCAATTTATTATCATAAATATGTATATTACTGAGTCAATATTTTAATACATTGAATGAAAATATATTACCAAGGCACTCTATCAGTGTTTTAATAAAATAATGTACAATTGTAATTTTAATTTTGGTTTCAAATTGTTTGTTAGTATATATTTCCTTTTTGTTTGTCTTGGTGTGTATCTTTCTATGATTATTTGTATCTAATTCACCCTGGAAGGAATAAAGGAATAAATCATTTAAGATATCACTTAATGCACTTACCCGTTTATATATTTTTCAATATTGATGGCGGAATTTAGTAACCTGAGGCTATCAGCGTCAAATCAGCTGCTATGGTGGACGCTGAAAATCAGCTCTGTGATAGCTTAAGGCCATTGCAGTGTATGCTGAGAGTCCACCTATTTGTTGGACACGACGTACAGCCCCCGTCACCAATATTACCACCTCAGTATTGTATTTCAGAGGCTTATTTTTGTTTTGTATCACATATATATGTTAATGTAGACTTTATTATGTATAATTGTAACGTTTTCACAAAGTATAATGCATGCAAGTGCTAATACACATTATAAACCTTAAATTCATAAAAGTAAAATTTTCAATTGCCACGTCAGCTTGTATCAAATTAATTGACATATTTGACATTAGCAAATGTCACAAGCCTCACAAATATTGTCAACTGTTATCTCTATCTACTGTGTTTGGATATTTGTTTTTTTGTCTATCTTTTGTATGTTGTGTCTTTCAAATAAAGTTTTTATTATTATTATTATTATTAATTTACAGTCGCGGCTGTTAGCCGCGTCCGTCAGCCGCGTCCGATAATGTGTTTCCAGCTTTAGTCTTGAAGAACGTAACATACATAGACTTACAAAAGTCGTAGACTCTGCCATTTTAGTTACACAATGTATCATATGATGGCCTTATTTTATGCATAGTCATTTTTGATAGTGTATCTAACCGCATAATATTATCATCATAATAATTAAGCAATAAAGATATTAAATTAAATAAGTACTATTATTTAATCACAGGTTGCAAAATGTGGAATTCTCACAAAACGTTCAATGTTCTGAAGTTCCAAGGTAAGAACAGTGTAAAATACTGCACGACCTGAAATGTCACTCAAATCTAACTAACAATTCATGGACTATTTATTTACAGTAAAAGAAGACTATTGGAAAATAGCTCTGAAGGAGATGGACCGCAGAATGTAGTTTTGCATCATACACAAATCACATACTCGCTGAGCTCTGACGGTATCGTCGCGTTCAGAATAGTTTCATATTATATATATCGGCGCAACACAACATTCAACGACCTACGTCATCGCTGCACGTGTTCTCAAAGACGTAAACAACTCGCAACGGTCGACCGCCCCACTACAATGCCTATAAAAAGCCGCCCGCTGCAGCGGAGCGAGGATTCGTTTGTCTGCGCTCGGACAGCAAACACCTAATTTATTGTAAAATATTCGAAGCTGTAGAATCAATACTAATTAAAAGTGAATTTTGGTTGAAGTAAAGTTTATTTTAAGTTATTTCTGAAAATGAAATACTCCAATAATAATAATAGTAATGACGTCACTGTTTTTAAAAACATAACCGGGCACACCCGTTTCGTCATATACTATGACTGTATTGTTTGGCAATAATATTGTTAGAATGTATGTTGGTAAAAAGACAGTGTATATTGTTTTGTAAACTTGGATTAATATTAAATAAAAAAATACTATATAAATAAAAAATAAATAAATAATTAAATTGCATAAGTTGATAAAAAATGCTATGCAATAGCTTTACCGCGGCAGTCTCCGAGTGCCACATGACTTTTTTTATCATACCATTACGATAGCATTTTTATTTTGCCCTATCTAAAATATTCTAAGGCCCTGTGTTAAAAGCAGAGTGCAAATTCAAAGACGAATATTAGTTCTCGGAGACTGTGGTAGTACCGATAACGAACCGCGTCTCAAACGCGGCGCTGCTTTATCGAACAAAAAGGGGTGTATCCATTGCTCAAGGTCATTGGCTGCACTCAGCGTCTTAATATAAAGGTTTTAGATATGTAGGGAAATATTATTCAATTAGCTTCTACGGATTTTTCAAACTCATATTTTTAGGGTTACGTAACCAACTGGCAAAAAACGGAACCCTTATGGATTCGTCATGTATGTCTGTCCGTCCGTATGTCACGGTCACTTTTTTCCGAATGTATAAGAACTGTACTGTTGAAACTTGGTAAGTAGATGTCTTCTGTGAACCGCATTAATATTTTCACACAAAATAGAAAAAAAAAAACATAAATTTTGGGGGTTCACCATACTTAGAACTGAAACTCAAAGTTAGTTTGTTAATCAATAATGATACTTGCTGCTACGGAACCCTACATGGGCGAGTCCGACTCGCACTTGACTGCTTGTTTTTATTTGTCAACTGAAGTTTACCACGCTGCATAAAAGAAAACTGCATCGAATTAAGTTAAATGTTTAATCGGTATGTTGTTCTTCGTATTTTGCTCCTTGCCAGCTCTTACGACAGCAATGGGATGAATAGTGGTGGTCTCACCACTCTGGTGATACTCTGTATTCTTAATCCGTTATCACACCGAGACTTGCACATGTATATTTCTATAACACCACTGAGGAGGTAAAGTATTACGAAACCTACTTGTGATGACGATTACGACATGTTCATTTTAGTAGAAATAATATAAATTGAGATGTCACTCACATATCGCGAAGCTTAACCATAATCTCTGGAAACCCTTTTACATTTGTATTTGAAATCCCTTTCAGAGGCAATTCCATGTCCTGCATCGTCCCATCTGTTACGATAGTGTTTTTATTATAACGCCTTTAATTCTGGGAGAAATATTGTCTCGGCCTAAGTGAAAACCTTCCTAACCACTCAAGTCATTGGAACTTTTGCTTTCACCATACGGTGTGGTTTTAGTCGGTCCGATTCCGACATCCCACCCACCCCAAACCACGGCTGAGACGATGGCCCGTGGGGGTTTCCACACATTAATAAAAAAAAAAACTGTCCAAAGTTGCAAATGCCCTTCGACAGTATTAGTTACTCAATATCAAGAATCCAGACTCGTATAATCCCTATAACCAGTTACTAGACTATCCAGGGGAAGCCTATTTCTTCTGACTCTTGAGCTGCAGTTGTTCATGACTGATACTAATGAATATTTAACAGCTAACACGTCTCATTTACGCATATAAGAGAGAAAAGAGGCGTACACAGGATACCCACAGAAGGCTAACCTAAAATGGCATTCGAATTCAAATTCAAATTATTTCTTGCTTATTAGTGTACAATTTGTTTTTACAGTCATGACTTAAGTAAATGACATTGACATGACATTTTGTCGATGTAACCACAACACATGTTCATGCGAAATTTCATCTTTCTAGCACCAACTGTTTGGGCGATAGGTCGAATACGGACGAATAAGGACTCCGAGTCATGAACTACGTAACCCTAAAAATAATAGTTTATGAGTGATAGTGATAAGTAGTCAACAGGTAGCCTATCTCATTTACGAATGTAAGAGAAAAAATAGGGTATACCATCCAAACAGACATCAAGATCAATGAAAATCAAAACAGTTTAGATTCGCTTTAAGGCAGACGCATAATATCTCTGCTCTCAGATTGCCAAAATCTGAAAAAAAATCAGTGTATGTTTGTTAATATAGTAGCTATCAATTGACACTAATTTTATCTTTTTACATCCAGGCCCGAAATTGTATGAAAGCGTATCCATCTCCTTTAGACTATAAAATGAATGTTTCCTATTTCGCCAAGATAGCAAAACCTCACCTTTTGTTGCGGTATATTTGAGATTTGAAAGCACAAAGTACTTTGTTTTCATTGAGGATAACACTGAGTTGTTAGTTATGTAATACCTCCCCCCTCCCACATCAAGAAGAGGAGAAAAAAGACGAAAAACAAAAGATTATATTTTTGTTCAGCAGACTTGTTATTTGAGAAAATAATAATGTTTTTTTGTATATTTTCGCTTTTCTGGGCCTAATTATCTAAATTCTGTAGGAAATATAATAATTTATTTGTTTCCCCAAAATAATTACGCAATTATTTGATAAGGAATCACGCGATACGTATAATAGTCATAATTTTGTTGGAAATTCGATATTGACGTACATTTTCCGGTGTTCTTAATAGTATAAGTTAACAGGTCTGATGTATCGTGATCCTAATTGCGGAAACAGGTATCATAATACCAGGGCCGAACATTAAGTGATGGGCATCTAGGTGTATTTATGTATCTAGGTGTATCTAGAAAGATATTGCGATGTACATGGGTCTCTCTATAGAAAAACCACAGAGCTCGGACTGCTGGTTTTTGCATCCAGTCACTTCTAGCCCTCTTAGGCCGATTCACACTACTTTTATCTATATCCTGATCTAGGTATCTACCTAGATTATTATGTTATATAAATGTAACTAGGAACAGTATATCTATGTATAGTATCCCTTTCCTGGTGCTCGAGGTAAGCCACTGCAGGGTTTAGTGGGTAGATCGGTTGCCCGGAAATCCCACACATGCCCTTCGTTTACCCCACGAAATGTATGGTGCGAAGACCATTCCCAGTGTGAAAAAAAGTATAGTATGCATGTATTTAGCAAAGGATAATTTTGTTCAGCAGTCTCGTCACTATAGTACAAGCTTAGCCTAGTATGGGATCTCCTAAGGTCACTTGGCCATGAGCTCTTCACAAAGAGCGCACGAGTGTGAGATGTGTAATATTAATGAGTTATGTTAACGATATTCACAGTAATCATATTTCGCTGTTTACTACTGGACTGACTCGTGACTGAAAGGAGTTTTCTACAATATCACACTAATCACAAGAGTGGTTCGTGTTAAGTACTGTCTCCCCTTTCTACGACATTCGTAATTTAAAAACTTAATCATTATTCTGCATGCCAATCATACCAATCTTATTTAGGGGCAGCGCAGTATGTTTTATGCTTCCATTCTTCTATTACTCGTTATTTCACTATTCAACTCCCTTCCTAGCCGTATCTTCTTTCACACAACACATCCATCTTTTCTTTGTACTACATCGTTCCTTGTACACTTCACTTTCTATACCCAAAAGTTTCTTAGCAAAGGTAACCTTTATAACAAGATAACATATTACTTTTTAACTTTTCATTCAGTGGCGCTACCTTCAGACTCCCTCATATTCTTCATATAAAAACTTACCTTCATTTTTTGCCATAGTTTGTCTCGCAAATTGTTCGCAGTTAAGAAACTTCTCCATAAGTTGGCAACACCCTAAACTATGTGGAGCATCAAAATACAAAATACTTTGCTGAAAGTTCTCAACTTTGTACAAACTATGACTAAATCCGAAAGCCGCCAAAAAGTTAGTAAGCAACTCGGCAGGCCTTTCAGGAGTAAGGGTAGCAAACAAAGCCTGAATTATTCATCGGAGGCTTTGACGGAACGAGATGACAATACTTTAATCTCCCTTATCTATGGGACCACACAACTGGTTGAATTGAAGCCTTGTGTGGACAAGAGCAGGCGTTTTAATTTATGACAATATTGGGATTAAGCGACCATTTTGAACTAACTTCTGTTTTACACATTTCGATCAAATTTTAGGGATATGTTTGAGGCGCTTGTAATGATTTGTTTTATAAACTTTAATTTTGTTTCACCTGTCCCTTTGTCTGTAGTCAAAATTAAAATCATCATCATCATCAACAGCCTTTAACAGTCCACTGCTGGACATAGGCCTCTCCTTTGAAAGGAGGTTTTGGCCTACTATACCACGCTGGCCAGAAGGGTTGGTAAAGGGTTTGTTTCAAGTTTTCCTTCTCTTGGCAGTGATGTTAGCTGCCTATTTTGTTCTTTTAGTCGCCTCTTACGACACCCATGGAATGAATAGGGGTGGTGACACTTTGTATTCTTAATCCGTCACCACACGGACGTTTTAAAATAATAAATAAGTATTTTGGACAACTTAAACACAACGTCGTCTAGTCCAAAACTAATCAGAGCTTGTTATATTATGGATACTAAATAACTGATATAAATACATAAACATACCTTTTTTATTTGTAAATACATACATATACGTAGAAAAACACCCAGACTCCGAAACATTTGTTTGAAATCACACAAATATTTGGTCTGACCCGGGAATCGAACCCGAGACCTCTTGATCAGCAGCCGCATACGCTAACCACTAGACCAACAAGGCAGTCAAGATCTAAGTTATAATTGTAATTTTGTATTTTAATTATATTAATTAAAAGAATTTTTAGTTTTTTTTTCAATCCTTCAGCTGCAGTTTACGTAATTGGTTACATGTATGTTTGTAACACAGAATTTATTTTCCTAATACTGAGTTGCCTAAAAAATACTATCCATAACAAGGGTAACATTAAATAAAGCACACCTTTTGTACAATCTCCCCTAAAGTAATTCTTTAATTTTATATCCATTGAATGTAACTGAAATAACCTCCATTAAAGTAAATAATCGATTGACAGCCCATTTTCGAACAAAAGCCTCAGAATAAATATCCTGAAATGGAAAACTCATTTCGCGTGAAAAAAAGCCTGTAGGCGGCCCAATATCCTGTAACCCTGTTACCCTCTTAAACTGGGATGTCCTCTAATACCTCCGGACTTTCTGTTAGGGTTGATTCAGACTAGTACCGTTTTGCAATATCCTTTTGGTTCGGTCAAACAATGTGTCATTTTGTTTTTTTTTTTAAGTTAATACTTTAGCGTAAGCGACTTGAGCTGTTCGATTTCTGGGTTGGATCAAATGTTTGTATGTTCTGCAATTATTTGTTTCGTAGTTTGGGTGTCTTCTATGTCTAACATGCGTGTATTTATATGAGTTTTCTAATTGTAGTAATAGTATGAGCTCTGCTAAGTTTAGGACTAGATGGCGTTGTGTATTTATTTATACACATTTCCATGAGAAGTTTCATCTTTCTAGCACTAACTGTTTGGAAGGTAGATTGGGGACGGACGGACATGACGCCACTACGCATACACTGAGTCACCGAGGCAGTCAAACGAAATTAAAATAAATTAGGAAATATATATTTTTTTGGTTTACCGCCTCTATACCATAGTATGGTTTATCATTCGATAGGTGTTTTAGAAACATCAAGAGGTTGCTAAGATGATTTTTTGATTAAGGTATACGCTTGCTAGTTTTTT
Organism: Phragmatobia fuliginosa; assembly: GCA_932526445.1. Classification (NCBI taxonomy): domain Eukaryota; kingdom Metazoa; phylum Arthropoda; class Insecta; order Lepidoptera; family Erebidae; genus Phragmatobia; species Phragmatobia fuliginosa. The sequence continues at coordinate 19,681,848 of OW052070.1, forward strand.
ATTTAAAAGCACGTTTTTTTAAAAAACCCCCTCCCCCCTTTTAAAAACTAAACGGTTGGTTTGAAAAATCTAAAAACTATAACGGCGTAGCTGACTTTGTTAGTTCAGGTGTTATAGAGACTTAACTTGTAAAATGCGCTTATTTGGAAGACTTTGTGCAAAAATAACGAAATAAAACAACAAGAAATCTATTAAAAAAATGTCTCTTTGTTAGAACGGATGGACCGAATTTGACGGGACTTTGACGGACAATTAGCTAATGATATATGTAAGTGGCAACCCATGCTATTTTTTTTAGACTAGATTCGTTCCTCTGCCTTACCCGCGATTTATAACAATAACCGCAGGTAACGCCACGGGATTCAGCTAGTACAAAATAATATATCTTGCATAAAGTTATTCCGTCGGTTTCGTAATCACCTGTCTCAGAGATCCTGATATCAAGCTATATTCAAGGCCTGTACTTAGGTGACCTAAAGATAAAATGGATAAAATTCTCCGTTCCCTCTTAGATAACGATAGTTTCAGGGAAGGAGTGCTTATACGGTATTCCCGGGATAATACACCTGTTGCCGAGTTGCTCGACGTATCATTTGGCTCGGTTCAGTGAGGGAACTACTAGCCCTGAGTGTTTTACAGTGTTGCAGACAGGTGTAGGTATATTTAATGATGTGTTATAGACTGTGAGAGTAATGTACGCGGTAATATTTTAGAAAATTCGTAACTTTTTATATTTAAATCTGGATTTTTGAAAATTTGAAAATTTGTATTAATTCTTTAATTAGTTTTATATTTTAAGTATCCGTGAAAATTCGTTAAAAAACAATTCTTTTCATAACTGACTTGACCAAATCTTTTTTATTTCTTTATGTCAACACAAAACGTTGTTATAAGGGCGTCAATTTTTTAATTAATGTTTTTCCTTTAATTCATTTATATCTTTCTATTAAACAAGCTTTTGCCAGCGGCTCCGTCCGGCTACATCTGTTTGCTATGTTCTTCCTCAAGAACTAAAGTATCTTCAAGTCAAATATCATTGAAATCGTTTAGCCGTGAAAGTGTAACAGACAGACGTACATACTTAATAATAATTTGATATTAAATTAAATAGACGTATTACAATAAAACTTTCTTTTTCAAAAAAAAAAAACAAAAAACTTTATTAATAAAACTACTTACAGCCTTGCAGAGACAAATACGATAAATGTCAATAATTATTTTACAGATACGTTGCCAGTCATACTTAATAATTTTAACAAAAAGAAACCGACTTCAAAGAAAAACTATTCCGAGAACCCAAATCGCGACATTTGTGCCTATGATATTTGAGGAGTTCCCTCGATTTCCTTAGAATCCCATCATAAGATATGGTGACGGTGGGACCACTTGTAAGCTACGCCCATTCCAATGCAAAAATAATTTTTGAAATCTGTTCATAAACGACGAAATTATCGCTAAACATACATTAAAAAAAAAGATTCCGACGAATTGAGAACCTCCTCCTTTTTTGAAGTCGCTTAAAAAGTCGTATTTTTAATTCAGAATAAAGTACTGTGACTACTTATACGACGTCAGAAGATGACCCCCTAGTCAATTTGCTAACTTTTTTCGTTTTCCATTCTATTTCTCTATTCTCTTGTTTCATAGGCTAATGTCACTCAGTCACGGAATCAAAACAAGATATTAGCAACTGAAACAAGAGAAAGAGAATAAAGAATAGAATAGAAAACGAAGAACTTTTGCAACTTGGCTTGGCTAGCTGGTCTCAATCAAACTATCACTCTCTTCTTCCGAGCCCTTATTCCCCAGTTTATTTGGGGTCGGCTACTAATTCAACCGGTTTTACCTGAATTTCAGTTTTTCCACGGAGCGACTGGCATCGGACCTCCGCAACCCTAAGGGAGAACTGAAATTCGAAGATTGAACTAGTTGTCAGTATATTTGAGGGCACTGACTTCCCAATAACGATTGCCATAGATGTTCATGACAACCGGGACCGACGGCTTTACGTGCTCTCCGAGGCACGGGCGTGAATCACCGCCAAACTTCCAAACTCCGAGCTGCTATTAGGAATTTCCTAAGAAAAACCCAAAAACACTTTTTGGCCCGACCCGGGATTTGAACCCGAGAACCTCTTGATTAGCAGTCGCATACGCTAACCACTAGACCAACGAGGCAGTTAATCAAACCATCACTCTAACCAATGAAATAGCCATTGAAGTTCAGTACTATCTTAAGTAATATGTACTTCAGCTCCGGCGGACTGATAGGAATTAATTGTCGTTATCAGATGGATCACCATTCACTATTGGCTCTGTTTTATATCACTGATAGACTGACGGATGGGGTACCGTAATTGGTTACATGAGAAAGTTGATTGAATTGTGTGGGAATTTGTGGGAAGATGTGGATCTATGAGTTTTTGTCTATGTTACGTAAGTTTTGATATTAATAAAATATTTTGGACATCTTACACACAACATCATCTAGTCCCAAACTAAGCAGAGTTTGTGTTATGGGTACTAGACAACTGATATAAATACATCAACATACTTTTTTCTTGTAAATACATACATATTGTACATAGAAAACACCCAAACTTCGAAACAAATATTTACAGATCGCACAATCATTTGGTACGACCCGGCAATCGAACCTGAGACCTCGAGCACATCAGTCGCATACACTACCACTGCGCATCCAAGTCAGTCAAATGGACTCAAAATAGAATAAAAGTTATTTTGAAAGCTTGCTTCTAAGCTGCTGTGCCCCTACATCTTAGCACACAATAACATAATCATATTGTTTTACTTGAAACAATATTTTTTTTCCAAATACAAGTAGTTTTAACTATTCCTTACTAGCATTCACCCGCGATGCCGCCCGCATTTATGTCGGTTATCGCGGTAAAAATTAGCTTATTTTTAGTATAATAATAATATGTCCTTTGCAAAGGTTCTACGTATCTCTATACCTAAATTAATCATAATCGTTTCACGCAGATGGAGCATAATAATAGCAAGGATAAGGATAAAATTATTACTTTCGAAGAATACAAACACGTTTTGTGTATTAAACGGTAGAAATAATAAATAGTTGTTAGTTAAAAGAACTATTTAATTAAAACAAATTAATTGAAAAACTGTTATGACATTTTCATTTGACTTATTTATGATACTTTTGTATAAGAAAAATCTATAAAAAATATAATAATAGTCTTAAAAAAATGTAACAAAAATTTTAACAAAAATAGTATTATAAATGCGAAAGTAACTCTGTCTATCTGTCTGTCTGTTACGCTTTCACGCCTAAACCACTGAACCGATTTTGATGAAATTTAGTATGAAGATAGAACTGAACTTGGGAATGGACATAGTCTACTTTTTTACCGCGATAACCGACATACACGCAGGCGGAGCCGCGGGCGAAAACTAATAACAAATAAAACCAAAAAAAGATAAATGAATGTAAACACACATATTTTTAGAGACATGAGACCAGTATCTATGTTTAAAGAATGTCTCTTTGTCTAGAATGACAGCCCCCCTCCCTCCTAGACAAAGGTCTCCTGTCCTTACCTCACCTCTACGATCGATATGACCCACAACAATAATTACTCTGTAAAGCTGTTATTTTTATTTTTATAACATACCTTCTTCCTAGGCTTGTTCCCAATATTATTTTGATCGGCTACTAGTTCAGCCGGTTTTAGTTTTTCCACGGAGCGACTGGCATCGGACCTCCGCAACCCGAGAACTGAAATTCGAAGGTTGACCTAGTTGTCAGTAAATTTGAGGGCACTAATTTCCCATAGATGTTCATGACAACCGGGACCGACGGCTTTACGTGCTCTTCCAAACTCCGCGCTGCTATTAGGAATTTCCTAAACCCAAAAACACTTTTTGGCCCGACCCGGGATTTGAACCCGAGACCTCTTGATTAGCAGTCGCATATGCAATCCACTAGACCAACGAGGCAGTTATTTTTATAACATATAATGTACCAAAAATGATTGGTTTCTATTTTTTAACTATGTAGCAAGACTAAAAAAATGACATTTAATTAGTGTGGCAACTTTATATTAAAACGTCAAATGCCATTACACTCTTATGTCAAACCCAGTATTGCGGTTTTATTCATTTATTATTTCAAGAGATATAGTAATTTATTCTCGGCCCTGACGGCATAAAGCTTAGTGCTGCAGACTGTATTATGAGATGATTGAAGGATTACCCTCGAAGCGACTTTATTATTGCGAGAAAGCCTTCATTATTGAGGCTCGTATTGCGAAGGCACCCTCATTTTTGGGGTCAAAGATCGGGTGCAACGGTTGTGGCGGGAAATTGCAACAATTACTCCCTAACTGAGAAGGATAAGCATTTTTTTTGCTAAGTAATGAGAATTTGAAATCACGGTTTAGAAACAGAATTTTGTATTCGAATCGCAGATACCAAACAGACGGTCTCATTTATCTTTATGTATTTTTTACCCGACCATTCTGAAGCCGAAAAGAAGGGTATCAGTTTTGGCAATCTATATACCTACGTCTTTTATGTCATTTGAAAGACAACTCCCGCATTAGGAATATACTTTCTGTGATGCGAAGACCTTTACAAAATGAACATCCAGACTCAGAGAAACAAGTTCCGGATCACATAAAGAACCCACGATAAATGTAAAGCGGGATAATGGCTAGGAGGATGGGCGTGGCGACAATTTAAACCACTGGCATTTACTTCAACAATGAAATTTTCAAAAAAATTGTCTGTGTGTTTGTTGTACAGAAATAGAATAGAAAACGAGAAACGTTTGCAACTTGCTAGGGCGGCAGCGTTGGGTTGTAGGGGTGCTGTCGGAATCGGATCGACTAAAACCACACGGTGTGCCACTCCTCGCTCGAGATGCGAAGGATCCGGGAACAGCTGTCATTACGATATCCAGACTCATTCCTACATTCGTCGCTAACCTAGGACAATTTGGAATTTTTTTTAACGTCGTATCCGCAATAAATAAAAAAAGTATTCTGGAAATATGTTTCTACTTCACCTTCCCTCGTTTCAAAGGATTACTGGTTGGGAAAATGCTCTGGTGACAAGTTGACAGGTTAATACTGTCAGTAGTGCTGTCAACCCTTCCGCTGCTGCCTAACAATTTTGTTGAAATTCTATGTGTTCTCGCCGCGAGCGGGTTAGACAATATTGTGTGGATTTTTTTTGTTTAATTTTGTGTAAAGAGGGTTTAATGGGCAAGTGCTTATAACAGAGTTAATATGTATTTATTTATTTAATGGTATGTTATGGATATATGTATAATAAAGTGAGGAGATGTATGTTTATAGAATTAGGGGCCTTTCCGTGAAATATACATTGTAATTTTAATAAAAGAAATTAATAAAAATAAAGAATTTAAAATAAAAAATACATTAAGCCGATGTCTTTTTCTTTTTTTAACCCCCGGCGCAAAAACGACGGGGTTTTATAAGTTTGACGTGTCTGTGTGCGTGTGTGTAATTATGTGTGCGTGTGTGTAATTATGTGTGTGTGTGTGTGTGTGTGTCGTAGCTCCCGAATGGATGAACCGATGACCGAATTTTGTTGTTTGACCGAATGTTCGATGGAAAACCGTCTAATCAGTCGGGGATTTTTTTTTTTACTTATGTTTATAGTTTAGTTACATGTCCATATACCTATTCATGTATTTAATTATTTTAGTTACAAATAACTCTAAGAAGCTATTCTTTTTGGTGATATGGCCACCATTATTAATTAATTTTTTATACTCTTGCATGTACGATGTACCAAACTAGTGTGCAATTTAATTTAATTTATTCTTATGAAGTCACAGTCAATATATACTGTCAAAACTATACCTCTTTCTTTTGTCTTCACGTCGTAGTCTGGTGAAAAGGTAATAATGAATGATTTGGTAGATCAACAGAAATCAACAAAAAGTACCTTATCTATACAAATAAATAAAATTTAATTGTGTAAATGTAATATCAAATTTACATTTTTTATTATATGTAAATGAAAGTATACATATATTAAATGTTATTTACACCAAAAAAAATCATTTTTTTTTACATTGTTGTCGGTCTGTTTTTTTCCGTGTAATCTCTGGACCGACTGGACCGATTTTTCGGATCTTTACTGACAGAAAGCTGAAGACCTAAAAGTAACTGTCAAATTTTTTAGACTAGCTTCACTCCCTGGCGTTACTCGCCCTTTACAACAATAACCGTGGGTAACACCGTACCACTCAGCTAGTTCCATTAAATCGATTCATTAAATCAGATAGTTGACAAGTATCGAGTAGAATTAAGGGTGGCTATAAATAGGAGTGGCTTGGTGAACACAATACAGTACAGTACTGTATGTATAGGGCATCCAGTGGTTTGTATTCATTAGCTTGCGGTCGCCGGCCGATACTCTGTATAGCTAACGGCTAGGAATACACACGGCTTGAAAGGATAACATACCCAGCACAGCTACATGTGTGCTTAATTATTTGAAAAAAAAAATAGTTTTAAAAAACTAAACAAAAATAATTTAAATGTAAAAAGCGTGGGGCGACGTTATTGAAATATTTTCAGAAAGCACCCCACGCTTTGTTACATTAAAATTATTTTCTACTTTTTAGTTTATAAGCGTGTTTGTTTAGTATTTAAAACTATTTTTTTAAAACAGACTAATTTGTTTTCTTTTTTGTTTTTTTTTTCAAATTATTGTACTGTTATCGGTCCTCGATAAATCTACAAAGTTTGAACGAAATCTGGACGTTTCAAGTGGGTCAAAATCACACCCAAAGTCGATTACAAACATAGAGTTGAAGCTAATAAAAAGCGTGTAAAAAAAGCTAACTTCCGCATTAAGAATAAACATCCTGTATGGCACTTTATAAACATATATGAAACACAAAGAACACGCAGGCTTAGAACAACAATTTGTGTATCACATAAGGTGTTTTCCCGTGTGGGATTTCAACCCACAATAATGTGACTGGTTTAAAAAACTAGGACAAGCGTGCAGTCATAGTCAAGATAGACCTTTTAGATTTTCTTGTAGTGAGGGATTGACAACACGGAGTTACTATTTTTTTAGTTAGATAGTTTTTAAAAAGATTAGAAGAAAATAGTCGAGAGTCGTGTAAGACCCATACTCCAGCATATCTTAGTCTTGCAGAAAACTGATGCTTAGACAACCAATTTCAGATTCGCCCTCTTCCTCTTCTTCTGTGGAGGGACACTCTAAGGGGGTGGTCTCGTTTTGCATCATATATTTATTTTTCATCTACCGCATTAGGAATTTAAATCCTATGTCGCGGGGGCCTAAACAAACGTTCATGAAACGGACACAAAGAACACCCAGACTCAGAACAACAATTGTTATCCCACATGGAATTTACACCCACGACACTTGGCGCAGTAAAAAGAGGCGTAATTAACGCTTTAACGACTAGGCCAAATGTGCAGTCAATTTATTAATCAACAAACCATAATGGCCCTCTGCGTGGCCTGGATCTCCTCTCAGCATAGGGTTAAGGTCCTACGTCCTCACGCTTGCCGAATGCGGGACAGTTGTCCTGCCTGCCCTGTTTTAAGAAAGATAATGTAATTTATAAATTTTTCACTTGTCTCAATCTCTGTTTGCAAATTCATCTAAATAGGATAAAATCAAACTAAGATTAAAGTTGGCACTCTAACTATCCACTATGTCACAAATTCTGCCTACATCCCCCGCCACCCAACTCCCTCTATTAAATTACCTGCTTCACGTTTGAAAAGAAGTTTTTAACAGTAAATTTAAATGATTTGATTAAGTTATGTCGTTGGCCTTTTCGTCTGAACCTTCCTTTCTGCGACGTTAAAGTGAGCTTGAGGGTCGACTTTCGAGTGTTTAACTTTTTAATTGAAAAATAAGAATTTTACCTTGTATTTTTATCTTGCACATATTTCCTGCAAGGGCAGCCTGAGTTTGTTAAAAGATTTGGTACTAAAAGCAATCTTAGAATATCCTGTTGGTGGACACACTTTTTGAAATTCATTCGTGATTTTCTCCTATTCCGAATTCGATCTTAATAGCGGAAAAATATAATACACGAAACAGTTTAAAGAACTATAACTCTACAGCTACGTACGTAAAATCTTTTAATAAAATTTACTACTACAAACTTTTGTCAGCGTTTAGCAGGTAGTACAGCCACGCTGATTTCAGAACTCGTGGGCCAGCTCGACCATGGCAGTATTACCCTCACACAGAAGACCATCCTAATAATGACAGCATTCTTGCTGTCGTATTTCGTTGGTGAGTGTGAGACCGGAGGCCCACGTTTGATGGTAATCGCGGTAAATAGTACCCTTTATGTTATGTTTAACAAATAAAATACATGACTAAAGTTTCATCTAAATCCGTTCAGTAGTTTTTGCGTGAAAGAGTAACAAACATCAATACATATAAACTTCCTCATTTATAATATTAGTAGGATAGGATATTTTTATTCTAAACTTTTTAAGTTTTTAGTGACAGTTTTTTTCAAAATTTCTTGTTAAAATCTAATTATTTATCTTTCTATAACTTACCTTTGTAACTATAAGGCGGCGCGTTGGGAGACAAGCGAAACAAACGAGATCTTCGATAATACTCTGTTTATTAATATAATATTCTTATTATATAAGGTTACAATACATCGCTAAGATGTACATGAATACTACACACACTACACGCCCATTTCAAATGGAAAAAAAAAAAGAATACAATTTTTTTTTTTTTTTTATAAACTAATCCTATAATAATAAAACAAGTATACACCGTAAAATAAAAATGATTATATAAAGATTTAATAAAAAAATGTTAACAATAACATAGCATATAGATTGAAACTTATAACTATTTAGTGTAAATATGTCGGTATAATAGATAACACATTAAAAAAAAAACATAATTAACTCGACACATATAACTTTGTGCGATTTTTGTGGATAACATCTAGTTTACCATTTTTCATAATTTGCACATTTGGAGATATGTCTTTAACAACAGTATAAGGACCGGAATAAATACTGTCTAATTTACTTACATTTTCATTTTTTATCAAAATTAAGTCATCCTTTTTATAAACAACTGGCTTTACATATTTGTCATATACAGTTTTTCTACATAATTTGCTGCTAATTAAGTTTTCTCTAGCTTCTTTTTGAGAAAGTTGTATGCGATATTTCAATTCAGATGGATAGTTTTCGTGATTATATAAAGGTTCTACTAAATTATTCTTAAAATTACTGGGAAGGTTACAAATTTTGCCGAAAACTAGCTCGTATGGAGTAAATTTTGTTTCAGAATGTACTGACGTATTATATGCAAATGACCAAAATGGTAGCCATTGGCTCCAGGCCTCTGGATGATTATCCGTTTGGATACGTAGATACGAACCTAAGTGTTTGTGTGAGTTCTCCAGTGCGCCGATACTTTGATGATGATAAGCAGTAGAAGATAGTTGTTTAATTTCTAATAAGTTACATACCTCTTTGAATACAGAAGACATAAACTCGGTACCTCTGTCTGTAGCGATTTCGTGTGGGATACCATATCGGAGTATAAAACTGTTTACGAAAGCATTACCTACTTCTTCTGCCTTTTTCGAAGTTAAGGGATGGGCTACTACATATTTACTTAACTCGCACTGCAAGGTTAAAATATAGCAGTTATCGTAGCAGTCTTTTTCCAGGGGTCCGACTAAATCCAAGAATACTTTTTCAAATGCTGAGGTTGCAGTTGACGTAATAGTCATCGGTTCTTTTGTATTAAGAGTATGTTTTTGTTTCTGACACTTGCTACATTTACGAACAAATTCCCTGACATCTTTATCTAACCCTGGCCAGTAAAAATATTTTTTGATATTATTTAACATCATTCTCATACCCGCGTGGCCACTTGTGGGTAAGAGATGGAAGTCATTTAGAACCACTTTTCTGTCATCTCTATTATCTACTCTTTGAACATCATTTAAAATATATAATCGTATTCCTTGTAACAATTGTATTTCACTTAATAGTTTCTCAATAAAGTCTTTATTATTCTTATTTTTAATAAAATAAATCTCGTCGACGTTTATTCCGTTACAAAATTCCTTTAACTGCCTCACAAATGCGGCTCGCGTCAATTGTGATTGGAAGTCTGGATTAATAAAAATAGTTGATTGGCAACTTACATAGCAAAACGCGTTTCTTTCTTTACTTATTTTATTATTTTTCCTCATCATTTCTAAATACTTTTTGTCTATAAATCTTAGTTCTACTGCCTCTTTCGGTTTCATATGCGTCCCCAAGACGTCTGGTTGATCAGGCCGTACGTCTGAAAGATTCATATCAACCAAAGAGCTTTGTAGTCTCCGTGTCTGAGCTCTAGTCATAACATTAATTTGAGATTCACTCATGTTTTTTAATTCATCCGATGTAAAAGAAATACGAGACAATGCATCTGCAGCTGCGTTGTCTGTGCCCTTAACGTACTCTATAATATAATCATATTCCTCTAATGTAAGACGAAATTTCATCAATCTGCTAGATGGATCACGCATGTTAAAAAGATAAACTAAGGGTCTATGGTCCGTCAAAATTTTAAATTTGCGACCATATAAATATGGCCGAAAGTATTTGACAGCCCAAATTATTGCGAGCAATTCTTTTTCTATTGTCGGATAGCGTCGCTCGGCACTATTTAAAGTCCTACTTGCATATGCTATGGGTTTTTTGTTACCGTTCGATAAAATAGCCCCTATTGCATTACCGGAAGCGTCTGTTTGTACTATAAATTCATTACTAGGTGAAAAATCTGGGTACTGTAAAATCGGAGGCGAAATAATACAATTTTTTAACTGTTCAAAAGATTTTTGACAAGACTGATCCCAAACAAAGGGTACATTCTTTTTACATAATGTATATAAGGGGGAAGCTTTTGCCGCAAAATTAGGAATGAATTTTCGATAATAGTTAACGAATGCCGTAAACCGTTTAAGTTCATCGAGTGACCTTGGGCATGGATAATTTTGAACTACTTTAATCTTATCGGGATCAGGTAAAATACCGCCTGCTGTGATTACGTGCCCTAAATACAGTAATTGTTTTTTCATAAAATCGCATTTTACTGGATTAAGCTTTAAATTAACTTTTCTAATTCTCTCAAAAACATTCTGTAAATTTTGAAGTTTTTCCCCTAAATTTCTTCCGAACACGACAAGGTCATCTTGGTATACTAAACATTTTTCGTAGTTTAAGCCTGCCATAGCCATTGTCATCATTCGTGAAAAGGATGATGGACTTGTTTTTAGTCCCATGGGCATTCGTGTCATTTGATACTGTCCGGAACCAAATGCAGTACATTTTCTACTGTCTGTCTCCAAGGCCACATTGTGAAATCCTTGGTACAAATCTAAATGACTAAAATAAATACATCCTGACAAAGAATCTAAAATTTCCGTTATGTTTGGGAGAGGAAATCGATCATCCTCTATACAATTATTTAATTTACGGTAATCTATTACTAATCTCCATTTTTTTGAACCGCTAGAATCTATCTTTTTTGGAACTAATAATACTGGACTGCTCCATTCACTTCTAGTTGTCTCAATTATTCCTTCTCTTAACATATTATCGATTTGATTTTGTATTTCTTTTTTCTGTGAATGAGGTAATCTAAATGGCTTAGAAAATATGGGACACGAATTAGGTTTCAATACTATTTTATGCTTGTAAATATCTGTCGTAGTTAATTTATCGCCTTCTAAATAAAATATATCCGAATATTTTGCACACATACTTTCTATAGAAGTTCTTTCTTCGTTATTCAAATGATTTAATTGTAATTGAGAAAATAATTTCTTTACCCGGTTTGCATTTATTCCACTTTTTCCAAAACTACATATATTATAGTCATTTAGTTCATGAATAATAGGGTTTAATTCTGTTAACTGAAACGATTTTTCTGTGGTATTTAATATTTTTATGGGAATTTTACCACAACTCGGTTTAACTATAGCGCTGGCTAAATAAATTCCTTCAGAAATCTCCGAGGTGCAAACTACTCCTTCATTGTTTAAATTAGTGTCAATATAATGTATTGATTCACATCGAGGTGGAATTTCTAAACAAGTTTTTAAGCAACTTTGTATAGGAAGATTAATTTTTTGTTGTTTTAACGAAAGCGTTAAAATATTTTTATTGTAATCTAAAACTGATTTATATTTTGTTAAAAAGTCACTACCAATTATACCATTCGCCGTAATTGGTAAGAAGTCGAACAGATAGAATTTATGACGTAAGCAATGACCACCTACTAACAAATTCAAGTAACAGTATCCAATTGTTTTTATTTTACCGCCAATGCCATTTATGTACATACTCTCTTTAATATATGGAAGTCGATGTTCAACAACATGTTTATACTTAAGCGCTGATACTGACGCGCCGGTGTCAAGTAACCAAGTGTATTTATGATTGTTTAGAGATAAATTAATAAAACAACTACTACTACAAGATAAAATTTTGTCTTTAGTCACGAAAAAACGTATTTTCAGATTCCTGTTTTGAAGTCGGTTCAGTTTCAGTACTTTCAGTAACTAAGTTAACCTGATGCGTATTATGAGTAGATTTGTAAAATGACCTACCTCTATTAGACCGTCTAGGTGCGCACGCAAACTGCCGAGTCTGCTGACCTCGCCTGTTGCTGCCGCCGCGATAGTGGTTAGGGTTACCTCTAGGCATGCTGTAATTGCTACCCCTACGCCATGTAAAATTATGGTTATTAAATCTACCATAACCTTGAGAAAAGTGTCTCCCTCTGCCTCTAGGGTGATTATAATTAAAACCTCTAGCCGAGGACATACCCAAAATATCTCCTGCAGTAGTGAATGACTCTGCTTCCTCGTCCTGGGCAGCCTGAATCGCGTCCTTTAGAGAGCTAAAATTACGAGCTGAGATTATAGTGCTCAATCGACGATTTCTCAAACCATCGGCAAATTTTTTTACAGCAAACTGTTCATTTATAGGTTTTAAAATATTATAGCTAGCCGAGTTTCCGTTGGCCTGTGAAAGTGTTAAATGAGTAAATAATTCAGAAATTTGGTTACCGTAATCCTTTATAGTCAAATTATTTTGCTTCATACGAGTTAATTTTGTCTGTATAGCACTTGCGGATCTTTTTGGTAACAATGTACTTTTCATATCATGGATTAAGTCTGTCACAGAAGAATAACTAGAATTTAGTTGCAATTTAGCAGCATGCGATAACCTACTTTTAAGGACAAATTCGACAAGTTTATTTTTACATACATCCGTAGTAAGAGTAGAAGCATAATACTCGATATTTTCGATTAAACGCTCAGTATTGGATTCCTCATCGGTCATGAGTGGCAAAAGGCTCAAAGCGACCTTAATGCTAAAAGTTGACATTTTCGATTCGTCAAATTCTAAAGATCTACACAACTCTGTAACTTCGGTATACAAGGTCTGAAATGTATTAATATATTTGTTAATTAATTCTGTATCACTTGATTTTATGTAACCCTTAGTAGTATCACTACTAATTTCATTTACACAGATTAGATAACGAGAAAAAATTTCGTTGGCTTCACTCAGCTTTTTTATCAATATATTTCCCTTTCTACGAGCGGGACCAATTTTAATCAAGTAAACTCTTACATCTAATATTTCTTTACACAGTTTATTTAATACATCTGCCATAACTCACCATCATTGTAGCCTGATTGTTTACATATCTGGATATATTATAATTATTACACAATAAAATTTTTACCCTGAAATTCACAAAGTAGATAATAATATATTATGTCCGTTACACGTTTACGTTACAGTTTAATGTTCTTGAATATACGCGATGAGTTTTTTTTTTTCTTTTTTTTATTTACGATTACACATAACTTATTTACTTTTAATTATTATACCGCCACTTTTCACTTACTCTTGTTTATTTTATATATAGACATATGTATACTTATTTATTTGTATTACCGCACATTATCACTTATACACCACCTGACGCCATTTTTTTTTTCTCTTTTTTTTTTTTATAACCACATACTATATAACTTCTTTTGGACCGGGACCCGTGCTTGGGTTTCGCCGCAGATATGATCGCCGAAGTGCGTGGCGATGAACAATTTGTTCCATCCACTGCTCATGGCATCTTTTGTAGACGTAATATCCGCCGTATATCACTGCCAATAACGCCAAAATGGCCAGTACCATCAGCCATATATTAGTCAATCCAATGTCTGACCTCAACTGCTCGATGGAGGCTTGGTTAGTACCTCCAGCCGCGTTTTGTGCGAGCACGACCTCCTCTTTGGTGTTACTTCCACCCATTTTGTAGAAAAAACGCGAATTTTTTACGAGATAGTTCAAACTCAAACGACGAACGCAAGATTATCAAGGTGAGATGCGACATTGTACCTAATTACTTATATGGTCACGGAATGTAAAACAAATCACGGTGGCCCGCTGCTGCGCGTTCAGCAGGGTCGCCATATAAGGCGGCGCGTTGGGAGACAAGCGAAACAAACGAGATCTTCGATAATACTCTGTTTATTAATATAATATTCTTATTATATAAGGTTACAATACATCGCTAAGATGTACATGAATACTACACACACTACATAACAATCCCAAAAAGGTATTTTGAGAGGTTGATCAGAAATTCAAGAGAAGATTAGGGGTAGTTCTGTTTTACTTAATATTGAAATTCAGGGGTAAGAGTTTGAGAATTAAACTTTGAGAGAAGGGGTTAAATTGTATCAAAATATGCCTAGAGCCCTTTCAGTTTCAATTATCTCTCCGAATTTGGTTGAAATACCTTTTGAATGATCTTTTTTTTATTAAAAGTTGCTTTATTGAAATCAACTTCTTTTTTTCGCACAACAGAAAAATATACATAAAAACATAAAAAAAGTATGAAAATAAAATCAGCATGTTGAAACTATTTTCTCTTTTTAAAGTAGATATAAATTAAAAATATTTTTGATTGCCTCTGTGGCGCAGTGGTGGTGTATGCGACTGCTGTGCTTTAGGCCCCGATTTCGGCTCCCGGTTCGGACCAAATATTTGTATGATCTGCAAATATTTGTTTCGGAGTTTGGGTGTTTTCGATGTATGTATTTACAAAAAAAAAGTATGTTTATGTATTTATATCAGTTGTCTCGTACCTATAATACAAGCTCTGCTTAGTTTGGGACTAGATGGCGTTGTAAGATGTTCGAAATATTAATTTGTTTATTTATTATTAGCCCGTTGCAGTCCACTGTACATGGGCATCTCCCAAGAAACACCATAGAGCGCGGTTAGCTACTTGTGATTTCTTTTTGTAATAAGTAGCCATTTTCTTCATCATCTAGCCCTCCTTATAAAGAATTTGATAATTCTGTCCGTGAAAGCCAGCGAAGTTCGTTTAGAGTCCATTATTATCGGCGCAAACAATTGTTCAAACAAAAACAGAATTCTCAACCCAAATAGCTTTTGTGTCTCGAATATTCCATTATATTCTATGGCTCACTGAATTCTGTAACTTTGTGATCAACTAGCTAAGCCCCGCGGTATTACTCGCAGTTGTACTTGTACAATATTAAATGCGGGTAACATCACGGGGCGAAGCTATGCTAATAAGAGAAGCTCCTTACTCCTTATAAAATCAGCAATCTTCCAGTAAAAGTTCAGTAAAAATTGATTCAGCTTCCCAGAGCCAGACAGCCAGCCTTAACAAAAAACTGACACACAGACAAACAATTATTTTTTTTATGTGAGTACCGTATATATCTTCAAATTTACATATTTAACGAAAAGTTGATTATTTAAATTACATAGATTATTTGAATTTTATTTAAATGGAAATAAGTAAACAATTGGAACTAGATATCAAAGTTTTTGACAAATTAATTTATAAGCCTCTATAGCGGAGCTTGATGGACTCGTAAAGGATTTAATATTTTAAGTCCGATTTAAGATGTAAGCTTATAGCGACTATGTATCACTGATAAAATTATAAAGATTCTTCTATTTCGGAAAGTAGAAGGTATCGTAACCTTTTTAATTATATCGCGAATAAGTCCCGTTTACAACAAAAAACATGAGTATGTGTAAAAGTCGCAAAAGTGTAAATTATGTACACTGAATGCAGCGATTTTAATGTGGGACAGCTATTCTTCAATGCAAATCAAGTAGCTTAAAAGGAGAATATCGTCATATAATGTTGTTATTATACAAATCTCTGTCATTGTGGTGACAGATTAAAAATATGGAGTGTCAACACCCTTTTCATCGCACGGGTATCGTAAGAGGCGACTACGAGAACAAACTACGCAAGACAACATCAGTACAAAGAGTAGGAAAATTTGATACAAACCTAAACCGTCTGGCTAGCGTGGTACAGTAGACCAAAACCTCCCTTTTGAGGAGAGGCTTGTCCAGCAATGGACAGTTAATGGCTGTTGATGATGACCTAATTACTCGTTTGAGCGCGATGGCGGGCGCGGTGGCAAGTCAATAACTCGTTTGTTATGATGTAAGAAAATCCAATAGCCAATAAATAATATTTAAATAATTATTTTTTACATCTTACACACATAATTTAGTCTCAAACTAAGCAGAACCTGCTTTATTTGCACACCTGAGATAAATTCATACATTTAAATTTTTTGTGTTTTTGTAAATACAATCTTAATATACCTGGAAAAGACCCAAACTTATTTGGTCCGACCCGGGAATCGAAACCGAGACCTCTAGAGATTAGCAGCCGCTTGGCTAACATCAACTGCATACATACACTGCATATGCCAACAAGCTTGATTAAGTCACAAACGCTTTCTCCTATCACTAAAGACACCCAGATTATCAGAGTTTTAAGTTCCCTCTAACTAATTTACGCGACGACTTGACGAGATGGGATTAATTGAATCTCATCCCGCAATGGGCAGGTTATACCATCAGTACAGCATCACTCACCCTAGGATTATTATATAATGGATTATGATCCAACCACTGGAGGTTGTCTTGCGAGGAAATATATCCTGCGAATGAGAAATGGTTTGTATTTTTCTTTTATATATCTCCGTTTTAGGGATGGAGGTCGTTAAATAGCTTAGTCCTGCGATATTATATTTTTTTGGGGGATAAAATGCCTATGTGCTATGCATGTGTATTATGACTGTGTCTGTAAATTTATCCAGATTCGTTCATCTATTTTTGCATGGACAAACATGCATATTCATTAATAACACATCTGCGTAACACAATTTTGCAACAGGTTTAAGTTGGCATTAAGTTCGCCTTGTGTAATATGTTTGGAAGAAGTTAAAATAAATAACATATATAAATATTTTTGTCTGCCTGAAAATAAGTCTGGCCAGCGTGGTATAGTAGGCCAAAACCTCCTTTCTATGGAGAGGCCTATGTCCAGCAGTGGACTGTTAAAGGCTGTTGATGATGAAGTCTAGTTCTTGTTATAAAAAGCCACATTTTACAACAATCTGTCGTGTGTCGCATTTGTCAACTTATTTATCAAACTTAATTTCTATAAAGTTTTATGGAGCTCTAAAAAATTTTACTAAAAACTAAATCGACTAAATAAATTAGTTATAATCGTAAAATAATAAACGCAAATTACTAAGCTCGAAAGTAATTAAAATAATTTTGTGTTGTCGGTAAAGCTTTACGTAACATTTTATATTAAAAAGTTTTTAGTGTAGGCGCTTTGTACCAACTCAAAATGAATTAAGTGATTACTTTCCAAACTTAGTAATTAAGACTGCGGAGGGTATTTTTTTTTAGTTTTTCTTGTGAAATGTTACGGAGGACTTATTTAGGATTGGGACTTTAATCTGTCAAGTTTTTTTAAATGTGATTATTGCCAGTAATCCAAAGAAAAAAGGTACGTAAAAGACCATTTATTTGAAAGCTAATTTGTTTATGGTGTTTCTTTAGAATATTTTTATATCTTGATACATATGCGTATGCGACTGCTCTGCTTGAGGTCTCGGATCCAATTTCTAGGTGGCAACAAGTTTTATATGATTTGCAAATATTTGTTTCGGAGTTTGGGTGTTTTTTTGTTTAATATGTATGTATTTACAAAGAAAAGTATGTATGTATACATAATAGTTGCCATAGAACAAATTCTGCTTCGTTTGGGACTTGAGGACGTTGTGTGTCAGATTTCAGAAATAATTTAACTATATTATACATTGATTTATTAAAAAACCCTAGATACACACTCAGCGTCGCAAAACCGTCCTCATAAAATAAGCGCACTATTGAAAATGGTGCTCCTATTTCAAATAGTCTCGCGTCGCTCGCGTCTCTGTGCGCTCGTTAAAAATGCCTAAGTGTTCGATGCGGAATTGTAAAAATATTACGTTAGGAACGTTAAAAAAGGATGGGATATCGTATTTTCGGTGAGTAAAAGAGTTTGTTAATTTGTTTTTGTTGTTTTTATGACTAAATATCGGTAGCAATATGTGATTTTGATTTATTTTTCTAAAAACTTCACTCAACGGTCCAAGTATAATACGACAAATTTCAATGGCCGCTTTTTCAGTGTAAGAACGACTATTACACAACCTTTTATTTTAGTCGCATAATCCAAACAACCCTGTTCTGAATTTAATGGAGTCGATTTTTTTTTATTGTGTTTAATTTTTTATTAATAAGTTTATTTAATTTGCACTTTTTTGTATTTAGTTTTTAATAAGTATATATCCGTTACAAAATATATAATAATATTATTATAGTTATTAATCGAATTGCAAAAGGAAAGGAGGTCGTCCAAACGGTGTTATTATTAAAGTTCGTAAATATTATATTACCTATTATATCGATTAATTAGGGGACAACTTATGGGTTCGCGACATACAATTTTTTTAAGCCAAATAGTGCATGCGTCGTTTGTTCTGAACATTTTGTGGACGAAGATATGAATGTCACTGCTAAAGGCTTAAAACGTCTTCTTAAAACGGCTGTTCCTAGTATAACGGTAAGTAGTCGTTAGCCAGAAAAATAATGAATTTATCAAATAATTTCGTACCTACATTTAAATAATATAATTATTTTTTACAGGATATGTCACTGATATGATATGAAAAAATGAAATGATTTTAAGAGTTAATATTTGTTTCATTGATGTACACATGTCCTACCCAAAAACATATTTACGCTCAGATTTAAGTATGATTATGGGCTTAGAACACAATTTAACTAACTCTTAAAATACTAACTCAATGTATTATAAAAAAAAAAAATACAAATATTCCTCTTCACTCCATGTCCTGTCCTGCCGGCTAGCTTCGGTCATAAAATTTGATTGGTCATTGTACGCTGCTTTGTAATAAAAACTTTAAACAATGCGCGTAAGGTTGAATGTGCCAAAGATGTGTTTATAGCTTAACTAAAACTACCCACATTTATATTTTTATACATCAATGACTAAGTAGGATAGTTTCGTATGCGGCTTTTGTTTGAGACTGTGCATCTAGGGTTTTTATATATCAATGATATTATAGAACGAAAAAAGAAATTAAATGAAATTTATGGAGATAATGTGTGTGGAAGTGTCGGAAGAGGTCACCATTTTGTGAAAAAGCCAAGTAAAGAGCTCCAGGAACCGACGAGCATGCATGCAGGGATTATTGAATGTGGATAAAGAAAAAGAGGTGTGTTAGGACCGTGGTGAGTAGTGTATGTAGGCTATAAGTGATGGCCTAATACATACATGAATTAATATGACATAATAATATATATTAATTTATCATGAATTGAACCTATATTTTTTTTTATATTAGCTGCCAAATGACTCTGCCCTGCCTGATGGAAAGCATGAGCAGAATCCATATATATATATATATACAAATAAATAAAATATAATTGTCTGTTTGTAATTTTAAATCAACAACTTTTTCTAAATCATATGGAATTATGTACCGTATTTATAAATTATTAAAACCTTAGCCTTCGTTCCGGCTAATCTCTGGAGCGGCTTGGCCGATTTTGACGGTACACGTAGATAGCTTTTTTCGTCCTGCGTCGTTATCCGTTGTTATTGTAAAGGTACAACAACATTAACTGGCAACACCGCGAGGCTTAGCTAGTTCTCTCTTCTCTTGGTGAAATCGTCAATCTGGATTAAGAAAGCAAGGTAGAGAGACAAGATCTTTCCATCAGGTGAGATGGAAGACAAATGCCTATTCCATTACAACAATAAAAAAAAAAAAACTTTATTAAAGTCAGATATTTTAGCCAAGGAGTAACAACGTCTCTATACACTTTTATTTATTTAAGCTGTGAATTAAACGAGTTGACTTATACAGTAGATACTCAAAGGAAACAATTGACGAGTGTAAGTAATAGTTCTAGCCGTCAGCAACTAAATAAACTGTAGTCTAGATGTCAGAATCGATGAACAATTTCAACTTAAATACAATATCTACTGTATAAGTCAACTCGTTTAATTCACAGCATAAATAAATAAGTGTTTAGAGACGCTGTGACTCCTTAGCTAAAATATCTGACTTTAATAAAGGATTATCTTGTCTCTCTACCCTACTTTCTTAATCCAGATTGATGATATTATTTAGATACAGTTACGAATAGTAAAATAAAAAAAACTAAATTAAAAACAATGTGTTCGTAACAAATTGGTCTTGAGATTCAGTAATAGTTTGATTGTTGTGGGATTATTTGCTTTAAAGAATTATTGTGTACAATAGTTATCTTATTTATAAAATTTCCGTGTCACAACGCTAGTTACCATACTCCTCTGAAACGGCTGTACCGATTTGTATGAAATTTTGTGTGCATATCGAGTAGGTCTGAGAATCAGCTAACATCTATTTTTCTTACCTCTTCGCAAGCGGAGCCGCGGGCATCAGCTAGTATTTATATATGTGAAGCAAAAACTTGTACCTCTTTTTACGAAAATTATGCAGACGAAGGAGTATGCAATTTCGCACATTTATAGTTTATGTAGAGAAGAAGTGCAGAATGCTAATATTTTTTAAAATTATGCATTATTACAATAATTAAATTACCCACACTATCATGTATTTGACACGCGCACATATACTCTTTTAACCGACCGAAGAAAAGGAGGAGGTTCTCATTTCGTCGGAATCTTTTTCGTCGTTTATTAACCGATTTCAAAAATTCTTTTTGCATTGGAATGGGCGTAGGTTACAGGTTGTCCCATCGTCACCATATCGGGATCTGATGATGGGATCCCAAGGAAATCGAAGGAACTCCTCAAATTTCATAGGCACAATTGTCGCGATTTGGGTTCTCAGAATAGTTTTTCTTTGAAGTTGGTTTCTATTTGTTAAAATTATGTTAAATTAATATTGTAGCGTGCGTAGCCTTGGCAAATCAGTGATTATAGAAGTTATAGTCTTTGACAATAGAACCTTAATAATGTTGCCATTTATAATTATGGTTAACTGCCTCGTTGGTCTAGTGGTCAGCGTATGCGACTGCTAATCAAGAGGTCTCAGGTTCCATTCCCGGGTCGAACCAAATGTTTGTGTGATCCGCAAATATTTGTTTCGGAGTCTGGGTGTTTTTCTATGTATAATATGTATGTATTTACTAAAAAAAAGTATGTTTATGTATTTTTATCGGTTGTCTAGTTACCCATAATACAAGCTCTGCTTAGTTTGGGGACTAGATGGCGTTGTGTGTAAAATGTCAGAAATATTTATTGTTATTTATATTATTAATTCAAATTAGTTTCGAACACTTGGCGAACATTACTTTATTTAATCAAAAATATGTAAAATACTAAGATATGATACTTAATTTTCATGAATATTGTTGAAAATTAATGAACACTAAATTACTGCTAGTCCCATTTACAACAAAAACATGAGTATGTGGAAAAGTCTCGAAAGTCTAAAAACAGTTACCACTAGTTTTTAAGTTCATCAACAACCAGTAACTGCCCACTGCTGGGCTCAGGTCAACTCTCAGAGAGGAGAGGGTTAAGGCCACACGTCGCCACGCTGACCGGCTGCGGGTTGGAGACAAGACACGTAGTTCAAAGACGCATTTTAAATGAACACTCAAACCTCAGTTGAATTTTCCCCACAATAACAGAAACATTTATTTACACTGGCAATCCAACTGTTGACAAACGTATGTGTACTCAAACGTTCTACTTGTAATCAGCGAGTGTTGCCATAAATAAATATTTAAATTGCCTTCGCATAGGGGTGTATGTGTACCTCACAGCGGATATTAAGGCTCTCTGTAATTTGAGGGAATATTTGTGAGGTAGAGATTTAATAACTGTGGGGATCGGAGGATTTTGATTGAAGTGGTATTCTTGGAACAGTTGCGTGATCATGATTAACTTGTTGGTATATTAATAAGGAAATTGAAAACGTTTATATCGTTATACTGATATAATACAGCAACTTTTTTTTTCTATATAAGCAGATATACATGTGATATGCGATATATATTATAACTATTGGTCGCGGCTCTCGCGACAAAAAGTAGCCTATGTCTTTCTTCAAGGTCCAATCTATCTTTATACCGAAATTCCTTTAAATCGGTTCAGCGGTTTTGCAGTGAAAGATTTTCTTACGAAATATGATATTTATTTAATATTTATTTACGAATGAAATTCAGAGCAATGATAGACGTCTGAAATTAAGAAGTAAAAAATATATGATCTAGACTGGCTGTGGGTTTGATTCCTACCCTGGACAATTATTGTGTGATAAGAATGATTAGAAATTCCACATGGGACAACATTTAGTGTAATCCTCAAATTATTCTTCTGTCTGGATATTCTTTGTCTGTAGTGCCATCCTATTGCCGTCCACTGCTGGACGAAGGTCTCCCGCCAAGGAACGCCAACCATCCTGGTCTTGGGCAGTTCGCAGCCAACCTCCTCAAATCGTCGGCCCATCGTGCCGCAAAAACGACAAAAATGTCATGTCTTTTGTATAGGAACCTCCTCAATTATTTTTCTTTTTTTTTTGTATTTGTTGACAACAGAAATATAGTCACCAAAAACCTTGAATACGCCTCTGAGTACCTATAGGTAAAGATAGAATTGCAAGCACAGTGTGTTTATACTAAGCTTTGTTAAAATAAACCATAAAAATAACTTGTAATAGCACATAATTATATCCCTAAACAAAATATCCTTGCCTCTGAAGGCAGAAATACGAAGTAAGAAGAATATTTCAATTCGTTATCGCAGATTGCTAGACCGTTACCGGCTCCGTAAATAGCGGAAGTCGCGGGACGTCAAAAAATGTCGACTTCCAACCAGCGCGGCAGTGGCTCTCAAAGTTACGATATCAATCTTCTTAATATATATAAATCTCGTGTCACAATGTTTGTCCTCAATGGACTTCTAAACCACTTAACCGATTATAATAAAATTCGCACACCATGTGCAGTTCGATCTAACTTGAGAGATAGGATAGTTTAAATCTCAAATTATAGTCGCAATTTTAATAATCGCGGGTAACACCGCGGGATTCAGCTAGTATATTATATAATAAACAAATGTTCCGTAACTGACGCAGGAACAGGAAGCTTAAATTTGGCATTTGTGTAGGTGTTGTTGCGTAGGTGAGCCCTAAGAGAGCATTTTGGAAAATTCTGCCCCTAAGGGGGTGAAAAGGCAGTCAAAGTGATACATCAAAATAGCACGTAGGCGAAGCCGTGGGGTAAAGCTATTTTTTATATTAATTTTGCCACAGTCATTGCCACAGCTAGCTATTATAAATTATCTGTATGCAAAGTTTTGATAGTAATAGCCATTTAATGATCTTAACAAAGGTAAATTAGTAAGAAAATTTAGCAAATATGGAGTTTTTAAAAAGTGTGTGTCAGTTATTTTACATAAAAGTGAGTTTACGCGAACAAATGGTTGTCTATTTAGTGTGCTTTTGTACATGAAATTCTCAGCCCTTACGTCATTTGGTCGTGAGAAATCGACCCCTATTAATAAGCGTTCTAGCGCCAATTGTCTTAAAAGTTAGACGACATTACTATTGATAAAATGCTGCAGCGTACACCTCACTATCATTTAGCACTCGATTTCATTCTTCATTAATTTTTTCATGCCGCGGTATAAATATTAAAATCGTTTTTTAAAAAGTAAACTACGAAAACGGGAATGCTTTTTATTTTTATGAATAAATATGGTGTAAAAATAAAATGGATCAACTAAAATTACTCTGGTTTTGAAAATACGCTCACACAAATATTTGTTGTAATTCTCTACATATATACAGCGTATAAAAAAGTCTCTGAGACAGAGGTAGTGTAGTAAAAATAATACCCCTTCTTTGGGGTCACGAATTCGTAAAGAAGAAAAAACATTGAGCACCACAGACAATTGAAAAGAAATATGAAATTCATTTACAGAAAACGGAAAAAACTGTCTACGCTCGGCACCCTCTTGGCTATACACAATATACTTGTTAGTTTGTCTATCTGTCTGCTGTGTTACTGCTCAAAATCAGTGTTGTATTGTATTACTGGTGTATTTATAGAGGGTCTTGCCTTAGATATGTGAGGTTATTATTTTTATAAATTAAGTAACTGATGCCCGCGGTTCCTCTCGCAGAATGAAAAATAGAGGTTGACCGATTCTCAGACCTACTCGATATGCACACAAAATTTCATACAAATCGGTCCAACCATTTCGGAGGAGTTAGGTGATAAACAACGCGACACGAGAATTTAGATTATTATATACTCAGATATTGATTATTGTGATTCAAAAGAAAGTGTTTAAAACACCATAACTCTATTACGTAGAAACTAAAAAATAGATATTGCCTATATTACCCGGGATTATATTATAAATCTTTTGTTACCTCATTTATTAATATCTGTTCAGTAGTGGAACATACAAACGTACATACACTGCCATAACTGCCATAGCTTTTGGCTTCTCTTAATAAAAAGTTGTGACTTAATAACTAACAGCACGCTATAGAAAAACGTATCAAGTACTTGGTAATTAGTTGGTTGGCGTCTTGCCAGTCATATATATGGTCATGGCGTCGAGTTGCGGTGTTGCGTTGCCGCCAGCAATTGCTCCTTGATTTAGTTATTGCAGATTAAACTCGCAGAGTGCTTTATTTAGATCGAAAGATCTCGCGTTGCAAGTTTTTAAAAGGTTACTTATTTGTGTAAAGTTCTTAAATGAAATCCAAATTAATATTTTGTATTCGAAATGAACTCAGTGTGAGACAAAGTGAAAGTACAACAGAGTGGAGTCGCAGATAAAATTAGTTTATAAATAAAAGACTAGACCAATTCCGGCTCTTTATTAGTTCGTTGATACCTGTAAATATTTCTGCATCATTCTCCCGGTTGGAGGCCGAGAGAATGATTCGGCCTCCGGTCTCACACTCACCAATGAAAGACGACAGCACGAATGCTGTTATTTTGGGTTATTCTTCCCTGTGAGGGTAATTCTGCCCCGGTCAAGCCGGCCTATTCATGCTGAAATCGACGTGGCTTTACTAGGATAAGTTAAAAATATACTAATATTATAATTTTGAAAGTACCGCTATATACCGACTCAAAGAAATTTGGTACGGAGGACCTTTAACTCTTGAGGAACGCCATAGACTACCACAAATACTTTAACCGGGATAGACCATAAGCCAAAGATAATTTTTATACAAGCACAAATCGCAAGCCGCTTCGAGAAAGATTATTCAGGAAAATATGTGTATACGTGTAGTAAAAACGGCTGTATTCGAGCTGTGCTATAGGTTTTATAATGCTCGTAATAAAATGAAGGAAGCTTGGCTGAGCGCCAGCTAGGAACAGAGGGTTGGAGCTCTTTGTTTAAGCCCGGTTAAATCAACATTATGCTATATAAGTCATGAATCTGTTGTGAGTCCACTTTGTCTGAATCTCTTGGGTTTTTTATTTATTTGAGTAGTTATAGTGTGGTAGATGAAATGTCTAAATCAGATGATCGATTGATTACAGACTGCAGGGGACAACGCGAATTGTATGTGACTATCTAAATAGTTGAAATACCTTTTTTATTTTAACTCTTTGTAAGTATTTATTGAATACTAGCTGCGCCCCTCGTATATTCGGGATAAAAAGTAGCCTACAAATGTGATTATCCAGAGCTCATTTTTAAATTAGCCATTTACAAACTATCATTATGGTTGCTATGCAAATGTGTTATGCATGGCAACCTGTGAAGTTTTGACAGGAGATAAACAGTGAAACATTTTGACATCCACTATTTATGTATTTTTTTAATCATCTAGCTTTCGCCCGTGTATCTTGATTATTGCAGTAAAATATAGCCTATGTGTTATTCTGATATATAAGCTATATTACTGTAAAGTTTCGTCCAAATCCGTTCAGTAGTTTTTGCGTGAAAGAGCAACAAACATACAAACTTTCGCGTTTATAATACTAGTAGGTTTAGAAGGACTAGTAGGACACTGTTTCACAGAACTATATTTCTAATGCGGAAGTTGTATTTAAAAAAAAAATTGTTTTACTTTAAACTTACACCAATATTACCATGTTTACCCAGTTAATTATGATAAACATTCAATAAACCGCCCACATTACTTACCGCTTATATTTAAGTTGTGTACAAACATCTATTCTAGTTCAAACACAACACTGGCGTGAAACGGAACGGCAATAATCTCATGACTAAGTAATTCGACGGTTTAGTGAGATTATTATGTAGGTTACGTTATGTAACCATTGTTTTATGGTTACTTGGCATATTCACGATAATGGGGTGTGAATATATGTAAAACTCTCTGAGTCCCACGGTGTTATTCGGGGTTATCTAACCTAATCTAATATCTTTGTACGAGTAATTCTTGTAAATGTTAAATTTTAATTTATATCTTCTTAGCGTTTCGATGACTGCCTTGTTGGTCTAGTGGATAGCGTATGCGATTGCTTATCAAGTCGGGCAAAAAATTGTCTTTGGGTTTTTCTTAGGAAATTCCTAATAGCAGCAAAGAGTTTGGAAGTATGGCGGTATTTCACGCCCGTGCCTCGGAAAGCACGTAAAGCTGTCGGTCCCGGTTGTCATGAACATCTATGGCAATCGTTATTGGGAAGTCAGTGCCTTCAAATTTAGTGACAAACGGAAAATTTACGGAGGTCCGATGCAAGTCGCTCCATGGAAAAACTGATATTCAGGTAAAACCGGTTCAACTAGTAGCCGACCCCAAATAACATTATAATTAGGCTAGGAAGAAGAAGTGTTTCGATGGCCAACGTTACGTGTCGGAAAAATTATATTTTTTCAGCCCAGAATGCGGCCACTTTAACAATGTAAGCATTAAATCTACCAAATCGTCCACTCAGAACGGAATTTATTTATATACAAATTTTTGACTTCAGAACGGATCTCTAACGATTTCGCTGTAATTTAATATTTAGCAGTTTTCGGGTGTGAAAAGTTGATCTAGATTAGTCTTATGTTTGGGAAAGCTTTGGAGTTTTCATGCGTTTTTCTTTGGTATTTATTTTTACTCTTAGCATTGCTTACGACATCTATACTAGTCTTAAAGTAACGCTTAGTTGATTGGTACCTTCTCCAACTCTACAGCTACTTGAGAGAATATATGGGGATGTTAAACAATAAACCATATTTTAACCGAGCATAGCTCGGTCGCCAAGGGACTTATTGTAAGTTGCGAGTAATGCCGCGAAGTGAAGCTAGTCAAAACACTTTTTCGAATATTTCTATATGTGATATATGTAATTATATATCCGCTTATTATATATATTATCCGCAGTTATTGTAGTAAAGGTTGAAAGGAAAGGTGTACAGTTAATGCAGGTAACGCCGCAGAGCAAAACTACTCAAAAACAGTAGTTTAAGTTACTCCTTATATCATGAATGAAAGTCACGTTAAAACGGGCCCAGCCATTTTAGATATTAGCCGGAACCAACAGAATGACTAAACCTAATTTACATCTCTCATGTTCGGTAAGTAGTTTCTTATTTCCTCCAAATGAAGCTTGTAGGTGACTAATTATCGCTCTAGGGTAATAATGTAGCTAGAAAAGCCCTAGGGCGGTAAGTAATTAAAAAAAAAACACTTCTTTCTTTCATACTGGCATCATACTGGCAATAGACATCATGTATTCAGCCCAATGACCAAAGAGGTCGCTTTGCTATTCAGCCTTGTCTTCGTGTGAGTATATCAATTAATAGTAGTAATAATAGTCATCAATTTTAAATATCGAACGGCGAAGCTCAATTTCGTTCTTAAAAAAAAAATAAAAAGTTCTTTACATAATTCTTTTTAATGCAAAAAGGCGGGAATAGAAAACTTTAAATTTAAATATTGTTTGTTTTTTTCTAATGCCGGTTTTTTTTACTTCCTCACAATCGAGATGTAAAGCAGAATATTTAGCTCGGGTGTAAGCACCAATTGCACCCTCGAACTATAGGCGCCCTCGCTGCGCTCGTGCGCAGATATAATAAAAAATAAATATCTCGGGCTGCAATTGATGCCTTTCAGCCCTTGGCTACTAATCTACTAAAAATGATTTTTGATTTTAAGTACCGTAAATACTTTCATATAATGTGCATTTATTAAAAAACTGTTCATTTCATATTACAAACAGACACTTAAATTTCATTTATTTGTATAGATACATTTATTTAAGTTACACAGTAATAATTCAGTCGCAAGGAGATCTCGAATTCTGATAAATACTTGATTACAGTCTTTAGCACCGTTGTCTACAAAATAATCAATAACGTTTTCGTCTGCGGTTAAAGACGGTGTCTGCACGAATTAATTTGCCGCTTCAACCTAAACGTTAACAGAACCTTACAATGGCTATTAGATTCTCTGTTACCTTCAAACGGGTTGATTTGATATATATTTCACTTTAATTAAACTGAAGAAGTAAATTATTAATTATTGATACTTTGATAGTATGTTATTGGTTTAGTGGATAGTGTATGCGACTGCTAATCAAGAGGTCTCGAGTTCAAATCCCGGGTCGGGCCAAAAAGTGTTTTTGGGTTTTTCTAATAGCAGCCCGGAGTTTGGAAGTTTGGCGGTGATTCACGCCCGTGCCTCGGAGAGCACATAAAGCCGTCGGTTCCGGTTGTCATGAACATCTATGGCAATCGTTATTGGGAAGTCAGTGCCCTCAAATTTATTGACAACTAGTTCAACCTTCGAATTTCAGTTCTCCCTTAGGATTGCGGAGGTCCGATGACAGTCGCTCCGTGGCAAAACTTATATTCAGGTAAAACCGGTTGAACTAATAGCCGACCCTAAATAATATAGGAAATAAGGCTAAGAAGAAGAAGAGTTAAAGGCGATCACACAGATATTAATAATGAAAGCATTCTTGCTGTCGTATTTCGTTGGTGATTGTGAAACCGGAGACCTAATCATTCTGCATCATTTATGATAGTAAGGATTGTTAAACTGCATACCTTAGAACATATCACAAAGTTAAAATGTATGGGTAGAGCAAATAAAACCAAAAACTTCCGTGCGAAACCAGGATGAACATTTATGTTTGTACAAAAAATACATATTCTTTCATTATCTGCCTTGTTCGTTCAATAGGCGTTAGGCTACTTTTGTTTCAGGAAAATAGGTTTTTGCGCAAAAATATAAATTACTTATATGTTTAAGTGTAACCTCAGCGGACTGCCGACCTATTTGTAGCTAAAAGCGCAAAAAAAGTTCTTTTACGAATTCTCGGTAATTCTGTTTCGACGAAAACCTTATGAAATACTTCCTTTTCATGTTTCTGAAACATTTTCTGATAAGTCCTTAATCATTCATCAATGTTGTATTTCCATTACTGTAGTGTAATGTGTTATATAGCAGTAATTTGCACTTCAATAGTGTATTTCGTAACTTTATTTGTACGTCGTACTTTTAATGAACTCCATATTATAATCTTGAATATGTAAACACATACGGCACCCAGACTAGTATTAAAAGTTCTAAAGTAACTGTGTCTGTTGCGCTTTCACCTTTAAACCGCTGCGCCGATTTCAATGAAATTTGACATGTAGATACTTTGATTCTTGAATAAGAACATAGGTTACTTTACACAACGATAACTGTTATACATGCATGCGTTGTCGCGGGCAAAAGTTAGTATGTGATAATTGTATTTCCCAGAAGTTTCATCGAAGTTTTAATCGCCTACAATGTGTTGAATTTTAATAAATTTAAACTACACTCGGTTCCAAAAATAACGGGTCAGTCACACGGGTCAGTCACATAAACCCGAATATCTCCCGAACTACGTATGCCATCCTAATGAAACGAAGACTGTTCAATTGAGAATTTAATTATACAGATAAAAAATAAAATAAAACTTAGTTACACCCACAATATTAATCTTAAATTAAAAAAAAACTAAAGTAGTCATATTTTTCTTAAGATTACATTTTTTTTATGATTGTTTTTTTGCTATTTTTCATCACTTTCTTCATTTAATACTTTGTATTGCCTCCACGTGATGAAGCCTCCAGTGATGAAAAACAGCAAAAAAAACAATCACAAAAAAAATGTAATCTTAAGAAAAATATGACTACTTTAGTTTTTTTTTAATTTAAGATTAATATTGTGGGTGTAACTAAGTTTTATTTTATTTTTTATCTGTATAATTAAATTCTCAATTGAACAGTCTTCGTTTCATTAGGATGGCATACGTAGTTCGGGAGATATTCGGGTTTATGTGACTGACCCGTTATTTTTGGAACCGGCTATATGTTCTTTAACACAAAGAACATAAGTTTGTGTAAAAGTCGCGAAAGTTTAAAAACAATTATACATTAGAAGTGGATAGCGTATGCGACTGCTAATCAAGAGGTCTCGGGTTCAAATCCCGGGTCGGGCCAAAAAGTGTTTTTGGGTTTTTCTTCGGAAATTCCTAATAGCAGCCCGGAATTTAGAAGTTTGTCGGTGATTCACGCCCGTGCCTCTGAGAGCACGTAAAACCGTCGGTCCCGGTTGTCATGAACATCGATCGTTGCCGTGCCCCCAAATTTACTGACAACTAGTTCAATCTTCGAATTCCAGTTCTCCCTTTAGGGTAGCGGAGGTCCAATGCCAGTCGCTCCGATGAAAAACTGATATTCAGGTAAAACCGGTTAAACTTGTAGCCGACCTCAAATAATACTCGGAATAAGGCTAGAAAGAATATATTCCCACCCTCGCAAATATAACCGGATGTGTATCCACGTGATAACGTACCTAGCTCTTAAAGCTTCGTAAACATCGCAAAGAGATAAGGCTATGCACAAAACAACGGATGTTCTACGGAACTATAGTGTGTACACGACTCGTTGTTTGCGGAGCGTCAGCAAATAAAACGCAGGTGTTCGACATATAAAATCTTGTTGCACATAAAATGGTATTAGAAAACCAAATGCGGAGTGTGTTACTGTTTTACTCAGGAATCGATGAATATATTGTTCTTTTAA
This sequence comes from Phragmatobia fuliginosa, assembly GCA_932526445.1. Lineage (NCBI taxonomy): Eukaryota > Metazoa > Arthropoda > Insecta > Lepidoptera > Erebidae > Phragmatobia > Phragmatobia fuliginosa. The sequence continues at coordinate 19,713,350 of OW052070.1, forward strand.
GGTCGTGACGATGTATCAAATTTCGATAGAAGACAGCGGTGTGGACTACATGTAGCTTTGAAATAGAAAATTCCATATAAAATGTTCTTACTTAGTTCATTCGCGTTAAGATTATAGTGACTTATCGTAGACATATAAATGCTTATGATTTATAAGTATCTATCGTCTGCGGCTCAGGTCGTGTCTGTCTGTTTCATCGCGATAAAAAGCGGCCAAGTGCGAGTCGGACTCGCCCATGAAGGGTTCCGTATCAGCAAGTAACATCATATAAAAGTTCTTGTAGTTCGTTGTAACTTTGATCGATGTTTTTAAAATAGTGTATTGATTGAATGAAAGGTAAATTGCGGTTTACGGTTTATGAAGTATTACAAAAAAAACTACTTACTACATCTCGTTCAAACCAATTTTCGTTGGTAGTTTGTATGGTAATGGACAACATATTTTTTTTTAGTTTTATCACTCTCTTACTTTAGAAGTTAGAGGGGGGGGAACGCACATTTTTCCACTTTGGAAGTGTCTCTCGCACAAACTATTCAGTTTAGAAAAAAATGATATTAGAAACCTCAACATCATTTTTGAACACCTATCCATAGATACCCCACACGTTTAGGTTTGATGAAAAAAAAAATTTGAGTTTCAGTTCCAAGTATGGGGACCCCCAAAATGTAGTTGTTTTTCTATTTTTATGTAAAAATCTTAATGCGGTTCACAGATTACATCTACTTACCAAGTTGCAACAGTATAGCTCTTAAGGTTTCGGAAAAAAGTGGCTGTGACATACGATCGGACAGACAGACAGACAGACATGACGAATCTATAAGGGTTCCGTTTTTTGCCATTTGGCTACGGAACCCTAAAAAGTAGTTTATGTTCTTACTTAAAGCTCTAGACTATCTAAGTACAGATTCACATTTAAATCGGTTTAGTAATTTCAGCAAAAAGCCCGACAGACTTTCGCATTAGTGAAGATCAAATAATTAATGGCAACAGAAAAAAATAAGCACAGAATGTTGTTTGTAACGTCTTAAACCGTCGGCACTGATTCTCAGAACGCTACAATCCAAGAGCTACCCTACATCCCTTCTCGCACGTGACAGTTCCACGCAGGGGCTGCACGAAGCGAGCCACGTGACTGTTTCATTGACAACTTTAAGTTGCACTTCAAACTTGTTACTTCACTGTCAAGTGGCATAAACTTCTAAAAAATATCAGAGAGTTTTCTCATTCTACAATCGCTAACGCCTCTAAATCTTTTATTATTTCATTTTGACCCAGTGACTTGCTGTTAATGATCACAAAACATAACATTTTCATGGTTTATATAATACATTGCAGAGAAAAATAAATTGATAATATGACTACAATTGGAACTAATTTTCATAGATTTTGTGAGAATTATTTTAGTATACACACTGTCATATTTACGTTCGGAATGGTGTTAGCCTATTTTGCAAGTATTTAATATTCGTAACTCATGTTCATTTCTGATTTAAATTAAAAAATGTGTTGATTTTCAAATATAGTTTTCAAGGGTAAAAATAAATAATTATTCTGTGCTTACTTTGAAGGTTGATTCCAATCACGTCGGGATCATCACTGTGGAGAAACGAGTTTTCAAGTGTCAAATCGCAATACTGTAAGGCATCTTCGTGAATATGGATATTTAAGAATTCTTTAAAGATATGCTTGAATTAATACTATACATTTTTCTCCTATACATTTAGTCGTAAAATACTCAAACTACATTCCCAACTAAAGCCAGTAACAAATCAAACAAACCCGGTGTATATCTAATACCGTTTGACCGGTTTAGCCGGGTACAACGTTGTGTAACGGCCGGTGAAATCCCGGGTAAGCCGAACGGCCGATCTAATGTTGATAGTCCCCTGTTATCGGCTGTCCGTTCAATACGCCTGGAGTTGAATTCAAAATTTGAACGAGAAGAGTGAATTTCAGTTTACATGGCACTTCATAGTGTGGGTGTGGTGCTGCAATGAAAATGGTAACCTATTGGATCCTACTCATACTTTCCATCAGATAGAATAGTCATGCCTTGTTGGTGTAGAGGTTAGCGTGTGCGGCTGTTGATCAAGAGGTCTGGGATTCGATTCCCGAGTCGGACCAAATATTTGTGTGGTTTCGGAGTCTGGGTATTTTTTATGTATACTATGTATTTACAAGAAAAAAGTATGTTTATATATCGTTGTTTAGTACCCTTAATACAAGCTCTGCTTAGTTTGGTACTAGATGATGTTGTGTGTCGAATGTCCGAAATATTTATTTATTTTGGCAGATAAATATAAAAAATATAAAAATTACAGATGATAAAATAACTTCTATTTTTTTACAAGCCGCAAAGTTTTATACTATGGTTCTGTCTAAGGACTAAGTTCTTAATGCAATCCTTTTAAGTTATTTTCAACTATCGGAGTCCCACGGTGTTACCGGCAGTTATTGTTGTATATCGCGAGTAACGCCGCAGATCAAAGCTAGTCTAGGAAAATTAGCCTAAAATACTCATCAGCTCTCTACCAGAGAAAGTTCCATTAAATCGGTACGACCGCTTCAGAGATTGACTGAATCACATACACACAACGCCATCTAGTGCTTGTATTATGGCGACTAGACAACTGATATAAATACATAAACATATATGTTTTAGTAAATACAAACATTATACATAGAAAGCACCTAGACTCCTTGAATCACACAAATATTTGTTACGACCCGGGAATCGAACCCGAGACCTCAAGATCAAAAAGAAATATTGAAATATTTTCGGACATCTACACACAACGCCATTTAGTTCTTGTATTAAGCGTACTAGACAACTGATATAAATACATAAAAATATTTTATTTTTAAATACAAACATTATATTATAGAAAGCACCTAAACTCCTTGGATCACACAAATATTTGCTCCACCCGATAATCGAACCCGACACCTCAAGCACAGCAGTCGCACTGCGTTACCACTACGCCACAGAGGCAATCAAATAGAAGCAAATAACGATTGAAATCTAGAAACTTCATAATCATTTCTCCTCCCCAGTTGGGTCGCAAATGACGGACCTTAGATCCACGAAAAGGTTTATACCATTGTAATGTAGGCGTCCCAACTTTCCTAATTCTTATTTAAATTTAATTAAGGTCCCACGAAATATAATAGTGTACTTCAGACTTCGTTAATTTTATTTCTATTGTATATTGTGGACCCTATTAATACTTGGGACGGGAAGGGTTCGCATATTTGGTGACGTAGAAAACTATGTTTATTTGAATGATATGATTTATGGTATTGGATAATAGCGTTAAAATTATAAAGGATTAGAAGTTTATAGTAAAATAGACTATAATTTGCTTCTCATATTGTTAAGGTAGTGAAAAGTCTAGGTTTTTGGTTAAACGATCATCATCATCATCATCAACAGCCTTTAACAGTCCACTGCTGGACATAGGCCTCTCCTTAGAAAGGAGGTTTTGGCCTACTATACCACGCTGGCCAGACGGGTTGGTAAAGGGTTGATTTCAAGTTTTCCTTCTCTTTGCATTGATGTTGTCTCGCGTAGTTTGTCCCTTAGTCGCCTTTTACGACACCCGCGGGATGAATAGGGGTGGTGACACTCTGTATTCCTAATTCGTCACCACACGGTTAAACGATAGATAGATAGAAAACTCTTTATTTGTACACCGTGTTACAAATTTACAAAACAGAACATAAACGACTTATATTTAATGTACAAAGGGCGGCCTTATTGCTAAAAGCAACCTCTTCCAGTCAACCCTAGCATGGATTAAAATGTGTCGGAAAGATAGTAGTTGACGTTGCAAGGAGTTTTGAAGAAATATAAATTTACTAATGAATTTAACGAATTTTAAAATAAACGACGATTTTAGAAAATATATCGTTCGACCTTTTATGATAGGAATAATAGACTAAAGATTCATCCTCACGAATCAAGTGGTTGAAAATCAATTGATTTTCAACGATAAATATCATCATCATCCCATAACGTCCCACTGCTGGACTCGGGTCTCCTCTCAAGAGAGGGTTAAGACCATGCGAATGCGGGTTTGGGACTGGCAAGACACGTTGTGGCTACGTAATCTTACACTTGGATATTTTTAGCCGCCTCAAACTAAGCTTCGCGACTGCTATTTTATGATAACAACCGGGACCGACTGTCATCAACCGTCGACCATGAGTGCGCCGTCGATGCTCAACTTCGGTGATTGTTTCTAATTATCTAAGGCTACTTGGCTATGAGAGCTTCTAAATAACGATAAATGTAATAAGAACATAAAGAAACAGTGCCAAAATAAAGTCGTCTCGTCCGACCTTGATTTGTACTTTGATAAATTTAAACAAGTCGTCTTTGTACTAATTAGTCGCTTGACAATTTTAGTAGAAATAGGATAATTCAAAATAATTGGTTTCCTGTTGATAAAGAATAACATTGATATAAATAACATTCTGGATATTTCGAAACATTCGTTAAGTTTTCATGCATTCATTTTGCAAATAGATTTGCATTAATGTTGCACGTAGTTGAAGATTTTTTTTCCGATCACTGATCCGTTCACTGCGGACTGCCGTAGGTTGTTGATGATGACAGAACATCGTTTTCCAACGTCCAGAAATATGACTCGAATACAATGACTCATCTTTCTAGCCTTATTCCCAATTTTATTTGAGGTCGGCTACTAGTTCAACCGGTTTTACCTGAATTTCAGTTTTTCCACGGAGCGAGTGGCATCGGACCTCCGCAACCCTAAGGGAGAACTGAAATTCGTAGATTGAACTAGTTGTCAGTATATTTGAGGGCACTGACTTCCCAATAACGATTGCCATAGATATTCATGACAACCGGGACCGACGGCTTTACGTGCTCTCCGAGGCACGGGCGTGAATCACCGCCAAACTTCCAAACTCCGGGCAGCTATTAGGAATTTCCTAAGTAAATCCCAAAAACACTTTTTGACCCGACCCGGGATTTGAACCTGAGACCTCTTGATTAGCATACAGCACCTCGCATACTCTAACCACTAGACCAACGAGGCAGTTACAATACAATGACTATTTCGACTGCCTTGTTGGTCTAGTGGTTGGCGTATGCGGCTGCTGATCTGGAGGTCTCGGGTTCGATTCCCGGGTCAGATCAAATATTTGTGTGATCCACAAATGTTTGTTTCGGAGTCTGGGTGTTTTTCTATGTATAATATGTATGTATTTACAAAAAAAAAAGTAAGTTTATGTATTTATATCAATTGTCCGTGTGGTGACGGATTAAGAATACAAAGTGTCACCACCCCTATTCATTCCATGGGTGTCGTAAGAGGCGACTAAAGGAACAAAATAAGCAGCTAACATCCTGCCAAGAGAAGGAAAACTTGAAACAAACCCATTACCAACCCGTCTGGCCAGCGTGGTATAGTAGGCCAAAACTTCCTTTCAAAGGAGAGGCCTATGTCCAGCAGTGGACTGTTAAAGGCTGTTGATGATGATGATCAATTGTTTAGTACCCATAACACAAGCTCTGCTTACTTTGGGACTAGATAATGTTGCGTGTAAGATGTCCAAAAATATTTATTATTATTCTCTTTATTTCATAATATTTACATATAAATTACATTTTTAAATATAAATATAAAAAATACATTTAAAAATATAAAAAATAGTAGACCACCGACTTCGGGTACAGGGACCAAGAAACCGGTGGTTAGGGCTCCAAAGACAGGAACCTCCTCACTATACGTGCCGTGCTAAGAAGAACTGCCTTCTGCATCAGACCCTTGATCCAGCCATCTAACGTGAGCCTCTTAAGGTGTTGGTCGAGGCTCTTGGCTATCAAACCATGAACAGAAACGACTATCGGAACAATGATCGCCGAATCGACATTCCACATATCGACAATCTCGTGAGATAAGTCCAAATATTTTATTTGTTTTTCTTTTTCAACCTTCACGAGATTCTCGTCATGAGGAACAGCGATATCGACAATCATTGCGCGGCGCTCTAATCGATCTATCACCACAATATCAGGCTTATTGGCAACAATAGTCCTGTCTGTGATAACAGATCGATCCCAATATAATGTGGCACGACCATTCTCGAGAACTGGGTCGGGCTCATACCTGTAGTATGGCACCTCCAAATTCACAAGTTTGTATTTAAGGGCAAGTTGTTGATGTACGATCCTGGCTACTTGGTTGTGTCTGTGCAAATATTCACCGTTAGCAAGACGAGAACAACCAGAAACTATATGCCTGATAGATTCCCCGGGACGGTGACATGCCCGACATATGTCAACCGTACCATCCTTCAGGATATATTTTCGATAATTATTTGTCATGATAACTTCGTCCATAATTGCACAAACAAAACCTTCGGTTTCTCCAAAGAGATCACCATACCGTAGCCAGGAAGTTGATGCTTTAAAATCTATATCGAGTCCGTTTAAAGCCCGATAAAACCGTCCATGAAGCTCTTTACCCTTCCATACCTCCTTGCGATCATCAGCACTAAGTACTACAGGTTTGCGCCAATTCTCTTTAGCTAGAGCGAGTGGAGTGAATCCGTTATCCACTGCAACCACATTGCGATGCACTCCCACATCAGTATTAAGAAAATATTCTCTGAGATTGTATATCTCGCGATTATGTAGGGTCTTGATATTTAAAAATCCACGACCCCCAAACTTTCGCGGGATGTACAATCTCATAACCGACGAACGTGGGTGGTGCATTCGAAATGCAGTCAATAAGGTACGGACTCTCCTGTCAAGGGCATCTAATTCGGTCTGAGTCCATCTAAGTATACCAAAGGAATACATCAGAACCGGCATGACCCAACCATTGTAGGCTCGCACCTTGTTACCCCCCGACAAAAGGCTTTTGAAGACTTTTTTCAGGCGGCCAAAGAAGCGTTCCCGCAACGTTTGTTTCATATCAGATTCTGGTATTCCTAAGGACTGCGAAAAACCTAGATACTTGTAGGTTTCGGTGGCAGAAAGAGATCTGAGTTTTGTTGAATCTGAAAGTTCTATTCCTTCAGATTCTACAATCATACCTTTTTTCACATACATGACTGCACACTTGTCTACACCAAATTCCATTTTGATGGAATTACTAAAGTTTTCAGTGACCTTTAGTAACGCTGTCAATTGTAATTTAGTGGAAGCCAGAAGTTTCAAATCATCCATGTAAAGAAGGTGAGATATAACTCGATCATCTTTCTGCAACCTATAGCCTAACCCTGAACCCTCTAAGAGAGTGCTAAGAGGGTTCAAGGCCAGACAAAACCACAAGGGACTCAAACTGTCACCTTGAAAGATGCCCCTCTCGATCTTTATAAGTACGTCGTTTACCGCAGTTTGGCGACATCCAGGATAGCGAAGGACTGTCCTCCATTGCCCCATACATGACTTCAAGAAAGTGCATAGAGTTGTATCAATTTTATACAACTCCAGCACCTTCAAAAGCCATGAATGTGGAACTGAGTCATATGCCTTCTTGTAATCTATCCAACATGTCGCCAAATTCTTACGATTACGACGTACCTGTTGGCTAATGGTCATATCCACGATAAGGAGCTCTTTAGTGCCACGGGTCCCACTTCTACATCCATTCTGAAATACGGAAAGTATCGAATTATTATTAAGATGAGTAGTAATTTTGAGTCTCAGAATAGATGTAAGAAGTTTATATAATGTTGGTAAGCAAGTAATAGGCCGAAAATTTTTGGGATCCGTGGCAGCACCAGATTTATAGAGTAAGTGGGTCATGCCAGTGGTCAAAAATGGGGGTAATGAACTCGAATCCAACGATGTCTGAAATTGCGATGCCAAACACGCATGTGAGCTACGGAACCACTTAAGCCAAAAGTTGTGCAATCCGTCTGGACCAGGTGATTTCCAATTCGGTAATGAACGGACTGCACAACTAACGTCCTCTGGACTGATGGCCACAGGTTCCATGGGTTTTATAGGCTCACATGAACGCTTGACATCCCAAAGCCAATCACCATCTGTATGAATGACAGGCACCGACCAGATGTTTTGCCAAAATGTATTTGTGGTATTTTGATCTGGAAAGTGCCCATCATTCACACATGGATTCGATTCCTCCCATTTTCGGTACACCCACTTCTCATTACTTTGGAACATCCGATTCTGATTATACCGATCTACTCGTTTTTTATACCGCCTAATTCTGTTTGCCCATGCATAAACTTTTTGCTTTAGAAAGTCTATGCGCTCTGTGACACATGACATATACCGTTGAGGACTGATAGCAGTCCCTACGAATGCCTGTTTCACAAAGCGCATGACTCTCGGTCGCATATTACCAGATCTAAAACTAATTAGCTTACCAATGAGTGTCCTTGTCTCAGCAATACGACGTTCGATTCTATACTGCCAAGCTGGCATAGTAGTTTTTGGTCGAGTAGCAGTTATATTTTCTACAAATTTAACTCCAGCTACACGACAAACCGCAATTGCCGCACAGTATAGAATGGAATGTGTATCACTGAGATCTTCGCTATTACTGAAATAATCCAGTAATAACGAATCCAGGGCACTCACTAGCGCTAAATTTCGTTTATGAATGGGCAAACGAGATAACCGGGGTCTGTTATTAGAATTAACATATCGGTATTTCTGAATCGCATCCTCCAAAGCGCTCCTTATCTTATCATTACAATGGGTACTTACGGATATAATTTCACTGTCCACTACTGCATCAACACCTTCATCTTGTGGTACCACATTCTGAACATGCGACACTGAAGGGACAGCCAAGCTATTCCGTATGTCAGAGCGAATCCTCTCAAGTACAGCATCATCCAGCAGGTGACAGCGCCGTATAGCTCGTACTTGATCCGACAATCGTTGTGCTGATACGTTGACGGCTGGCTCAAGCTCCTGAAACAAAGAGACTAGTCGAACACGGTACGCAGTGAGGTTTGTTCCCAACTCTGTAGCCCGAAAATATGCCCGCATGACGTTCTCATTTATTGAATGTGACCATTTCATGCGGCGCACACCACCACCGGTAGCGGGGACCCTTTTCGAGGTCAGTGGTCCTCGGGATCCCAAGCTGTCTGGTGGCCGGGTTCTCTCCTGCCGACGTACAGGTGTTGGCGACGTCGGCGGAGAGAAAAACTCGTCGCTGGAAGTACTGCTCGACGCCTCAACAACAGTCGAAACTTCTCCTGTTGACTCCAAGGCTGGCGCGGCGGAGCACAGCAACGAGTCCGGAGATCTTACTTGTGCTCTTTTTCTAGCTCTTGTCAGCATTATCGTGAAAGTCCTTTATTTTAATGTATTTTGTCATGACGTTAAACGTCATGTTTTACATCAAATATGTTTTTATTGATTTTTTATATATTTTTATGGTATTTTTTAAGGTGTTCAATTTATGCCAATAATCCATTCTTTTATTTCAAATTTCTGGTTGTTTAGCTTTATATAAATCGGTAAAAACTATTTATTTGCGAAAAAATGTATATGGACGTCCAACTGCTTTGAGTGTTGCTAGTTTATTTGTTTATTATTATTATTATTATTATTATTATTATTATTTATTTTGAGTAAATTATGGTTATTTACACAATTCAATAAAATTACTTGTTCAATATTTTTCATTTCAATATTTGACTACCTTGTTGGTCTAGTGGTTAGCATATACGGCTGCTGATCAAAAGGTCTCGGGTTCGGTTCCCGGGTCTAACCAAATATTTGTGTGATCCACAAATATTTGTTTCGGAGTCTGGGTGCTTTTCAATGTATAATATGTATGAAGTATGTAGAAGTATATTTATGTATTTATATCAATTGTTTAGTACCCATAATACAAGCTCTGCTTAGCTTGGGACTAGATGGCGTTGTGTGTAAGATGTCCGATTTTTTTTTATTATTTTAATAAAACAAGGTATGGCACTCCGAGACACGGACGTAGGTGAAATGAAATGAAATGAAATCATTTATTTTGCAATTAGATTACATGTTTTTGTTTTATATTTCTCCAAAGTGATATATATTTTCCCCAAAATTATAAAGTTTGAGAGCCTTCGATAGAGGAGATGACGTGTCTTGTGTCACCTACGTCATCACCGTGTCTTGGAGTGTCATACCTTGTTTTATTAAATGATTTTACCACATTATTTGCCTTTGTCGAATACACATCTAGATTAGTGTCATTAACTACTACACTTTTTTGGTTAGTATCTCGTTTGATATTCAAATGAAACAGGAATCAACGCGGTCAGTGGATTCTATATCAGTTACTATCTATTTTGCCATCGCGTCAGTTCCACTCGAGAGTTACCCCTCTCGATGTCAATCGCAGATAACTACAGTAGCGACTATACGGATGTCTGTCCGTCCTGTGCAGACTAATGGATTGTCGGGATCTTTATAGATTTGACCTGAGATTGCCGCGGAAACCAACTGGCGACTCGGATGAAATATGGATGAGGGAGCCAATGATTAGCTGAGTCAGATGTCTTCGAGTTTATAAGTGATGATTCGTTTGGAAACTTCCCGGTACCGTGGGTTTGAAACTTACTAATCTGCTTTAAAAATGTTATGCAGGCACCACACTTCGTTATGCGCTATTCGTTATGTGTTTACGCCGTATTCGCCCAAATATTAGTTATGCGCGCAGACAACAAACATGCCATCCACACTTCGAACTGGTATGTCAAATAAGCATCAAATAAGGCAAATATGTGTGATGTAGAGAGGTGTCATTGTCATTTTTATGGTGAACGAAACGAATATACTCTCCACACTTCGCCGTATGCGCGCGAATAACCCGCATAATGAATAGTGCATAGCGAAGTGTGGTGCCTGCTTTACAATTTTGAACAAATATGCGTATAATTCTTCAGAAAAAAATCTTTAATAATATAATTTGTCTCTTAAGTAGGTATCTTAAGCAGGCACCACACTTCGTTATTCGCTATTCGTTATGTGTCTACGCCGTATTCGCCCGAATATTTGTTATGCGCGCAAACAATAAACACGCCACCACACTTCGTACTGGTATATCAAATAAGGCAAATATGTGTGTTGTAGAGATGTGTCATTGTCATTTTTATGGTGAACAAAACGAAACCATACGAACGAACGAAACATATTCTTTTAATTTCCTTTTTATTTTATTAAATTTACAGAAACAATACTTAAATGAAGTCTAAATATTTTGATCATATAATAAACTAATTTAATAGTTTAATCGATTTATTCTATTTCAAAAACTGTTTTAAAGTCTATGGTTGTTAGTTATGCACAGGGCATTGTCATTTTTAATGGTCAATGAACGAACGAAACATATTATTTTAATTCCCTTTTTATTTTATTAAATTTACAGAAATAATACACAAATGAAGTCTAATTATTTTGATCATATGATAGATTATTTTAATCGTTTAATTGCTTTATCTATTTCAAAAACTGTCTATAGTCTATGGTTGTTAGTTATGCACAGGGCACTTCACTACCCGTCTGAAGTGTGGGCAGTCGATGCGTGTATTCGCCTTATTCGTGTCCTTTGAAGTGTGTCAAAAAACCGACAAGTCGACGTATATGTGCATTCGCTATTCGATGCGTACGAATAAAGCGAATATTGGCGAATATACTCTCCACACTTCGCCGTATGCGCGCGAATAACCCGCATAACGAATAGCGCATAGCGAAGTGTGGTGCCTGCTTCACAGACAGTTGTATGTAATTTTGTGAAAATAATAAAAATAATCTATTGTAGAGTTTACAAATTCTTACCAAACACAATTTGACAAACGTTCTTATTCTTTTTCTTGTACTCCTTCAAAGAGTTCACTCGTTAATATTACTGGTATATTATTATCCATTCAAAGGCGAATATAAAACAAACGATACTTGTTATGTCGATAACAAGCCTTGTGCCACAATTTGGTTCAAAAGCATCTTGCAAGAGCTGCCGCCAGCATAACGAAGAACTAGTGTTGTGGTGCATTGTTTATCGATATATTAATTACTAGACGTTCACATGCGTTTATGCATCAGTGCTCTGCACGTTAAGATCAAAGTGTAATGTTTTATAGTTGAAATAAAAGTAAATAAAGTAAATTTTAGAGAATATCGCAGTTTGGAACTAAAAAAATTTTGAGATTTGTGTGTGTGTATAAGATCATAAATCGTTACATTTATTTAAGCTTAGTTACACCAAAATTAATCACTTCATTTTGCTATGTAAATAAATTATTTTTAAAACTCAAATTGTGGATTTTGTAATCCATTTAAAACCTTAATATCTTTACATTTTTCTATAGTTCTAGAAATGATTAGTCATCTAAACATATCGTTGAGTAGAGAAATATTAATGCAGGTTATCTGCAGTAAGAATTTTGTTCTTCAGGCACATCACTAAAATACTTTCCACACTCACGTATGTATAGATACAGTATTCTCTACTGCAAATACTCTGCATAATATACAGAATTCAAAGCACTTTGTCATAACATAGTTTGGTGTCATCCCAGGTTTCTCCAAAAGCATGTTGCGCATAGCTTTCCTCAACAACTGCCGGAATCCAGACTTTGTCCAAGTAGGGCAGAGCAGTTATGTATGTGATCCTAATACAGTTAGTAACAGGTATTTTGCGGTATACACCAGTATTTACTGTTATTTGGTATTGAATTTTCTAGTTTTTGCTGACTATTTTTATTTTTACTTATTTTTATTTTTGTAATGCCCATGTTGTGATCTCCCTTATTTGATCTTTTTAAACAGCAACAACAATGAGCATTAAAACAATTTGGTATTTTTGTTTGTTAAAAACTAGTATAGATAGTATAAATAAAGTAGTAGGGGCCACCATCCTCATTGTGAGTCCATACAATGCAACATGGTGACCCACACCATGGCGACTTAGTGAGATTTTTTAGCATCATTCTTCCGGCCTCCGGATGCCGGGTCTCCAGTCTTACACTCTTCGACGAAAGACGACAGCACAAATGTTATCATTTAAGGTTGGTCTTCAGTGTGATTTGATTGTGAGGGTCTAGAGCCTAGTTAGGTAATCATCGATCATCATTTTTGGGATATATTCCTGCGTCTTATATTGTTTAGTGTAATCGATGGAATTTATACAGAGACATGCTTGGCCAGCGTATTTCAGATATGAGTCTATTAACGAGCACGTAGAATTCGGTCATTTCCTCGTTGGGATAAAGACGTAATTATATACATTGTCGCGATAGGTTTTAGAATTTATAATGTAGCTGTAAGAACAATACAGGGGCATACCTATTATAAATATTAGTGTGTAATTTTAGAGTAGTAAACCAGTACTTAAAAATTAAACATGGCTGCAATAGTGTACACTGTAATTGTTATTCGCTATCCACCACTAAGTTCGCCATTATTGATGACTACTACGACGGGACAAGCCTGAATATATAAGTACATATAGAATACAACAAATATCCTGGTTCCTGTGTCCTCGGAGAGCCGGTTACCCGAAGGCTTTCATCAAAAACATGTATAATTCTTCATCATTAGCCCATCGCAGTCTAAAGCTGGACATAGGCCTTTTCCATTTCGCACTACTTTGATCGATTTTGGGCTTATCGTATTGTATGATTACGTTCGTTATTTCGATTTTCGTAAAACATACTTAAAAACCTATCTGACTACCTGTTGAAGGTAGAATAGGAACTGTGTACCTTAATCTTTATTTGAGTACATAAAAATCTCAACGACCACCGCGGCAAATCTTTATCCATGAATATTAGCCAAATCTCTCGCTAAGTTTAAAAACTTTTACATCGCTTGCAAGTTTTAGAAGCGACGATAAAAAGAAAGTACATTATTTTCTCAGTTGTCTACAGACACGGAGAAAGCATTAAAATACATCTTAAATATATTTTAGTAGTATACTTGCTATAATTTAATAATCGATTGTGTTCTTCAACAAAATTCATATAAAAGTATATTCGGTACTTACATAAAAAACAATTTAAAAAAAAAATTCTGCCTATCTATTTGTGCCGGCTAATCTCTGAAACGACTGCACCGATGTTGATGGGACTTTCGTTGAATTGAAATTCTGCCTTTGGATTTTCAATGAAAGCAAAGATATGAACAGACTGTGCCTAGTGCTGTGGGTTCAATTCCCACAAGAAACAACCCTTTGTGTAGTTTACAAATAGGTATTCTGAGTCTTTGCATTTTTTGTGTACGTTTCATATATATTATATATAAATAAATGATAATAAATACGTAAATATTTCCTACATCTGACACAAAATATCATCTAGTTCCCAAACTAAGCAGAGCTTATATTATGGGTACTAGACAACTGATAAAAATACATAAACATAGTTTTTTGTAAATATTATACATAGAAAACACCCAAACTCCGACAAAAATATTTACAGATCATACAAAACAGTTGGTTCGACCCTTTAATCGAACCCGAGACCTCTTTATCAGCAGCCGCATAAGTCAACCACTAGACCAACAAAGCAGGCAGCATATATGTATATGAAGTCCTCCGCGATACAGCATGTATATTCCTAATGCGGGATTTGTCTTTTTAAAGACAAGATAAGATGTTTCGCAATAAACAAAACAATTTACTTTTTAATTTTACACTCTTCATGTTTTTTTAATTAGCTGTATGTTTGTAACCGACTCCTTTCGGTTCGGTTCGATTTTGACCCACTTTAAGCGGCCAGATTTCGTTCAAACTTTGTAGATTTATCGAGGACCGATGCCAATACATTAATTTAAAAAAAAAACGAAAAAAAAAGTTTAAACAAATTAGTGTTTTTAGTATTTTTTCAAAAAATAGTTTTTAAAACTAAACAAACACGCTTTTAAATTAAAAATTTCAGTTACGGTGCTTTCTGAAAATATTTCAATAACGTCGCCCCACGCTTGTTACATTAAAATTATTTTCTACTTTTTAGTTTAAAAGCGTGTTTGTTTAGTTTTTTAAAACAATTTTTTTTCTCGATATTTTTTGGGTACGTTTACATTTACAACCCATTCGTTTCCTTCATGAAACTCCCCTTTGTAATCGTCATTCGAATTTTTCAATTACATCCAATTGTCTTCCACGTGTCGTTCGGCGTAACGACCACACCGAGTCCATAAAATTTGAATATAACCTATAAGAGAATTGTCCAAGTGACGGAAAGACAGACAATTAAAGTTCAGTCTTAGTTACAATCAGAATTTATTCGGCAATAGCTCCGACTGCGCACCGATCATAAAATGGCGGTGTAAATATAAAACATAATGGCCCAAGTCTCTGTCGGAGACTGAATTAATCCGTACAATTAAATTAAATTGCAGTGACTGTTTGTAATTTCAATTAAACATCTTTAAAGTAAATGTATATTACAGAATATTGGATAATTACATCAAAAAATATCCCCGACATCAGACAAATGTGAACAGCGCCATTCTTAATCATTGAGGCGAGCAAGATCCGACACGATTTTTTTCCGGGTGTAGAGGTCTGGCAAAACACCCGACATTTCTTGTCGGAGCCGACTAAAAATCGGTTTCCGATAAGTGTGAATAGCTTTATATAAAATGCTCTGCCACTATAACCTCCGATTAATACGGATCCGACACCCGACAAGTGGGAACGAGCTCTTAGTTTCGGATAATTTCTAGAACGGCACAAGCGATTTTGACGGGGTTTTCGATGTCAGATAGCTGATATAAGGACAAACTTGGGTTGCTTTTATTGTAGATAATATATAGGGTAACGAAAACAAAATTAAAACCAACGAAAATATGTATGTTTTAAACCAACAGAAACCGTTTGTAAAACCGCTAGTCTAAGCAATATATAATTTTAAAAGAATTCCTAGAGTTTTGTGGCAAGTTACAAACGATATTGGTTTTATCCTTTAGGTTGAATGTTCTTTTAGTTAACTATTTGTTTAGGATTAGTTTATTTAATTTGATACACGAACCGTAATGTTAGTTGGTGTGTTTGTTCTGTGCCCATGTGTTAGAATTACTTAAATGACCAAAGGTTGGGTTGTACAAACGTTTTGTAATAAAATATTGTGAAAACAATTATTGAGATGAGTGGTACTTTAGTTGTTTATTAAAAAAGGTCAAATTGAAAAAGTTTTTTTGGTGTAAATTGAAAAATTTGGTATTATTTTTGTTTTTAAAATGTCGCTGTAAGATAATAGTGATAATTTTAGTGAATACTAGCCGCTAGCTAATATAGGGTTTAAACTGTAGCCAACTCTTTTCAAAGTTTCCATACTTAGAACAGTCGATTAAGTCTGTTTACAAAACTAATATAATTTGATAATTCACAACTCCGTCTCGCTGCACACGCAGATGGGCGTCTATCATCATGGGTTAAATCAGTAAAAAAATTGTTTTATCCCATGAAAAAATATGTAAGAATTGACTCAAATTAGAAATATCACAATAATAATCAATTTTACTTAAAAATGGCATTTAGAAAATCGCTCGCTATCGTTAAAGATTAGAATTTTAATTTAGTGTCGCAATTTTCTTCTTCTTCTAATAAGATGGCAACCAGCCGAATAATATCAACTATTTCTGCCAATGTCAAGTAATTAACGTCTTCAATTGTAAAGTCGTCGTCGTAATGAATTTAATGATACAAAAATGGGGATGAGATGAAATGGGCATCGTTTTCCGAAAAAACAATTTTATTTTTTTTCGTGTGGAAAATCATCATGGACCGTCACCCCGC
This sequence comes from Phragmatobia fuliginosa, assembly GCA_932526445.1. NCBI lineage: Eukaryota > Metazoa > Arthropoda > Insecta > Lepidoptera > Erebidae > Phragmatobia > Phragmatobia fuliginosa. The sequence continues at coordinate 19,730,098 of OW052070.1, forward strand.
CGGGGTTTTCTGCGGCGGGGTGGTGTGTCGGACTAGAACCGACTAAAAACCATACTGTGTGCCCTCTCTGCGCTTCTCTTAAACGAGGAGGAGGAGTCCAGGGTGAGATCTCCTTCTGGACTAATAAACGATCTCCTGTCGCAACCTTGACCACCAATTATTAGGCAGACTCCTGTCACTTTGCGCGAGATATAAACACATTAACTTATACCAGCCGAGATGCTGTCAACTCATATTCGATTCAGATGTTATTAAAGGTCTCTAAGGTAGTAAAGCCACGCTAATTTCATCACGAACGGCACTATCCACTCACAGAAGACCAACCAAAAACCAAATGCATCTTTATGTATTTATGTATATCAGTTGTGTACCCATAATACAAGCTCTGCTTAGTTTGGGATTAGATGATGTTTTGTGTCATATTTCCGAAATATTTATTTATTTACTTACTACGACTTAGCATATGCTGATTCGGGTTCGATTCCCGGTTCGGACCAAATGTTTTTTTTTCCAGAGTTGGGGTCACCATCCTCATTCTAAGGGCCTGGTCACACTCACCAAAGAAATACGACAGCAGGAAAGCTGTAATTATTAGGATATGATAGTCTTCTGTGTGAAAGTAGTTCTGTCCCGTTCGAGCCAGCCCACTGCTGAAATCAGCTACTACCTACTAGTAATTTATCTATTATTTACATACAACGCTGTTCGTTTATATTTTACGCCACTCACAATTCATAAACTGGTCTTATACCTTACAATACCTTATACATTTGTCTATCCTGGAGCTTTAACCAACAGTAAAAAGCTTCGAAATAACTCCTAATGAAAGAAATTCAAGGTTTAATGATGCGGTAAATTAAAGGTGTTTGTGTGCTGGAATATGTGTTTTCGGGCAATTTGAGGGAGGGAAAACCTCTCTCCTTATTCACTCCACGGATGTGAACGAATGTGAGAAACGTAATTTGATGTCTTGAAGATGTAATTTTGTATGTGCTTTGTCATTTGCGACTGTCGTATTTGAATAAATGGAACGTTCTTGTTCAACGTGTCTTGGGAATTTTCACTTTTTTGTTTTTCAAATTATATTATTTGTTATCGTCGACATCACATAAATCTTTTTATTAGGCCATAATAGGTGTGTTATATTTTCCTAATTAATTCTAGTTGATTTATTTAGTAACATATTGAGAAAAACTAAGAATGTAATGAGTCAGAAAAGACATTGCGCGTAGAGAAAAAAAAAGATTTAAGTTATGACAGATAAATGTGTCTAATCTTGTATTTCTTTTTCTTTACAGGTAAGTGGACTTTTTGCAGAAGTTTTTTGGCAAATAAGTAAGTTCATTTATTATTCATTATTATACCTTTTATGTTTAATTCTCACTCAAACAGATTAATGTATTCTATTCCAAATACCATGAAATATTTTAAAATCGAATAAGTTTTTGGACGTAACTAAAAGCCATCATGCCACAATTTATAATTCACCAAAATCTACATAGAAAAACAGCATGACTGTTTAAATTTCATCCCTTAGAATGCGGCTTTAGTCAATTTTTCTCAACACCCTCAAATTTCGCTCAGGGATTAATGTTATACATTTTTTATTTTCATCCGGTTTTTAACCGGCAGCAGTGACCCGGATAAATTATCGAGGTAGATAATTTAAAATGGTTTATAAACACACTAGATCTCTGATCTCTCTTCTGCTTAGTAGGAATTCTAGAGTAGTGTTTTATATAATCTGGTAAGTTGTTAGAGTACATAGAGAACAGGAAAATGAAAGAAGATGCTGTCCAATCTCCATCTGAGGAAGATCTAGCATTCCATTTCCTTTTTCTGTATGGTGGGTAGCGGGAGTAAGCAAAACTGTGGAAGATGGACGACTGGAGACATCACTAAACAGCAAAAAATAGACTTTAACGCCATCTAGTAGAGATAAGTTAAATTACGTAGTAACTACTAATGCTAAATCGCGCTTCATAAGTTTTCTTGCCAAATAGTCCGTCTTGTAAGTTTTAAATGTATCATAATACTATTGCAATATTCAAAATATTCACAAAAAAATACCTTGTTGTTTATTCATATTATATTGTTTTATTTATAACAGTGCGTAAAATGTATGATAACAAATTAACAAAGTGCAACACCATTATCATTATAGTATTTTCATTGATTTTCTTTTAAGACCACATTTCCTTATAACTACAAATGTATTGACTTCATAAGTAATATTCTTCATTTATCTACACAAAATACTGAGAGATTAAACATATATAATTATTAATAAAAGGTTTATAAACCCTAACAGAATAATAATATGACAATATTATTAGCTTTTTATGGGTTAAAATTAGAAGCCAAAGTTTGCCTGGAAGACCTGACCCTTTGTGTATTTTATGTATATGTTTGTATATTTGTGTGTTTAATATTATTACAATCCCTCTCCACTCCAATAACATAGGGCATTTGATTTAAAACTAACAATTTCAAAAAACACTCCTATCACAATAAATATTATTATTTTTTATAAGTATTTGCTTTAGAATGGATTGATTTCTAAAAGTTACCAAAACTGACTACTTTTTAGTTAAAAATTGACTTTTTAACGTTACCTTATACCATAATCTTTTAGTATTTCTTTTTTAAAAGATGGAACTAACAAAAACAACATTTTTACAGAATGATAAGCTGAACTTAAATGATACAAAAAATGTCTGTAATAATTAAAAAGAAGTGGAAATTATAAAAGTACGAAAAAATCTATTATTACTAGCTAAAATGTCAAAACAAATCAGCTAAATAGCCCGCTTTAGAAGGTTAATTCCTTTAACTTAGGTGCTTTTAATATTTTCCACAACGGTTAACGCGATAAAATTAATGCTGGCAACAAAATGTTCTTTTATTAATGACTCGAGCCTTGCTAATTATATATTTTAGTAATTAAATTATGAAATATTGGAACTTGATAGTCACAATGTAGGGATTTTCGTTGTCCTTCCTAAACAGTAATAGTACAGCTTTTCTCTGCGGCTCCGCCCGCGTGAAAAGCGATGTAGCAGGCAAAGATATCGCGGTAAACAATAACCTATGTCTTTCCTCAAGAATTAAAGTATTGCTATGTCAAAATCCATTAAATTCTGTGCAGCGGATTAGCTATGTAAGTGTAATAGACAGTAACATCCGAACTTATAATTATATTTATTTGAATGCTGACATAAATATCAACTTAAGAATCTAGTTTATTTGTTTTAACGTTTTGCATCGTGAAAATTATTTAGAATTTTAGTTAAATATAAAGCTCATGACCAACACCATTTTATCCGCCATTTTCCGTAAAAGGCCCAAAGTATTAAATGTAAAACAAAAACAGATTAAGTCCAACTTGTCCAAAGTAAATGCAGAAACTTAAAATAAATAAACATAGATAGCCTCGTTGCTATCGGCCATTAGTAACAAATCTGTACGGTTGCTATTTAGATAATTTCGTGCACGTATGAACGCTCTTTCAATCCCGTAGTAGGGTTAGCAACATAACTTATTATGAATTTATTTTAAATCTCTTTTTTAAAACTAAACCGGGCATCTATAAAATCTTCCTCAGGATATAACATCAGAAATCTGGAATAAAAACAAACGTCAAAATTAATTATAGGTTAAACTATCAAACAAATTCAGTAGCAAAGATAGCTTCTGTGTTACAATTAGCATTCGGCACGAAGAAGTCTGAAGGAGTATCAACTGACTAGTTCTTGTGATTACAGATTGGCGATACGGCAATTAATTCGGTGGAATAACAATTTAACTGATCGTAAAATACCGTTGGGAAGCGCTGAACTGCAAGAACTCAGCAAAAAACTTGGTTGCCATGTTGGTGATAAACTGTTCCAAATTAAACACTAAATAATAATATTTCAAGTACTCCTGAGAAGATTTGTTTAAAGGTAATATCTGTACAAATACAATGAACTAATATTTACAACTTTCTTAGGATGATGTATTAATTTGCGTTAGCAATTTATCTGAGTCACACAAATAGTCAATTTGAGCCTCAGAAGTTTTAGAGCAACTTAATACCGAGGTGCTGTAGTAATCTGGTGTAAGGTAATTCTTTTACTGCTCCTTTTGTGAGGTTACCAAAGACCCAGAGCCATCATATGTTGAAAACTTTTGTCTTGGGTTCTCCAATTGAAACGCAGACGGTCCTAGCATTCAGTTGTATTGGAATTATGGAAAAATTACATTAGTTGAAAATTATAGATATAGTAATATTAAAATAGAATATGTACACATATGAAGGATATATCATCCAGCCATCTTCCTCTGGGGGAATGAGCACTCAGAGGGTAACAACGTTTGCATCTTGCTAGTTTTCTAAGAGTGGCTGTAGTCACTTGGAGACCTACAAGCTCGTCTGCTCCAAAAACCTTTTAAAAGTCAGATTTTTTAGAATCATATTAATAAGTACAAAATGTACCTGCGCAGTGGTATATGCTCCATAAGCGTTCTCATCTGACTGGTGTAAGGTAAAGCGAAGTTTTGTGCAGCATCCACGTGTTGGACCACTTCGTAAGCCCACTCCGACCACTCGAACAGCTTAGCTGAAGAAATTGAACAAGAAAGCTTAATGAGCAAATTCCTAATTATACAAGAGCGCCATCTACCGAAGAAATACTGAATCACGAAAGAAGACACGGAATGAACTATACGGTGTAACTACTAATACTGAATCGCGATAGAGACATTTTCGCACCGATTAGAATATATACAACATCCCAACATCAACTGTTAGGCAGTGGCCCGCCAGGCATAATCACCTTGCCTGGTCGGAGGATCCTCCCTTTGTGTAGGAAGAACATGACACCCGTTCCTCTACACATACTTTAATCCATTGTGCAAAAGTTTCTAATCTTCCCTTCAATTAGAAAAAGCGTGATAGTTTAGCCATTACGTTCTATAAATATATTCTAGTTCTCCCAAATTCCTTTCTTGCATGAGCCCATGTGGCCTTAAGTCGATTTATTATGAGGATACAGTTGTAATTTTGCATATTATTGCTAGAGAAAGTTAGTTAGTTTATTTAACATTAACATCCAAAATTGCCACTAATTTCTGGTGTGTTAGTTTATCGCTGTCGACTCCTAAACGAAGCCCTTACTCAAGGAGCGCCAACTATCCTGATCTTAAAACCACAATCTTTTAAGTATTAGATATGAAATTTAATAGTCGTTTTAATGACGATGCTCTAACTCTTCAGACTACGTAATAAGGTGATACTGCTATAGATGTTAGTACATGAATAATCTTACATTCCACTTCACTGGTCATATCAAAATGGCTGAGATCTGGAATGTCCAAGATAACATCTAGGTCTTCGTCCTCCAGTTTCAGGTATACTTCTCTTTTCTTCTTCCTCAGCTTGAAAGGGAATGATATTTCCACAGTCGCTAGAAAAGGCATTCAAATTAAAATGTTGACTGACTTCAAACACAAATACATGCTTATGTAGACTTTTTTTTAACATTAAGGTGATAAAAGTTTTTTTTTAAGTAGCACTTGCGTATAAAATAAAAAAGTAATAAAACAAGGTTTCAGAGTCATGATTTATCCTTGGTTCTTTCTGCCGCAAAACTGATGTTCAGGTAAAATCAGTTGAACTAGTAGCCGACCACAAATAATCTTTTTTTTTTATAAAGACAACTCCCGCATTAGAAATATTAATCATGTGTAGAAATATTAGTAATGTCCCATATAGGATTTGGGACCACGACACTTGGCGAATTAGATAGAAAACAGCGAGGTGACCGCTTAAACCACTGGGCCAACTGTGCAATCTTGCAAATAATAAAGGATAGGAAGATTAAATTTCATCTCTATACTAGTAAAATAATTGATATGTGCTAAACAATTTAAAAGCTGACTACACCGCAACGCTTGGTACTTGAACTTGGGTGATCATGGTTCAATACTCCTCTCAGCCAGATCCTATTGTTTACGCGCCTTTGTCCTCGAGGACCAGCCATGAACCCTCCGTGTGGGATTAGTACTCTCAATGTGAGGGCAGATATGAATAGGGCTTGTTATTTAGGTATGATAGCACACACTTTACTCACGTCTGAAGATTAAAATTTTAAACTGCCTTGTTGGTCAAGTGGTTAGCATATGCGGCTGCTGATCGGTCTCGGGTTAGATTTCCGGGTCGGACTAAATGTTTGTATAATACACAAATATTTGTTTCGTAGTTTGGGTGTTTTCTATGTGTAATAAATATGTATGCATTAAAAAAAATATGTTTATGTATTGTATGTTTAATAAGTTTGTATATGACTGCAAATCTGCACAAAGAATAAATAAATAAAATATTTTTTTTGGGACAACTGTCACACAACGTCATCTAATCCCAAACTAAGCAGAGCTTGATTTATGGGTACTAATCGATCAAAGTGGTGTGCAGTGGGAGAGGCCTATCTCCAGCAGTGGACCGTGATGGGCAGATGATGATGATGAAACAACTGATTTAAATACATTAACATATTTTAAATACATACATATAAATACAACACCCAGACTCCGAAACAAATATTTGTGGATCACTAGACCAACAAGAAAATCGAATATTCAAACCGCAAAACAAGTATTAAATAGTCACATCTTCACTTGTATTTCATTTTCTTTTTTGCTATGATTATATAATAAGTAATCGCATGGATGGTGTGGTGCTTGAAACGGTCACTTCCCGCTTTCTACTAATGTTCTGGGTTCAACACCCTACGTGGTTTGTGATTCACAAATTGCTATTTTGACTCTATAATTATGTTCTTTGTGTCCATTTCACGTATATTGTTAACGAATATTTCTAGTGCGATAGTTGTCTGTAAAAAACAAAGTGTCTTACCGTTCCCACTGAATCTCATCATGGCACCTGAAATTACAGAGAAACATAAAATTACTTCTTCTATAAAATTATACATACATAACGATGTTCTTAGGCCAGTCTCAACTGAGATCAGCCAACTAGGCATGTCATATTATAGTGCACGTGTGCGTGCGTGCGTGCGTGTGTGTGTGTGAGAGATCACACGCAGGATTGACTACTTTACGAGCTCTCCGTAGCAGCGTATGTATGTATGAATATCATTAACAACACATAATGTCCCACTGCTGGGCTCGGGTGTAACCTCAGGAAAGGTCCATATGTCTATACGCAGGCCGAGTGCGGGTTGGGGACTTAGAAAGACACGTTGTGGCTACCCGAAGGCCTCCAACTATGCTTCATGACAACTAGGACAAAATGCTTAACGTGACCCCTGAATCACGGAAACGTTCATAATATATCCATGTCACAAACGGTCACCCATCTAGGTACTGACCGCGCCGTCGTTGCTTGCCCTCAGTGATTGTTTCCAATTACTTAAGACTACTTGGCTATGAGCGCGTCGAGTAATACATACATAACAACAAATTGCATAACAAAATTTCATGATATTTTTAAAATGTGTGTTTTGCTGGCATGTCTGAAATAGAATAGTTAATATCTTAGGCCAATAGGAGCAGAGCATGTTTGAAAAAAGACAGAAGAAGTTGAGTGAGTCAGCTAGTAAAATATATATGTTCAAGTGACGTTCTTGTACATACTTTTCTATCACTTTAAGACGCACTTAACATGGTGAGGAGTGTTTTCCGTATTCAGGTTCCCTTAATATATTTTTCGATAATTCTTTGTTATTCAACAAGGGTTTTTTGAAGGTTTGAAGTACTTTCGTTAACAGGGCAGTATTCTCCTTTGTTCGAGTTATGTTGAATTTCTTTTAAAATCTGCACACACACACACACACATGAGTACATAAATTCATGTAGGTATAGTTTGGAGTAATTGTACAATATGTACACACGGCAAATGTAAAACATAATCAAGTTATTATAAGTACTTACCTATAATTATTGTTATACTTAATAATATATTGTGTTAGTATGTGTTCATGGCGTCTATCTACTAATGTATAATGTAATCCTACTAATATAAGAAACTCGAAAGTTTGTGAGTATGCATGCATGTTTGCTACTCTTTCACGCAAAAACTACTGAATAAACTATTGATAAAACTTCACAATAATATAGCTTACATATCAGAATAACACTTAGGCTACTATTTACCGCCATGATGGACCTACTCGCGGACCTCTTCAGCAACAACAACTGAACCCTTACCGGTGGAGTGATTATCATGACCGTGGTCAGGATGCTGTCGTTGTACTTATTCTAGGGTTATACAAATCACCAAGCGCTCATAACCATGAGCCTGGTGGCATTAGGTGATTGGAAATTATCACCGAGGGTAAGTAACGACCACGCGGTCAGACCTAGATGGGTGACCGTTTCGCTTCCGTATAATTAAAAATTAATAAATAGAAAAGTTTACCTTTAGACTGCTTGATTTTCTCGAAATCTGTAAAAGATATTAAAATCAAGGGTTTATAAAAATAAAACCAAAAACATAATTTACAAGTAAAAACAGAAACGGACACAAAAGGTTCCCTTTGTGTCTGTTTGTGCCTTGGTAATCTTTACTTCCTAACTAATTTATTCATGTATTTACTTAAAATTTATTGCACATGTTGTACAGAGGCGGACTTAATGCCATTAGGCATTCTCTCCCAGTCAACCTTCAACTGGTGCATGATGTAGCAGGTGCACAAATAAATTTGTATTGAATTTAGAAAAGATCTTTAGACTATGTAAAATTTAAATATTATATGTACCAAATAAATTAGAAACTAACTCTGTCCGTCGCGCTTTCACTCTAAAATTACTAAGTCGATTTAAATGAAATTTGGTACACAGATAGTCTAGAGTCTGAGAAAGTACAAAATTTATTTATTACCGCAATAACCGACATACACGCGGGCGAAGGCTAGTCATGTATCTATTGTAAATTGTTTAATTAGTTTTAGCTTACAAAAAGAAAATTCCACTCACCTCGGTCTGGTTTAGCACATTGCTTCGTAATGGAATTCTTCACCTGTTGGATCCTCAGAGGCAGTTCCAGGGTCATGGTATATCTGTTAGGGTAATGCTCCATTCTGGAAATTAAGAAAGTATATTTAGATTGTATTAAGGCATACATTACAAACAGACAAACATACAAATTATGCTCTTTCATCATCATCATCTTCCTAGCCTTTATTATTCTCAATGTTATTTGGGGTCGGCTACTAGTTCAACCGGTTTTACCAGGATATCAGTTTTTCCATGGGGCGACTGGCATCGGACCTTCGCGAAGGGAATTCGAAGGTTGAACTAGTTCTCGGTATATTTGAGGGCACTGACTTGCCAATATGGATTGTTATAGATTTTCATGACAACCGGCACAAATTTTAATCTTTATTAACTTAGCCTAAGTTAATAAAAATTAAAATTTGTTCCACTTTTTTACAGTAGCTTCGCCTCGCAGTGTTCTTTTTTTATTTATATAAAGCTCCTGCATTAGGAAAATAAATTCCTGTGTCGCGGAAGTCTTAACAAACATACATGAAACGGGCACAGACTCAGAAGAACAAATTTTAATCACACAAAGTGTTATTCCACGTGGGATTTGAACCCACGACACTTGGCGCAGTAGGAAGCAGCGTGGCGACCACTTAAGCCACTAGGCCGACTGTGCATACCACGGGACTCAGCTAGTAAATAAATAAGTAGTGATAAACATCTGTACGATATGGAAGTCAGCTCGCTCTCCTCCAATCCTGACAGCTTGACGCAGGTGTTCTTGCCATACTCGAAGACGTAGTGCTTGTACAACGGGATGTCTAGCTTGTCATTGCCCAGTAGCACGTTGTCACGGAGCGCTTTGTATTGACGCTTGAAACACTCGAAATCTGTCGTGTGACATGCTATTATGTAGCGATCTGTAAAAAAAAACAATTCTTCATTATCATCAGTCAGCCTATCTTTGTCTTGCTGTAATTAAGTTTTTCTTTATGCATGCCAATTATACCTAAACATCATCACCAGCTTATCGCAGGCTACTGATGGTGATAGACGTTGCAAGCCAGTTTTATCGATTTTAGTCTTCACGCATCCAGCCCCTGAGAGCGCTGAGAGTCAAACCTTACGCAAATCGTTACTCCACCTAGCCAACAGGCGTCCTACACTACGTTTGCCGAGACGTGTTCAGAATTCTACTCCAAAAATTACCCTAACGGTTATCAGTTCTTTTAAAATAAACACCACCAATTCTTGATTTTATTAATTTTGCCAGCACTTGTTTGATGTTCCTTTCCCGTTCCCCACTTACCTAAATAAGAGACTAATAAGAGAATAAAATAGAAATGATAGCTTATCAATGAGAAAACTGCTGGCCATGAAATAATATCCTTGACAAAAGCAGTAGTAATATCTCCCCAAAACATTTTACCACCTGTTTTTTCTTTGGCCTCGTATCCATGCATCCATGCATGTCACTTGTGATTCTTAAGTAGCAGGAGTCCAGGTTTTGCACGCCCTCCTAAACCATAGAATTGGACATTGGTGCCAATATTAAAGCAGCAGTAAATCATAATCACTAAGTTGTAAACCTTGTTTGTCATTAAATTCTCCTTCTTTCATTAGCAACCTTCTATGTCCCACTGCTGGGATCGGGTCTCGTCTGAGGAGAGGGATAAGTTGGATGTTTTTATGCCACCCAACTAAACTGAGTTACACGACTGTTATCTTATGATAACTATCGGGACCTACTGCTTATGGTGTCCTCTGAATTACTTATTCAATTCTTACTGTTATTAAACCCATATTGGGTTTAATACCCTATCCTTAATTGTAAAATTACTTTATATTGACCATCTACCATTAATTCGCAATTCCACGGGACTGTATTCCTGGATTCGTAGAAATAATTTTGTCGAACCCGAGATAATTACTGGCTCAATTTGGGTGATTGTAGAATATTAGATTAGATTACTGGAAACGAATGAGGCCGAGAGGACAGATGGGTTATGATAGACAGTATTTAACAAGTTCGTCAGACTCTTCGAAAGATTTGCTTAGGAAAATTTTGCACGTATTGTCAACTGTGTGTGTGAAGTTTTGATTTTTTATTCTTATGTATTTCACCTATCACTATTAAGTCGTAGTGATAGGTGATTGTTTTGTATGTGAGTCTAAAAAGTGTATGTGTGAAGATATCCCCCCCGCAATGAATGACAGACTGTTTGGTACAAGAAAAATACGGTAGGAATTCTCCCCTCCAGTCTGCCGGCCTCTGTTGTTTTATGGAAAACATACCAGGAAGAAGTTTTAAATCATTTTATGAGGTAAAAGTAATAATCAATATACATATTCGTTACGTGTTAATTTGAGCTTTTCGTAAATGCTATTGTTTAATCCGTATTTTCAAGTATTCGGATCATTCCTTATTTACTTATACTCTTCACAAAGACTCTATAACACTCTTAAGATCAAATCCATTCACTTTAGCACTCCTTATCCGATAAGAACTCTTTAAATTACCTGCCGTGAAGCTGTAAAACGAATGTTTGCTATCGACTAAACTCGACTTGGCAAACACGTACGCTTGAGGCTGTTCGGATTATACCGAAGTAGATTCTAACAATTCTCGTGAACCTAAAACTCGTTAGAACAGTGTTTGTATGTTGTACAATCCTTTATGAAGCACAAGATTAAATTAAATACAATAAGGATGATGAGTAAAGAGGAAATGAATGAACTGCGCGTTACTCACATTCTAGTCTAACATATTCTAGCCACATACTCCTGTAAAAGTCGCGAACGTCTAAAAAACAGTTATTGCAAACCACTACGGGCCGAAATATGCACAAAAAGAAAATGTGTAAGAGTCGCGAAAGTCTAAAAACAGTTATTGCAAACCGCTACCTCCCGGAATGCACAACAAGTAAATGTGTTAAAGTCGCGAAAGTCTAAAAACAGTTATTGCAAACCGCTACCTCCCGGAATGCACAACAAGTAAATGTATAAAAGTCGCGAAAGTCTAAAAACAGTTATTGAAAACCTCTACGGGCCGAAATATACACAAAGAGAAAATGTGTAAGAGTAGCGAAAGTCTAAAAACAGTTATTGCAAACCGCTGCCTCCCGGAATGCACAACAAGTAAATGTGTTAAAGTCGCGAAAGTCTAAAAACAGTTATTGCAAACCGCTACCTCCCGGAATGCACAAAAAGAAAATGTGTAAGAGTCGCGAAAGTCTAAAAACAGTTATTGCAAACCGCTACCTCCCGGAATGCACAACAAGTAAATGTGTTAAAGTCGCGAAAGTCTAAAAACAGTTATTGCAAACCGCTACCTCCCGGAATGCACAACAACTAAATGTGTTAAAGTCGCGAAAGTCTAAAAACAGTTATTGCAAACCGCTACCTCCCGGAATGCACAACAAGTAAGTGTGTTAAAGTCGCGAAAGTCTAAAAACAGTTATTGCAAACCGCTACCTCCCGGAATGCACAACAAGTAAATGTGTTAAAGTCGCGAAAGTCTAAAAACAGTTATTGCAAACCGCTACCTCCCGGAATGCACAAAAAGAAAATGTGTAAGAGTCGCGAAAGTCTAAAAACAGTTATTGCAAACCGCTACCTCCCGGAATGCACAATAAGTAAATGTGTTAAAGTCGCGAAAGTCTAAAAACAGTTATTGCAAACCGCTACCTCCCGGAATGCACAAAAAGAAAATGTGTAAGAGTCGCGAAAGTCTAAAAACAGTTATTGCAAACCGCTACCTCCCGGAATGCACAACAAGTAAGTGTGTTAAAGTCGCGAAAGTCTAAAAACAGTTATTGCAAACCGCTACCTCCCGGAATGCACAACAACTAAATGTATAAAAGTCGCGAAAGTCTAAAAACAGTTATTGAAAACCTCTACGGGCCGAAATATGCACAAAGAGAAAATGTGTAAGAGTCGCGAAAGTCTAAAAACAGTTATTGCAAACCGCTACCTCCCGGAATGCACAACAAGTAAATGTGTTAAAGTCGCGAAAGTCTAAAAACAGTTATTGCAAACCGCTACCTCCCGGAATGCACAAAAAGAAAATGTGTAAGAGTCGCGAAAGTCTAAAAACAGTTATTGCAAACCGCTACCTCCCGGAATGCACAACAAGTAAATGTGTTAAAGTCGCGAAAGTCTAAAAACAGTTATTGCAAACCGCTACCTCCCGGAATGCACAACAAGTAAGTGTGTTAAAGTCGCGAAAGTCTAAAAACAGTTATTGCAAACCGCTACCTCCCGGAATGCACAACAACTAAATGTATAAAAGTCGCGAAAGTCTAAAAACAGTTATTGAAAACCTCTACGGGCCGAAATATGCACAAAGAGAAAATGTGTAAGAGTCGCGAAAGTCTAAAAACAGTTATTGCAAACCGCTACCTCCCGGAATGCACAACAAGTAAATGTGTTAAAGTCGCGAAAGTCTAAAAACAGTTATTGCAAACCGCTACCTCCCGGAATGCACAAAAAGAAAATGTGTAAGAGTCGCGAAAGTCTAAAAACAGTTATTGCAAACCGCTACCTCCCGGAATGCACAACAAGTAAATGTGTTAAAGTCGCGAAAGTCTAAAAACAGTTATTGCAAACCGCTACCTCCCGGAATGCACAACAAGTAAGTGTGTTAAAGTCGCGAAAGTCTAAAAACAGTTATTGCAAACCTCTACGGGCCGAAATATGTACAAAAAGAAAATGTGTAAAAATCGCGAAAGTCTGAAAACAGTTATTGCAAACCGCTACGGGCTGGAATATGCACAAAAAGTAAATGTGTTAAAGTCGCGAAAGTCTAAAAACAGTTATTGCAAACCGCTACCTCCCGGAATGCACAAAAAGAAAATGTGTAAGAGTCGCGAAAGTCTAAAAACAGTTATTGCAAACCGCTACCTCCCGGAATGCACAACAAGTAAATGTGTTAAAGTCGCGAAAGTCTAAAAACAGTTATTGCAAACCGCTACCTCCCGGAATGCACAACAAGTAAGTGTGTTAAAGTCGCGAAAGTCTAAAAACAGTTATTGCAAACCGCTACCTCCCGGAATGCACAACAACTAAATGTATAAAAGTCGCGAAAGTCTAAAAACAGTTATTGAAAACCTCTACGGGCCGAAATATGCACAAAGAGAAAATGTGTAAGAGTCGCGAAAGTCTAAAAACAGTTATTGCAAACCGCTACCTCCCGGAATGCACAACAAGTAAATGTGTTAAAGTCGCGAAAGTCTAAAAACAGTTATTGCAAACCGCTACCTCCCGGAATGCACAAAAAGAAAATGTGTAAGAGTCGCGAAAGTCTAAAAACAGTTATTGCAAACCGCTACCTCCCGGAATGCACAACAAGTAAATGTGTTAAAGTCGCGAAAGTCTAAAAACAGTTATTGCAAACCGCTACCTCCCGGAATGCACAACAAGTAAGTGTGTTAAAGTCGCGAAAGTCTAAAAACAGTTATTGCAAACCTCTACGGGCCGAAATATGTACAAAAAGAAAATGTGTAAAAATCGCGAAAGTCTGAAAACAGTTATTGCAAACCGCTACGGGCTGGAATATGCACAAAAAGTAAATGTGTAAAATCGTGAAAGTCTGAAAACAGTTATTGCAAACCTATACGGCCCGAAATATGCACAAAAAGAAAATGTGTAAAAGTCGCGGAGTCAGTTATTGCAAACTGTTACGGGACGGAAAATGCACAAAAAGTAAATGTGTAAAAGTCGCGAAAGTCTAAAAACTCCTCTATGTAGCTAGAATAGAATGGAGTTATGTATTATTTTAAAGTAATTGATTCAATTTCATTCTCTCGATCCCAGCAGTTACACATTATGGGTTGTCGATAATAATTGATTATAAGTTTTAACTTTAAAAATGTATTCTTTCAAAATTTAATCTGAATTTAGTGTTGACGCATAAATATATAAGATGGCCGCCCTTCTCTTCGCTCAAAGTTAAGAGGGATATAAACGGTTGACATACTTTTCTCTATTCAATATTCATTATGAAACTTAATATAAGTTTGAAAGTAACTTTATGAATGTACTTTCAAAGTATTTAGGAACTTTTGAAAGGGGTTTAATATTAAAGTGGGAGTGTCACGTGAAATCAGTTTTGTGGTTGTCTTGTTGGTGTAGTTGACATTTTGTAGGCAACTTTAAAAGAAAATTGGATCGGTCTAGAAACCTACAGGAATTTTCCTCTTCTTACCCCTTTAGCGCCCATAGCCATAGGTCTAAGGTGATTGGAAATAATCTCCAAGGGTAAGCAACTACGGCGCGGTCAGACCTAGATGGGTGACCGTTTGTGGCATGATATGTTATAAGCGTTTCCGCGATTAGGGGGTAACATTGAGCATCGGTCCCAATTGTTATCATAAGATAGCAGTCGTCAAACATAGTTGGAGGCCTTCGGACGACTGAATAACATCCAAGGGCAAGATTATGTAGCCGCAACGTAGTTTGCCATTCCCATACATGCACTCGGGAAATATGGCCTTAGATCTCTCCTGGGAGGAGACTAGATCCCAGCAGTGGGACGTTTATGGGTTGTTGATTGATTGATTATCCTTTAAGGTACTCAAACTAAGAAAAAGTGTAGCAACAAATTTTATTAGGGAGCTTTTAATTTTTTTTTCTCTAACCTACTAATATTATAAATGGGAATGTATGTATGTTTGTTGCTCTTTCACGCAAAAAGTACTCAAATGAATTTTAATGAAATTTCACAATAATATAGCTTACATATCGGAATCTACGATTTACCGCCATGACGGACCTAAACGCGGGCGGAGCGGCGGGAAAAATCTAGTTAGTGATATATCCATAACATTTTATTATTTGTTAGTCTTACTTTTAATAACTTAATTAAAATTAACAAAGATATCTATTTTATTTATATATATAGATACCACAGTAATAAAATGCGAATGATTAAACGAAAATACCTCAGTCCCATACATTTTGAATATTATAATATGAAATATTGAATGGACAATCCTCACAAAAGAAGCTTTGTAATAAGATGTTCGTGTATCGAGGACAAATAATCTTCCAAGAATGACAAGAATTCGTCCCTATATTCGTGGTATTACTGCCTGTTTTCACAATTTAAACGTCAAGAAAATTCTAATAGTCAAAAAAAGGCCTTAGCAAGCATTAATAAAGTACATTTTGAATTAAAACTTATCTTAAATTATTTATATATATATAGACAATCCGGAATGAAACAGTAAACAAACGTTTTTCTTTATATTAGTAGCATAAATCCGAGTATTCTCAGATCGGGGAAGTTACTCGCAAACTATTTGCAGCAGCAGGGTCTCTGCGAAGGCTGCAGAACTTTCTGCCAATTAATACTAAAATTGCGCTTGCGCAATCGCTAGTCCTTCCCATACTTGACTATGGAGATGTCAGCTCTCTGGACTTCAAAACCTCTGCATCAGATTCATATTTGGATTGCGTAAATATGATCACATCTCAGAGTTTCGTTCTAAATTCAAGTGGCTACCCATACGCTTTCGCCGGAATCTGCATATTCTTTCTCTTTTATACAGTGTTCTGTTTTATCCTCAAACACCTCCATATCTCAAAGAACGTCTTCAGTTCTTAAAAAATACACATTGTAAGGACCTGAGGTCATCGGATAATTTAAAACTAAAAATACCAGCACATTTCACTCACTTTGCAGTTAAATCTTTTAGTTCTTGCAGTGAAAGCTTGACTTTATTCAAAAAGCTGGTGAAGGATCACTATTTGTCATTGTGAATACTTTTGTTTAGTTTTATGAAGTGTAAATATATATATATATCTTTATATATATAATTCTTCTGTGAGTGTGTATGTCACTGAACTTCTCTCAAACGACTGGACCGATTTTGATGAAATTTTTTGTATGTGTTCAAGGGGATCTGGTAATGGTTTAGATTCGCAATTGGACCCGGTAGGTGGCGCTGCGATCAAGTTATGGAATTTTAAAGTTGGGCGGTACGAAGTTCGCTGGGTCAACTAGTATATATATATATTAGTTTGTATATATGTATTTATATGTATATTTGTATGTTTATGTATGCATATAAGTATTTGTGTAGGTGTAAGTATATGTCTGATGTCAATGAATGTGTCTCTATGTATGATTCCTTAATGATATTCTGAAATATCTTTATATATATAATTCTTCTGTGAGTGTGTATGTCACTGAACTTCTCTCAAACGACTGGACCGATTTTGATGAAATTTTTTGTGTGTGTTCAAGGGGATCTATGAATGGTTTAGATTCGCAATTGGACCCGGTAGGTGGCGCTGCGATCAAGTTCTGGAATTTTAAAGTTGGGCGGTACGAAGTTCGCTGGGTCAACTAGTTATACTATATATTTATATTGTTGGAGCGATAAGACCGCCAATTGTTGTACATATAATTTTGTAACTCATATGTGTCTTTTCTTTTGTACTATTTTGTGTAAACAATAAAGACAATAAATAAATGTATTTTTTTTTTATTTATAAAAGACAACTCCTGCATTAGGAATATAAATCCTGTGTCGCGGGGGACTTTACAAACATACATGAAACGGACACAAAGAACATCCAGACTCAGAACAACAATTTGCGAATCACACAAAGTCTTGTCCCACGTAGGATTTGAACCCACGACACTTTGCGAAGTAGAAAGAGACGTGGCGACCGCTTAAACCACTAGGCCAACCATACTTTCATATGCAATTCTAAAGAAAAGCTGTTAATTTAAAATTACAAACAGACATTACAATTTAATTTATTCGTATAGATGAACTTAGAAATCCCGAGAGTATCCACATTAACATTTCGCTTTGTAAGATATTTGCACATTGCCAAATTGCAGAACCTTTTGGATCCCTGATTATCTGTGTATTCTAATAAATATTACAAATGTTTGGGATACTAATCGATGTAATTATCCCTTGTGTGATGTATTTTAATAGCCATCCATTCAACCCTTGGCTAGTGTTGGGTGTAAACGTACCTAATAAAATATTATGGGGTGCTTAATACATGGAAAAGCTTACTTGTGCTATATTAAAGTGGCGAGGGGCACTGGGTTTTTATTTCTGACTAGGTGTTGCATGTGGATCTGCTTGCGTGTATGTTTGTTATCGTGCGGTTCTTTAACCTGATATAACTTTCTATATTTGTCTTTAGTCTAGACTCTTAAATATGAGTTTACCACAATACATAAGAGAAAACCGCATTTCAAATAGTTAAGCCACTTCTGAGACTAGTGTGCACAAACACACAGAAAAATATTAGAATTTTTTTTTTGTTGCTTTAATTAAGACCCATCTAATTATGATTTCTTCAAAATCTGTAACGTACAGTCATCGGTTTCCTACAAATTATTATATTTAAACCTATCCAAATCAAACCTATCAAATTTTTCTATAATTTTGACACGGACATAATAGAAACTAGCTAACAGAATTTTGGCTAGTCACTTTGTAAGCTTTAGTGACCACTTTGTGCCTTCGATAATTAATAAATAAATATTTCGGACGTCTTACACAACTTTTTCTGAACCCAAATAAAACAGAGCTGGTAATAAACTAGACAACTGATATAAATACATAAACACGTTTTTTTTTGTAAATACATACATATTATACATAAAAAACACACAAACTCCGAAACAAATATTTGTAGATCACACAAACATTTGCTCCGATCCGGGAATCGAATCCGAGATCTCAAGCACAGCAGTCGCTGAAACTACCACTGCGCCATCAAGTCCACATTGTCCTTAACGCTACCGAAGGCTGATAGTGGTCATAAAGGGACAGTAACTTGTGCCTCATGCTTTGCAGGTAGGTACTAACGTATCGGGTATTCCCGCACGTGTAGGTCCACTTGTTTCCAACTTTCTTTAACACATTTTGTTTACATCCAAAATGACAAACATCTAACCTGATCATAAAAGGTAATATAAAACAATTTCCTCTCAACATTTTAATAATTAAATAAACTCGCAATGACAAGCCAGTAAATAACACCTAATTCTGACGCAAAAACAATCGACCCTTTATAAAAAATTCAACACGAGACAATGGACGGGTTTGTTTATTAAAAGCTCCGTGTCACTTAAATATTGATTACGGAGATTTTGATATCCGGAGGTACGGGAGGAATTTATTATGATGGAGTTGATATTAGAAAGGTAGACTACTGCTGACAGAGATATCTATCCTAATTTTATAGTGCTTAAGACTTTGTTGAATGCAGTAATCTCAGGAATTGCTGTTTTTATTGAACTTTTTTTGTGTTAGAGAGACTATTATTTGTAGATATTATTATTACACTAGGATATTAAAATAGAAATGTGCGGGATTGTTACCATGTACACGTGTTGCAAGCACCATTATCACGGAGTAAGTTACTCCGTAATATCGGATACTCGTTAAAAAAAGGTACATGGTAAAAATCCCGCAGATTTCTATTTTAATGTTACTGACCATTAAAGTTTAATACACTAGGATAAATAGCAATCGAGAATTAAAGAAAAGTATTTCAAAAAACGGAGAACGATGTTGCTCTGGTCAGCTAATAGTAATCCTTATTAATATTATGTCTTTAACTATGAAATTGCCGTTTTGTATGCAATAAGTGAAAGTACTTATTTTTTCAAACTTTTTTAGTTCTGTTATTCGAAGTAATCACCCATGCAATCGACGCATCTTTGCCAACGCATTGGCAGTTTATTGATGCCCTTCTTGTAAAAATCAGCTGGACGGGAGGCAACAAACTCTTCAAAGGCATTTTGTACTGCCTCTCGGGAATTGAATTTTTTACCCACTAAAAAGTTGTCTAAAACTAAAAATAGTTAGTAAAAAGTCCATTAAGAAACCGGACAATTACAATTGTCCGGTTTCTTAATGGGTTCCTCTGCCACATCACATCACATATCATATCTAACACATCAGCTTTTAACTACTACTGGAACTGGAACTCACTACCAGCTACCGTGTTTCTTTACCACTATGATACCGGATCCTTTTAACGAGGCGTGAAAAAGCATCTCACTAAGCCGCCATACTTTATTATCTGCATTCGCAGCAAGTGTGGTGGCTCCCACTCTTGGATTCCGCTCACGCTTTCTATTAAGCAGGGTAGTGTCACTTTGATAGGCTAAATATATATATAAAAAAGCGGCCAAGTGCGAGTCGGACTCGCCCAGGAAGGGTTCCGTAGCAGCAAGTAACATCAAATAAAAGTTTTATTAGTTCGTTGTAACTTTGATCGATGTTTTAATAATAGTGTATTGATTAAAAGAAATGTCAATTGCTGTTTATGATTTATGACGTATAAAAAAAAACTAATTAATAGATCTCGTTCAAACCAATTTTCGTTGGAAGTTTGCATGGTAATTGACATCATTTTTTTTTTTTCTCATTCTCTTAATTTAGAAGTTACAAGGGGGGGGGACATTTTACCACTTTGGAAGTGTCTCTCGCGCAAACTAATCAGTTTAGAATAAAATTAGCTTAGAAATCTCAATATCATTTTTGAAGACCTATCCATAGATATCAAACACGTATGGGTTTGATGAAAAACTTTTTTTTTGTTTTTTTTCTATTTTTGTGTGAAAATATGCGGTTTACAGAATACATCTACTTACCAAGTTTCAATAGTATAGTTCTTATAGTTTCGGAAAAAGGTGGCTGTGACATACGCACGAACCGACAGACAGATATGACGAATCTAAGGGTTCCGTTTTTTGCCATTTGGCAACGGAACCCTAAAATCTACTAGCTATAGGCCTGTCTGGCTAGACGGTATAGAATAGGGTTTGTTTCAGGTTTTCTTTCTCTTTGCAGTGATATTTTCGTTCGTAGTTTGCCGCCTTATTCGGCTCTTTCTCCACGTGACCAATAGGAGAGGTGATACTCCATATTCTTAAACAGTTACCAACTAATGAATTTTATAGAAGTGTGTGTGAGTGTATGTGTATATTTGTTGTATCCAAATATATGTAATTTGTATACAACAAAGTACATCCGATAAGCAATATTTGATTAGGTGAATGTCAGTTTTATTAACTTATCAATTGAATTGACCTTTTCTAGAAGATCTTTGTAAGTCATAACATGTGTTAATTATTTCTCATTAAACGTAATAAAAGATAAGTAATGCTATATAAAAATATTTGGTTACAAAAAAATATAGGTATATGATTAAAAATATAGTTGGTCTAGTGGTTAGCGTATGCGGCTGCTGATCAGAGGTCTCGGGTTCGATTCCCGGGTCAGACCAAATATTTGTGTGATCCACAAATATTTGTTTCGGAGTCTGGGTGTTTTTCTATGTATAATATGTATGTATTTACAAAAAAAAAGTATGTTTATGTATTTATATCAGTTGTTTAGTACCCATAACACAAGCTCTGCTTACTTTGGGACTAGATGATGTGTGTAAGATGTCCTAAATATTTAAAAAAATTAAAAAGAAATGTTAGTGTTGGTGTATTGGTACCCTGAGAAAAAAAATACTTAGTTTGGGTCTATATTGCGTTGTGTGTCTGATGTTTGAACATATTATTTTTACATGTATAAAGGAAACTTATAGAAAGCTTATAGAAACTTATACCTTTTATATAAAAAGGGTAAACGAACAGACGGTTCACCTTATGTTTTAAGTGCCTAAAGTCGCACATGGATAGCAACTCAATAGTCATAAGTGCATTGCTGCCCTTCGATCCGATTGCTGAATCGGACTAGTATTTAGACTCCAGTACTTTACTACGACAGAATCAATATTGCAGCTAATTTATTATCTCAGAGTCCCGATTAGAGTAACGCGCAAGTGGGTTTTACTAATGTATTGAGATCTCACTAAAATGCCAAATATCAATCTTACCACTGAAATTCATACAGTAGATTCCGAGGTAAAAATATCTAACAATCTCATTAATTCCTGTATGAAGTAATAAGGGGGTGTACTCGTAAAACTGGTATTATGGCTAATTAAAAAGAAATATGGATGTTCTCACCAAGTTTGTCAACGAATTCCTTAGCCGAGGAAAATCCAATATTAATGAGAAACACGACAAATAACACGTACATGGCGGCAGACACTGAATGTGGTAATAACACTACGAGAACGATTCGCGTGCGCATCACTATTGTGTTTATAAAAACATTACGGCTCTCGCTGTTAGTTAGGAGTTAGGTAAATATAGTTTACTTAGTTTACTTGCTTTTGCAAACCAAAACTCCGCCTGCGTCTATATCAGTTTTCTCAAGAAACAAAATATCTTCAGATGCCATTTTTAATAAAAATCGGTACAGCGGCTTCACCGTGAAAGTGTAACAGAAAAACTGATAGAGCTATATGGTTATAGGACCTTATCCAGTATGTGCAGTCCAAAGGCAAGACTATAATAATTTATGGCACATTCTCTTATATTATATTTTAACTATGTGTTGTCCTGTGAATATCAGAAATAAAATAACAGATTTTATTGCTTTCTCTGACATAAAAGTCCCGAAGCAACAGGTTACCAGACATGTGATGCGTAGTTAAGATAGGTTTATCGATTTAGGATGCAGAAGTAAGAAATGTACATAATTAGTGAACAACCAAAGAAAAGAAAGACGGACTGCGTGAAAGAGAACATGACTAAAAATGGAGTAAGTAGAGAGTTGGAAGAGACTTCTTTATACCGATTCACCATCGTGGTTTAATGTTTCACCAGTAAAAAATTACATTCATAAAAAGTACCCTGTGGGTACCCCAAGTTTAGGCTTAACCCAAATAAATTCGCAGACGCGTTCTATTCATACGCATTCTAAGTGAAAAAAATGTCCCAATTGACTATAGTACGTGGTCGCACCTGCTAGACAGTGACAATGCCTAGTGAGACAATATACAGATGATTTAATCAATTGTACGAGTGGCCTTGTGTCTACGGCAATATGAAGTCATTGATTATATTACGTTTACTTCAAGTGACAATTAATTGCGGAACAAAACATGAGGTATGTAATTTTTATTATAGTGTTTATTATTTTAAGTTAGATATAACTTATGGTTATAGGCCTTAACTCGTCCCCGCCAGCAGTCATTGCTGTCATACTGGCGGGTGAGGAGGGCTGGGGCGCAGTGGTCTCTTTGGGAAGCTGTAGTGCTCCAGAAAGAGACCACTGAACGGGATCGCGAGAGGGAAGATCTCGAGCGTAGAGAACACCGTCGGTGGCACGAAACGTCGACGGGGCTGCAAGCTGCCAGAGAAAGGGGACCTCGGGCACCAAACTAAATTGCTGCGGCGGGAGGTAGGATGTTGGCCAGGTCACAAAATGTAATCAGGCCTCAAAAATATGTAATGATCGGCCAATAGGCAAGAGGAAGCCTCTGTGACTTCCTCTAGGATAGAGCCTGGATAGGCGCGGGGCCGATCCGGACCTATATACCTAACCTGAAATAACATGGCCCGGGTTTCCACCCCGTCAACAAAAAAAAAGAGGCCTTAACTCGTAGATTATCGTTAATTATAGTGTCGCTTTTGCGCGGGAGAACCTGTTTGAGTTACATGTGAAAAGTTTAAGTCGGACTCAAATCGACTAAAACAACACAGTGTTAGTTCGTTTAGATTTTCTTACGGGGCTTCAGGCATATCCTAGGTATAAAACTCCTGGATTTACGGAAGAAACCTCTCTACCTTGACTATATTCCACTCAACAGATGAAGACTATCTTATGACTCTTGAGTGGCAAGAATCTATGACGGCGATAAGCGCTTACCACCAAATGATTATCGCCGTCATGAAAATATTTTACCAGTTCACAACTGAAACCCCATTACTCCAACTTCACCACAAACTCATATATATTCCATGATATTTATTAGCCACACTTATAATCCATGGTTTGGCAAGGCCATATTTCAAATCAAGTTGGCGCGCAAATAACTCACAACTAAGGGGCGAAACTTGCCACAACTTTACCCAAGTTTGGCCCTGGACACATTATGCTTGTTAAATAGGAATGCGATATTGTTTGAGAAGGTTAGATTATTTTAATAATTATCACATAGGATAGGAATACAAGCAAGGCCAACGCGGTCAGTTCCTGGATGGATGACCGTTAGTGTCATGATACCGAGCGTCTCTGTGATTCGCAGTTGGTCTCGGTTGTTATCATATGAACAGTCGTGAATCTCGGACGCCTTCGAGCGGCTTTAAAACATCCAACGCCAAGATTACGTGGTCACAACGTTTTCTTGCCAGTCCCTAACTCCAGAGGAGATCCAAGCTATGGGACAAGTGGGATATTATGGGTTTTTGATGATGATATGATAGGATATACTACATACCTGATATGATAGGATTTAATACAAAAGGGTGTTACGCTGTATGACATTTTATTAATTACACGTAAAATGAAACTTAAGCTGATATCATCCTGTCTGTCTGTCTGTCTAAATAGCCTAAGTTATACTTTATGTCATCAGTCAGTGCCAGTTATGCAGTCGTTGCAGAGATTAGCTGGGACAAACTGACAGAGAGACAAGTAAAAAAATTATTTCATTGCTTTTTCGATGCAAGTACCTTAAATACATTTAGAAAAAAAATGTTCCTTTGAATTATATAGCCGGTTCCAAAAATAACGGGTCAGTCACATAAACCAATAACGGGTCAGTCACATAAACCCGAATATCTCCCGAACTACGTATGCCATCCTAATGAAACGAAGACTGTTCAATTGAGAATTTAATTATACAGATAAAAAATAAAATAAAACTTAGTTACACCCACAATATTAATCTTAAATTAAAAAAAAACTAAAGTAGTCATATTTTTCTTAAGATTACATTTTTTTTATGTTTGTTTTTTTGCTGTTTTTCATCACTGGAGGCTTCATCACGTGGAGGCAATACAAAGTATTAAATGAAGAAAGTGATGAAAAACAGCAAAAAAACAATCATAAAAAAAATGTAATCTTAAGAAAAATATGACTACTTTAGTTTTTTTTTAATTTAAGATTAATATTGTGGGTGTAACTAAGTTTTATTTTATTTTTTATCTGTATAATTAAATTCTCAATTGAACAGTCTTCGTTTCATTAGGATGGCATACGTAGTTCGGGAGATATTCGGGTTTATGTGACTGACCCGTTATTTTTGGAACCGAGTGTATATAGATGCTAATATGAAACATTAGCTCGTTAACGTCGGACATTACCTCCGTATAAACGCTTACCTATGTTTGCTTACAGCTAATTTATTAATGAAAGAGGACATAACAATATATTGTGACCCTCGCGTTATTCTGTCAGAGCCCCGTAATATAGCTTAAATAAGCATTAATTAGATGTTTGGTCAAATTAACATTATTGTTATAGTAAATATGTGGTTATACTTAGTGATATAAATGTTAACAGGTTTACGAATCTATAAAATTCCATAAATTTTTTGTGTTTCTTTGTAATTACAAGTTTTAATTAAATGCATACGATAATATTGGAATTTGAAAATACATCTAAAGATCAGTTTTTCAAAATTTTGCTGGGCTGGCAAGCTGGACCGAATTTAAATTTCTCTAACACATAGCTGTTGATATATTGATTATATATTGATAAAGAACAAAACTCCTGAGACCAGGACCTTTCATTGGTCCGAGGCCAATTGTAGACTATTAAAAGCTATTAATATGATGTGATGTACTGTGATTTGATGTGATGTGCTATGGTGTGATGAGGTGCAATGTGGCGTGATGTGAAAATATGATCGGACTCATCACACAAATATTTGTGCTGAGATGTGATGTGATGTCTTCTTATTCCCAATACTATTTGGGGTCGGCTGCTAGTTCAACCGGTTTTACCTGAATATCAGTTTTTCCACAGAGAGACTCCTCAACCCTAACTGAAATTCGAGGGTTGATCTAGTTGTCAGTAAATTTGAGGGCACTGACTTCCCAATAACGATTGTCATAGATGTTCATGACAACCGGGACCGACGGCTTTACGTGCTCTCCGAGGCGCGGGCGTGAATCACCGCCAAACTTCCAAACTCCGGGCTGCTATTAGGAATTTCCTAAGAAAAACCCAAAAACACTTTTTGGCCCGACCTGGGATTTGAACCCGAGACCTCTTGATAAGCAGTCGCATGTGTATGATGTAATATGATGAAATGTAGAGTGATGTGAAAGTATGATCGGACTGATGATCACACAAGTATTTATCTGGGATGGAAATTGAACCCTTAGAACCAGTACAATAACTAGTTCAACAGACACACCAGTATGTTTTCAATCAGTATCTATGTATTATTTACACATAAATTTCTATATAGTATAACTTTATGGGAACAAAGAATTCTATTTTCTAATAATATTACGTCACAATATACTGCTAAAATGCTAATCATCCTAAATGACCTATGCTCACCCAGCCATCAATCAAATGTATTACTAATTGAAAGCTTTACTAATTAAGATATTCTTAATTACGATTTATATTTTAAAAGATACATATGTATGCAGTGATACTTGCGGTTCTTGTTATAAATCGCGAGTAACGCCACGGAGCGAAGCAAGTTTAAAAAAATATTGATTTTTATCATGGAATATCAGTCGTAAATAGAGATTGAATACCGGGATCCCGGGATCCCGAAAACCGGGATCCCGGACCGATTTTTCTTCGGGATTACAATCCCGGGATTGACCCACAATCCCGAAGTTTCCCGGGATTGAAAAAGGAAAATCTAGGCTAATAAAACCTTTTTTGTTCCACTCAAATCTTAACCGAAAGTTTTTAAGCTCGACAAAGTTAATCTTATTGTTCTAAAATAAATTCACGCTTAATTAGGCATTGAAATTTTTGACAATAGTAGTAAAAATAACAAAAGAGACATATACGACTTTATAACTCGAACGTGATCCGACGCTTTTTCTTTGGCTGACTAATTAGGCATTGAAATTTTCGACAATAGTAGTAAACATAACAAAAGAGACTTATACCTTTATAACTCGAACGTGATCCGACGCTTTTTCTTTAGCTTTAAGTTATGATTTGGGAATATTTAACCCTTAAATTTGTAATTAAGTTATTTTTAAAACGGTGATTTCAACTTTGTCGAGAAGACTTTATTTACGACTCAAATGAAACGAAATAGATTTCATGTGACACTTCGGCAATTTGATTCGAAAATTTGACAAACAAACATAATCTGCCAAACGATAATTGTATTTTTTAATGGTAATTTGTAAATTTACTTAATTGAAAAGTGTCAACTTGTAAATTTTGCATGTAATTTGTAAAGATTGTAATTAAAATACTAACTATCATTAAAAACAACTAGTTCCAAAATTATATCATTACTTTTATATATTTACTTTTATTATCTATTTTGTTCATTTTGTTATAATTCATATTTGTTTCTTTGTTTTTCCTTTTGTTATTTATTAAAAGTTAGTTTTCTTTATTAAATTGTGTTTATTATTAAAGTATTTCAAAATTTCGTATAATCCCGGTACCAGTACCGGGATCCCGGGATTGCTCCGATACGATCCCGAAATCCCGGGATTGAAAAATCGTCCGGGATTTGCAATCTCAGGTCGTAAAGCTTAGATGGAGGTCTTCGGGGTGGCATAAAAACATCCTAGTGCAAGATTACGTAGTGACAACGTCTTGCCAATCCCCAACCCGCACTCGGCTAGCTTAGGACATATGGCCTTAACCCTCTCCTGAGAGAGACTGGATGCCAGCACAGGGACATTATAGGTTATTGATGATTGAGATAGTCGAATTGAGAACTTCCTTTTTAAAAACTTAATATAGTTAAAAAGATTTTAAAACAGAGTCAAGTCTGCGTACTTCTCCTAGCTAAGTTTCAATTTAATCTCACCGTAAACCTCCTTTACACTCGCAATCGCGTTAAACTGTTGAAGTGATTAGCAACTTGTGCACACCGGGGGGATGGAAGTAGGGGTAGTTTGTTACTGTCACGTGTGGATGACGGTAAATAGATCCAACTTTTGATAGGATGACTGCGGTCTCCCAACAAGAACGTCGTTTAGTTAAACGGTTTACAACGACATATTTATATTAATATTAGTCTGTTACATTTTCACGGATGAACCGCTGCACCGATTTCATGAAGATACTTTGACTATCGAGGAGATACTAGACGAACAACCCAGTTATGTATCTACCAGCTGAGTACTCCTTATCTCATCAACCATCAGCTAGTGAAAGTCCCGTAAAAATCGGTCCAGCAGTTCCAGAGATTACCCGGAACAGACAGACAGATAGATGGACAGACAAAAAATTAAAAAACTCAATTTTGGATGTCAGTACGTTGATATGCATTTAGTAAAAAACTGGTTATTTGTTTATTACAAACAGACACTCCAAATTGATTTATTTGTATAGATATATAATAATAATATGTGAAGCAAAAATGTGCCCCTTTTTACGAAAATTACGCGCACGGTGGAGTATGAAATTTCGCACACTTATAGTTTATGTAGAGAGGGTTATTTTAAATTATTCATAAAAATACATTACATCAATAGTAAAACATTACATCAATAGCATAACATTACATCAATAGCATAACATTACATCAATAGTAAAACATTACATGAATAGTAAAACATTACATCAATAGTAAAACATTACATCAATTGTAAAACATCACAGACACCATGGTAGTGTCTGTGATGTTTGACACACATACGCATAGATACTCTTTTGTCCAAATAAGGCCCCTAGGCTGAATGGTTCATACAAACGTAATACCAAGATCAATTGCAGTATAAACATATTTCCTAGATGATATGTTGATATTCGGACTTAAACAATATTTATCTAGGTTCCTATCGTCTTTATTTACAAAATAAACTAATTTAGAATGAAATATAATAGTATTAAATTTTGCACATTTTACATTGTAAATATCATGTTTTCATTTTGTTTTTACTGTATTATAAACAAAAATATTTCTAATAATAATTGAGTTTCGAGCGTCGTACTTCGGCCTTATAACATTATAGCGTAGCCTTGACGTAATACGTGATTATAGAAGTTATAGTCTTTGACAATAGAACCTTAATTGTGAAGCCACTTATCATCATCGTCATCAACAGCCTTCAACAGTCCACTGCTGGACATAGGCATCTCCTTAGAAAGGAGGTTTTGGCCTACTATACCACGCTGGTCAGACGGGTTGGTATAGGATTGGTTTCAAGTTTTCCTTCTCTTTGCATTGATGTTGTCTTGCGTAGTTTATCTCTTAGTCGCCTTTTACGACACCCGCGGGATGAATAGGGGCGGTGACACTCTGTATTCTTAATCCGTCACCACACTGATACTTGATGTTGAATTTGAAGCCACTTATAATTCAAATCAATTATGGTCATATAGTTTAAATTAAACTAAAAAGAAAAGTTAAAACAAAATAAAAGTTATCTATATTATCAACTTTACAAAACCTAGTTAGTTACGAGTTTCAATTTATTTTGAATATTTATCCAAAATGTCACGCAACAATTAATTTGTTCTAAATTAAATTTTAATAACTGTTGTTAAGGTATTTTGGATCTACTGGGAAATAGAATTATAACGTTATTAGGTGGAGGCGTGGAGTTATGTACAGGCGTCCTGAATGTTTTACAATAAAGAAGTTCATAAAAATATTGGGAATGTGAGTGTCCATCTGTTACCGATGAAGTGATTTTGATAGAATTTGGTGTAGAGATAGTTTAAGTTCCGAGAAAGGTTACGGGATAGTTTTTATTGTATAAATCTTTCTTTAAGTGTGTCAAAAGGGAAGTAAAATTTTGTATGGTAAATGAATAACCGCTGACCCGATTGTAATTATATTTTGCAATGAGAAACCTAGATAGATCATTGAAAATGGAGAAGGGCTACTTTTTACTGCCATTACAGAAGTAGTATTATATATACGGTTGCTGATTAAGAAGTTTTGTGTTCGATTCCCGGGTCGGACCAAATGTTTTTATGATCGGCAAATATTTATTTCGGGTGTTTTCTATGTGTAATACATGTACCTATTACTAAAAGAATATGTTTATGTATTTATATCAGTTGTCTAGTAACCATAGTACAAGCTGTGCTTAGTTTGGGACTAGATGGCGTTGTGTATCATTGTCTGAAATCTTTATTTATAACTTTCCTCAAGTATCAATATCATCACTAAGGCCTTAAAGTTCAAAGAAACAATCTATGAAACATCAATTATATTGTGTTTGGCGTGTTTGCAGGGAAAAATGTAATATCCGAGAGAAAGTTAGAAAAATAATGATTATAAAGTACGCTCTTTAAATTTCAATGGGTGTCCTCGGTGTTTAGGGTTGTAACGATGCCATTAATATTAGAAATAGGGAAGTTTATGAAGATGGATATTTAGATGTTTGTTTATACCGCTACAGAAGGTTGCACGAATTTGGTTAAATTTGTAAAAGATATATAGTGGTACGAGCTTACGCCCGTGGCTCCGCCCGCATGTATTTCGATTATTGCAGTAAAAAGTTACCTATGTTTATTCCGATATGTAAGCTATAGTTTCATCCAAATCCGTTCAGTAGTTTTTGCGTGAAAGAGGAACAAACATACATACACACATACATACTCACATACTTTCGAGTTTATAATATTAATAAGATGAGAAATAGCAGTAATATGGGAATCTTAAAATTACAAGAGAAAATGTATTACAGCGTTACATATATAGGAAAATAGGGGCTGAATCGTTGGTCTAATGGTTAGAGTATGCGATTGCTAATGTGCTGGATCATGGGTTCGAATCCCAGGTTGTGCTGTTATTCGGTTTTTCTTACAAGAAATGTTTTAATAGCAGCCCGGAATGTGTATTACGGCGGTGTTTCACGCCCGTGCATAGGACACGGAAAGTCGTCGGTCCCGGTTATTATGAACATTCATGGCAAACGTTACTGACTAACTGATATTTACTAGTAGCCAAACAAATAATATTGGGAATAATGAAGGCTAGTGTAGCCACAATATATCCGACATTATTTCACGGAGTTAGATAAGCCACATATTATAAGATACAGACAAAGATTAAATAAAGTAATTATAGGCACGCACCATTTTAGTATATAAGCGCTATTGTTAATTAAATTAAATATACTATACTACAATATACTATCAGAGACTATTACACCACATTGAGTCTCATTATACTCCTTGCCAACCAATGGCAAAGCTAGCAACATGATATTTATAAAAAGAAATATTTTACCAAAGAATCTCCGATCAGCCCTACAGGTGGTATCAATATTATAAGCGGACACAGTACAGTGTCTTTTTCTGAATTCTTTTGTCAGAACAATTGTACTCCTGAATTGAAATCGGAGCTGGCTCTTTGACTACCTTTATTATTCGTAACAGTGTATTCTCAGATGTCTCACAGTTTTGAAACAATAAATATTTCAACCTATTTGTAATTGTGCGATCAACAATCCATAACGTCCCACTGCTGGGATCAGGTCTCCTCTCAAGAGAGGGTTAAGGCCACACGTCCCCACGCTGGCCGAGTGCGGGTTGGGGACTGGCAAGACACGTTGTGGCTACGTAATCTTGCTGTTGGACGTTTTTAAGCCGCCCGAATGCCTCCAACTAAGCTTCACGACTGCTATCTTATGATAACAACCGTGATCGAATGCTTAACGTGACCTCCGAATCACGGAAACGCTCATTACATATAATGCCACAAACGGTCACCCATCTAGGTCTAACCGCGCCGTCGTTGCTTACTCTTGGTTTCCAATAACTTAAGGCCACTCGTACCTACGCTCCCATAGGGAATCTGATTTCCATTTATATTTATGCGATAAATATTCGAAACGCGAATTAAATGCACTCATTTACATACATACATTATTGTATATTGCGACAATGATCTATAAAATATATGTTTACTGTGACTAAAAATAATTGATTTATCGAAACCGCTACTAGCTTGGAGCGAACTTTGGCCAGAGGGAGGGAGGGATGACTTGCATATGAGGGCTGGCGGCGACTGAATGCAAAAAGAAGCAGACCGGGTTCTGTGGTGTGCCTATGGATAGGGTGGGGGGGGGGGGCTATGTCCAGCAGTGGACTTAAACAAACTGATAATACAGCTAAGGATAAAACTTAAATTATTATCACCAGATTTTTCCTAAATTGTAAGCATAAAATATACAACGGCAAGATTACGTGCCTTGCCAGTCCTCAAACCGCACTCGGCCTGCGTAGGGTCGTATGGCCTTAACACTCTTC
Source organism: Phragmatobia fuliginosa (assembly GCA_932526445.1). Classification (NCBI taxonomy): domain Eukaryota; kingdom Metazoa; phylum Arthropoda; class Insecta; order Lepidoptera; family Erebidae; genus Phragmatobia; species Phragmatobia fuliginosa. The sequence goes on from OW052070.1 coordinate 19,762,350, forward strand.
TGAGAGGAGACCTGTGCCCAGCAGTGGGACGTTATGGATTGTTGATGATCAAGCATTTAATCCTACTAATATTATAAACTCGAAAGTTTGTGAGTTTGTATGTTTGTTGCTCTTTCACGCAAAAACTACTGAACGGATTTCGATGAAACTTTACAATAATATAGCTTACATATCAGAATAACATATAGGCTACTATTTACCGCAATAATAGACCAACACGCGGGCGAAGACGCGGGCAAAAGCTAGTAAGAAATACTTTAAAAAAAATGTATTACCAAGGGTATAAAATTGCACAAGAACAGTTGTAAGGCAATTCAATGTTTTCAAGTCAAAAATAAGAAATAAACACGAGACTTTAGGTAAAACTAAATAACAATTTTGTATCGTACTGTTTATGATTGATGTTGTCAAAAAAGGATAGGTACTTAATCTCGTTTTATATTATTTATTTTTATTATATTTTATACAATTTTTATATCTTTTATTTCATTAATCATCTTTACAAAATAAATAAAATTGGAGTGTCTACACGGTACATATGTCAAAATAATTTTTTTAACAATTTTTGTCTGTCCGTCTGTTTGTTACGGGGTAATCTCTAGAACGGCTGGACCGATTTCGACGAGACTTTCACATGCAGGTAGCTGATGATATAAGGAGTAACTAAGCCTACTTTTTAGACTAGCTTCGCCCTGCCGCGTTGCCCGCAGTTACAACAACAAACGCGGGTAACACCGTAGGGCTCAGCTAGTATGTAAAAAGGGGTTATTTTAATATTACAAACAGACACTCCAATTTTATTTATTTGTATAGATTAGATAGCAGAGCCACGCTGATTTCAGCACGAATGGTCCGGCTGGACCGGGGCAGTACTACCCTCACACAGAAGACCATCCTATTATGACAGCATTCTTGCTGTCGTATTTCGTTGGTGAGTGTGAGACCGGAGGCCAATCATTTTGCATCATTCTCCCGGCCTCCGGAGGCCTGAAGAATGGTGTAGAATTATCTGACCAGGCCGCCATGGTACCGGTCACCATGCTGCATTGCCTACCCTCACAATGAGGATGGTGACTCCTACTCCTGGATTCTACTCATGCTTTCCATCAGGCAGAGTAGAGTCACTTTGGATGGCTTAAATAAAAAATAAAATAAAAAAATACAATTGTCATTAAATTTACCATTAATTTTTACTCACTCAGTCTTCACACACTACCATAGTTAATCAAATATTCGCATACCTCCTCTCTCTGTACGCAAACAATATATTTTCCTATATCTGAATAAATTTCGCGAGGAACGTCTGCGAGCAATCTCATCACGGAGCTATCCCGGCTCGGCTGCGTGTCATCGGTAAATTACGGCCCATATATTACTGTCAGCATACGTCCTTGCTCTTGATCAACTTATCCGTGTGTCACGTTTTGAATGGATATTCTGAGCCCGATGTGTTGTAAAGACTAAACTGTAACTGGTAATAATCTGTTTATATAAAATACTAGCTGATGCCCACGGCTCCGCTCGCGTACTAGGGGTATGAAAAACAGATGTTGGCCGATTCTCAGACCCACCCGATATGCACACATAATTTCGTACAAATTGTACGGAGGAGTATGGTAACTAACATTGTGACCCGAGAGTTTTATATATAAGATACACCTACGAGTACGGCTACACAGTCACACATAAGCAACCCACCTACCGCGCATGGACCAGGGCTCGCGCTCATGGAGACCCTGACGTTGATCGTCTTAAAGCAGCGTTCAATGAAGCCACCAGGGAATACAAGAGGGCTTACAAAAGACCGGATGCCCAGCGCATTGCACGGATCGTCCAAGAACTCGTCGCACACCCTACCGGTAGTCGTAAGTTCTGGCGACTGGCCAAATAGCCACTTGCCGATAAACGTTGGCGAGCACTTCCGCCTCCAAGTCCCACGGGGGTGTTCCGGCCAGGGCGCACGCCGCCTCCGTCGACACGGTGCGGTAATGAATCCGCCTACTATTCCAACCTGCGACTCCAAAATGCGGGATATTCGTATCCGGCAAAAGGATGTCCTTGCGGAGCTGCGGTCTCTCGACGTCGGGATAGCCAGTGGACCCGACGGTATTCCAGCGATGGTTCTTAAGACCTGTGCACCGGACTTGTCTCCTGTACTGACACGCCTATACCGCTTGTCGTATTCCTCAGGAATTGTCCCGGTGGTCTGGAGAGAGGCGAATGTTTAACCCGTCCCTAAGAAAGGCGACCGCTCCGATCCGGCAAATTATCGACCTATAGCAGTCACCTCCATTCTCTGTAAGGTGTTTGAGCGTATGATTAACAGCAAATTAGTTCGTTACCTAGAAGATCACTCCTTGTTAAATGATCGTCAATACGGCTTTAGACTGAACCGTTCCACAGGTGATCTTCTAGCGTGCATGACACACCTTTGGGGTGAGACTATGGATAGGCACGGGGAGTCTCTGGCCTTCAGCTTTGATATGGCCAAGGCATGGTCTGGTCTGGCACCGTTAGCTTCTCTCCAAGCTTCCCGCATTCGGCTTGCCTCCCAAACTCTGCAGCTGAATAGCCGCTTTTCTACATCAACGCCGCATTAGAGTCCTTTGCGACGGCGCGGCCTCCGACTTTCAACGGATAAACGCAGGTGTATCTCAGGGCTCCGTCTTGTCGCCCACGGTGTTTCTTCTGCATATCAATGATATGTTAGCACTCAGCAACATACATTGCTATGCAGACGACAGCACAGTACATGGTCGCTATTTGGGACATCCATCTGCTAAAACGGTGAATATTGAGGAAAAACGAAGGGAGAAAGAAAGAAACGAACTCATGCTTTCCATCAGGCAGGGTAGGGTCACTTTGGTAGGCTATGTATAAAAAAAAACCTAATAACCATCTGCCGAAGTAACTCTACTCTGGCTGATGAAAAGCATGATAACAATCCAAGAGCGGTAGTAACCATTCTCATTGTGAGAGCACAACATGCAGCATGGTTACCCACACTGCATGCATCATCGGGCCTGTGGTCTCGCACTCACCAACGACATACGACAGCACGTATGCTGTCTTTTTTAGAATGGTCTTCTATGCGAGGGTAGTATTACTCCGGACTAGCCGGTCTATTTATTCTGAACTCAGCGTGGATCTACTACTCAATATTTTAGAAACGATAAATGATATTTATCTTGAAGTATTCTGTAAGTAATTCTTTTACAGATATGTTTACACGTCGGACTTAACAACTAGAAAGCGCGCTAAGCGCTAAGACTCACTCTGCCAAAGAAATGTCGATACAAAACATTGATGTGTCTTTTTAGGGTTCCGTAGCCAAATGGCAAAAAACGGAACCCTTATAGATTCGTCAAGTCTATCTGTCTGTCTGTCTGTCCGTCCGTATGTCACAGCCAATTATTTCCGAAACTATAAAAGCTATACTGTTGAAATTTGGTCAGTCGATGTATTCTGTGAACCGAATTAAGATTTTTATATAAAAATAAAAAAAAACCAATACATTTTGGGGGTCCCCATACTTGGAACTGAAACTCAAAAAATTTTTTTTCATCAAACCTATACGTGTGGGGTATCTATGGATAGGTGTTCAAAAATGATGTTGAGGTTTCTAGTATCATTTATTTCTAAACTGAATAGTTTGCGCCAGAGACACTTCCAAAGTGGAAAAATGTGTGTCCCCCCCCCCCTCTAACTTTTAAAATAAGAAAGTGATAAAAGTAAAAAAAATGTATGTTGTACATTACCATGCAAACTACCAACGAAAATTGGTTTGAACGAGATCTAGTGAGTAGTTTTTTTTAATACGTCATAAATCGTAACACGCAATTTACCTTTCATCCAATCAATACACTAGTATAAAAACATCAATGAAAGTTACAACGAACTACAAGAACTTTTATATGATTTTACTTGCTGATACGGAACCCTTCATGGGCGAGTCCGACTCGCACTTGGCCGCTTTTTATTTTAAGTTCGTGAACATTTGTTAAACAGAAAGAGCAGAGCAAGAAGAATTAACAACAACGTCAAGAAACTGAACTCAGTTAAAAGTTTATTGAAATGGGTCATTAAAAAAATTAAAGTTAAAACTTAACTACGAAAAAAACAACGCTGAAAAGTATGAAACAAGATTTAAACAACATAGTACTCGTACACAATTATCAGTGTACACATATTGAAGATTTAAAAGCCGTAGTCACACGTTATATAGAATCTCACTATAAACGCTTCAACAATCTCTTTACACTGATAATTGAGTGCTCTTCTTCCTAGCCTTTATTCCCAACTTTATTTGGGGTCGGCTACTAGTTCAACCGGTTTTACCTAAATTTCAGTTTTTCCACGGAGCGACTGGCATCGGACCTCCCCAACCCTAAAGGAGAACTGAAATTCGAAGATTGAACTAGTTGTCAGTATATTTAAGGGCACTGACTTCCCAATAACGATTGCCTTACATGTTCATGATAAACGGGACCGACGGCTTTACGTGCTCTCCGAGGCACGGGCGTGAATCACCGCCAAACTTCCAAACTCCGGGCTGCTTTTAGGAATTTTCTAAGAAAAACCCAAGCACTGATAATTGTGTGTTATGTTGTTTAAATCTTGTTTCATACTTTTTCAGCGTCGTTTTTTGTCGGTTGGATTTAAATTTTTGCTTTGATTTTATTTAAAATGTTTTGGTGCGTTATAATAATAATTTATTCTGAAATTATATTTTAACTAGCTGCGCCCCGCGGTGTTACCCGCGTATCATTATGGTTGCTATGAGAGTGTGTTATGCATAGCAACCTATGAAGTTTTGATAGGAGATAAACAGTAATACACTTTGTCATCCACGATTTAATGTATTTTTATATTCACCTAGCTTTCGCCCGTTTATCTCGATTATTGTAGTAAAAAGTAGCCTATGTGTTATTCTGATATATAAGCTATATTACTGTAAAGTTTCATCTAAATCCGTTCAGTAGTTTTTGCGTCAAAGAGCAACAAACATACATACACACATACAAACTTTCGCGTTTATAATATTAGTAGGATTAACAAACCAAACAGTCCGTAATAAATTGTCTGAACAGACAAGCACACTATAGCAAAATAATGTACTCATAAATATTCTATCACATTCTTAACCGCCATAGAAGAAAAGCCAAAGAGTATAAAGGTATATATCTATCTAAGGTTTTTAATTAATTCTTTTTGTGGCTTTCAAGTGAGAATGTTCCGTCCTGCCCGAGGGGTGGTTGTAATAAACCCTGCAATTAAGAGTTCCATTCTCAACATTGCTTTCCAGTGTACTTTATCGCGACATTTCTCGGAAACCTTTGCACTTACTAACGATGTTATTGAGAGTGAGATGTTGTGTGTAAGTTGTCCGAAATATTTATTTATTTATTGTTTATTTATTTATTATTCATTATCACGGTTTCACTATATTTGGAGTACAATTAAATTAAGCGAATAAATATTGTATTTACGACAACTCGAATGCTCTCATTTTTAGGTTGGTCTTCCCATTTAAAAATATATAAACATTAAAAAAATAAGTAAGAGTGTCCATGGAGTTTCTTGTCTGTTCTTCTCCAAAGGATCTACGAATTGGAACAGACAATTAGCTTCACGACTGACTACTGACTGACTACTTGACGTTTCAAAAGTGCCGTTCTATTGGTGTATTTGAAATAAAAATGGTTTGATTTGATTTGATATAGAAATATTAGAGAAATAGAAATACGTTATTTATCAACGTGCTTATTTGTACAAGCAATAATCCTTCCGCCCAAACAAGACTTAATCTCATCAATTCCTGTCTAATATGATTCCCCAACAAACTAATCCTATCGGAAAACTCGCCAACAAAACATATAACAGTATATTACGGACTGTAGACAATCTGTAAGGTTTGTCGTGATCACGCCGTCACAGAACTTGGCCGGGCACTACCGAAACAGAAATTAACTACGCGCTGACAGAATAACTTGAAGACCAATTTTTTTCGTTTATTCTGTTAATTACTTTCTTGAAAACAGTCTCGGGTGCATTTCGAAGGAAAAGATCGAAGTTAAAGTTTGCGAGTATATGCAAAATTGAGAGTTATTATTGCGATTTTGTTTTTCTTAATATCATTTCAGTGTGATTGATTTACGGACACAGTGAATCGTCTCGGGTATGATTTCCAAATTGTGGTTTGTTTACAAAAAAAAATCTTAATAGTAGCGCTGACTATGAAATGTGGCGGTGTTACCCGCTCGCGCCTCGGTAATTACGTTAACTCGTCGGTCCCGGTTGTCATGCACATCTATGTCATTCGTTTCAATATAGGTAAAACCGGTTGCACTAGTAGCCGACCCCAAGTAGTATTGGGAATAAGGAAGGTTAGGAAGATGATGGAGATGAGCTCTTGAATCCATTATACGTATTTGTATTCAGTAGAATCATGAATCTAAGTAAGACACCTAAATCTATGGATTGAAATTTAAAAAAAAATGTAATTATTACATTCATTTAACACTAGAATTCGACTCCGTCCCCATGTTGTGGGACATAGTAGTAATCATTTAATTTTATAGTATCATATATATTCGGGTTATAACATATTGCCTACGACACGATTAATGTGACTCCCTATTGGTAAAAAAAATTTCAGGTTCAGTTGATTCTAAGATTACCCCTACAATTTTACCTCTTTATAATCTTATATATAAAATTTTCGTGTCACAATGTTCGTTCCCATACTCCTCCGAAACGGCTTGACCAATCTTTATGAAATTTTATATGCATATTCAGTAGGTCTGAGAATCGGCCAACATCTATTTTTGATACCTCTAAAACGCGAGCGGAGCCGCGGGCATCAGCTAGTCTAATATATAAAATTCTCGTGTCTACAGTTTTCGTTGCCATACTCCTCCGAAACGGCTTGACCGATCTTTATGAAACTTTATATGCATATTCAGTAGGTCTGAGAATCGGCCAACATCTATTTTTGATACCTCTAAAACGCGAGCGGAGCCGCGGGCATCAGCTAGTCTTATATATAAAATTCTCGTGTCACAATGTTCGTTCCCATACTCCTCCGAAACGGCTTGACCGATCTTTATGAAATTTTATATGCATATTCAGTAGGTCTGAGAATCAGCCAACATCTATTTTTCATATTTCTAAGACGCGAGTGGAGCCGGGGGCATCAGGTAGTATTAATATAGTGTACATTGATACTCGTATTCTACAAGCAAAAGTTTTTCTTGTAAGACGATAGCTTTATTGTAAAAGTTCATAAGAAAGTTCACACTCATAGAGCAAGTTCCTTATAAACTCTATGCATTTTCCTTCGTGCTTCCTCCGTAAGACTTGCTATAACATAAATGTAGTCGAACCTTGTGAAGATAGAACAACTTGATCTAAACTTTATCAAGATCGAACCTAGTTCGCTCTGAACTGGAAATTAGATTCTCATGCCTTTTCTGCCTTCAAGGTTGGAAAATGAAATCGATTTAAGTTTCAATATAAGTTTGTAGGTTCAAAAAAACAAGCATATTAACTACTACTGTCTCTCTATAACATTTTGATCCATCCTAAGGTTGCCTGGAAGAAATTGCTTTTGGCAACAAGGCCGCCCTTTGTGCACTCGATATTTGATCATTCTGTTCTTTTAAAGTAAGCAAATATAGAGTTATCTATTCTAGAACTATGATCCCGGGACCTTTAAGCGGGGCATGGAAAAGTATTTCACCAGACCGATAGTGGGGGTCACTATACTGCCTGTATTCTCATTGAGTGTGGTGGACCCCACCCTTGGATTCTACTCATGCTTTCAAACAGATAGTAGAGTCAACTTGGCAGGCAATATATAAAAAAACGTGTTCGTCTGTCCGAAATACAGTTAGCGCTGTGGGTTAGATTGAGAGAGGAGGAGCCTGCTTACCGCTGCCGTATGCGTGAGAGAAAGGGAAGCCAGACAGACTGGCGCCGTAACGCGTTACGTAACGCAGCCATTAACCCTCTTATAAGAAGTTATCACTCACTTCATTAAGATATGATGTACCTACCTAAAATAATTTCATTGAACCTCAACACGAACACTTTAAGTTCGCTTAGTTGCCACAATACACAAAAGTGAAGTTGTCCTGCATAGTTTTCACCCTTAGGTTGGTGACACTGTTTCCTATCCGTTAGCAAACGGACGCGGACTCCCTGCTCGTTTGCGACCTGTACTAAAAAAAACATTATTTTCCAAAACTAGATTGAGGTCTGCTTTTCACGATGGAATCCGACTTTTTACGCGAAGCGAGCCATCATTCAACAAATTGCAATCGTTACCGTCCACTGCTGGATATAAGTCTTTCTCAAGGCACATTACAGAGCCTGGTCTCATTTTTTAATCCTCTTGCGTCAGTCATCCTACCATCTAGACAGAGGGCGCCCCACAATATGTCTGCCAAGACTCGATTCCACGGCACAACTGACTTTTTTTGGGCTTTAGGAACCAAAGTACTCTAATATTTACAAATAAATATAATTGAAATGTCTGTTTGAAACGTTAACTAAACAGTTTTTCAAGAAAATATTTACATCAAAAAAGCCATTTTTAACCGACTTCAAAAAAAGGAGAAGGTTCTCAATTCGTCGGAATCTTCTTTTTTTATGTATGTTCAGCGATAATTTCGTCGTTTAAGAACCGATTTAAAAATTATTTTTGCATTGGAATGGGCGTAGCTTACAGGTGGTCCTATCGTCACCATATCGAGATCTGATTGGGATCTCAAGGAAATTGATGGAACTCCTCAAATATCATAGGCATAATTGTCGCGACTTGGGTACTCGGAATAGTTTTTCATTGAAGTCGGTTCCTTTTTAGGGTTCCGTAGCCAAATGGCAAAAAACGGAACCCTTATAGATTCGTCAAGTCTGTCTGTCTGTCTGTCTGTCCGTCCATATGTCACAGCCAATTATTTCCGAAACTATAAGAGCTATACTATTGAAATTTCAGTCAGTCGATGTATTCTGTGAACCGCATTAAGATTTTTACATAAAAATAGAAAAAAAACAATGCATTTTGGGGGTCCCCATACTTGGAACTGAAACTCAAAAATTTTTTTTTCATCAAACCGATACGTGTGGGGTATCTATGGAAAGGTGTTCAAAAATGATGTTGAGGTTTCTAATATCATTTTTTTCTGAACCGAATAGTTTGCGCGAGAGACACTTCCAAAGTGGAAAAATGTGTGTCCCCCCCCCCCCTCTAACTTCTAAAATAAGAGAGTGATAAAACTAAAAAAAATATATGTTATAAATTACCATGTAAACTACCAACGAAAATTGGTTTGAACAAGATCTAGTGAGTAGTTTTTTTTTTAATACGTCATAAATCGTTACACGCAATTTACATTTCATCCAGTCAATACACTATTATAAAAACATCGATGAAAGTTACAACGAACTACAAGAACTTTTATAGGATGTTACTTGCTGATACGGAACCCTTCATGGGCGAGTCCGACTCGCACTTGGCCGCTTTTTTGTTAAAATTATTAAGTTTTTCTTTGTCTGTCTCTCTACCTCTTGTTCCGGCTTAGCCCATGAACGGCTGGACCTATTTTGAAGGGTCTTTCACTGGCAGGGAGCTGATAATACAAGAAGTACCTTGGGTTAATTCTTTTAAACTAGCTTCGGTCCACGGCATTACTTACGCTTTACAACAATAACTGCGGGTAACACCACATTGTCAGCTAGTAAAGAAATACAAAAATGGTTGTTTATTTCATTATTTTAATATGTTTATGAATAATGCAATGACGTGTTAAGAAAGGTATGTTCTACTATTACACGTTCTGTTTACCTAAAGCAGACTTGACGTGCTAGAGTTGGGTGCGTGATTCGACCAAACTATTTATTACGGCGTGACGCAGCGCGACCCGTATCAGCCTGATGGGCATGACGCTGGGACGGCTGCTTGCCAATCACGTGGAATGGGCTAAATGAAAAATTTGTTTCGCTAGTGGACGGATAGTTTTTTAATTAAAATTAAAACAAATTGGTATAGCAACTAGCTTTCTTATAGATTTTATTGTTATATTTTTAAAACACTTATTTTTTCTATCCTAAATATCATCAATGATCATCAACAGCCTTTAACAGTCCACTGCCTAAATATGTTGTAACTTAAATGTAACGAATTATACTGAAACAACAAATGATGGTGTCTGTTCGTAATCCTGATTTCGATCACTATCACTATTATCATCTCATCACTAATCACTAACAATTAGACGAACTAACCCGTTACACGTTGACTATTTTGCGTATAGGGATACAAATTGATGTTCTGAGTCTAGATATTTTTTATGTCCATTTCATGTATATTTGCAATGATTCAACCTTTTTGTGACTTTAGTTTTTTGTTGTATATATTTAGCCTACCAAAGTGACTCTACCCTGCCTGATGGAAAGCATGCGCAGAATCCAAGAGTAAGGGTAACCACACTTGCTGTGGATGGCGCGGATGCAGAAAATAAAGTATGGCGGCCCACACTATGGCGACTTAGTGAGATTTTTTTTCACGCCCCGTTTAATTTCCCGATTTCAAATCTTTGACAGTACCTAATTGTTGTTGCTCACGATGAACTCCGAAACTATCTTACTGATTTTCACTTTACAGTGTAGTTAGCATCACGCTCAGACCAATAGGAGTCGAGCATGCTTGATAAGAAACGCAGGGAAAGTTATGTTTGTTAACTAGTATTTTGTACTAAATTTAAATATAAATAAATATTTCAGACATCTGACACACAACATCATCTAGCCCCCAATTAAGCAAAGCTTGTATTATGGGTACTAGACCAATGATGTAAGCACATAAACATACTTTTTTGTAAATACATACATATTATACATAGAAAACACCCAAACTCAAATATTTGTAGATGATCCAAACATTCGGTCCGACCCGGAAATCAAACCCGAGACCTCTTGATCAGCAGCCGCATACGCTAACCACTAGACTAACAAGGTAGTCAAAATTTATAACAATGTTATTCCTAGTGATTTCATAAAAGTCTTTGTACCGGTTAATATAATATATATTGTCCAATTTCTACAAACCCTGGCCTATTTTATCAACCAAAAATTGGTGTTCATATCCTTTGTATTCAAATTCTCCCAAAATAGAAGTACACTCTCGTTCATGAACAATTTAATGAAGAGGCTCGCTTATGCCCGGGCTGTAGTGTGTTTGTAAAAAAAATTACAACGTCAAAACGATGAGTTGGTAATTTTAGGGAAAGATGAAGTGGCGTTTAATTTTGACCTGATTTTGTTTGTGAGAATAACATCAGAAAAGAACTGAGATATTATACAGGGGCTGTCCATTAATCACGTAAGGCTCAAAGCCCCCCCCCCCCCCCCTTGGTCACAAATAATCTCAAAACATCACAAGAGGAGGGGGGGGACTTTTATGTCAGTCAAAAACAACCTGCAACCTTTCTACTCCACCTCTGATTTTCTCAATTCTATAATAGTCTTTAATTTTTTATAGTAAAATTAGTTGATACTTATACCTGTATTTTATTAATATTTAAAAATAATAATAAGATTCTTTGTAAGTACTAAAAAATACACTTGATGTAGGGGTGGGTAGTCTTAAACCTCACCATGTATCACTACATGTGGGGGGGGGGGGGGGTTAAAAATGCCAAAAAAAAAGAAAACGTGATTAATAGACGTCCCACAGGTATATATTGTAAAGTTTGTACTACAGTTCTTTTATTGTAGCCTTCATCATAACCTAGATTATTAGGGTCGGCTACTAGTTCAACTAGTTTTACTTGAATATCAGTTTTTACACGAAGCGACAGATATCAGGCCTTTGCAATTCTGAGGGCGAACTAAATTCTATGGTCGAACTAGTTATCGGTATATTTGGATATGGCTTCTCAATAACAATAGCCAAATATGTTCATCGCAACCGCTACCGAGGGCTTAAAATGCTCTCTGAGACACGGGCCTGGAACACCGTCATCTTTCATACTCCGGATTGCTTTTAACAATTTCTTGTTACAAAAACCTGACAACATCCCGACCCGGGATTGACCCCCAAACGACATAAGCATACACTAATTGCTAGACCAACAAGACAATATTACAATTAAATCAATACATTTTGGTCGACCAAATCATTTTCGCGTAGAAAGAGGCGATTAAAAGCCCGCAACAAGATATAGAAACAAAATAATATTAAATATGCAAGACATGGCTATCAAGACCAGGGGTAATCGTAACAGAAACTTTAAATTGCTTTTAAAGCCTATAGCATAAATATGTCAGCTATAACCCTTTAAAAGTAAAAGAAAGGTACTCGTAAAATATTGTTTCTAAATTAATTTGGCCCTTTTTAATTTGGTCGTGCAAACTTTGAAAGAAGTGCTTTGTAAGTGAAGTTTTTTTTTTCTAACAAGCTTGAATGTCCCTTTATCGATATTAATGAGTAAACATTGATAAACAAACTTGTAGAGAAATAGACCTTCTTTCCTTATTGATATTTAGAATATTTCGTCTATAATTGGAACATCATTATTTGTCACGTAGTTTTTTTTTTGTCTATGTGCTGGTTTTATTATATACATTTATTATTATTGGGGATAAAACTGTGTTTTATGTTGTTTTATTTTTTTTAAATTTTGACTATTTTCACCCCCGCAGTTGTTGTTAGCATCGCGGGATGTATCTAGATGTTAATACTTATAGTTTGATCTTAAATTTTATTTTACTTAGGTTCGATGCATATAACTCTGACGGGAATCAATGATCTTTATGAGATGTAATTGCAATCATTGTGAAAATCAAATGGTTGAGATTAAACTTTAACAATTTATAATCAAGATTGAGAAATAACTCTTTAGTTATAAAGTGCAAATTATCTTGTAAGTAGAAAATGAGATTTAATATGTTGATACTCTAATTTCTATTTTATTTCGTTGTCTTATGCATTGTTATCAAGTGAAATATCACCAAAAAGTGACACCTCTGTACGCCACTCCATATTAATTCTCTAATATCTATAATTTTGAAGCATCGTTTGAATAAGTCCACTGATGCTAAAATTCCTATCTGCCCGATAGTAGGACGAGCCAAAATTTGAAATTTGTCAACTATTTCCGCGATGGTGCATTTCTCAGTATGAATATTGATATCTAAGATAGGCGATGAATGTCGAAGTTTGAAACTTGTGGTACTATGCAAGGAGTAAGGAATTTTTAATAGTTTGGAGATAAATATGAAGTTTTACCTTATACTTAAGTACTTATTCGGTACAAGTAATTCAGACCTTGCTTACGTGAAAGTGCTTTGTTATCTGTTAGGAACAGACATTTTGTTCGACATGCAACTCTTAAATCTGGGGGCACGGCAGTGCTCCCGCCAAGCCCGCAAAATATCCGTTTTGTATACTACAACTGTTACTTCACCCATATAAGTCTAAGACCGCAAGCACGAAGTCAGTGGGAGCGGAGCGGCAGCGGTGGGGGAGTGGGCAGCGAAGCGCATTGAAAAGCATCTATAGATTAGATTTGAATGAAACTAACATCGAAGAAAGCGTCACGGTGAGCGGCGGCGACCTAACCGTCCAGCGCCCTCTGTCCTTAAGACCGCGATCCTTTCAACGAGTATCCGGATGGTCCTTGGATATTAGACATATCCAAGGACCATCCGGATACTCATTGACAGGATTCTTTCAAGGCGCTTCAAAAATAAACCCATAAATCATGTTACTTGAGCAACTTTGAGCTCAAAGTTACTCAGCATGGAGCTATGGACAGGGCTATGCTATGACGTTTTTCTGAGGGATCGTATCAGGAATGAGGTGATCCGTCAGAGAACTAAGGTCATAAACCTAGCTCACCGGATTAGCAAGCTGAAGTGACAGACGGCTGGCCATATTAGCCGCAGAACTGATGACCGTTGATGGCTGGCAGGAGCTGGATGCGAGAAGCCCAAAATCGATGAAAATGGTGTGCAATGGGAGAGGCCTATATCCAGCAGTGGACTGCGATGGGCTGATGATGATGATGAAGAATTCATGTTACGTCCTCGAACGGGTGCAATATTACCCTCCCTAACGGGTTACCCTTTAAATACACTGTAACACTGTATACAAGGTAAGCCATTCGAGATCTTGCCATTGTTTAAGGACTTTTTGTGATAAACCTTAGTTTGAAAATTGCACAACCACAACCGCACGTGACATTTTAGTGCAAGGCTGACAATTTTAGCGCCTAGCTAAGACATTTACTAAAGTCACAAATGCATCACAGTATATAACCAGACTCAGAGAAAGCAACGATAGCATTCATCCAGTCGAGCAGGCTCTTAAACGTTCTAGCATGACGACTTCACAAAAAAAAGAAAACTACTTGTAAGTTTCCTCTGTAAATACTCGTACGATTTTCCAGAAATGAACGTTTCTTTATTTCTATAGAGAACGGTTATAAGATTTCTGTTTTCAATTCTGTGTAGTTGTGGTCGTCGAGTTTCTAGAACTGATGGAAAATTTTCTTGTGTTTTTCAATATACATTTGAGTTTTATATCTTTACTATATTTTTCCTGTGGCTCCGCCCGCGTGTATGTATCAGGCTCTAGACTATGCCAACAAAAAAAGTAAAAAGGTAATAATAAATCCTAAAATAACAACCTGTCTAGTTAGCCTTAAATAATAGGCCAAAACTCTTTTCTAAGGAGAGTATTTTCTTCGTCCAGCTGTGTCCAACACAGCTGTCCCAGCAGTCCCACTGCTGGGCTCGGGTCTCCTCTCAAGAGAGGGATAAAGCCATACGTCCCCACGCTAGACGAATGCGAGTTGGGGACTGATAAGACACGTTGTGGCTACGTAATCCTTCCGTTGGATGGCTTTTAAGGCCTCTTACTAAGCTTCGCGACTGCTATCTTACGATAATAACCGAGACCGACTGCTTAACGTGACCTCCGAATCACGGAAACGCTCAGTAAACGGTTACCCATCTGGGTATGACCGCCTTAATGGTTAACCTTGGTGATTGTTCCTGATCAGCTAAAACCACTCGACTATGAGCACTTCATTAATAAATATAAAATACAAAAAATACTATTCTCCAACTCCTAACCGTAAAGGAGTTGTAACTTCCATCATCAGCTCATCATCATAATATAATGATTACCAGACGCAAATACTTGACTATCTTTAGAAAATACATAAAAAACATAATATGTCCCTATAAAATTTAAGAGTTGCCTTCGATTTCCTTCGAATCCCATCATCAGATCCCAATATGGTGACGATGGAAACACCTGTAAGCTACGCCCATTCTTATTCAAAAGGATTTTTTGAAATCGGTTCATAAACGTCGAAATTATCGCTGAACATACATAAAAAAATTATTCCGACGAATTGAGAACCTCCTCCTTTCTTGAAGTCGGTTAAAAATACTTCTACGAAAACGAAACAATTACTGAACTAAAAAGGATTCTTTCGAAAAATTGCAGTGTTCTATTTAAAAACATAATGATGGCGTGGCGTGTTGTAAGTCCATAAGGTTCTAATGGGTGGTGGTGGGGTAATACCACTTTACGTCGCATTGCGCAACGGGTGCAGGCTAACTATTGAACGAATTGTTTTAGATATTACTATTCAATTATTAGATTTGGTTTATTAAATACTGAGTTTGAATAATGTTTGAAGAAATAAAATAGCAGCCTGGAGTATGGAAATTTGGCGGTATTTCACGCCCGTGCCTTGGACTTAAACCGACGGCCCGGTTGTCATGACCATCTATGGTAATCGTTATTGGGAAGTCAGTGCCCTCAAATTTACCGACAACTATTTCAACCTTCGAATTTCATTTCCCCCTTAGGGTTGCGGAGGTCGAGGTGGTTCCCGATGGCAGTCGATCCGTGTAAAAACTGAAATTCAGGTTAAACCGGTTGAACTAGTAAGCCGACCCTAAATCATATTGGGAATAAAGTCCAGGAAGACAGTTTGAATAATGTGCTCTAATTCAAAAATTATATATATTTTAATGAGAATATCTAATAATGAACGGTCAGTCCATGTGGTGGTCGATGTGGAATACCAAATGTGACCACGTCTATTTCTCTCGATTAAGTAAGAGTGGGTAAGAGAGGACAACTTGAACCAAACTGTGCCAACCCATGTCTGGCCAGCGTGATAATATAGACCAAAACCTTTTTTATAATCTTAATATATATAAATCTCGTGTCACAATGTTTGTCCTCAATGGACTTCTAAACCACTTAACCGATTATAATAAAATTCGCACACCATGTGCAGTTCGATCTAACTTGAGAGATAGGATAGTTTAAATCTCAAATTATAGTCGCAATTTTAATAATCGCGGGTAACACCGCGGGATTCAGCTAGTAATAATATAAATACTTAAATAAATATTTTGGACATATTTTAAGATGTATTTTATCAGTAAATATAGCTTTCATAGCACAAGCTCTGCTTAGTTTTTAACTAGATGGCGTGTTAGATCTTATCTATTTATTAATACGTAAAGCAAAAACTTTGTACCCCTTTTTACGAAAATTATGCAAACGAAGTCCAAAGTTTATATGAAAGAGGATGGCAGAAAGTTAAAAATAGACGAAAATGAGTTAGGAGTTCAGGCACTAAGGGACCACTAGTTATTATAAAAATTGTGAGTATTGAAGATTTATTACATTTAATAAACAACAGTTAGCCCAGCCCTTGACAGTCCACTCTTGGGCATAGGCCTCCCTCTAGAATCCTAGATTTGACCTGCATACAATACGCTTTCGCGCTGACCAGACGGATTGGGACAAATTCGTGCTGAAATCTGGTTTCCTTCTCTTTGCAGTTATATTGTTCTCTGTAGTTGTTCCCTTAGTTGATGAATGGGGGGGAGGCACTCCGTTTTCTTAATCAATCAATTGTATCATTATTAATAAATAAATATTTGGAACATCTGACAAACATCGTTTAGTCCCAAACTAAGCAGAGCTTGTATTATGGGTACTAGACAACTGATATAGGTAAATCATGTATTTATATCACTTGTCTAGTACTTTTTTTGTAAATACATATTTATTATACATAGAAAACACCTAAAGTCAATCACACAAACATTTGGTTCGACCCCGAGACCTCTTGATCAGCAGCCGCAAACGCTAACCACTAGACCAACAAGTAGTATATTAAAAACAATAAGCAATATTTCTCTTGAAGTAAATCACTTACATTCACAAAGATAAAACGCATTCATAAAACGCATAATTCATTTATGGGTCTTTCCGTGCGATTTTTTATGAGCTAGTGTTATGAGTCTATCAGTGGAAAAGTTTAAAAATGTAGTCAAAACTTATCTTATACGTAAAGGTTATTATACAGTTGACGAATTTTTAAATGATAAAGAAAAATGGATTTGACTACTTGCTCCTTATCATTTTATTCTACTCATGTGAATGTTGTTATCACATTGTTTAAGAACATGATTTTACTTTTGTAAGTAAAGATTCTACGTGACTAATAAAGGCCATTCTTCTCTTTCTTTTGATCTTATAATTAATATTTTATATTTAATCTTTCGTTACC
This sequence comes from Phragmatobia fuliginosa, assembly GCA_932526445.1. NCBI lineage: Eukaryota > Metazoa > Arthropoda > Insecta > Lepidoptera > Erebidae > Phragmatobia > Phragmatobia fuliginosa. The sequence goes on from OW052070.1 coordinate 19,779,962, forward strand.
AGTAATTTGGCCAATATTTGAGCACATATAGTTTTTACCTTTGTTGTAAGTAGATGCTCCTACTATGTTGTACCCACTGAGGCTGTTGTTTCTTTTTTAAATTAGCATAAGTTCTAATTTTTAATCACTATAATTTGTATCAGTCCTCTAACATGGTGTATAGTATATTAGTGGCAGCACCTTACCCCCATATCAGGTTTATAAACATTAAAACTATGTAAACATTGGCGATTTGAAAGGAGTGGCCGCGAGTTTTTATTGCCATGTTCTTTTCTCCAGCTCTACCTATTGTTTGCGAACATGGCATAAATGTACATGTAGAATCTTGACCTGTCACAAGAGATGTATTGCATCCTAAGTGAATAAAGAATTTTGAATTTGAATTTGATAGTCCTTTTACTTACAATCTTTCTAATATATCTTACATTCCATTCAGATAAACATTTGCACATTCCCCAATGAGTTAGGAAATCTTTAGCAGACACTTAATCCTGTCCCATTCGGGTACTATCGAAAGGATGACTCTCCCTAGGGCCACTTACATCTAGGGTCGAATATGAGAACGTCTTGTTAAGCCAGAGCCACACTGTCAATAGTAAAACAAGCAGGCACATGAATAGAAAAACAATATAAATAATATTAACAAAAAGGAATTGACTTCAAAGAAAAATTATTCCGAGTACCCAAATCGCGACAATTGTGCCATCATCTGATCCCGATAGTGTGACGATGGGATCACCTGTGAGTTACGCCCATTCCAATGCAAAAATAATTTTTGAAATCGGTTCATAAACGACGAAATTATCGCTGAACATACATAAAAAAAAAGATTCCGACGAATTGAGAACTCCTTTTTTTTTTTTAAGTCGGTTAAAAACTAAATAAATATGTTTTCAAATTCATTGTTCTTGATTTAGTTTAGTCGGGCCGTTCCAGAGATCAGTCAGAACAAAGAGATAGACATCCAGACACACAGACAGTACCAATATACATATTTTATTAATAGAACGAAAAACGTTTGCAACTTGGCTAGTCTCACAGGATACTTAATAATGCATTTCGTAAAAGTTGTTAATTGGAAATTAATAACAGACAATTCAATTTTATGTATTTACTAGCTTTTACCTGCGGCTCCGCCTGCATGTATGTCGGTTATCGCGGTAAAAAGTATCCTATGTCCTTTCCCAAAGGTTCCATCTACCTCTATATGAAAATTCATTAAAATCGATTCAACGGCTTAGGCGCGAAAATGTAACAGACAGACAGACAGAGTTACTTTCACATTTATAATATTAGTAGGGATGTTGTATCCGATTTTATATTCGCTTATTTTTAGCTTGCAATTTTTACCCAAGAGCGCACATAGCGCACAGTGTGGCAACAACCTTAACCAAATTCTCATGAATAAAATATTTGACAGAGATTCTCTTGACTGTACTGGCCTTTATCGTTTTAGTAACGTATTGTGGAACCCTAGTACTTTGGTTCTGTACGAGATAGTGTCAGATACGACTGCACGGTTGGCTTAGTGGTTTAAACGGCCGCCACGCCGCTTTCTACAGCGTCGAGTGTTGTGGGTTCAAATCCAACACGGGATAACACTTTGTGTGAGTCACAAATTGTTATTCTGAGTCTGGGTGTCCTTTGTGTCCGTTTTTTTTATGTTTTAAAAGTGCGGGAATTGTCATAAAAAAATATACAAGTAAATGTAACTATACAACATTTTAACATTTATGTATGTTTGTACGGTGCACCATACATAAAACTACTGAACTAATTTCAATGAACAAAGTGTCAATATTATTTAGTGATTTGTCTTAGGTGGGAATCGAACCCACAATATCTGACTTATCAGTCAGTACCTCAGAATCGCTAACCACTAGGCCAACAGATCACTCAACTTTATGTGATCCACAACACAAATTGTTGTTCGGAGTCTGGGTGTTCTTTGTGTCCGTTTCGTTTATGTTTAGAAAGGACGCGAAACACAGATTTTAATTATTCTCCTCCAACACATACATTTTCTTCCACGGATTCCTCCCGTAATAAATTATCTTGTCTAGACTGGAGCGTAGGCTTAAAATCAATATCCCCTTTAGCCGACATTACCGCATTGTAATACCACTACTCAGACGTACTGTGCAAATAAATTCCTGTAAGGCAAATAGGGTTGCCACAGTCAAATACTCTTTATGTAAGAAACTATAGTCATTACAATATAGATTGATCTCTGTTACAACTGTCACTAGTGTTATTTTAAAGCTTGTGGAGTTCATTTTAGGTGTAAATTTTATATTTGTAACTGTGCGAAATTTAAAGGGGTTTCAAATAAAAGGCACTTGCTTAAGTGAGTTTACTCGGAAGAGTGACAGTACGTAAAATAATTAATTTTCAAATAAAAGCCGTTACAAATGGATAGGAGCCGTTAATAGGATCCTTCGGTGTTGCCATGTAAGTCGAGCAGGCGCTGTGCTCGTGTCTGTATGTAATATCAAAATAACAGTTTTTTAGTAAATGCATATGAAGGTTCAAAGTTACTTGGTTGTTTTATATCCAACTGCTACAGAGACCAAGAATTAAGAATGCATAGAATATTTTCGACTCAAAGAGAAATGTTTCAACATAACGTATTATAAGTATTATAAAAACTTAGTCAAATTTAGAAGCATCTATTGCGAAATCTAATTATCTATTATTATTTTTCATTTCCACATGAAAGCTGACAAATCTTTGAAAACCTGAATATTCTTCATTTAAACAGTCTGTTTATCCGTTATGGGGTATGACAATACAAACAAATTCACACAGATACAAACACAGGAAAAATATATATAGATATGGTACTGAACTTTTGTCTGTTTATAAAAAAAACGTAGTTTACTCGTGACTAGATACCGTAATCAGAAAAAGAAAATAAACATTATTTCAAAATCAACGAATAATTAAAAAATATATTATTGTCCCTGATTTTGCCCAAACCCTAAACAATTCTGATTACACCTTTGTTAGAAGGTATATATTATATACCTTGGGTACCATTCCTGATTGTATTCATAATCAAATTCGGATCTCTCATGTGGGCTATATATTCCAGTAACGTCGAAATTCAATAGGAATTAAATATGCTTCACAAACATTTCTTAATGATATAAGCTTAAAATGAGAACATGTTTTGTTTAAAACATTTATTTGAAAATCAATTTACTTTTAACAGATTCACGTACAAATCTAATTGACCTATACCTTTCGTATAAAAGCGGTTTCAGACCAGCGTTAAAGCTCGTTTGTGGGGTTCCGTAGCTCATGACTCCGAACCCCTATAGATTCGTCATGTCCGTCCGTCCGTCCTCGACCTACCGCCCAAACGGTTGGAGTTAGAAAGTTGAAACTTTGCATGTATATGTGTTGTAATTACGTCGACAAAGTGCTATAATAAATTTATGAAAATTAAAAAAAATATGAAACTAGATAAGTCTTTTATAAACATTGGGAGGTTTCTAAAACCATTTTTCGATTTAGGTGTCCCCATTGGAGAGTTATTCAGCTCATTTTTTTGTAAAAACAGCTCCCCCCACCCCCCCTCAAAAGCGTGATAACGCGACAGATAGACAGAGTTATGTTCGCATTTATTATAATACTAGCTTTCGCCTGCGGCTCCGCCTGCGTGTATCTAGATTATTGCAGTAAAAAGTAGTCTATGTGTTATTCTGATATATAAGGTATATTACTGTGAAGTTTTATCCAAATCCGGTCTGTAGTTATTGCGTGAAAGAGCAACAAACATGTATACATACGTACAAACTTTCGCGTTTATATATTTTTTTTTTTTTTTAAAAGACAGCTCCCGCATTAGGAATATAAATTCCTGTGTCGCGGGGGACTTTACAAACATACATGAAACGGACACAAAGAACACCCAGACTCAGAACAACAAATTGTGAATCACACAAAGTCTTATCCTGCGTGGGATTTGAACCCATGACACTTGGCGCAGTAGGAAGCGGCGTGGCGACCACTTAAGCCACTAGGCCAACCGTGCAGCCAAAATATTAGTAGGATTAAAGTATGAATAAATAAATGTTTTTATTTTAATTTAGCCTCTAAATTCATAGATTAAACACAGTTACCGCCCTCCTCAAAGTGACTGGTGATATTAGGAAAGGCATGGAGGACACTAAAGTCACAGTACTGGTCTTGGTGGACTTTTCTAATGCCTTCGGCACCGTCACTCACGAAATCCTGCTAGCTATCCTCTCACACCTAATGTTCCACTCAGAGGCACTGGAATGGTTCTCGTCCTATCTTCAGGGACGACAGCAGTGTGTTCGTGTTGAAGACTTGTCTTCGAGTTGGTGCGACCTCTACTCTGGCGTCCCTCAAGGCGGCATATTATCTCCTCTCCTCTTCGCAATATTTATTAACCTCATCACACAACATCTTCAGTGTTCGTATCACCTGTATGCTGATGATCTGCAGTTGTATTCACAGGCAAGGGTGGAAGACATAGAGCAAGCCGTTGACAAAGTTAACAAGGACCTGGAATCCATAAATTCCTGGTCGCTTAAATTTGGGCTATCTGTAAATCCCGCTAAATGCCAGGCTATCATTGTAGGAAGCAAACGCATGATTTGTAGGTTGAATACTGCCTCAATTTCACCGATCTTATTCAACGGCTCGGTGATACCTTTTAGCCCTGTAGTCAAGGATCTGGGTCTACACATCGACACAACTCTCGATTGGCGAGCTCAGGTAACTCACGTGAGTCAAAAAGTAACTGGGAATCTGCGAACACTTTATCGCCTCAAGAATTTCCTGCCTCCTAAAACCAAAATAATGCTCATGCAGTCCTTAATCATCCCGTTAATCGACTATGGTGATGTGTGTTATTTCGACCTGAATGCAGACCTCCTCAACAAACTAGACCGCCTTCTTAATAACTGCATTCGGTTCATTTTTAATCTTCGCAAGTATGACCACGTGTCTGCTTTACGTTCCCAACTGAAATGGTTACCCATTCGCCTGCGTCGCAACCAGCGTGCTCTGACCTGTTTATTTTCGATTCTCACCTCCCTATCCTCACCCACTTACCTTGCTCCCTACTTCCGTTTGTTGTCCTCTAATCACGACAGAAATCTTCGATCAGAAAACAATCTGCTTCTCTCATGTGTCTCCCACAGTTCTGACTTCGTGAACTCTTCGTTCTTTGTCCAAGCAGTTCTACTCTGGAATGCGCTCCCTCTTGAAATCAGGATGTCCACTAACCGTTTCGTATTTAAAAAGAAGGTACATGAACTTCTTCTCAACGATATGGTAGTGTCGTCGTAACGAGAATACACCAACAAGTTTCCTTATATTCATAGTGTAAATATGTATCTATAATATGTAAATATATTTAATATGTTTGTATATATGTATATGTGTGTGTATATGTGTGTATATATGTGTTCATAATATGTATCATATTTGTTTATAAATTAACATACTTTATCTTTTATTTAATAAGGATATTTTATATGTTGAATTGTGTAACCTATGCGCGCCTACCTCACAATATTTCTCCACCACCCAAAGGTCGACTGGTAGAGAATGCCCTGGGCATTAAGTCCGCCGATGTACAAATGTGCATAAAGTTATAAAATAAATAAATAAATTAAAACATAGAACTCTGAAACTTGAAACTTTTGGCTTTTCTTATTCAATCACTACATAGATAGATGTATGATAGTGCCATAAATGACCATGTACGCGTGTCCAGTATTATTTCAGACGCACAAACAATAACGCCAGTCTGTAACCACCCTAATCAGCTCTTCCAATAGGGTGACACCCTATCTCAACTGGATTATCTGACATTTGTCCTGAATGTTTACGAGAAGGTCAAGCGTGACATAAAATACTTTATAGCTGTTTTACACTTAAACTCGTACAATACTGTATTAGATTGTCCTGGAGGGTTTTGACCTTTTGTCACCCAATATTACAACAGTATCATTGTTACTCTTTGGGATACCCTCTTCAGTGGATCAAAGCTGCCTTGAAATGACTGCCTTGTTGGTCTAGTGGTTGGCGTATGAGGCTGCTGATCAAGAGGTCTCGGGTTCGATTCCCAGGTCAGCCCAAATGTTTGTGTGACCAAATATTTGTTTAGCAATCTGGGTGTTTTTCTTCGTATATTATGTATGTATATACAATAAAAAAAGTATATTTATGTATTTATATCAGTTGTTTATTATTTCCACCTTGAAACCAAAATAAAAAATAGTTTTAAAAAACTAAACAAACAGCTTTTAAACTAAAAAGTAAAAAATAATTTTAATGTGAAAAGTGCGGGGCGACGTTAATGAAATATTTTCAGAAAGCACCCCACGATTTGTTACATTAAAATGATTTTCTACTTTTTAGTTTAAATGCGTGTTTGTTTAGTTTTTTAAAACATTTTTTTTAGAAAGACTTATTTTTTTTCAAATTAGTATATTGTTATAGGTCTTCGATAAATCTACAAAGTTTGAACGAAATTTGGCCATTTAAAGTGGGTCAAAATCGCACCCAAAGGAGTCGGTTACAAACATACAAAAAAACAAACATACAGGTGAAGCTAATAAAAAGCGTGTAATAAATGCACATTTACGAAACTCAAGAAAAAATCTTTCCACAAATTAATACTCATCCTCCCCTTTTCTCCTACAGAACTTAAATTACACAAATTTGAGACACTATTCTCTGGAAATATATCTTACTTTAAAACTGGAAAGCGTTTTAGTGTCCAATTATCCTTGAGGAGTACTCTTTAAGCCTCGGGATCTATTGCAATCGTTCTGGAACTTTCATTCCACGCACCTGTAGGAATATTAAGAGATCTGCGTTCGTGTCTGGCATTCTAATGTAATTTTTAAGTTAGGCAACATATTGACTCTAGTCAAGACTTTCTTTTAATTTGAATAAATACTAGCGACACGCCCCAGCTTTAGGCAAAAATCTACAATCTTCTTTTATTTAGTTTCTTTGGCTTAAATGAAATCTTGCTAGTTAAATTTGACTCATTTCACGGTGTTCTATTGAGCTGAAATTTTGTACGCATATGTTTGTTGCGTGACAATACATAACGCAGAGCTCATCAGATACTGGAGCTGGATGGTGACCATAGCTCTGCAATAAAACGACACAACCCCATCGAATTTGGCTTTTTAGTTTATTTTATTATGAAGTTGTACTTTTGGGTTTATTCGGGGAAAGAAATAAAATGTGTAACTTAAGTCGAGAATATAATTACAGACAGAGCGTGACAGCTTAACATCCATTTATATAAATGTTATTATTTTACAACTACCATCACAACTTTTAACATACATCACAGCTTGTTCTTAAGAAAAAGTTTTTTTTTCTTTAAATTTTCCACATACAGCGCAAGCAAACCACATACCACAGCGCCATCTACCGAAGAAACACTGAACCACGAAGGAAGACGGAATAAATAATACGGAGTAACTACAAATCCTGAATCGCGATAGTGAAATTCTCGCGCTGATTAACATACATATATACAACATCCCAACATCAACGATCGATCACCTCGCCTGGTCGGAGGATATTCCCTTTGTGTTGGAGGAACACGGCACCCGTTCCTCCACATAGGCATTAACAATACATAATAAACACTCCTTTTGAATCACTTTCTACTGATTAAAACCGCATTGAAATCTAATATGATCAAAGCGATGAAAGATCTAAGCGAATAGTAATTACTGCGTTTACTTCGTCGCTTACGGAGCCATCTTTGTCAGAGATCAACCTATATCTTAAAGACTGTAGTTCATATTACCAGAACCTTATTTTCGAGCAGAAACTTAAATATGTTTTTTTCTTTTTCAGGTAAGTAGTCAACCGAGTGACCTCCGGGCCTCTTGACGTGACCTCTCCCTCTTGAGACCTCAGACAAGTGAGTCAGGATACATTTATAACCGTATTTCGGTCCCCTTACTAGCTAAATACACAAATACATGTTATTGAGAGGTTTCTTTTGGGGTTTTTCGGGAATGGGGAAATTTGTGTACACTGATATATCAAAACTGTTTGCCTTTTAAAAACTAACATTACCTGTGGTTTTTGTTGCTTTTGTATCGAATATTATTTTAAACGGTTTTTAATTTTGTATTAATTTACTATTTCGTGTTTTTTTTATAAATGTTTTAAAAATAAGTTGATTCTCCAGTGAAAGTCCCTTCTAAATCGTTTCAGCCTAAGATTATCTGGAACAGCCAGACAAAAATTTCAAAATTGTTTTGCTTAAATAGTTTTTTAAGAAGTCGAGTGTTGATACGATGTTCCATGGATTAGCTAATTAATATATTATTATGCATCAAATTGACTAGTTGATGTCCGGAAGTTAATAGGAAGTCGTTTTTCGTTATTTACTGACTTACTGCCTTGTTGGTCTTGTGATTCACAAATATTTGTTTCGGAGTCTGGGTGTTTTTCTATGTATAATATGTATGTATTTACAAAAAAAAAGTATGTTTATGTATTTATATCAGTTGTCTAGTACCAATAATACAAGCTCTGCTTAGCTTGGGACTAGATGATGTTGTGTGTAAGATGTCCGAAATATTTTATATTTATCATTTGAAGATTGACTGGTAGAGAATGCCTCATGGCATATGCCTTTGTACATTAAGTTTTAAAATTATATTATTCAAAAAGGTTAAAAGATATTTCCTTAAGGGGCCCCCGGAGGCTGAATTGTCCATACAAACGGTATACCAAGATCATTTGCAGTATTAACATATTTCCACGATGATATGTTGATGTTCGGACTTAGACTGTATTTATTTAGGTTATAACGCCTTTATTTTTAAAAATAAACTAAACTAGAATAAAATATAATCAAATTAAATTTTACATATTTTACATTGTAAATGTCATGTTTTCATTTTGTTTTTTTTCTGTCTTAAAAACAAAAATATTTCTAATATTGTTTCATCAATAACATGTCTCATATTATTATGTTACTACTTAAACAAAATAAATCGAAAAAATATTGAGTTTTCATTCATGATTTTCGATATTACGAAACACATCCATATTTTCAAAAATTTCAAGTAATTAGTAGTGCTATCGCATCAAAAAATATTTCAATGTGTGTGTGATTCGTGTCAGTCAAATAATGATAGCCGAACCTTCTACGAGAGATTCCGAATTACTACGAATGAATGTCAATCCACATACACACATACAGCGGTGCACTCGTATCTACGTTGTATTTTGTCAAACAGAGACAGCAATATTTTACGAACAAATTTCAACTTGCAGTTTCGAGTGTCGTACGCCGGCCTCTTAAGGCCGTTGTTCCCCTAATATCTTCGAGATTTGTCGAGGGAGGTTAAAGTATTTTTGTCTGATACATCTGACTAGATGATGTTGTGTGTAAGATTCCGAAATATTTATTATACCACGTTGACAAGAATTTGTGATATTGTGGTTAAACACAGTATCCAGAAGTTTGTATACGTCTCAAGGCATCTCAAATAGTAATGCAATATACTATCAATTAAATAATACACGAACACGCCACCACGTAAATCAATTATAACCATCAAGCGCAGCAGTTTATGCAAATTGGTGCGCGATTTATACGAGCACTGCCAGTCCCCAGCCTGGAAACGACATTCAATGGCTGTCAAGGGTTCATTATAATCTTGCATTATTCATATTTATACCAATATAGATATAGAATTTATAGAGAATAATAGATCAGCAGAAACTTAAACTTGCTATAAGGGCAAAATAGGCCGATCTTTTTTTAAGCTCACCAAAGTGCCTCTACTTCACCTGATAAAATGCATAGTAGAATCAAGAAATAGCTGTCACCATCCTCATTATTGTGAAGGTAGACAATGCATCATGGTGACGCGGGAGAATGATGCAGAATGATTAAGCCTCCCGTCTCATCACACACACCAATGAAATACGACGGCAAGAATGCTGTCATTATTATGATGGTCTTTTATGTGAGGGTACGAATGCTGTCCCTAATAGAATTATTATTCATTCAGACACACACACCTACGCACGTACATCTACACACATGGTTAAACTCACACATTACAAAACCTTAAACCGACATCTATACTACTCTTTCGGTAACACTTGTTAGTACTCCAATACAACAATACAATAAATATGTAAGGTAACCGAGCAAGGCTCGGTCACTCAGGTACTAATAATATAATATAGTAACAACTTTTTAGTAAACACCTACATGAGAGCGGGCTCTCCTGATACAAGTATTAATTTACTTAAAAGAAGATTCCATCAACTATATATGTAATAAAAGAAAAGTGAAAAACTTGTATCTTGGCCAAGGTTGTTTTTTTATTTTCAAGTTTTCCTCTCAGTCAATAATCAATCTTTTACAAAGATTTTTGCTTTAGTAGTCTATATGTGTATGTATGAGCATCGGGCCCTCATTAAGTCTCACCTCCACAGTAATTAGAGGGGCAACTTAATTACGGAATCTCGGCCTTGTACGCCACCCCACGATTTGTAGAACTAGTGGGGGGAATGCTGTGGTTTGTGCATTTAGTTTTAGTCGATATTTTTTTGTTGAATCGATCATTAAGTCATTATGTTACATGGTTTTTTCATGGTTAAACCTTTAATATTCTCTCTTTAGTTTAAGAGCTAAGAAAGAATATTCTAAGTAATACGTAATACGCATCATTATGAATAATGTGCGTCTCTATTGTTTAAATTTTTAAACCTTAGATTTAAAATTATACATTTACTACAAATCTTTTATTCAACATTAAATAAAATAAAATAGATATTTCGAACGCAAAATAAATATTAAGAGCACCAATTTTCAAGCCAATTTTCATTCAAAGTTAACTATGTTTTCTCCGCGTCTCCTCTATTATTCATCGCGATAAAGAGTATACTATGTTGTTCCTCAATAATCAAAGTATCTCCATGCCAAATATCATTGAAATCGGTGGTTGCGACCTATTGACTAATTTAATTCGAAAATTAAATCGAATTCATCGACTAAAATAAATAGAGACAAACATGTCTCAACTCTAAATAGTTCTCAGTTGAATCTATGTTAGATAGATAAAAATAGTCCTTTGTAGGATAACTATGAACCACACTTACACACTTGAATCTTAGACTACCTGAAATATTTTGCCTGAATGAGCTGGATATAGTTACGGTGACTTTTTAAACACGGTATGCAACAACGCACACTCAATCTGATTCGTGCAACGTATATAATTGCACCTATTCATTTATTATTAGTGTTCTCCACGACTCATTTATAAATTTTCAAAAGCATTAAATAGAAATCACTCGTTCGATGCTGAAAGGTTTCTAACAAAATAAATTGCATGAAACTTCAAAGCTGAGCTTTTCAATATCCAACCTTTCTAAAACTTAGTAAATTATTTAAACTTGTTCATAAACAACTCTACATTTTTAACTTTGACGCGACTTGTCGTACTAACTTTATAGCGCTTTAGAAAACCTCTCTTAATACCTTTAAACCGAAAATATCCGGTGCGAATTGGCTAAATGCTGTTAGAGCTGGAAACGAACGGTTGGAATTCGATTTTGGAATTTCCGAACGGCTTAGAGATGTGGTATCTATCGATCTGCCGTTTCGGTTGTATACTAAAATATGTTTAACTTTGCTGAGTACACCTACACAACCGTACTGTCATAGACTCATGATGAAATGCCCTTGCTTTGTCATTTAGCAATTTTCGGACTGTTTGTTGGGGACAAATGAGTGAACGGTCACCCGATAGTATGTTGCCGTCTATACACCTCCAAAATTTCCAAATCGTTTTTAAATCCAACTGCACGGTTGGCCTAGTGGCTTAAGCGGTCGCCACACCGCTTTCTACTGCGCCGAGTGTCGTGGTTTCAAATCCCACGTAGAATAACACTTTGTGTGATTCACAATTTGTTGTTCTGAGTCTGGGTGTTCTTTGTGTCCGTTTCATGTATGTTTGTAAAGTCCCCCGCGACACAGGAATCTATATTCCTAATGCGGGAGTTGTCTTTTTTAAGAAAAAAAAAATGAAAAAATCATAAGGCTGTGGTAACGTCACTCACTTGGCTAAAATCAAAAGCTTAATATTGACTTCCTTTAATGCCGTGGATGTGAATCCTATCGAGAGGGGCCCCTTTGTCCCGAATTCCGACACACGAAGAAAACGCGTTATTAAATTTCAATAGCGCGATTGAGCACAAAAAAATGTGAATGTATCCATGATAGTTCCAGCTACTTGTGCTAGATGTCACTGTGTTTCTGTCATCATGATAATTAAATTCGTTGATTACGCGCTTAAATACGTACCCAAACACATTAATGTTATATCCACAGCAGTCGGCATCGGACCTCCGCATGTTTGCTCTTCACTTGACATTTAATATCCGTTGGAAATGTTGGCTCGCGCAAACACTTATTGTTGGCATATCAACGGGAAAGTGTCAGAAGTTTAACTACGAAGAACTTTGTTCGTTTGGTTGATAAGAAAGGGAATTTGTGTTGTGCGTATTGTTACAAAGAAGCTTCTTGTAGAAAAATTATTAAAGTCTACGTGTAACTTTTAACTAGATATAGAATTGGATTAAAATTCTTGTCATTAGCAATTTATCACTTACAAAAATAAAGTATTTAATTTATAGAAATGTTATGACGCATTGAGAAGTAAAACTTTAAAAGTTATATTTTATTCTGAATATATATTTTTTCAGTGTTTTTCGCGTACTTCATAAGTACACGTTGGAACTAATTCTTTCATATGAGTTTTCCAACTTGAAATTTTTAAGTTGGAAGAAAACTGAATTCAACATAAGCTCAGTTCTATAGAGCACGGGTTCAATTGTATTTTTTTTTAAGTAGATTGTATTTTTTTAATTTCTTATTTTATTCATCATCATCAGCCTATAGCACTACATAATTAGGCCTCTCCTATTGCACAAAATTCAGATCGATTTTGGGCTTCTCGCATCCAGCTCTTAATTCATTAATTTGCAATTTTAGTACATAATATAACGAGATTGTAAAGTTTTTTTATTTATTTATTTATTTATTTTCTCCTTACAATTAGTCAGGTTACAGTTTTTTCAAAGCATAATAAAACATTTTGCACCTAAAACTAATGTAAGAGACTGGTGCCTGATGTGGATTTGTTAAAATCTGTATTACAGGTCACCAGGGCCCTCCCGCTAAGTGTAATATAATATGAGAAAAAACTAATTGCTAAGCACATTAAAAAATATCAATTTAATCTAAGTAAGATAAATACCTCCCATAAGAACAAACAACAAATACAAACCAAAAAGTGTAGATAAGGATCAGTGTAATGTTAATAGTATAGAATAATAATATGTCGGCGAGAATGTTTGTTTAGCAAAATATGTATGTGTGTTTAATTGTGTGTGTATGAGTGTACAATATTGGTTAATTCCCACTGCCCAACTTCCTCTTGGCGAAACATACGGTCAAATACTAAATCAGAGGTTTTAAAAGATTCTCCGTTTTCTGGTAGTCTAAAGTCTTAAGATAGTCAAGAACCACCTTCTTACATCTCAATGTAGTTAATGGATAAATCTCCAATGCGCTATTCAGCTTGTTATAAAGGTACGGTCCGAGAAAGCAGAAAGAACTATGAGAAAGTGCCATGTTAAATTTCCTGGTCATACATACCCTACCTTTTCGTCGCCTGTCCCTGTGGACGTCAGGTTTGTAAGGCATTAATTTGTGTTGCCGAAGTATGGTTTTGAGAATGAAGGTCTGTCTTACAGTTAACACCTCCCAGTCTCTGTAAAGTTGAGACGTTGGAAATCGATATGGGAGACCTGCACCCACCTTCAAAATACCACGCTGTGCCCTTTCAACTTGTAAAATGCGTGTTTTGGCAGCACCTCCCCACGCAGTTATACAATAATTAATCAAAGAATCACAAAGCGCAAAGTAAATCATTTTGATAATCCTTCGATTAGCAGTATATCTTAAGGTCTTAAAGATATACATCATCTTTCGTAGCCGTGAAACCAGGGTGCGAATATATGTTTCAAAAGTAAGTGTTTGGTCAATGGTAATACCAAGATACTTAATCACTTCAGTTCTTTGAAGACTGGGGCATAAACACTGATGGTGGGTCGTGCAATTGTGGACCCTAATGTCACATGACTGTGGCAGAAAATTTTTCTTTAGAGCATATGTAATGTATTTGGTCTTTGATATATTAAGTGTCAACACGTGATTTTGCAACCATTGTTTGACTACGTTGAAGCCATACTGAGCACTTTTGAAGGTATCTTCCCAACTATCGCCACTGAAAAATAAAGCGGTGTCGTCAGCGAATGTAATTATTTTGCCGTTGCCGATTTTCAGCTCACACAGTTCGTTTATGTACACCAGAAACAAGGTGGGTCCAAGTATACTGCCCTGCGGTACCCCAAATTCAATGGATATCTCGTCGCTCAGCCAATCCCCTATTTTAACCCTTTGGCGTCTCTCCGTTAAATAGCTCGCCATCAACTCAAGAGGCATTCCTCTAACACCAAATCCCCCAAGCTTCTCCAGGAGGTGGGGAACAGAAACTGTGTCAAAGGCCTTTGCTAAATCCAAGAATATTGTCAGACATTTTTTTTTTCTCATCCAGCTGTTTTATGACTGAGAACACGATAGGAGTTTATTGCTCTCAAGATATTTTATTAATCTTCTATTACTCGTTCTAAGATTTTAGACAACGTTGGTAGGATTGATATAGGTCGAAAGTTATTGACACGGTCTCTGTCCCCGGTTTTGTATATTGGTTTAATGATAGCAGTTTTAAAAGCTGATGGAAAAACCCTTGTTGTCAATGCCAAATTACAGATATGTGTAAGGGGGAGTGTGAGAACACTGGCATACCTTTTCAATATCACTCCACTAATCTGATCAACACCAACTGCACATTTATCCCTCAGATTTCCAATCAGTGCATTAATCTCAGTTTCATATGTAGGGAGCAAGACAAATGAATTTACGGAGGCAGTTTGATAACGCTGGACATATTCGGTAGATATGTTAGATGTCCCGGAAGTTATCCGTAAGGCTAGTTCTCTACCAGCATCAGCAAAAAAACCGTTGACATTATTGACACTCTGGTGCGGATCGCCTTCCCCGATGAGTTTCAAAGAATGATCTGTTACAATGTTAGTGTTGCTGATTCTCTTGATAACATTCCATAGTTGCTTTTGGTCTTTACCAGCAGTTTCGATGTCGTTTCGATCGTAATGTCTTTTTGCTTTCTTTATAATATTGTTGCAGTAGTTCCGGTAACGCCCGTATGTGATCTTAATAATTTCGTCATCTGGGTTCTTTTTGTATTTTTTATACAAATTGTCTCTATTCCTTAAGCAGAGTAACAACCTTCCTGGCATCCATGGTTTCCTAACTCTTTTCCTATTCGGAATTGTAGTCAAGCTGGTGGACTTTTTTATGGCGTCTGAGAGAAAGGTTACCAGTAAATTTGTTGCTAGGTTGACATCATCACACTGTAGTATTAGTTGCGGATCAGAATAAGAGATTTCATTATCAAGTGAAACGTAGTTTATTTGGTATTTCACGCTATTACAATAACTCAGACAAGATCCTTGATTAAAGCTCAGAGCTACACTGTCGTGATCCGTAATGGAAGACTCGATTACGATACAAGTAGCATCTCTTTTTGTTTTTATAATCACATGATCAAGGCATGCCCATCCGCAAGTAGGAGATGTATGGCCAGGGAGCATGCAGTGACCCGCGAGCATATTCAAGTACTCATAAGAGCGACGATCAGCACTCTCGGGTGAAATATCAATATTTATGTCACCGCAAAGGTATATATTTTTGTAATTCGTCAACCCTGACAGCAATGCATCGAGAGAATTGACAAAGTTTGTCACGTTGTACTGATTTAGTGGCCTATAGATACCCAAGACACACGATTCCGTGCTCAGCTTCAATAGAAGGCAATTAGCATCACTAAGATGTGGTTCCTCAAAAGTGATTTTCAGAAACTTATTGTAGTAAATAACCACACCCTCATTCTGAGTTCTGTGGTTTGTAGTTTTGATATAGTTGTAGTTTACTAGATTCGGAATAATTTTGGATGGAGAGAGCCAACACTCGGAGAGAACCAATACATCCCACGACAACTCCGATCTCTGGAACAGTGCTGACAAATTAGACATGTTGCAGTTAATACTACGGATATTTTGCGATAAAAGATTGATCGAGCCTTTATCCTTTAGAATATGATTCTTCACATCCTCAATCGCACAAGTTACATTTTTCGCTACTCGTAAAGCATCCAGATCAGTTCCCAATAATTCAAAGTTTTGGGTCATATTTACAGTTTAATGGAAATGTAGATGAAAGAGTCATGTATACAACATAACTCTTTGTTTTGAATATTAAGAGAATTAAAGTATTACTTAAACATAGTTTATTTTTAATAAACATAACATTCTGTACATTTTTCTGCACAGTGTATTGTACACCAAAGTTATTTGCACAAGCATCATCCAAGTATCGATATTTGACGAGTTCACTGAATGAGTCGATACAACCGACTTATCGATACTATCAATTTGCACAACACTATATTTATTTAGGAAAGAGATCTGTCACACTGATTTGATTTTTTGAGACACAAATGTATTGCCCCCCGACCAGTATTTGAGGATAGGTGAAGAATCAAACAATAGATAGGCTCATTCATTTTTTAACAGCTTCTACCCCATCGTGAGGTGTATCATTATATAGGTCTTTTAAAAACATTGCGAGGTTGCTAAAATCATTTTTCGCTTTAGGTATCCGTTAGCGAGTTATTCAACTTTAAAGCGCATTATTTTTATAAAAAAAGGACGTTCGTCTCCCCCCCCCACTGTAAAAACCTAACGGCTGGCTCTAAAAATAACATCTGAAAAAAATCGTGTTAGTAGTCATAACAATTATCTATTGGACACGATTCCAATTATCTATTGGATAGGATTCCGTAGTTCAGACTATGACAGACATGGATTCGTCAGGTCCTTCGTCATTGACACTTTAAAATAATAATTACGCTCCTGAATAATTGATTTTAGTCGAAAAACGTTTCCAACCTGGCTAGGGGTTCGTTGTGTCTTAGGTACGCCAGCATCATCTTACTCAACTTAGCCTTTATTATTCCCAATATGACGGCCACGGTGGCGCAGTGGTATTATATACGACTGCTATGCTTGAGATTCTGGGTTCAAATCCTGGGACGGAACAAATATTTGTTTCAGAGTGTGGATGTTGTCTATTTACAAAAAATCTTTTGACTGAAATGAAACGAAACGTATCAAAAATATATGTTACGCTTTCACGGCTCAACCGCTTAACTGATTTCAATTAAATTTGGTATGGAGGTACTTTGATTCTTCAGAAATGACATAGGCTACTCTTTACCCCTTCCTTCCTTCCTTATGTTGCCTCTCCATTAATGGAGGTTGGCCGTCCGCTCTGCATACTCCTTTCTGTTTTTAGCCAGAAGAAACGCTGGCGATCCTAGTTCATTCTCTAATATTTCTGAGATATGATTTTCTTCGCCTTCCGACGTGACGTTTGTCGGATATTTTCCTCATCATTATTAAGCCAATAAGGCGGTACTGTGGGTAGCAGGTCCCAGGTAGCAAGACTTACGCTTTAGATGGTCGGAAGTAGCTCACGGGATCTTTGCATACGTCGAATAACCTCCTAATTAGTGACTCCAGCTTATTTGAAGCATTCATCTGTTGAAATATATTTCTAAAGCTTCAATCCTTTTGCTCGCATCCATAAAACTCTTTACACCAATAACTGATATTCACGCGGGCGAATTAATTAGTAATTCTTAAACAGTAATTATGGCAACATTACTCAACTGTAATCATCCATAAATCATTGAATGGCGTCGCAAATGAAACTATCAACGAGCAACAAAATTAAACCGACTCCCAAGAGAGCTTTACAAGAATAGCAATACGTCACAGCAACTAATAAATTAAGCAACGGAAAGCAATAACGGTAGGCGTTGTTGCCAATTGCCAATTAACTGTGTATGCCAACGTTCACTTGAATTATTGCCATCTCACTCCGACTTCACCGATACAAATTACTTATTAATTTCCGTCTCGTTTCCTAAATAAGTTTTGTGTTACAATTGTGAAATATGTTTTAGACTGCGCATGTGGCGTAGTGTTTTAAATACTCATCTCACCGTTTCTCTGTTGTGGGTTCGATTCTGACATGACACAACACTTTGTGTAATTTATAAGTTGTTGTTCCGAGTCTGGTTGTTGTTTGTGTTCGTTCTATGTATGTTTGTTAAGCTTCCTGCGACGCAGAATATATTCCTAGTGCATATTTTCAAATCTATATTTGTACGCTAAAAATGATTCCAAGAACTTTAGGGTTCCGCGGCAGAAGTCACCTAGACTGGAAACTGGAACGTTACCAGCTCACATGTTTCGTTCCCATTATGATCCCGGGTCCTTTAAGAGGGCATGAGAAAACACCTCACTAGGCCGCCATAGTGTGGGTCGGCATTGCCACACTGCCTGCATTTGCAGAGTGTATGATGGACCCCACTCCTGGATTCTACTCATGCTTTCCATCAGGCAGAGTAGAGTCACCTTGGCGGGCTATAAATAAATAAAAAAATAAAAAGTAAGAGTTCTGTCACCTCAACATTTTAGAAACCACTGATTTAGGTTATAAAGAATCAAAAAGAATTATATGTATATTTTGTACAGTCTCAAAAAATAAGTATATCATTATATATCTTTTGATTACTTACACGAGAGCAACTCATAACTCGGCTAAAACGTAAACAAAAATAGCTCTTATTGCAAAGTATGAAGATGTGTACTTATTTTTGTGTTAAATTTATATAAAAATAATAACACCGTGTACTGTCATAATGTTTGAAATTGCGAAACAATGATGTTGTAACATGTAGTGTTCAATAAACAAAGATTTATGAGATTAGTTCCCCTTTTCACGAACTACACTTAAACTGCCTCCTAAACGGCATCTAACGTAGGAAGGACTCAAATTTTACACAGACATCTAAGCGCTTAAGTGTCCCTTAAAATTTGGTGAAAACGAAAATGTCACTAAGGGTTTCCTAACTCTCTTTAAGTGGCCTATTACATTTAGGGGACACTGGTGTAAACGGCCATAGGAGAACCCGATATCGCATGTTCGTGGTCCTCCCCAGGTTATATCCAAATATCTAATGATTACAGAATAAATAAAACCTTCCATTTTGTTAAATCTACATGTAAAAACGTCGTTTCACCATTCCAGGATTAGTGACGCTTTGTAGTGTCGCGAAACTAGGATTTTCATTTAGCATTGCCAGAATGAAATTGACTAAAATCTCACACCCTGTTCGCCATAGAACCGTCAACGTCAGATAATAATCTGTGTCACTAATCACTAGATCACACATTAAATAACTTTAAATTAAAATAAGTTCATAATTCAAAAGTCTAGTAAAATTAACTTATAAATAACTGCCTGTATGTACCAATGAGCCTCTTTTTATTTAAATCCAGTTATCAATCAGGAGTCTCTCGGATATTAGTTACTGCTGGTAAGTAATAAATTTGTAAGGAGAACAATTTATCATTCTACTGGAATCGTGGAAATCAAATCCAGGCCGGGATTACCGCTGGGCTGCAAGATAAACGATCGGCAGTATGTTACGGCATGGAGGAGTTTTATCTGTACCACATCTTTTCAAGATTATGTTCGCGAAGGGTCCGAAGATGTCTATTTTTCCTGGCCTTTAACTTCGACACAATTTCGACTTAACAAATTTATGTGTTACTAGTTGCGCCGCGATTTGTTCTGCGTCTGCAGATAAGTTTTTACAAAACATTTTGAAGTGATGTGATTAGTGCTATTAGTAATTTTGCCTGTAGCCAATAAAAGTGATTCAAAATTTAAGTTTTTGCTTTATAACCAACTGTAATAAAGTGCCTAGAAATTGTATTTAAATAAACGTATGAGTTTATTTATTATACAATCGATAGCACATATTGTTATCCTTAGAGAATTTAACTCGCGTTACTTCACAGTAATACATATGTGTATGACCGACAGGCAGATTGATGTAATAACTAAATAGTCTTATCTTAATCTAAAAAAAACTAAATCTATAACCCAAATACATAAAAAGGGGGTCTAAAAAGGGGAAACAAAAAGAAAACTAAGATCATAATGCAGAGGTAATAAACTAGGGCGCATAACATATAAATAGATTTATAATTCTTGAATAATGTAATAGCATAATCAACAGCCTTTAATAGTCCACTATTGGACAAAAGTTTCTTGTTGGAAAAGTGGTTTTAGTCTACTTTTCTATACTGGCCAGACGGATTACAGTTTAGAGTGAATTTCAAGTTTTTCTTCTCTTTCCTGTGTTCTTATCCTGCATAACGTGCTCCATTAGTCGACTTACGACACTCAGGAGATAAAAAGAGTAGTGATCCGTATTCTGAATCCTTGGATAATCTATGTGGTAATGAGTCACACAATCCAAAAATAGCCATCATCAAAAGCCTAACTTCCATTCTCAAATATCCCAAAAAACTCAAATATAAAGCAGAAAACGTGGAGCAAAATAATATCAAACATATTTTTGCATTTTCAAACAATGAAAGTTATGCGGTATGTCCTCTTGCTGCTTGATCCAATCTCAGTGCGTTGTTTGGGAACCATTTTTATTAAAATTCTTTCGCTGAGACGAGTCGCTTGCACACAGCCGGGCTTTTGTCATTTACATGTGATTACTAGTATCTATATGTATGTAGGAAGGCGCCAATTGTTTGCTGATATGAAAATTGTTTTTTCTGAAACTGTAGTTGTCTGATTTTTATTAGGGTTCCGTAGCCAAATGGCAAAAAACGGAACCCTTATAGATTCGTCAAGTCTGTCTGTCTGTCCGTCCGTATGTCACAGCCAATTATTTCCGAAACTATTAGAGCTATACTGTTGAAATTTGGTCAGTCGATGTATTCTGTAAACCGCATTAAGATTTTCACATAAAAATAGAAAAAAAAAACAATACATTTTGGGGGTCCCCATACTTAGAACTGAAACTCAAAAAAATTTTTTCCATCAAACCTATACGTGTCCTACCTATCTATGAAAATGATGTTGAGGTTTCGAATATCATTTTTTTCTAAACTGAATAGTTTGCGCGAGAGACACTTCCAAAGTGGAAAAATGTGTCCCCCCCCCCCCTCTAACTTCTAAAATAAGAGAGTGATAAAACTAAAAAAAAAATATGTTGTACATTACCATGCAAACTACCAACGAAAATTAGTTTGAACGAGATCTAGTGAGTAGTTTTTTTTTAATACGTCATAAATCGTAACACGCAATTTACCTTTCATCCAATCAATACACTAGTATAAAAACATCGATGAAAGTTACAACGAACTACAAGAACTTTTATATGATGTTACTTGCTGATACGGAACCCTTCATGGGCGAGTCCGACTCGCACTTAACCGCTTTTTTTATAATTATACTAGATGCCTTGCGTAACCTCGTTAGGCTAAGTGTGATGTTAATTTGATTACATACACCGCAGAGTGAGCCACGCTCAAGACCTAGACCTATTATCTAATAAAGCCTATTTTTTGTATGGTTTAATCACTTTAACTATCCGATAGATTTATTTTTGTAATGTAGCTAAGAGACTTACTTTCTGAGCAGTAATAAAAGTTAAGAACAATGAAGCTATAAGCCATTGAAGCATTTCAAACGCAGGCGGTTACATTTTTTTGACACACAACGCCATCTAGTCCCAAACTGCAGACTGCACGTTTCGCCAAGTGGTTTAAGCAGTCGCCACGCCACTTCATACTGCGTCAAGTGTTTTGGGTTCAAGTCCTACAGGGGATAATAATATGTATGATTCTAAAATTGGTATTCTGATTCTGGGTGTTCTTTGTGTCCGTTTCTTGTATGTTTGTAAAGTCTCCCGCAATACAGGACTACATCGAAAGGCGGAAGTTGTCTTTTCATAAGAAAAAAAAGGTAAGCAAAGATTGATACTGATGAAAATATATCGAAAACACCTAAAGAAATATTTGCCGTATGTACAAATATTAGCTGCGCCCCGCGGTGTTACCCGCGTATATCATTATGGTTGCTATGCAAGTGTGTTATGCATAGCAACCTGTAAAGTTTTGACAGGAGATAAACAGTGATACATTTTGACATCTACGATTTAAAATACTTATATATACTTATACTTATATGAACACCTAGCTTTCGCCCGTTTATCTCGATTATTGTAGTAAAAAGTAGCCTATGTGTTATTTTGAAATATAAGCTATATTACTGTAAAGTTTCATCCAAATCCGTTCGGTAGTCTTTGCGTGAAAGAGCAACAAACATAAATACACACACACAATCTTTCGCCTTTATAATATTAGAAGGATTTAGTCCGACCCGTTAATCGAACTTAAAACCTCAACCACAGCAATTGCATACGCTAACCCGCTAACAGAGTCAGTTAAATAACTTCTAGTACAATAAAATAAACAAACTAACATTTATTAAAATAAATGTAAAATAAAAATAAATGAATAAATTATTAGGAAAGAATATCCACGTAAGTAAAACTCTCTGCTAAATTATATTACGGCAAGAGTAACATTCAACTTTGAACTCCAATAAAATTGATAGATCCTAAATTGGCAGCCATCTTGGTAAGTGCCGACATCCCACGGTTCCACGCAATTTATTACAATGTAATGTACTGATAGTAGTAATCTGAATTGAAATATCAATTTATATTTATTGGAACAGTTTTTTTGTTTGCGGGAAAGATACATTTAAAAGCAATGGAATTGGTAAAATATTTTACGATAAAAACTGGTTTCAATATGTATTTGAAGAGCCGTTTTGTCTGTGGTTTTATTCATGTTGTGCTATTGTTAGGTATTCCTTTTAAAAATTTAAATATGTCTGACTGTCTCGGTGTGTGTGTAGCGTATGCGGCTGCTGTACTTGAGGTCTCGGATTCGATTCCCGGGTCGGGCAAAATGTTTGTATTATTTGTTTCGGAGTCCGGGTGTTCTCTACATACATGTGTATGTATGTATTTACAAAAAAAAGTATTTATATTAGTCATATATTGTTTTAAAATTTCATGGTCAGTAACATTAAAATATAAATTTTGCGGGATTGCTACCATGTACCTTTTTTTGTGAGTAAATATCTGATATTTCGGCGCTGTTGCAAGCGCCATGATCATGGATACTAACTCGGATATCATCGGAAATAAATATCGGATACTCACAAACAAAAAGGTACATGGGAGTAATCCCGCAAATTTATATTTTAATTTATATTAGTTGTCTAGTACCCAATACAAACTCTGTTTAGATTTGTGGTGTGTAAGATGTCCGTAATACCTATTTATTTAATTGTATCCCATAACCTTGCTAGAGAGTCTAGCATCGCAATAACTAAGCTGTTAGTCGTATTCTCGGGATAGCCCTGAATCGCGATATGAAAGTTTTCGCGAGGTAAATGTACAACTTTCTTACATGAACTGTGTTACTTGTTCAGAGAATCTTCCTTTATGGATATAACACCTTTATCTCAACAGCATAAAGCCTTTTTCTTCACATTCCCATGATTTATTTAAAAACCGTTTTTATTTAGAAAACAGTCGGCTATTTCGTTTACCTCGACATATTACAAACATACTTAAAAAAGGATAAAAAACAGGAAAAGTAAATTACTCTGAGGCCTCTCGGAGTTGAAAAAAAAAATTCATTCAGACCCTTTCGCAGATAACCCAGTTCTACAGAAGTGCATACATTCACACCGCACAGGATTGTCAACTGGGAAACGAGGAATTAAAAAAATATAATAACGAAACGTACTTTGATTTGAGATTTTTTACACGCTTTTTGTTGGCTTCACCTGTTTGTTTTTCCGACTCCTTTGGGTGCGATTTTGACCCACTTTAAACGTCCAGATTTCGTTCAAACTTTGAAGATTAATTGAGGACCGATGACAATATACTAATTTTAAAAAAAACTGAAAAAAAAGGTTTAAAGAAATTATTCTTTTTTAGTCTTTCTAGAAAAAAATAATTTAAGAAAACTAAACAAACGCTTTTAAACTAAAAAGCAGAATTTTAATGTAACAAAGAGTGGGGTGCTTTTTGAAAATATTTCAATAACGTCGCCCCACTCTTTTTACATTAAAATTATTTTCTAATTTTTAGTTTAAAGCGTCTTTGATTTATTTTTTCAAATATCACTATGTTTTAAGTATAATAAACAGTGAAAGTTACTGACTGCACAGGTGGTTCTTGCACTTTGTCCCATATGGGGATGTATTTTCTCACTACATATGTCATCAAAAACCCATAACGTCCCACTGCTGGGCACGGGTCTCCTCTCAGGAGAGGGTTAAGGCCATACATTCCCACGCTGGCCGAATGCGGGTTGGGGAATGACAAAGTTCGGTGTGGCAACGTAAATCTTTCCGTTGTTTTTAGTCCTGTTGAAGTCCTGTACGCTTCTTGACTGCTATCTTATGATAACAACCGGGACCGACTGCTTAACGTGACCTCCGAATCACGGAAATGCTTATAACATATCATGCCAAAAACGGTCTCCAATTTATTTGGTATTTGCATTCTAAAAGTTTATAATGAATGAAAACAATTCATATTTACTCTAATATTATAAATTTAAATCCGTCTGTCTGTATCGCTTTCACGGCTAAACTGCGGCACCGATTTCAATGAAATTTACCATGGTGTTACTCGTTACAGGGATTAAAGATATGACACGTGGACGAAGCCGCGGGCAAAAGCCAATGTATGTAAATAGTAATATGTCCATAGTCTTATATAGAATTGAATGTGCTTGAAATCATTTTTCAAATAATGTAAATACGTTTAATCCGTACTCAATACTAAAGAGTTTCCTGAAAATTTAAAAGGGTGGCAACCCTATGCTGTTGTAGGGTGGAACGCGTCGCATTCGTATGTCGAGCCTCGCCAAAGGTTTATTTACATTTGGTCTCGTTAGCTCCGGTTTTCTCTAACTTTCAGTATGAGTGTCAAAGCGGAAATGAAAAAAGGATTTTTTTTTTTTTTTTTTTTTTTTTTTCTTTATTTTATTACGGAATTTTTATACATAGAGCACATGCCAATTCCATAGTATCTAACGAATATAATGTACAAATTAAATATACCTAAATGTTAATCAACAAAAATCCATTAACAAGGACTGAAGGCCTTAAACATCTGCTTAGAAGCTTCCGATAGAGGTGTTGAAAGCAGTCCATGAAACGTACCCATATTTATACTGTATAGGCTTAAAGTCCTCATCAAGGTCTCCCGTGCCGTTTGATATCGAACACATTCCATTAACAAATGGTGTACATCCTCTACCTTTCCACAAACCGTACAGTTTGGAGAATCTGTTACGCGCATTAAAAACAAAAACTTGTTTAATGGAATGTGTCCAGACCTCAAACGTAATGCAACAACAGTTAATTTTCTATTTAACCCCCCATCCAAGAGCCACGGAGTACGAAGGGGCTCACTCTGTATGGTCTTGTACCAAATACCCTTCTCTAAGGACCTCTTATCAAAATATTCCTTCCATTCTTGAAAGAGATAATTTTTATATTTTGGTAATAATTCTGTATGATATGGTAATACATCCACCACCCTTCCATTTACAGCTGCTTGGCACGCAAGTTTGTCAGCCTCTTCGTTCCCTTTTAGGCCTATATGTGCTGGAACCCATTGCAGTTTCAGTTTAATGCCTTTTTTGTTCATACCATGTATTTCCAATAGAATATCATAAGCTATCAGTACACCTCTGCCACCAGAGGCGCATCGAGCTATATGATGTAAAGCGCTTTTGCTATCTGTACAGATAAGAATATTATTATTTTGAATGGATCGAGCATACACAAGGGCTTCAAAAATTGCAATGAGTTCCATAGACATAATCGAAAGGTTATGTATGCATTTAAATCGGTTAACAACAGAGTTGTCTGTCACAATATTAGGGTCATAAAAGGCAGCACCGCGACCACTAGAGCTTTTACAACCATCGGTGAATATGGCATACCATCCTTCATATTTTAAATTTAACTCAGAAGTAACATTATATTTTAAAATATTTTTATCATAAGTCTTTTTAGGAAACTCTAAACTATTTAAGCGAAATTCTATTACATTATTTATATTAATGTAAGTAACCCAAATTTCAAACCGAAACATGTTTAATGGTGCTGATGACGATATTATTTCATTTTTCATTATATCATGGATTTGGACAAGCAAAGGCTTTTTCTTCTTTTGCCAATACGATTGCTTACAAAAAGTGCTAAGATCTATAAGTAGGGTAACTATTGTATCATTCGCTTGGGACAGCACTTTCAAATAAAATTTACAAGCTAAATATTTTCTACGAAGTTGCAGTGGAGGCACGCACAGCTCTGAGCCCATCACATGTATAGGTGTGCTTCTTATAAAACTACCTATAATCCGTAATGCCTGGTTTTGAACTTTGTCTAATTTATTCGTATGAATTTCAGCACTATTGTCATATAAAAAGGAGCAGTAATCAATTTTACTTCTAATTAAAAATAAATAAATCTTACGTAAATGTTTTGGATGTACTCCCCATGTTGATCCCGCCAGAGCTTTAAGAAGATTAAGGTGTTTTTGTGTTTTTTGATAACACTCATTGATCTGTCTCCCCCATCTTAGGGAATGGTCGAGCCAAATTCCTAAATATTTATATTCTTCTACAAATTCTAAAGTAGTGTCATTAATTTTTATCTGTAAGTTGTGTTTCCTTCGTCCCCTGTTAAATAAACATAATTTAGTTTTACTTTGTGACAAAGATAAACCTAATCTACCTAACAGAATAATTATCGCATTCAATGCATTTTGTATGTTATTAACACTCGTTACCAAATTTCTCTCACCACTATATATAACAAAATCGTCAGCATACTGTCCTATAAACACGTTCTGTACATTTCGACATATTTGTCTGGTGGCTATATTAAAAAGTAAAGGAGACATAGGATCACCTTGCGCAAGGCCTTTGCGAGTATATCGCGTAATAATATTATTCTTGATTACATCATCCCTCATTGTTAAATGTCTTTCTGACAAGAAATTCCATATATATGTGCATAGTCTCTTACCCACTCCAATTTCATCAAGCTCTCTCACTAATTCATCAATTAAAATATTATTATAAGCGTTCTCAATATCTAAGAAACATGCAAGTGTTGGTACATTATTCGAAAATCCTATTTGTATTTGGGTAACTAGACGCACCAAGTTTTCGTAGCACGATTGACTCTTCCTAAAACCGGTTGTATAAGGGGATATTAATTGGTTATGTTCTGTGTACCACTCCAGACGTTTCGTTATCATCGCATGTAGAATTTTGCATACGCATGACATTAAAGAGATGGGACGTAACTTCAGACTATTGTTATTAACATTGGTTTCCCTTTTAGGTATTGGGACAATGAGAATTTGACGCCATTGGTTAGGTATTTCTCCAGTTGTGAAAATTAAATTATATATGTTTAATAAATGAAGCTTGGCACATGTGGGTAAATAATAGAGCATTGAGTATGATATAGAATCATCGCCTGGAGCTGTATCCTTCTTTTTCAAGCAATTCTGTAATTCTTGGAAAGTGAAATCACGTTCGAGAAGATCATTGGTAGAATGCATAATCGGCAAGTTCGAAATCACATAATCGGGAGCTAGACTCAATAAAAGTTCTCTCTTTTTATCATCACTTGTGAACGCTTTAGGACTCCTTCGTCCTTTTAACCATCCTAGCTGTTTCCACATTTCCGTTATTTGGGTTGTTTCATCAATATCGTCACAATACTTTTGCCACTTCTGTCGCCTGGCTCGATTAATGGCTACTTTAGCTTCAGAACTAATTTTTTCTAGGACGTTTAAATTCGTTGGTGTTGGGTTTTTTCGGAACTGACTTAAAGCTAGTCGACGTTGAGCAATTAATTTAGAAAGGAATGGATTCCAATAAGGCTGAGGTCTGAAGTTACTACTAGGGTTATTGAATTCTTTACTTACTGGAATATATAAGTCTGCTGCATCATTTAATTGGCTAATGAAATGATTATATTCTAATTGAATACTAGCTTGTTTTAAATTAGTGAAATAGTAATATTTTTGTAAGTGTTTAGTGTACTTCTCCCAATCAGCTAAGTTAAATTTGCGTTTTTTATGTACCTTAATAGTGTCTCTGTTGCGACATCTACAGAGGACTGTAGCGAGCATCAGCGCCGCGGCGTGCGGCGGAACTAACTGGACAGCGGTGGGGTCGGCCCCGACGGGTTCGACATCGCATCCAACGACCGACACTCGCTTTGTGGATTCACCGTGCACGGACCGACTTCGATTTATTCTTTGTATCGACGATAAATCATACCTTGACGAGTAAAATATCAGCATTACAGTCCACTGTCTTTTAATACGTTCGTAAGAACCCTAAACATGGTCCTTCAAGGGTAAGAAGACTCGCCGAGGTGCTGATTACGTCGCCTGGTCAAGAAGTGACCTGCGGAGCTCTTCGTTGTGGACTTCAGCACAGCAAGATTGTCTTGTCGTTATTCGAAGCAATTTGCAAAAGCATCCACATACCGCCCCGCTAAAAATCATCAAGAAGTCGCCATTACGGACTTGGAAATCCACGAGTCAAAAAATTACATCTTATTTGGAGTAAAAGAAGAACGATTCACCTTGGATTGGATAAATACTTGTGAGTTCGTTCCAATTATTTCCGTATTTTATTTCCTTATATTTCGATTAATCCCCTATATCTCCGATTTGTTCAAGATTGCCTATATTTAGCAAGTGCTTTAAACTTAATTGCTATTGTGCATACGAGTGCTTTATTTCAGTTCATAAGCTATATAAAAGCTACAATAGATTAACGGTACCTAAATATTTTATTCTATATACCTCCATGTTGGGTAGGTACATATTCTTCAAAAAATATATTTCCATAAAATCAATTTATTGAGTACTTAATTGTATTAATCTTAACCATGCATCATAGGCAATAACGCTATAGCAGTGCCTACATATTCTTTTATCCTGCATACCTACACATAGCTATCTTCACATTCTTCGAAGTATTATGTGCAATAAAACTTAGTTTAACTTAGCAACATTATCGCAAGCTTAATACTTTGGTTGTGGCTATATATATCACATTAATAAAATAATTTTGAAAGTGTAAATTACTTATAGCAAACTTGTTTATCGCTTTGCCTATCCTTCTGCCTTTTAATTCTGCACATATCTACATATTTAAAAAGAAAAAAAAAATCCTACCTACATATTTTGGAAAATAAATTTAAAATTTCAAGTTTTGTAATTCATTTAACGAGTAGGTTAGCATTACATTCGTATTCCTTTTATAACTTTATATTAGTTTCCATATATTGTTTACCGTAAGATTGCTACCTGAACAGCTGATCTACCGACGACGGCCGATCGGTCATCTATTGTTCTCGTTAGTTAAACAACTCGCTGCATATTGATAGATATAGGTGCATATTGTATAATAACTTGTTTATTTCTTTATCGTTTCGTTTTGTTTGTGTTCAACTTCGATTGAGTTTTTCGATTACTATGACAGAAATAGAGATAGGTAAACTAAGAAAAAGACGCGCCGGGCTTAAATCAAAATTAACAATTTTTAATAACTATATCACTTTGCTTAAAAGCTCAAAAGTACTCAGCAGCTTGCAATTATTAGATTTACAAGATAGGTTGAATAGAATCGATGCCGTATATGGTACATTTGATAATTTACAGCTGGACATTGAAATGTTGTCGGATGACCCAGAAAATGAGTGCCAGGAGCGCGAGCAGTTCGAAAACCAGTTTCACAGTCTAATGGCTGACGCCCGCAGTCTACTTGGCGTGCAGCCGACTAACCAGCACAAACTTCAGGTTGACGGTAACGAGACGAGTTTCGAGGATGGACAGGCAGGTGGTTCCAAATTTAATTATGTTAGATTGCCAAAGATTTCATTGCCCACCTTTAATGGTCACTATCAACACTGGCTAGAGTATAGGGATACCTTTATATCTTTAATCCACTCAAGGGCTGATATAGATAACATCAATAAGTTGCATTATCTCCGTGCATCTCTTAAAGGCAGCGCCTTGTTGGTAATTGATAGCTTAGACGTAAAAAGCGATAATTATGTAAACGCCTGGAATTTGTTATGTACTAGGTATGACAATAAAAGGTTACTTGTCAATAATCACGTACAAGCCTTGTTCAATGTGGAACAAATACAAAAAGAGTCCTCCCGAGCAATTCGTCATCTGATAGACACTACGAATATAAACCTACGTGCCTTATCAACATTAGACCAACCTACACAGCATTGGGACACCTTAATCATTCACATGATGGCTGAAAAGCTCGATGTGACAACTCGTAGGGAGTGGGAGTCGCACAGAAATACTCTCACGGATCCACCTACACTTGAAATTTTTGTTACGTTTCTTAGCAACCGAGCAGACTTACTAGAAACATTACAAGAGAGTAAAATCTTAAAATCGCAAATTAATAAACATAATAATAATTGTTTTACAGACATAAAATACAACCAAGGTTCTAGCTACAATAAAAATAAATCAGCTAATAATATTTACAACAAATCAGTAACTTGCCCCACATGCAATCAAAATCATTTTTTATATAATTGTGACACATTTAAATCCTTTCCTATTGAAGAACGAATAAAAAGGGCTAAGGATTGTAAAGTGTGTCTTAATTGTTTACGACCAGGTCATACAGAAAATAAATGTAATTTATCTGGATGTAAATATTGTAAGAAAAAGCATAACACGCTTTTGCACTTACACACTACAGAGCCTCATGAGCCAACTGTTCCAGTCAACAGTCTTGTCAATTCGTCTCATTTAAAGCAGTTAAATACTCCTCCATGCGTCTTGCTTTCCACAGCGCGGGTGAAGGTGAATGACTGCAGTGGCGTTGAGCACGTTGCCAGAGTTCTGCTCGACAACGGCAGCACTGCCAACTTCATAACTACATCCTTTTGCGGTAAGCTGGGTTTGTCACGTCGAAGTGAAAGCGCCACGGTGTCAGGTATTAACAAACATACTTCTATAAGTAGCCAGTCTTGTAGTCTTACTATAAAGTCTCTTCATAACGACTATAGAACTACAATCGACTGTCATATTTTACCTCAAATCACCACAGCTATACCGTCTTGTTTTATAAATATTGAAGATATCCCTCTTCCTTCGGGGATACAGCTAGCTGACTCTTCGTTTAATGAGCCTGCGACAGTAGATATATTAGTCGGAGCCCATGTATTTTGGTCAGTCTTAGGCAAAAATACCATAGATTTGGGTAAAAACTTACCCAAATTATATGAAACCAAACTGGGTTGGTTAGTGTCAGGGTTTGTTAACCTACCCCGTTCACACTCTTCTACCTCACTTTGTCATTTTTTAAGTGAGGAACCAAATCCAGACTTAACGCGTTTCTGGGAGTTAGACACGGTAGCAACAAAGCACACTTTGTCTCCCGAAGAGCGCGCCTGTGAGGAGCATTTTTTAAGGAACACTACACGTAATTATGACGGTCGTTTTATAGTCTCAATGCCACTGAAGAAAGATCCTTCAGTCTTAGGCGAGTCTTTCAGTAAAGCAAAATTACGTTTCCTGTCATTAGAACGAAAGTTTCTTAGAGATCCTGATTTCAAAAATAGATATATGGAGTTTATGCGCGAATATGAACACTTAGGTCACATGACTGAAAATAAAGAGTCGGTACCTAGAGGTTCGCAACAAGTCAATTATTTTTTACCTCATCACGGAGTCATTCGAGAGTCGAGTCTTACTACGAGACTTCGTACAGTCTTTGACGCTTCGGCTACCACTTCTTCTGGTGTATCACTTAATGAAATCCAGATGACTGGTCCAACTGTACAAGAAGACCTCTATTCTATTTTAATACGTTTTCGTCAGCACAAGTATGTCGTCACCGGGGACATAGAAAAAATGTACAGAGCCATAGAACTTCATTCTTCTCAACGTCCTTTACAACAAATTGTCTTTCGTTATACTACAGACGAACCATTAAAAACTTACACTCTTAATAGATTAACATACGGTATGACTTCGGCGCCTTATTTAGCAACAAAATGTTTAGTTAGTTTAGCGTCAAGTGCACCTAATACTGAAGTAGAACAGTCCATACGTCAGGACTTTTACGTTGATGATTACATCGGAGGTTCTTCCACTATTAATGGTACTGTTTCTCTTTGTAAAGGCGTAATTTCTACTTTACAAACAGCACAATTTAATTTAAGAAAATTAAGATCAAATAGTAAATTAATTTTAAAACAAGTTTCCTCTAGTTGTGATCAAATAAATAATCTGTTAGAATTTTCTGAAACAAATGATAATATCCTGTCCAAAACTTTAGGTTTATGTTGGAACTGTAATTTGGATATTTTATCATTTTCAATTAATATTAAACTAAATAAAAAAATAACCAAACGTCACATTCTTTCCGTTATAAGCCAGATTTACGATCCACTGGGCTTAGTAGGTCCGTGCGTAGTGGAGGCGAAACTTATAATGCAGAGGTTATGGATTGACCAATGTACATGGGATGACGAAGTATCTGTTGAGATTAGAAGTCGGTGGATGGGCTTTGCTAGTATTCTACCTTCTCTTAATGAATTGAAAATACCGCGTTGGGTTCTTAGTGATGACGCTTGTAGTTATGAAATTCATATTTTTTGCGATGCATCAGAGCGAGCATACGGTGCTTGTCTATATATTCGGTCTGTGAATAAATCAGGACTAGTTACCGTAAACCTCTTAACCTCTAAAAACAAGGTAGCGCCGATAAAGCCAACGACGATGCCGCGTCTTGAGCTTTGCGGAGCCTTACTGGCTACAAGGCTGTTTACTAAAGTACTAGCCTCTTTAACCTTAAGTAAATTGAGTAAATGTACATTTTGGTGTGATTCAACCATCGTTCTTGGGTGGCTGACTACATCACCACTTCAATTAAAAAGTTTTGTTAAAAATCGTGTTCATGAGATTCAGGATGTTACTGAAGCTCATCAGTGGCGCTACTTACCTTCGACGGACAACCCGGCGGATCTTGTTTCTCGGGGGGTGAAGCCTGATTCCATCAGTAGTTCTTCATTGTGGTGGTCCGGCCCCAAATTCTTATTAAATCATGAAGCTGATTGGCCAAAAAAGCCTAATATTATTGAGAAACATGAATTGCCTGAGTTGCAATGTTGTTCTGTTTTACATAACAACATTTCGTATAATGATTTAATTTGTAACATAATTAATAAATCTTCAAATTTTTCTCATTTACAAAGATCAATAGCATATTTGCTAAGGTTTGTTTATAATTGTCGAAACAAACCACAATTGAAGGGGTATCTATCAGTAAGTGAACTACAAAATTCATTAAATTTAATACTGTCTAAAGTACAATTAGAAATGTTTCCTGATGAATATGTTATTCTAAAAAGTGGAAAGACACTACCTACTAAGAATAGACTTTCTTCTTTGTCACTCTTTTTAGACTCAACGGGTATAATAAGAGTCGGTGGCAGACTTAGTAATTCCCCATATAGTTTTGATACTAAATATCCTATTTTGATTTGTGGTAAGCATCATTTTAGTAAAATATTCTTTAACTACTTTCATTTAAAATACTTACATGCAGGTCCACAACTACTCTTAGCAAACATAAGGTTGACATATTGGCCCTTAGGTGGTAGAAATCTATCTAAGGCCGTTTACCATAGATGTGTTCGGTGTTGTAGGTATAGAGCTGAAAATGTTCAGCCCGTAATGGGACAATTACCTACATCCAGAACTGAATTGGAGTTCCCCTTTTTGCATTGTTCTGTTGATTATGCCGGGCCAGTGTTGCTAGCCGATCGAAAAGGTAGGGGCTGTAGACTTATTAAATGCTATTTGGCTATTTTTATTTGCAACTCGGTAAAGGCCTGTCACCTGGAACTCGTGACGGCACTATCGACTGAAGCTTACATAGCCGCCTTAAATCGTTTTGTATCACGACGTGGTAAGCCTTCTAGTATCACGTCGGATAATGGTACAAACTTTGTGGGTACCTTCAATGAATTGACGAAATTCCTAGCACAATCAGACCTTGAGGGTCATGTTGCACGCGAAGGAATACATTTCAAATTCGTACCTGCCTATAGTCCACACTTCAATGGTTTAGCTGAGGCTGCTGTCCGTTCAACTAAATATCACCTTCGTAGGTTACTACAAATTACTAACTTCACCTTCGAAGAAATGGCTACTTGCCTTGCCCAAATTGAGGCAGTTTTGAACTCACGTCCCTTAACCCCACTTTCCTCTGATCCCTGTGATTTATCCGCCTTAACTCCCGCCCATTTCTTGATTGGACGACCACTAGTAGCTATTCCGCATCCAGAGGTGTCATCCAGCAACATAAATTGCCTTGAACGCTTTAAGCGAGTAGAGCTTATAAGGCAGCATTTTTGGAATCGCTTCAAAACGGAATACATATCTTTACTTCAGGCGAAGACCAAATGGAGATCTTCGAAGTCAGAGCTCAAACCAGGATCCCTTGTCATTATTAAAGATAAGGCTCTTCCGCCTCTTCTGTCGTCTCTGGGGAGAGTGATCAAGCTTTATCCAGGCAGCGACGGCATCTCCAGAGTGGCGGAGCTTAAAACGTCAGGCGGCACCATTCGCAGGGCATTTAATAATATATGTCCCCTTCCAGATTTTGAAGCCTCCAGCCTTCAACCCGGGGAGCATGTTGCGACATCTACAGAGGACTGTAGCGAGCATCAGCGCCGCGGCGTGCGGCGGAACTAACTGGACAGCGGTGGGGTCGGCCCCGACGGGTTCGACATCGCATCCAACGACCGACACTCGCTTTGTGGATTCACCGTGCACGGACCGACTTCGATTTATTCTTTGTATCGACGATAAATCATACCTTGACGAGTAAAATATCAGCATTACAGTCCACTGTCTTTTAATACGTTCGTAAGAACCCTAAACAGTCTCTAAAGTTAAATTTTGTTTTAATAACTAAATGATCGCTGCCTAGATTATCATTCGTAACTTGCCAATCAAAACACAAAGCTAAGTCGCTAGAGATGAATGTTATATCTGGAGATGTTTTATGTATGACGTTATTAACTATTTTAATTCTTGTTGATTGACTATTGTTTAACGAGATAAAATGTTCCAATGCTGCATCATATACTTGTCCCCCTCTGATGTCATTTTTACTCGACCAATTTGTGTGATGTGCATTAAAATCTCCAGCAATTAGGCAATTGCGGCTAAATTTTGAAAAAAGGTTGTCCCAATCCGATTGAACGGTGTGAATAGATGGTGGACAATAAACTAGGACTATATGCTTAAGTTGTACACAGTTTAATAGATTGATGGCCACCACTTCAATTCCACGATTGACTGAGTTGAAGCTACATTGTTCGACTTTAATGGAGTTGTGCACTAAAATCAGCACTCCTCCGTATCCGTCTTCTCGGTCTTTACGATATAACTGGTAACCACTTACGTTTAAGTCAGATTCTGGTTCCAACCATGTCTCGCATATGAGAGCTATGTGGATTTTATTATGTGACAGTAACAGTTTTAGTTCAGTTAGTTTAGGTCTCAAGCTCTGCGCGTTCCACTGCATTATATTGACAGAAAAATTCTTTTGTACATTAGCCATTTGTAAATAGTGACATTAACTTTGTAAATACATCTTGTTTTTGAGCTAAATCTATTATAAATTTGACACACTCTTTTACTATATAACTTAGTAATAATTTCATTTTATCTATAAAACACTTATTATCTACGAAAAATTCTTTTATTTTGCCAATAAGTACCTTGAAACTGAAATGCTCCGGTTTTTTTTTATAGCCAGTATTATCTTCAACATAAGATTCTGTATTAAGCGAGCTTTCTGTCTCCTTTGCCTGGTTCGTTTTGGTTTTTTTCTTCTGTTTCTTTCCTTTACCTCGTAATTGGGAGCGATCGTTTTGGTTTTTGTCGTCATCAGAAGACTCAATGTCCTGCTCTTCCATGTCCGATAATAATGTTCCATATGAATTGTTAGCAACCACATCCCTATAAGATCTCGATCTATCATTTTTATTTGTAAGGATTACTGAGACAGAGTCCATATTGTTCTCTATATTTTGGCTGTTGTTTGTTGTTGATTTTTTGCTATTCAACCATTGCATTAGGGCTGTTCGATAGGTGCAGTTCTTGCTAGACATTATTTTTCTTATTTCTTTTTCTTTCATAAATATAGGACATGACTTGTCTAGGGCCATATGAGATCCTTTACAATTTGTACATGTGTAGTTCGTAATATCACAATTTTCATGAGGGCCACTACATTTTGGGCATATCTTCTTTTTGTTGGGGCAAAATCTAAGAAAGTGGCCATATCTCCAACACCCAGAACATTGTGAAACGGGGAAGGTATATGGTTCCACTTTAAATCTACACCCATATGCAGATACATATGGTGGTAAAGTGGAGCTCTTAAAACAAATTCGTATGGTACCACTGTCTACCCATTGACTTTTATCATCCAATCGCTTTAGTCTTTTCACCGATAAAATTTCGTATTCACATTGTAAACTAGCGCATATTTCTTCGTCTTGAATATCCAAATCTGTATCTCGCAGAACCCCATAGGACAAATTTATTTCATCTGTCATTTGGCATCTGTACCCCAAGGAATTAATTTTTTCACAACAAATGAGTTTCTTTGCACTTTCTCTGTTTTCAAAATGTATAAGTGCTTTATATGGGCCCTTATATTGAATTTTTGAGATGTTCTGTACGTTTTCGGTTTTAAGAAGTTTCGCCATACTAAATTGTTTTGGTAAAATCTCTTTTGACGTTATCATAACAATAAAAACCTCTTGTTCTGGTTTATTTTGACGTGTATTGTCTGATGCCTGCCTTTTACCTTTTCTGACTGTAATAAAGCCCCCATCTTCCTCTATTATTTCTTCACTATCTTCTCTTACTCTTTTTTCCACACTTCTTTGATTAGTATTTGAACAATACGCACCTTCCTTGTGTACTTCTACACTTACTTGATTCTCGCATATAATATTCTCCTCAACCAACATATCACTCTCACTGATATCACTCGAGCCCATATTGACTCCAACAACACTTAACGAAAGTCACCATAACAAAAAAAAAAAAATGCGGGTAGTTGTAAAAGTTACGTACGAACGCAGACTTCGGCACCGGAGCGTGTGTATGCTACCGCGTCTCGCGCGCAACTGTGAAAAAAAAAAAAAAAAAAAAAAAAAAAAAAAAAGGATTTTGGGGTCGTTTTACAAAGTTATACACAACGTACGACATATCAAAGTGTGTTGTTATAGTGACTAATGAGTAGACCATTTTACATGATATTCAGTAACTACCAAAACTATGGGCTCCTGAATTTCGCACTCCTCTAGAAGCAGGGGGAGGGTCTCTGGTACTCCAAACTAACAGAAGTATTGTTAAACACGCCTGCACCGTTTTTAGGGTTCCGTTGCCAAATGGCAAAAAACGGAACCCTTATAGATTCGTCATGTCTGTCTGTCTGTCTGTCCGTCCGTATGTCACAGCCACTTTTTTCCGAAACTATAAGAGCTATACTGTTGAAACTTGGTCAGTAGATGTATTCTGTGAACCGCTTTAATATTTTTACACAAAATAGAAAAAAAAAACAATAAATTTTGGGGGTTAAATTACTTAGAACTGAAACTCAAAAATTTTATCAAAACAAACATGGATAGGTCTTCAAAAATGATATTGAGGTTTCCAAAATCATTTTTTTCTAAACTGAATAGTTTGCGCGAGAGACACTTCCAAAGTGGTAAAATGTTGGTCCCCCCCCCTGTAACTTCTAAAATATGAGTGATAAAACTAAAAAAAATATATGATGTACATTACCATGCAAACTTCCAACGAAAATTGGTTTGAACGAGATCTAGTAAGTAGTTTTTTTTAATACCTCATAAATCATAAACCGCAATTTACATTTCTTTCAATCAAAACACTGTTAATAAAACATTGATGAAAGTTACAACGAACTACAAAAACTTTTATATGATGCTACGGAACCCTTCATGGGCGAGTCCGACTCGCACTTGGCCGCTTTTTATGATAACGTCTTATAAATCAATAAACATTGCACTCACAAAAAGTGTGACGTTCCGCTTAAGACAAGCGTGTAAGCGAAAGCACAGAACAAGTGATAGAGAGCCACGATCAGTCTTAGCGTTCGACTTGTGACGCACCTATCTCTCTTCCACTCCATCAACCAATGCGTCCGAGTAGAAGAGAGACAGCGGCAGCGCACAACCTACACGTAAACCATTTTATCAACTAGTTATAAAGTGAAGTGAAAAGTATTACTGTTGCCATGAATATCTTCTTTATTCCATAACTTCAATAACCGGTATACCGTAGTTGTACCCGAGGGCGACTAATTACTGCTCTTGTATAAATGCAACTAAAATAAGCAAACTTGAATGTTTATCACGCCTCTCTGTATCCATTCAACAAACAAATTAATTAGTGTCTACTCAAACTTCTCGTAGCTCTTTGCTACGGTACTCGTAGATTCGTAGCACGCTTGCAAAGTTAAGGTTTCGACTTTGTGATAGGTGTATATACGTGGAGGTGATACAAGATTAATTAATCGTGTTTGTTGTTAGTTAGTAATCGTACACGTAGACTACTAGTAATGGCTTCAAAAATGCAATACTAGTTATTTCTCGAGGACTGGTCTTAGAGACTTTGAAAATGCCATACTGCCTATTATCTCAAATTTTACTCCATTATAACCATAATGGAGTAACTGGCTACAACAACTGGCTTTTGCTCGTTGCTCCGCCCGTGTCTACGTAGGTTATCACAAAGTAGTCTATGTCTTTTCCCAAGGTTCCGTAGACGGAACCTTAGAGATAGATCTCTATACCAAAATTCATAAGAATTGGTTCAGCGGTTTAGGCGTGAAAGCGTAACAAACAGACAGAGTTACTTTCGCATTAGTAATATATTCACAAACATTATTTCTTAGAGGGTGCCTACAAAATAAACAACTGCACCTAAAATAATTTCAAGTTACAGTTATAGATACACACAAAATAAATAGTTTTATCGAATTGAGATAATTAAATCGATTTATTAAACTACTTTCGAGGACAGTAAAAACTATTCCGTTGAGTGGAGATGTCTGATATTTCAGAATTCATAACGGGACAATAATTCATTACGAACATTTATTCGACAATCGAATAAAACCGCTCTTTAGGATTTAAATGTCATAATTTATTCGTAATGAAGTTTATAGGATAGTTGTACTTACCAATGGTTTTGAGGGGCTGGTGAGTCGTGGTATTTTTCCAAAATTTAGGTTAGCGACAATTATTTTTACAATTTTTTGAAATAGGACAACAGTAATTCCGCATCATTCTCCCGGCTTCCGGAGGTCATGGTATCGGTCACCATGCCACATTGTCTACCCTCACAATGCAGATGGTGACCCCTACTCCAGGATTCTACTCATGTTATTAATCAGGATAAGTAGAGTCACTTTGGTAGGCTTAAATATAAAAAAAACGTCACAGATTGCGAATACAACAATGCAAATGGTGACTACGGTGCTAATGTAATTTTTTATGTAATACTAGTTGACCCAGCAAACTTCGTACCGCCCAACTTTAAAATTCCAGAACTTGATCGCAGCGCCACCTACCGGGTCCAATTGCGAATCTAAACCGTTCCCAGATCCCCTTGAATACACACAAAAAATTTCATCAAAATCGGTCCAGTCGTTTGAGAGAAGTTCAGTGACATACACACTCACAGAAGAATTATATATATAAAGATAATCAATGATAAAATTAATTCATTCAGAAATATAGTATAAAAAAATACATGTCAGTAAATTTGATAGACAGGAGATTTGATAGAAGTGCTCATAGCATAATGTCCTTAGGTGATTGGAAATAATCACCGAGGGTAAGCAACAACGGCGCGGTCGGACCTAGATGGGTGACCGTTTGTGGAATTATATGTTTTTTTTTTTTTTTTTTTATGAGGTCTATTTTAGACCTCCCAGCTTTTCCCCGTTCGTAAAACAGGACCTTTTTATACTTTACATTTACTATCTTGTTACATTACTATTTTTCGGGTATATTTCCCGATATTGTTAATATTATTGTCTATTATATAATAATATATTTACATTACTTATTTTTATGATAT
Organism: Phragmatobia fuliginosa; assembly: GCA_932526445.1. Lineage (NCBI taxonomy): Eukaryota > Metazoa > Arthropoda > Insecta > Lepidoptera > Erebidae > Phragmatobia > Phragmatobia fuliginosa. Next base: position 19,820,413 of record OW052070.1, read on the forward strand.
ATATGTAAATTCTTAATACTATTTGTTTTGTACACTTATGCTATTTCTTGTCATTTAAATCTTTCTAGACATCTGTTAATATGTACTTACTGTCTAATAACACTGGGTAATCTGATGTCTTATTTTACAATTGATTTAAAAGCTTCCCATTACTTGGGGTTGTCTTTTTGACTGTGTTACATGATAGTAAAGTTAGTTTATGTTTATTGTAGTGGTGTCATGTCCTGTATATAATTTGTATTGTTCGGTAACGCCAAGACGTCGCATGTAGATTTATATATGTATAATATAGTCGGAATTATATGTTATGTTCGTTTCCGCGATTCGGAGGTCTCGGTTGTTATCATAAGATAGCAGTCGTGAAGCTTATTTGGAGGCCTTTGGGCGGCTTAAAAACATCCAACAGCAAGATTACGTAGCCACAACGTGTCTTGCCTGTCCCCAACCCGCACTCGGCCAGCGTGGGGACGTATGGCCTTAACCCTCTCTTGAGAGGAGAGCCGAGCCCCGCAGTGGGACGTCAGGGGGGGTTAAAGACTTAATAATATGCATTTTAATGCATTTTTTTTTTATATTTAGCCTACCTAAGTGACTGTACCCTGCCTGATGGAAAGCACGAGCAGAATCCAAGAGTAGGGGAAACCACACACCATTGCCGCGAACGGCAGTAAAGCATGGCTACCCACACCATGGCGGCTTAGTGAGATGCTTTTTCACGCCCTGTATGCATCTGTATGCATCATATAAAATACTTTCTGTGTATAAGGCACATTTATCTATTTTTTGGGAGCCCAGCAGTGGGACGTTATGGGTTGTTGATTGATTGAAATTTAATAGGTACTTAAAATATAATAAACTAAAATGTATAAAACCAGGTACTGGATACTTTAAAAGAAAACAAAAACAAATGTATTTCTTTCTAAATCCTAGTACCAGTCAAAGATGTCTCGTCCCTTCTTTATTATAAACAAAATCAAAAGCTAACAATAAAACAAATCCCATTCTAATAAATATCCAACTCAAAGAAACCTTCAAAAGGAAACCAATCGGGAGCAATGTGTAAATCCTTATTCTTTTATTGTATCGTAGGATATCAATTCTTTCCACATTTTATATCAAATTCCGATCATTCGAAACAGAACCATATATAAAAGTAATGATAAAAATGCTCTCCACTTCGTCACGATCTACGCATTGACTTTTAGACCTCACGATCTCTCCGACATGATCGTATCAATTATCGTAATCATGTTGATAAGATTAAAACTGCCTTGTTGGTTTAGTGGCTAGCGTATGCGGCTGCTGATCAAGAGATCTCGGGTTCTATCAAATAATAGGGAATATGCATGATTTTTTTTTATTTTATAAATCGATTATTTAGGTCTATCAAACATAGAAAAAAATATAAATAGTCTTGAAAAGAGTCAAATTATTTTTTTAAATGAAATTAAAAACATTGATTATATTTGAGACATTCAAACGGCCATTTTGCGCGCGCTTTTGATGACGTCAGTTGTCGCGCCGATCGTGTCCCGACCGGCTCGGATATCATTATACGTAGGGTGGCCATTCGTCCGGGTTTTCGTGGATTTTTCCTAGCTTAGAGATCGTTTGAGAAGCATCCGGCAGGGTTTCATTTTTAATCCGGATCGAACCATAACTAATGATTTTTTCTGGTTTTTGGTCGGTCGGTTAAAGATTTAAGGAGTGAAATTGTAAAATGGTGCAATTTATGTTATTAAAAATATACGATGTGAAACTTATTGAATACGACTCCAAGGGTCTGCCAGGTGTGAACCGCAATAAAACACTAGAACTCTGTACTAAATGTTTATTGGGTGTGGAATCGTCTTTGAACAAATGTTCCTCGAGCTTATATACTCGTCTTGGAGACAAAAATTTGCGCGATACAGAAAATAAGCATAACGCCATCTATCGACGCTTGACTAAAACTATTAACCATAAATTTAGTGATATTTAGACACTTATTCTCAACATAAACTTAATTCTCAACGTAAAAGTCTGACACGTCGAGCGTGTCCATTACAATACATTACATACAATTACAACCTTTTCATGTCATTTAAAATCTTCAAACATTTAAATAACATCTTCAAGCATGAAAAATGCCGTTATTTAAATAAATATAAAAATATAAGGTAATTTGTCTTTCAATTGTTGTTCTGGAAATAAATAATTTAGGGCCCAATAAATCAGCAATTCACTTAATTGAAAAAAAAAGAACTTGACGTCTCCGAGTTCTAATAATAAATAAATATTTCGGACAAATGATACACAACATCTACAGTCCCAAACTAAGCAGAGCTTGTACCATGGGTACTAGACAACCGATATAAACACACATAAACTTTTTTTGTAAATACATATATATTATACATACAAAACACCCAAAGTCCCTAACAAATATTTGCAGATCATACAAACATTTGGTCCAACCCGGGAATTGAACCCGACATTTCTTGATCAGCAGTTGCATTCGCTTACCACTAAATCAGTCAGTTTTTGGGAGAATATTGCACTTTTGTCCTAGTTTTCAAATTTTAGAGATGGTGACCCTACTTAAAATGTAGCCATCTACGTCACATTTCGTTTCGACCAATCATGGCGCGTTTTGTAAGCTTGAATTTCCCTCCCTTATTTTTCACTTTTTATTTATTATTTTCTGGGTTTAAATAATAACCAAATAAAAAAAAATCTTTTGAAGTATAATGTAACGACAATAAAGAACTTAAAAAAAAAGTTTGAGCCAAATTAAAATTTTATGCATATTCCCTATTGTGTAATCCACAAATATTTGTTTCGGAGTCCGGGTGTTTTCTATATATCATATGTATGTATTTTAAAAAAAAAGTATGTTTATGTATTTATATAAGTTATTACTTAGTTTGGGACTAGATGACGTCGTGTGTAAGATGTCTGAAAATATTTATTTATTTATTTCAAAGTAGTAGAGCCACATTGATTTCAGCATCAATGGGCTGGTTTCATAGAAGACAACCTCAAATGATAGTATTAGTGTTTCGTTGGTTAGTGTTAAACAGGAGACCACAGGAGACCCAATAACAGAAGAATCTCAGTAGACCACCATAGTATGGGTACCATATTGCATTGTCGGCATTTGCAATGAGTTTGGTGACCAATTTTCTTAATCTTTCTTCTATTCATGGTTTCCATCAGACTGAGTAGAGTATCTTTGGCATGTTCATATAAAATAACGTATTAAATCACTTTAACGAAAAAAAACCCAGTGTTTCTTATCTTACTAACATTATAAAGGCGAGTTTCTTGTGTGTGTGTCTGTGTTTATAACTTTGTTTGTTACCGTTATATATAGATAAACAAACGTTCTTGTATCTCGTACTTCTTGATTCTCGAACGGCAAAAAAAAAAGTTTTAGAGATAACATTTACATTTTATTATCTGGAAAGAGATTTAGTTAAACCGATAAACTCTAGATGGGTTTTTGTGATTTAGGTTAAGAAAATACAAATGGTATTGTATTTTTTTTTAAATAAATGGAAAAAAAAAGTACATTCTTGAAACAAGTAAAAAATTGAAATAAATTATTATTAATAACTGTAACATTTATAAGCCTACCGAAGTGACTCTACTCTGCCTGATGGAAAGCATGAGTAGAATCCAAGAGGTCACCATATGAGTATTCTGTACTCGCAATGACTTGTGAGTACAGACAATGCAGTATGGCAACCCACACTATGGCGGCTTAGAGATATGCTTCTGTATTCTGCTCGAGTCTCACACTCACCAACGAAATACGACAGAAATCTATAAAAAGTCGTGTGGTATAAAAGTAACTCAAAACAAATGGTGGTTTTCCCGCAGCCAACTGACCTTTAATAGACACGGGTCACGGTAACTTATTGTTAAATCACTAGCTTCGCAGCGGTTGGAAATATTATTTGTAGTTATTTTGTACTAGCTCAAACCCGCCGAGTTACCTGCGGGTATTATTGTTAATGGCAAGTAGCACCGCGGCGTGAAGCTGTGTATATGTTCCGGTTAATCTCTGGAAAGGATGGACCCATTTTGATATGATCTCTCATTGATATATTGCAGATGACATAAGAAAGTAACTTAGGCTAATATTTTTTCACTACCTTTGCTCCGCGGCGTTTCTCAGTAACACTGCGGGACTCAGCATGTTTAAAATAATTTTACCAAAAAGGAACCGACTTCAATGAAAAACTATTCCGAGTACCCAAATCGCGACAATTATGCCTATGATATTTGAGGAATTCCCTCGATTTCCTTGGGATCCCATTATCAGATCTCGATATGGTGACGATTGGACCATCTGTAAGCTACGCCCATTCCAATGCAAAAAGAATTTTTGAAATCGGTTCATAAACGACGAAGTTATCGCTGAATATACATAAAAAAAAAAAAGATTCCGACGAATAGAGAACCTCCTCCTTTTTTTTGAAGTCGGTTAATTAATAACTTGTGATCAAAAAGCCTTTTTGAAACACGAACGTTGGGAGACGCTAAAAAGATCGAAACGCCAACATGGCGTACAGGAAACTTTTGACAGCTTGTCAACTGTCACTAGGTGTAATGTTGGGAAAATTTGTATGTTCGGGCAAATAAACTTGGATCTTAGATGTTATGTAACTGTAAAATTTTCGCTGAAACGGTAAATATAGGCATATATAATGAAGTTTTATATCAAGGTTAGGTAAGACAGTAATATGAATGATATTTATTAAATTATAAATACAAATAACATGTTTCCAATGAGGTATAACACATATTATATTAAACACTGTTTTATATGTAAGCATCCCGAAGTGAATCCACTCGTGGAAAGGATCAGTAGCAGAAGGAGCCACCATCACATTGTGAGGGTAGGTAATGCAGCATGGTATACCATGGCGGCCTGGTCAGATAATTCTGCATAATTCTCCCGGACTCCGGAGGCCAGGAAAATGATGCAGAATGATTGGGCCTCCGGTCTCACACTCACCAACAAAATACGACAGCAAGAATGCTGTCATTATTAGGATATTAAAATCAAAATCAAATTAAACCATTTTATTTCAAATAAACTAGTCAGTCAGTAGTCAGTCGTGAAGCTAATTGTCTGTTCCTATTCGTAGATCCGATGGAGAAGAACGGACAAGAAACTCCATGGACACTCTTTTCCAACATTGTTTTTACAATTTTTGGTCACATTGTTTAAGACATTTTATTAAATGTGAGGACAATGTAACGATGCTGAAATTTACACAGGTCTTCTGTGTGAGGGTAGTACTGCCCGGTCGAGCCGGCACATTCGTGCTAAAATCAGCGTGGCTGTACTACCCACTAAAATACATGTAGGAAACACCCAAACTCCGAAACAAATATTTGCAAATAATTTAGCCCTATCTGGAAATCGAACACGAAACCTCAATCATAGCAGTCGCATACACTACCACTGCGCCATCGAGTAGTTGACTTGTTTACACGATTTATTTATAGTTATGTAATTTATATACAACACAAGATGTCGAAGACGATTCAACTGTTTATGCATACAAATATCATATTTGCATTGAACAGGAATCAATACCACGAACCCCGACGATGTAGTCCAATGCACTATAAGCAAAATTCTGTGTTTGAGATCTCGGGTTCGATTCTCAGCTAGGAACAAATTTGTATTTACAAAAAAGTATGTTTATGTATGAGTTGTCTAGTACACATAATACAAGTTCTGCTTAGTTTGGGACTAGATGGCGTTTTGTGTAATATGTGTGTAAGATGTCAGAAATATTTATTGTTTTATTTTATTTTAATTGAACCACTCCTGACTCTGCAGAAGCATAAGTACATATGTACGTATGCATACCTACAGAGTTTTTCAGATAACCATCAACAAGTGGTAGGAAAACTCCAAAAACTCTCCCTAAATAAACCATTTGTAGTCTCGTCAAAAGCGTTTGTTTGAAAAACTCCAGATTTTCATGTGAAACATCACATAACAGTATGTTTTGTGACGTGCAAACTTGTCTAACTCATGTGGGGGACAAATTTTTGTGCCTCCCTTTTTCATTTGCGGTGTTTGTTAAAACAAAAGCAGAAAACAAACGTTTGTTTGTTTGGATGTTACTGCAACAGTTATGTAATTAATAATAATAATTAAATAATTAAATAATAATTAAATAATTTCGACTGCTCGGTTGGTTTAAGCGGTCGCCACGCCGCTCTCTACTGCGCCAAGTGTCGTGGGTTCGAATCCCACGCGGGATAACACTTTGTGTGATTCACAAATTGTTGTTCTGAGTCTGGGTGTTCTTTGTGTCCGTTTCATGTATGTTTGTAAAGTCCTCCGCAACACAGGAATTCATATTCCTAATGCGGGAGTTGTCTTTTAAAAAAAAAAAAAAAAATTAAATAAATATTTCAGACATCTTACACACAGCGCCATCTAGTCCCAAATAAGCAGAGCTTATATTATGGGTAATAAACAACTGATATAAATAAATAAACATACTATTTTTTTCTAAATACATACATATTATAAATAGAAAAAAACCCAGACTCCGAAACAAATATTAGTGGATCACACAAATATTTGTTCTGACCAGGCGCGGTCCGAAGGGGGGGGTCACAGGGGACATGACCCCCCCCAAAATCTAAGGTCAAAATGAATAAACTTGTTCGGATGAGGCATTTTTATGCCGAAATCTGAATAAACAGAAGAAGATCTTCTTATTGTGAAGAAAGTATCTGAATTCTATTCCCATTTTTTGGATTCCGAAGTTTATGTCTCGGAACCTTTATAGATTCGTCATGTCCGTCTGTCCATCCGTCCGTCCTCGACTTACCGTCCAAATGGTAAGTGCTAGAAAGATGAAACTTTGCATGAATATGTGTTGTAATTAGTGAAACAATAAAAATATGAAAAATATTTTTATTTGGTGTACCGCCCCTACACGTAAAGTGGGGATGATTTTTTTTCTCGTGACTACCCCATCGTGTGGGGTATCATTAAATAGATCTTTTAAAAGCAATACAGACTTTTTTAGAGGATTTTGTGATTTAGGTTTCCGTTTGCGAGATATTCTACTTTAAAGGGTACCTTTTTAGGGTTCCGTAGCCAAATGGCAAAAAACGGAACCCTTATAGATTCGTCAAGTCTGTCTGTCTGTCTGTCTGTCTGTCCGTCCGTATGTCACAGCCAATTATTTCCGAAACCATAAGAGCTATACTGTTGAAATTTGGTCAGTTGATGTATTATGTGAACCGCATTAAGATTTTTACATAAAAATAGGAAAAAAACAATACATTTTGGGGGTCCCCATACTTGGAACTGAAACTCAAAAATTTTTTTTTCATCAAACCTATACGTGTCTATGGATAGGTGTTCAAAAATGATGTTGAGGTTTCTAAGATCATTTTTTTCTAAACTCAATAGTTTGCGCGAGAGACACTTCCAAAGTGGAAAAATGTGTCCCCCCCCCCCCCTCTAACTTCTAAAATAAGAGAGTGATAAACCTAAAAAAAATATGTTGTACATTACCATGCAAACTACCAACGAAAATTGGTCTGAACGAGATCTAGTTAGTAGTTTTTTTTTAATACGTCATAAATCGTAACACGCAATTTACCTTTCATCCAATCAATACACTAGTAAAAAATCATGGATCAAAGTTACAACGAACTACAAGAACTTTTATATGATGTTACTTGCTGATACGGAACCCTTCATGGGCGAGTCCGACTCGCACTTGGCCGATTTTTTTTGTAAAAACAGGGCGTCCCCCCCTCTAAAAGCTAAACGGCTGGCTCGAATAATCTGGAAAAATGGTGGTGGTCCATATAATGAACTTTGAAGGAAATCTATAACGGATTAGATGACTTTGTTAGTTCAGGAGTTATAGAGGCTTAACTTGTAAAATGCGCTCACTTGGAAAACGTCGTACAAATAAACATAACAATTAACTATTGTATACGATTTTAAATCCACGTACTATTATAAGTGACTGAGGAACACTTTCCTGTGCGTGGCCTGACACGCACTTAGCCGATTTTTTTTATCGGCTATGGATTACAAAGTGGAAACGGGAGGTCACAGAAAATGCTGATACGAAACTTCCTAAATGTGTAGTTTCTACCATCTAAGTTTGTGATGATGATTTATACCCAAATATAAAGACATTTCTCAAAATTCTGGCAACTCTTCCAATAAGTAGTGCGACAGCAGAGCGGTCCATTGCTACGTGTTGAGAGAAGTGTAAAAACGTGGTTGAGAGATAACATGTTAGAAGAGCGATTAACAGGTAAGGCTATTCCAAACATTTTCCCGGAACTAGTACCAGACGTCTCAAATATAATCCCCCGATTCGCAAATACAAAAAGACGACTTCCATTTGTTTTATAAGTAACTAGCTTTCTACTTGTATGTTCTCCGCCCGCATCTATGTCGGTTATCGCGGTAAAAAGTAGCCTATGTCCTTTCCCAAGTTCAGTTCTATCTTCGTACCAAATTTCATCAAAATCGATTCAGTGGTTTAGGCGTGAAAGCGTAACAGACAGACAGAGCTACTTTCGCATTTATAATATTAGTAGGGATGTATAAAATAAAATTGTGTCTTGTGCAATAATGTTTATTTTATTCCAGATACCTATTTTTTATTAGTGTAGTGAGTGACCCCCTCCAAAATTTCAGGCTGCGACCGCGCCTGGTTCTGACCCGGGAATCAAACCCGAGACCTTTTGTTCAGCAGTCGCATACGCTAACCACTAGACCAACAAGGCAGTCATCAATTGTGTATCTAACAGTCAAATGAATTTTTAGTTGAAATAGTTTTTCACATATATATTTTTTTTGTGAGACAGACAGATAAAAAAAAAACGGGTTTTTTGGGCTAATATCCGTGTGGTGACGGATTAAGAATACAAACTGTCACCATCCCTATTCATTCCATGGGTGTCGTAAGAGGTGACTAAAGGAACAAAATAAGCAGCTAACATCACTGCCAAGATAAGGACTTGAAACAAACCCTTTGCCAACCCATCTGGCTAGCGTGGTATAGTAGGTCAAAACCTTTTTTCAAAGGAGAGGCCTATGTCCAGCAGTGGACTGTTAAAGGCTGTTGATGATGATGATGAATCTCCAGAAAGGCCTGACTGATTCTGACGGGACTTTCACGAGCAGATTGCTCCTGACTCCAAAAAGAAAGTTGTCGGAATTGTTGAGATTGTTTTTTTATGATACTGCATTAAAGCTATTTATATTATATTAGAACGATATATCTCACTTTTGAGATGGTACAAATTATGTTAACTTTAAAATACACCTTTTTTCTTGATGTAGGAAGTTGCTGAACTAACCACTCCGATGAAAGACATTACTATAATCAGAATCCTAGAGATGTGGGCAATATACTAATTGCGAATGCCATCACCACTCTTGGAATCTGCTCATGCATATATCAGGCATCTAGTTAGATAGATTGTTTTGGGTCATCTACTATTTCTCTCAGTTCTCCCTCAGGGTTGCGAAGGTTCGATGTCAGTCGCTATGTAGAAAAACTGATGTTCAGGTAAAACCGGTTGAACTAGTAACCGATCCTAAATAGTCCTAGGGATAAAGCCCAGAAAGAAAAAGGAAACAGATACTTCAATAATAAATATTTCAGACACCTTTACACACAACGCCAACTAGCCCCAAACTAAGCAGAGCTTGTACTATGAGTACTAAGACAACAGCTATAAATAACATACCTTTTTTTTTGTAAATACATACATAATATAAATAGAAAACACTCAGACTCCGAAACAAATATTTGCAGATCACACAAGCATTTGGTCCGACCTGGGAATTGAACCCCAGGCCTCAAACACTTCAGTCGCATATGCTACCATTGCGCCACCGTGGCAGTCAAAATTGTAAAGATTATCATGAATATAAAGGGTTTTTTAACAAGAACTTTGAAGCGCACCAAACAGTGACACATAGAGCATGTAAAGACTTCTCAATAATTGCTCTTGGATTTGATGGTGTGCTACGTCACAAGATGAGGCTGGAAACGCGGTAACGGTCAATGGATCATGAGAAAGAACCGACATCTGTCAGCGTGCTCGTGGTAGACATTTGTCAGATCATTTTTCATTCATAATTGCCAAACTTTTCTTTTCGTAATACTTTGAATTTAATCATCTCCATATAAATTCTTTGTTTTATTTTGTTTTAGAAAACAAAGTTCTTGTTGAATAACCTTATATGTATGCATACGTAAATTCTGTTGTCATAGCCTCACAGCTAGAAGGAAAGTTTTTAGATTAATAAAACAAACACATCTAAAGTACTGTTAGCAGCAGGCCGGGTCTGGTAAACGTCTATTAGTGGTCCCGCTCCGGAACCAGGCTTGAGGGGGACCGAACAAATTGCAGGTACGATGCGAAAATGTAGGGTCACCATGAATAATCTGCAGTCTACTATTTCGGGATAAATTTTGCCAAATTGTGAACTATGTAGATCTTTTCTTTAGTGACGCAGGATGGAGGTGTATTCTACTGATTTGTTGACTAGCGGGTTTGGTTTCCGAAAAAGTTATAGTTTTTGGAGTTTTTTTAGCAAGTTCTGTACTCTAAATGGCTGGAAGAGTTTTTAGTTTGGAGGTCTCGTAAGTTACGTCTAAATTATGAGAACAATATGTACAACAATTTATGAGTGTAAAATACCTCCTAAACTGCCTAATTAATGGTCGTCTAGTCTCTACTTCGTAAGTAACGTAAATTCCATACAAATTTGTTCAACCTCTTTTTGTAAAAGATAAATGGTAAATGGCACATTATTATGTTCGGGAAGAGTCAAAATCACGATTCGTAGAATTCGAAAAATAATGTTCTCCTAACTGATAATGGCCACGGCAGCCAGTCTCAACGGAGACAAAGAAACTGCGTAGAAGTTATATTATAGTGCAAGTGTGTGCGCGCAAACATAGGTGCACTTTTTGTTCCCTCACTCTCATAATCCGATGGAACGGCTTTCCGACACGACCTGGCGATCGATGGAGCGATCAGGCGCAGGATCGACGGTTTTACGTGCTCTCCGAAGCACAAGAGATAATAATAACCCCAAATAATAAAAAATAAATAATAAGAAATAATAAAAAATAACCCCAAACTTTTAAACTCCAGTCTGTTATTAAGTATTTCTATAATCAGAAAAACTCAATAACACTTTTTGGTCCGACCCGAGATTCGAACCCAAGACTTGAACCCAGTTTTTGTAACTAAGGTGTTAAAGAAAAATAAATGTCAATTTACACTGTGTCACTGACGATTAAGCAATGTTAAAAATATATCCTCAAAATTTCTGAATCGTGGTGCTCCCAATTGTGGATTGACCGGATGCTGTGCGAATGAATACGTGGTTATGTGCTGATTGTCGCGACGTGGTTGTTATGGCTCACAATATCTAATGTTGGATTATTATGGACATGACGATACGTCAACTCATATTTTAATCACATCAGGTAAAGAAGAGCAATAGTTCATTCATACTTAAATCCTAGAAAATTTCATAAGACTTTTATAGTTTAGTCATAATTATGTCAGAAAGGAAGAGCAGGATTCTGTATTGATTTCCATAAGTATTATTCAGGCCTCCACATATTTCAAAATTCAAACTTTAATTATGTATTGGGTTCATCATCAACAGCCTTTAACAGTCCACTGTTGGACATAGGCCTCTCCTTAGAAAGGAGGTTTTGGCCTACTATACCACGCTGACCAGACGGGTTGGTAAAGGGTTTGTTTCAAGTTTTCTTTCTCTTGGCAGTGATGTTAGCTGCTTATTATGTTCCTATAGTCGCCTCTTACGACACCCATGGAATGAATAGGGGTGGTGACACTTTGTATTCTTAATCCGTCGCCACACGGAATTGTATTAGGTTACATATTGAGAACGCCATATTCAGCTTTCTAGTATGCAATATGCAAATATTTTTGACAAAATCTATTTCAAATTTTTACAAATATTTAAATTTAAATACAATTATTATTAAGTTATTACATAATAAAATTATTAAATTAGTATGACTACTACTACTACTACTACTAATATTAATACTAAAGTATATTGCAAGTAAACTAAAATTACACTAGTGAAAAAGTTCAGTAAATTGAGGGTTATTTTTCATACCTAATCGATGATTTATTGGGATTATGGTTGAGTATTTAAAACAGAAATACTTTCATACAATCCATTTTTTATGGAGCTTTTGGGAGATGGTTATATCTTTCATACAAATCTCTTCAAATTCCCTTAACTATTTTTACTCGACTACGGAGAAGTCAAAAGGTAGTCTATACATGCTTGTATCCTCTACCAGAGCGTCTAGGCTACTAAACCGATTTTAATGAAAAAAGAGTTAATAGATTCGTAATAATGGCCCGGGTGAGATACACCATTTTTATCAAAAATTTGTACATAGTCCTGTTATAGCTATTTTCTAAATCTCATTAATTCAAACAGGGTTGTCAATGCAGCGTAATGACCCATAACATGGCGGCCTGGTCAGATAATAGGGCCAGAATGATTGGGCCTCCGGTCTCACACTCACTAACGAAATACGACGGCAAGAATGCTGTCATTATGAGGATGGTCTTCTGTGTGAGGGTAGTACTGCCACGGTCGAGCCGACCAATTCGTGATAAATCTGCGTGGCCTTACTACCCAATCTTTCTCTACTGCTACTACTATAATCTACTAACATTTATTCTTCTACTAATTCTACTAAATGATTTAAAAAAACCTTATTTCAACCTCCCAAGACTCATAACACAATACAAACCTGATCAAAGAGCAGAAACTTCTTCCCGTTACACTATCTTAATAGCAATCGTAAATTGGGCACCAGATCCCGGGCCGGCGACGTGTCGACATGTTTAATGTAGCGAAACGGGAACGATACGGGAACACACCAACTAATTAGAAGTTTAGACTGAAACTGCAAATGCTACAGTACGTAGTATAAACTCTGTGGAAATTAAATTGATATAATTTTCAACTTTAGGAATATATATTTGCGAATGCGAGACGCCTGAATGCTGCTAAAATGCGAATGCTAATATGGATGTGTGGTGTGACTCGGATGGACAAGGTCTAGTGGTTAGCGTATGGGAATGCTAATCGAGAGGTCTCGGGTTAAATCCCGGGTCGGGCCAAAACATGTTTTTGGGTTTTTCTTATTAATTTCTTAATAGCAGCCCGGAGTTTGGAAGTTTGGCGGTGATTCACGCCCGTGCCTCGGAGAGCACGTGAAGCCGTCGGTCCCGGATGTCATGAACATCATTGACAATCGTTATTGGGAAGTCAGTCCCCTTAAATTTACTGACAACTAGTTCAACCTTCGAATTTCAGTTCTCCCTTAGGGTTGCGGAGGTCCGATGCCAGTCGCTCCGTGGAAAAACTTGATATTCAGTCATAACCGGTTGAACTAGTACCTGACCCCAAATAATATTGGGAATTAGGCTAGGAAGAAGACGAAGAAATCTGAAAGCCACTGGATGAAAACTTTAAAAGTAATAGGTTATCTTGGTATGGACATGTTATGCGGAGGGATGACGAAAATGTTGGATATGACAATTAAATATTACATGGCAAGAGGAAGACCAAAGAAAAGGTGGATGGATTGTGTGAAGGAAGATATGACCAGGAAGGGAGTAACAAGAAAATGACGAGTGGAAGAGTAGAATGGAAGGATAAAACATACTGCGCCGACCTCAAATAAAATTGGGATAAGGGCAGGCAGATGATGAGGGATATTAATTTGTATGTATTCATATTAGTTACTGTTGATTCTCTTATCTGGTAAATAATATTATATACCGACTGCCTCAGTAGCACTATGGTAGCATATGCTGTTTTTGAGGTCTTTGATTCGATTACCAGGTTAGACCAAATGTTTGTATGATATGCAAATATTGGTGTCGGAGTTTGGGTGTTTTCTATGTATAATGTATTTTTGTATGTATTTAGAACAAAAAGTATAATGTATTTATATTTGTCGTCTGGTACTTAGTTTTCTTCGTTTGGGACTAGATGGCGTTGTGTGTCAGTTGTCCAAATATTAATTATTATATCTCTTTCTCTTTTTAAAAAGACGACCCATTACCGTATGAGGATATTTATGTCCTGTGTCGCGGAGGACTTTACAAACATACCTGAAACTGACACCGGGAACATCCAGACTCAGATCAACATTTTTTGAATCCCACAAGTGTTGTCCCAGATGGGATTTGAACTCACAACCTTGGCACAGTCGAATACAGCGTGGTATTCAAACATATGTGTAGTTAAATGTAAAAACGGTTATTAAACTTGAAAATTATACCGTCCATTTTTAGTTATTCAATTAATAATTCAATTAATTTAAAACTGAAAGTACTTGAACAAATATTTTGATTGTCAGGTCAATTAATTGAACTACATCGCTTAAAGATTTGTTCAAACAAATTAATTGGATAAATTGATTTTACTGATTAGTTCATTATGGCTACAGGCTACAGTTCTTAAAAATAGAGCTTTTTGGTATAGTAGTTAGCGTATGCGGCTGCTGATCAAGAGGTCTTAGGTTGGATTCCCGGGTCGGACCAAATGTTTGTATCATCTGCAAATATTTGTTTCAGAGTTTTCTATCTATACTATGTATGTATTTACAAAAAACAGTCTCTGCTTGGTACTTTCCTCGAATTATGTACGAATTTTTCATTCGCATTATAGACTCCGACATACCTTTCTACAGTACACTCGTTTTATTTAGCACCAAAAATTGGCAAAATTCAGTTCAGCACACGGGCTACTACGAACCCAGAAAACGAAAGTCAAGCACCGACACAAGCCGGTACACAAGACAATAGAGAAAAAGAATAGAAAATGGAACAGCAATAGAAAAACTTTGCAGAATCAACACTTCGATACTAATAATATATTAAAATTCGCAACTCTGTATATCTGTGCGCCTCACCAGTTTCAATGAAAGGTGTGGAGGTACTTTGATTCTTTAGGAAGTACATAGGCTACCGTGAAAACCGTCATACACGTGTGGCGACTTCCACATACAGCGCGACGAAAACATACGACAGCGCCATCCAGCGAAGAAACACGGAACTACAAAGAAAAACACGTAACGATCTACACGGAGTAATTACTAATCCTGAATCGCGAAAGTGACATTCTCGCGCTGATAAGCATATATGCAACATTCCAACATCAACTGTTGGGAAGTGGCCCGCCAGGCACGATCACCTCGCCTGGTCGGATGATCCTTCCTTTGTGATGGAGGAACACGACACCCGTTCCTCTACACACGCGAGCGAAGCCACGCGAAACTAGTAACATATAAGTAAATTTCTTAAAAAATACAGATAAAAATCATAAAAATAAACATTTAACTTTTTTTTCAAAATGATTTTATTCTATCATTCAGTCCCATTCGAATTCTATTTTGTATCTAAGTTACATTAATAAAGGCAACTTTGTCTAAAAAAATCTTTTTCTACAAGAAATTGTTCACAGTGTCTATTCTTTCCCCGGTCCGGATAATCCGGATTATATCCATAATACGGTGGCATCTTGTGGCATTTTCTTCTATTATTTATAGCCGGGTAAAATGTGTATATATATTTTAACAGAGAAATATCACAAAAGTGTGATGTCAATTTAAGAAGCTGTCTTTGATATTTGAAGGTAAAAATTGTTGCGAATAAATTCCTTACATATTTTTGTGTTCCAGTTTAAGAAAGAAGCCGTATTTTGAATTGGAAATTAAAATGTATTGTAACTATTGATCGACATCTGGTTGTACAATAGGCGGTCATTTCGTTCACGGCTATATTTTTCAGACAACCTTTATACAGTTTTTTTTAAATAATACTTTTGGACTTACCGACCATTGGCAGTCTATGATGTTATTAAATGTTATTAACAAAAAATATTTAAATAATAAATAAATTGTTTCGGACATCTTACACACAACGTCATCTAGTCCCAAACTAAGCAGAGCTTATTATATGGGTACTAAACAACTGATATAAATACATATACATACTGTTTTTTGTATCGGAATCGAACCCGAGATCTCTTGATCAGCATCCGCATACGCTAACCACTAGACCAACAAGGCAGTCATATAATTATTGCAATAAAACCCTGTGCCATTTTTAAGTCAAATAAAAAAAATCAAGAACTCCCCCCTAGTCAAGTTACATTTTTATATTAGTACAAGAATCATCTTCCGAGCCTTTATTCCCAAGTTTATTTGGGGTCGGCTACTAGTTCAACCGGTTTTACCTGAATTTCAGTTTTTCCACGGAGCGACTGGCATCGGACCTCCGCAACCCTAAGGGAGAACTGAAATTCGAAGATTGAACTAGTTGACAGTATATTTGAGGGCATTGACTTCCCAATAACGATTGCCATAGATGTTCATGACAACCGGGACCGACGACTTTCCAAACTCCGGGTGGCTATTAGGAATTTCCTAAGAAAAACCCAAAAACACTTTTTGCCCGACCCGGGATTTGAACCCGAGACCTCTTGGTTTAGTTTTTAGTACAAGAAAATAATACAATATTTTGTTTTCATTAACTGACTGAGCGACATTAGCCAATGAAACAAGAGATTAGAAAAATGTAATGGAGAATAGAACAGGAAACAAAAATCGTTTGCAACTTGACTATGGGTGCTGTAATATAAATACGTCACCAACAAAATTCATTAAACATTGTCATAGGTAACGCGAAGTAATTACCATAAACGAATAATATTAAATTGTGACGTCATATCCGCGGCTTCCAGCACTTCCCTCTGCGACACGTTATGGGCTGTATCATAATTAAATTTGTTAAATTAATCATCATTTTATTATAATGAGTTCAGACGCCTGAATTCGCGTTAGGTTTTAGAATCAGCGGTTGGAGAATTAATTATTGTATTGAGTGTATGTGGGTTCTCATATATGTTATAAAGATATTATCTATACAATCTATATAAATATATTAAATCGGAGTGTCTGTTTGTAATATCATATGAAAGTATATACGGTTCTTACATCAAAAATGTTTTTTTTTTGTCTGTTTGTTTGTACCGGCTAATCTCTGAAACAGCTGATCCGATTTTAACGGGAGTTTCACTGGCAGAAAGCTGATGACCTAAGGACTAACTTAACTTAACTTTTTTTTTAAATTAGCTTCGTTCCCCAGCGTCACTGGTGATACCGCGGGACTCAGTCAGTACTGAAGAAAATACGCCTCACTATAATTTAATAAACGCTTTGCTGTGCTTCTCTGATCTGCAAACCGCATTATTACATTTCTTTTATATTAGCCTGCCAAACTCTACTCTGCCTGATGGAAAGCATGAACAGAATTCAAGAGTGGTGGTAATCATCCTCATTGTTAGTGCACACAACACTTATTGACTGTAAATTTAAAATTGCAAGTAGCTTTCCTATTTTATATATTTGTAAAGTAAAGTATCTTTATATTATAAAGATAACTCTTAACAATACATAAGTGTTCACATATTTCTTCTGTATTCCCTCACTAAGAGGACTTACCCTCTTTGGCGCGCATATTATATACACGAACTCCGCCCTCAAATCACCTGACACAATCACAAATGAGAGGTGACAACCACAGATGTATCAGAAAAAAATACCTGAACCTCCCTCGAAAAATCTCGAAGATATTAGGGAAATAACAGGAAATATCTTTTAACATTTTTGAATAATATAAGTAATTTTTATCAATAAAAAATCTTCAAATTTTGCTACTGATGCTAAATGTGGATTTATTTAATTTTAAAACTTAATGCTTATGTAGTACAAAGGCGGAATAAATGCCATGAGGCATTCTCTACCAGTCAATCTTCAAATGATAAATATAAATAAAGAAATATTTCGGACATGTTACACGCAACGCCATCTAGTCTCAAACTAAGCGGAGCTTGTATTATGGGTACTAGACAACTGATATAAATACATAAACATATTTTTTTATAAATACATACATATTATACATAGGAAACACCCAGACTCCGAAACAAATATTTGCGGATCACACAAACATTCGGTCCGACCTGGAAATTGAAGCCGAGACCTCTTAATCAGCAGCCGCATACACTAACCACTATACCAAGAATGCAGTCAGTTCAATTAAAGTCTTGTCATACCTACTATCCAAAATTCTAACGATAATGTTGCATGATATTTTAAATCTAAGTGCTAGAAATAATATTATTTGTTGATTTCGTTTTTGTTTGCAAAAAATATGACAAACTAGTTTTCGCCTTCGGCTCTGCCCGAGTTTATGTCGGTTATCGCGGTAAAAAAGTAACCTATGTTCTTTCTCAGGCTCTCTAGACTGTTTATTCATTTAAATCGTTTCAGTAGTTTTAACTATACAAACAAACAAATATAAGTAAGGATGAACAGCAAAATATTTACTGAATTTATTTCCATGAAAATCCTCTTAAAAAGATCAACTCGGATTAAAATCAAAAATCAAAATCAAAATCAAAGCATTTATTTCAAGTAGGCCAGTTACAGGCACTTTTGAATTGTCGAAACAAAAATGTAGCTACAGTCCCAGTCACAAGACACAAAAACTGTGAAAGTACTGTAGTTGCCCATTCCCTAGCGTAGATCTCTATGGAGAAGAACGGGCAAGAAACTCCATGGACACTCTTTTAAATCAAAATGTTTTTACAAAATCATGGTTACATCATTCATGTTGAGATGGTACATTATGTGAGAACGATGTAGCAAGACGTGCACGTTAAAAGTGTCCATAGTACAACAAAAATACAATTGAAAAATAAAATAATTAATTCAAATAAGCCGTGGCAACTAAGAGATGACCAGTCACAACTGACAGCGCCCGTTCACGAACATGACGCATGGATCCGCACCATTCAACTCAACCATTTTGAAGGGAATCAAATGATCAGACACACGCGCCACCATCAGCGTGACATTTGAGTGAGCATGACATACTGTCAACCGCCAGGGCAGATTCAGGTCAAGAAAAGACGTAGGTTTCCAGTGAATGATAGCTTGAATAGCTTCCTAGTACATAGTACTCACACAATATGGGCTATGCGATTATATAACACTAAAGAGATTGAATCTATACAATGCAAAGAAAGTTGTACAATCTTCAGCAGCTCCAACAATACCATTCAATGCTATCAATTTATGCGCCCCTGTCCTTGTGAAGCAGGACCAGCATTGAGCCAAGCATTTTTATCAGCGATATAATCGCTCAACTTGTAATATGCTTGCTTACATAGTGTGCGTTTAATGCATGTTTTAAATTTTGTCTCATTCAGTTCAAGAATACTTTGTGGAATTTTATTATAGCATCTCAAACAGTACCCCATAAAAGAAGAGTCTACTTTAGCGAGTCTAAAGCCTGGCTGAACTAGTTGGTCCCTATTTCTAGTACTGTAATTATGTTTGTCACCTCTTTTGCCAAAAAGATGAAGATTTTTCCTAACGTACATTATGTTTTCGTAGATGTATTGACTATGTACCGTCATGATGCCAATATTCTTAAACAGTTCCCTTAGAGAATCGCGCCTACGAAGATTATATATGGCTCTGATGGCTCTTTTTTGCAGAATAAATATAGACTCAATATCTGCAGCCCGTCCCCATAACAAGATGCCGTAAGACATTATACTATGAAAGTAACTGAAATAGACCAGTCTAGCGGTATCTTCATCAGTAAATTGACGGATTTTTCTAATAGCATATGCTGCTGAACTTAGCCGCCCCGCAAGAGATGTTAAATGAGAACCCCATTGTAGCCCTGCATCAAGCGTAATCCCCAGGAAAACAGTTTTATCTACGAATTCAAGTTTCTCTTTATTCAAAATTATATCACAATCACTACTCTTAACATTCGGTAAAGCAAATCTTATGCATTTGGTTTTTTTTTCATTTAATACCAAATTGTTTGCTGTGAACCAATTCTGGACTTGAACTAGGGCATTATTCACGTCATCTAGATTTTGGGCCCGTCTTTTTATCTTAAAAATTAAGGAAGTGTCATCAGCAAATAACACCATATTTTGAGGTTGATTTTTTAATAAATATGGTAGATCATTTATATATACTAGAAAGAGGAAAGGACCCAATATTGAGCCTTGAGGAACCCCCATTTTTACTTTTAAACCCTGTGAATTAACACCATTTATTTGTACATATTGTTGTCTATCACTCAAATAAGATTTAACCAAATCCAGTGCAAGTTTTCCTAGTCCGTAATGCTCAAGTTTCAAAAGTAATGTGTCGTGATTTACGCAATCAAATGCTTTGGAGAGGTCACAAAAAATTCCTATGGCGTCTTGGGACTCTTCCCACGCAGTAAATATATGCTTTAATAAGGTTACACCGGCGTCAGTTGTACAACGTCCCTTGGTGAAACCATACTGTTGATCATGTATGATTCTGTTGGTGTTAAAATGATCGAGCATTTGATTAAGCATTACCTTTTCAAAAACTTTGCTAAAAACTGGTAACACGGATACAGGTCTATAATTATTAGTATCTTTACTGTCCCCGGATTTGAAAAGAGGTATTACTTTACTGTATTTCATTAAATCAGGGAAAACTCCTTGGTCAACACATAAATTAAAAATTAAAGCTAAGTATGGGGCTATAGTCTCAAGTATGGATGTACAAACTTTGATAGACATTCCCCATAGATCTTCGGTCAGTTTGATTTTTATTTGCCGGAAAGCCTTAATAACTATCTTAGGGTTAATGTGTTCAAATTTAAATTCAGCCAGGCAGCTAGACACATTCGCCTTTAATAAATCAATTGAGACATCAGGTGAGGAATTAAGAGCCTCTGTAGTTTTTGATGGTATATTAGTAAAGAAATTTACAAATTCTTCAGCTACTTCCTGATTTGAGCTTTTAGGACCACATGCTGTATCTAATGTGTAGCTAGTGTTACGTATTTTCTTCCTGTTAGTCTCGTTATTTATGACTTTCCAAACTGTCTTTATTTTATTTTCTGCTGATTTGATCTTGTTGCTAATGTGCAGGGCTTTAGCAACCTTGCATGTATTTCTAAAAGTTTTTGAATACTTAGCAACATACTTGTTAAAAGTTTCAGAGTTTATAAAAGGCTTAAGGCCATAAAGCTCAAATAGTCTTTCCCTACTTATTCTGATACCTTTAGTTGCCCAATCACTAAATATTAATTTAGGGCAAATACTTTTTGTCTTCTTTTCAAAAGTTTTGTTGAATTCCGTGTGAACTATTGAAAAGAAACGCTCATACAATTGATTTATATTAATATCGTCAAGGCTCATAAGACTTAATTTGTTTTGTAGGGAATTATTATACCTATCTAATTTGCTGGAAGTTATAGGTCTAAATTTAATCTGAACTTTTTGCAATGGCGTGTTACACCTAAAAGTTACTGTTTGTCCACTATGGTCAGACGGTAGACAATTTACTATGGCTTTATCTAAGTAATTACAATTGCAGAAAACATTATCTATACAAGTAGCAGAAGATGGAGTGACTCTAGTAGGTTCTATAAAAGTGTTGGTCAAGTCAAATGACTTAAAAAGATTTATTAACCGACTACTATTTGAATTTTCTTCTAAAATATTGATATTAAAATCACCACAAATAATTGTATATTTATTACTGGCTGCAAGTTTTGCCAGGACATCTTCCATTATCGATTCAAATAAGGTAAAGTTTTGATTAAATTTAAGGATTCCATGAAATTCTTCTTAATGAAATAAACAAAAAGGTCCGCGTTTAATATGAGACGCCTTAAGGTCAGTATACACAATAATCTCCTAACATTTAGATGATTATACACTAGCAGTTTTAATACCGGACCGGTTTCCACACCCGGTTGACACGGAACAATAACTTCACACATTTTTTACATGGTCGGGCAGGTGTCTGAAACCAGACTGCTTGCTACATGACCGTGCTCATCTCATAATATTAGACCTGGGTAGGAAATATTACCTCAGTGTAGCATATAGTGGTAGTGCGGCTGCTGATCAAGAGGTCTTGGGTTCAAATCCTCGTTTGGACCAAAAGTTGGCTGCCATTTTAGACTAACTTCGCCCCGCAGCATTACTCACGTTTGTTGTTAATGTGCTGAAAGTCGGCGTGGCTGTACTATCTTACTCTATTTTGACTGCCTTGTTGGTCTAGTGGTTAGCGTATGCGACTGCTGATCAAGAGGTCTCGGGTTCGATTCCCGGGTCGGACCAAATTTCTGTATGATTTGCAAATATTTGATTCGGGTGTTGGAATTTGGGTGTTTTCTATGTATAATATGTATATATTTACAAAAAAAAGAATGTTCATGTATTTATATCAGTTGTTTAGTACCCATAACACAAGCTCTGCTTACTTTGTGACTAGATGATGTTGTGTGTAAGATGTCCAAAATATTTATTATTATTATATTTAAATACAAAAAAATACTTTAATGTATTTATATCAGTTGTCGAGCTCTGCTTAGTTTGGGACTAGATGACGTTGTGTGTATCCTACACACAACTACTACTACAAAACCGAAATATTTATGTATTATTTATTTATTTAATATCAAGTGATAAAGTAGGTAGTATCTACATAATAGACCCTAAACACTAGTCAGTTAAGCACAACAGAACCGGACTGAACAAATCAAGTGAACAAGATTCTTTATAGTGAGTCACCTTGCGTAACGCGTAATACGTGTTGTTACGGTAGATTACGAGGAGCAACGTAAATAAAAAAGCTTTGGCTATGACTGTAATTGAGGTAAGGGTGTGGTTCAGGTGTGAGCGATTTAAAAATAAACTGTACTAAATATACCTATAAAATTTTAATACTAAAATAGAAATAAGCATGTTAAATCTTGAATCCACTGGGAACGTTAGTAGGCCTCATATTTTTAATTGAGGGTAGACGTGAGTTTAGCGGGTGAGGAGATTGTTCTCGTACATTCACTTTATTGTAGCACTCGATCACGAAATACAGTTAGGACATTGAATAGCAGCCCATGATTAATAATTTTAAATAAGACACTCCACCGAACACGTGGTGCTCACACGAGATGATCCGCGACAACTCTGCTTGTCAACGACGACGTTCCATTTTTAAAGGAACTCGCGAACGAATGAACGAACAATAATCATCTAGGGATGGGATAAAATCATTGTCACCTGTGATCCTTGTCTATGACTTATGACATGAAAGTAATCGACTAAAATCAATCATTCAATCGCGTTATTATTATTTTAAAGTGTCAATGATTCCCATCCCTGCGGTCACCGGTCGCACGCGCCAGTGCCCGGTGTTGCGTCAGTGTCTTACCTTCAGACACTTAACAGTGTTGCCAGCTAAAATAATCGATACGCCGGCAAGCATTATAAAAATCATTATAAATATTTTGGAGATCTAACACAAATCTAGTTTGGGACCTAAGGTTACTAGACAACTGATATAAATACAGATATACTTTTTTACATGAATACAGAATACAAAAACGCTTTATTGTATTTTTCGTACAGAAAATACTATTCTTCTACAGCTGAATTATTTGAAATAAACTACTTTAAGACAAGCAAAACCGAAAATAAACTAGAAGAAGTACAATATACACACACACACAGTAAGTGTTTCACACTTACTTACTTACTTACTTGTTGACACTGAGTCAGTATCTAGCAATGTTTAAATGAAATAAATTAGTATACAATAGCAAGCAGCAATACAATACCTTCTAATTAAAATGAGCAAAAATGCGACTAAATAATGCCTCCCAACATACAGGCTATTCTAAGTTTGGGAAGCAGTATAATATGTAACTTGTATACTTACATACATAAACTGCCTAAGTATGTACTTCTATTGTTAAGATTCTGGTGTGAAAATAAATATATTATTATTATTAACATATAAATTACTTTTAGCTTTTGAGCGCGTGTGTGTTCGTTATCACTGTAAAAAGAATCTATTTATTTATTTATTTGCAGAAATGTAGGTTTACGAAGATCTTAATAATATTATAATGAAATCCTATGTTCTTTCTTAAGAATCAAAGGATCTCTTTTCCAAATTTAATTAAAATCGGTGAACCGCTTTACAGACAAAGTTACTTTCGAATTTATAATAAAATTATGAATTTAATCCGCTGACACTCGTCCGCACCTCATAGGTAAGTTGGAGGCGACATTATATTTCGGCCTCCACATAAATTTTATTGCGAGTAAACCCCATTTTATATTTTGGGCAACAAGTTTTTGATTGAAGTAATTTTTCACGTTGTGGGAAGAAAAGTGATACATTTTTCTTTTTTACTTTACCTACTCAGGCGTAAAAGATTGTTATTAAAAGTGTTTTATTTTCTTGAACTGTTTTTAGATACATAAATAGAAAGTTTAAATTTTAATTTTACTTTACTTTAAATCACCGATTTCCATATTCTGAATTGTGGTAAATAACCTGTCGCCCTAGCCAAGTTGCAAACGTTTTACGTTTTCTATTCTATTCTCTATTTTAAAACTTAATGCCGTGTAGTACAAAAGCGGACTGGTAAAGAATGCCTTAAGGCATTAATGCCATGAGGCATTCTTTCCCAGTCAACCTTCAGATGATGTAGGAATATGATGCGGTTTAATCTATTCTATTTCCCTATTATCTTGGTTCATTGGCTAATCTTTTGTTTGATCACGTGACTGAATGACATGAGCCTATTAAACAAGAGAATAGAGAAATAGAATAGAGAATGCAATAGAAAACGAATACTTGGTGATCCAATAACTTGGTGAAAGTCGTTGGTTAATGGCAGCCCAGGATTGGAGGATATGGAGAATCTTGAGGCAGCCTATATTCAGCAGTGAACATCTTGTGGTTTAGGTGATGATGATGTGGAAAATAACATGAATTCTTTATCCTTTAATTTTCCTTAAGATAAGTAATTATTTTTGAAGAAGAATTCTCCAAAAGAAGGCGATGCTAAGAAATTTCAATTGGTTTTTATCCAGTGATTGAATTTCAAGAAGACCAAACATCCCCTTTCCTCTACCCCGCTGATCTGCCTCTACATGGGCGTCGTGCCATCCATGTTCCACTATGGGGCGCCCGTCTAGTCTGAAGAGCTGACCGGCTCCGCTGCCAGACTCAACTCAGGAGTCTGCAGCGGCTGATGGCCATACGGATCGAACGGGGCTACCGTACAATTTCTTACGAGGCAACAACAGTCCTGGCGCGATCTCCGCCCCTCGTCATCCTTGGGTAGCGACAATCATTTGTCATCACATAACTTGTCTGCTCGTTTTACCCACTGCTGGACTAATATGTGAATAAATAAAAGTTCTCTTTGAGAACGTTTAAAGCAATCCTGAAACTTTTTTGTGCTAATGCTAAATTATTACTTTTCCCATTCCAGTCACATCACAAGGACAGCCAGTTGGTTACCTCCGGCAGAGACCTGGGCAGCTAGCAAAGAAGGCAGCGTCAGCAGCGAGCAGGATGACGAGGAACTACCTTACGGATGGGAACAGGCACTGGATTGCCATGGGAAACCTTACTATATCAAGTGAGTTGGAATTAACGGTTAATGTTGGGGTGTTGTGTATATGCACATTGATGCGAAAATTTCTGTATCGCGATTCAGGATTAGTAGTTAATCAGTGTTTCTTCGATAGATGGCGCTGTCGTATATTTTCACTTGCCCTGTATATAGAAGTCACAACAAATGTATTACATGGCCAGACTTTTATTGATCTTTTGGCGTAATCGATGGCACGACTAGGGCATCGGAGTCAGATTCACCAACTACTATAGTTCACTGATTCACAAGCTGAAATGTATTACATGGCCAGACTTTTATTGATCTTTTAGCGTAATCGATGGCACGACTAGGGCATCGGAGTCAGATTCACCAACTACTATAGTTCACTGATTCACAAGCTGTAATAAAGGTTTTCCTTTTCAAGTTTTCCTTCTTTTTACAGTCTTCTTTTTATTTTCTCCTGGTTTGCTCCCTTGGTCGGCTCTTACGACACCCACGGGATGAATAGCGGTGATGACACCTCTAACCCTAATACGTTATCACACGGATCAGGATAAAACAACTGTATTATTTTTCTAGTCACGTCAACAAAACTACAACGTATGTGGCACCTGAAGGTTGTTCGTGCGAATCTCCACCTGCACCAAGAGATGTAGTCCTGGAAAGAGACCCCGAGCTCGGTTTTGGGTTCGTCGCTGGATCTGAACGACCAGTACTGGTGCGATTCGTTACAGACAACTCGCCCAGCGTGGGAAAGGTGAGAATTTGCTCATAGTTGCGGTTTTTACAAATACCATAAGATTCTGACGATACATAGTTTGCGTCTTTGTTTTATTTTTTCTCTTTTAACTGACCATCTTCTTCATCTGCTTCCCTAGCCAAGTTGCAAACGTTTTTCGGTCTGCAATCACTGACGCCTCTATTCTTTTGTTTGATTGGCTAATGTTAATCAGTCACGTGATGAAAACAAAATATTAACCAATCAAACTTTTTTTTCAATCCGGGAGGATTTCCGCACAAACAAAATAAAAGGGGGGCTGGTATACAATAAATCACAAAGTTCTATCGAAACAGTGCAATATTATTCTTCTAAGTTGATTAAATAACAGGTTAGTGAGCCTATTTGGCTTCATCTCTTGTTCATTGGTTACAGATTTTTTGCCAGATCCAAAAGATTTGTATTTTTATCAAAATTTGGTTTACTTGATAGAGTAACAAATTAATCATCTCGAAATACTTGTACATGTATATATTTCCTTTATTTCTAAATTTCAGCTCGAACCTGGAGACCAGATCCTATGCGTCAATGGCGAAGACGTGAGCCTGGCAGCTAGAGAACATGTGATATCAGCCGTGAGGGCATGTACTGAGAGGGTTACCTTAAAAGTATGTCAACCAGCCAGAAGTGGGAATCCTATGAGAAGATCAGCTTTACTATCTGCGGCAAAGAGGGCTAGATTAAGGGCCAGACCTCCGAGAGTCAGGTTCGCAGACTCTGTGCAGCTAAATGGAGCACCTATGTATCCCGTAAGTGTAATCTAATCAGTATTTATGAGATTTTATGTTTAAGCCTACCAAAGTGAATCTATTCTGCCTGATGGAGCATGGGTGGAATCCAGGAGTAGGGGTCATTATCCTGATTGTGATTGTGGCCCATACAATGGCGGCCATGTCAGATGTTTCTCCAACATTCTCCCGGCCTCTGGAAGCCAGGAGAACGATGCAGAATGATTGGGCCTCCGGTCTTACACTCATCAAAAAAATACGACAGCAAGAATGCTGTCATTATTAGAATTGTCTTCTGTGTGAGGGTAGTACTACCCCGGTAGGGCCAGGGGCATTTGTGTTGAAATCAGCGTGGCTCTACTACCTACCGATTCCTAACTTTTAAAAGGGATTGGCATATGGAATATCGTGGAACTTGCTAGGTTCTAGGAGATATTGAGGTGCAGTTCTAGTTTTTACTTCTGACTTTGCCTTTTGTTGAGAGCCTTATCCAGTTTCTCAGCTTGCTTTATTACTAAAAGCGTAACTTACTTATTATTATTAACAAGTTTGGTCACACAACAATTAGATTCAAATCATCAAGTTTGTGAATTAGTTCATCAATACTTGTAATTTTCTGAAAATCATCATCATCAACAACCCATTTCTGGGCTTCCACTGCTGGGCTCGGGTATCCTCTCAAGAGAGGGTTAGGGCCATACGTCATAGGTCCACATACTGTACTGTGACCACGTAATCTTTCTGTTGGATGTTTTTAGGCTGCCCGAAGGACTCCAACTGAGGCTCACGACTGTTATCTAATGATAAATAATTTTCTGAAAATACATTTAGCCAATTTAAGTTTTAGAAAAGGAGAAGCAGAGACAAAATAAAATGAGAACGTTTTTCTAGTACTCGTAATTGTCATGATTTTTTTTGTGTCTGTTTCAGCCTTCAGCATTCTCTCTCGGAGATCTCTGTCTACCTCCAATGGCAAACGTCTTGAAGGTATTTCTAGAGAATGGTCAAACGAAATCTTTTAAATATGATACCACGACCACGGTAGCCGATGTAGTGAGCAGCTTGAAGGACAAGCTGTGCATTACGGCCGACGAGCACTTCTGTCTGGTGGTGGAACACGTGAAGAGCTTGAGAAGGAATAAGCTGACGCTACTGGATCCTAAGGAGTCTTTGGCTAGGGTAAGAAGGAAATTTTTACTGATGTATGTCGTTGAAATTTGAAAGTTCTACAGCTGTTCAGCTATTTATAAATAATTTTAATAGATGGGGTCTGGAGAATGTTTGACATATTGAAATGTGTAACTAATTTGTCAATCAATTGTCATCAAATCCCTACTATCCCTACTATATTAATATTATAAATGCGAAAGTAACTCTGTCTGTCTGTTACGCTTTCACGCCTAAACCACTGAACCAATTTTGATGAAATTTGGTATGAAGATAGAACTGAACTTGGGAAAGGACATAGGCTACTTTTTACCGCGATAACCGACATACACGCGGGCAGAGCCGCTTTCGAAAGCTAGTATATTATATAAGCATTTGCAACAAGCAATTTTGTCGTATAACATACGTATAATTGACCAAATACTACAGACATACACTGCTCTTTTTTGCGTAGTGGTTTAATGAAAACAGCATTTTCTTAATGTTTCATAAGGTTTATTACTACTGCCACTCGTCACTAGATGGCGGTATATGAAAAAAAGATGTTTTTTTTCGAAACTTTCATCAGATATATCACCATCTACTACTTTCATTTTTATCAAAAATAGTTTCAAATATCCAAAATCTCAGCTGTCTTAATATAACAAATCATCAAAATTAGTTCATCAGTCTGGACTACTATTTGAAGGCAAGCTATTTGTCTACACAGATAGCAGCTCGCCCCGGCTCGTACAAGATGCGGTGCCTGTTCCGCGTGGTGTTCATGCCGCGGTCTGCAGCCGAGCTGGCGCAGCGCGACCTGGCGGCGCTGGAGTACCTGTACCTGCAGTGCTGCAACGACGTGGCGCAGGAGCGCTTCGCCCCCGAGCTGCAGCCCGAGACGGCGCTTCGCCTCGCTGCACTACATATGCATCAGCATGCTCTCGCTAATAACTTGGCACCTGCTAAGTTGACTGTGAAGGCTGTCGAGTAAGTTTAATACGATTATCTTTCAATTTAGTTTTTTGGTATAGGTAGGAAACAGACAGAACCATGAATCACAGACATCGCTAGATCATAAGTCAAAAGCGTTGCCGCCTTTTGAGCTCGCAGAAGTAGAGAGGAGAGGAGTTAAAGGGATTTGGTATATATAACCTTACTTCATAGATATAAAGATAAAACGAAATGCTCTTAAAATCTTCTAAAAAGGTTAAGTCCTTTCTCAGGGTCTAGACTATCTGTTTACCAAATTTCATTTAAAACGGTTCAGTAGTTATAGCGTGAAAGGGCAACAGTCAGATCTACTTTCGCGTTTATTATATTAGTAAGGATTTCAAGCATGCAATAATTTATGCAATACAATTATTTATTTATAAACTTTTAATTATGACTTGTTGTAGAAAGTGATCATTAAAATCAAAAAAGTCTCCAAAGATTTATTATTTTTGATTATTTGTGTCAACTTTTTAATTTTTCTACAATAAAAAAATCATCACAATAATACTATGTATATTATAGATCTTAATGCATTTAGGTAAAAATATAATTAAAATGAATTTCCAGAAGGGAATTCGGCTTGGAGCGGTTTGTTCCTTCAGGTCTGCTGGACACCATGAAGCGTAAGGAACTGCGGCGCCTGATCGCACACTTCCTCAAGCTGAACTCTCAGATGACGGGCAGTCAGAGGCAACTCACGCAACTACAGGTTGGTTTCTTTTCAATAAAGGCTACCGCGAGTGAATTCGTTGCCAGAGGCGCTAGTGTAGAATAAGGTCTGAAATGTCAAATTAGATTGTTTCTGTAGGCGAGTGTTTATTTTCGAATGAAAATTAACTCTCTAATTATGTTTGTGAATATTTTTTCCTTATGCGACATTAATTATGCAATTTTACAAATTACGGCTCAATAATGTCTATGCTTTAAAATCGGACCTGAGAAAAAGAGGTGCAAAATGAAGCGGTCAAACTTTATTCTAGATCTCATTCTACAGTGGCGCCCACAGGCGAGCCCAAAATCAGTGGTCCTCATTTTATTCGTCTATGTAATTTTATTTTCTAAATATATTTAATATAACAAACAACGCCATCTATCCTCAAACTAAGCAGAGCTTGTACTATGAAAGCTAGATTGACTGATAGATTACTTATATTCCTATTTTTTTTTAAACATACATTTAGAAAGCACCCAAACTACGAAGTAAATATCTGGAAATCATGCAAACATTTGGTGGTCATCCAAATCGGTTTATTCGTTTAAGAGCTACATGATACGAACCGACACATAGCAGTCAAACTCATAACACAGCTCTTTTTGCGTCGGGATTTAATTGACAACAGTATTATCAAATTGTTTCATTAGTTTCGTTGCTACTGCCACTCGCCACTAGATGGCAATAGGTGTAAAAATAAATTTCTCATATTTTTATCAAATTTTATGTAATTTATAACTGTGTTGGCTTTCAGGCTAAACTCCACTACCTAGACATAGTGGCTGGACTCCCAAGTTACGGTGCCAAGTGTTTCAGTAGCAGTCGACCGGAGCGTGTGCTGTTGGTCTCACCCAGGTTCGGTCTGAGCCAGATCGTCGGCAGAAGTAACTCGGTGGTAAATATGATTTATTTGGTTGAAAACTTTAATCCTACAAAAAAATAAGCTACATTGTCTATAGTCACAATGAGGATGGTGACCCTTGGATGGTGGCCTTGGATTCTACTCATGCTTTCCATCAGGCAAAATAGAGTCACTTTGGTCAAAATAAAGTCATATGTGTGGGCTGCGTGGGGCTTCTCGAGCAGAAAACGAAAGTAGTTAATTCAAATAATCTTTTATCAACACGTAGGTAACTCAAAGTGAGAAAGAAGAACGAGTCGTAAGGTATTTCCTAGACTTGATATCCGCGTCGTGGTCGATCGGTGAGTGTTGCTCCGCTCGGCCCGCACGAATACTTCTCTAGACTCTGCCGAAGCGATCAAGTCTCAATATGGAATTTATACAATCGCAGGAACTCCGATTTTCTACTCTGCCTCTGTATCGCCCTCGGTGTTTTAACTTAACTTCAATCTCTTTCCAGCCCCAATCCATCGCATCTCTAGAAGAAGTGCAAGGTATCCGAGTCAAGAAGGAGTGGTCTTCAGGAGGGGCTGACGTAGCCATCTTCCTCCAAAGAGATCGTGTCCTCGCGTTGCTCATGGATGAAAGGGATGCTGCAGAAATGCCCCTCGTCATTGCGGGGTATGTTGATCTATTATTGTTTTTAAATTACTTGTTTTCATAATCTTTACATTTATTTTAATACTAACTTAACCTCGTAAGGCCCAACCTAAATTTAGGACGATATACACTACGACCCAATGTACTAAAAATAGGCACAAGTAGTTGCGGCCCAGAACTTTGGTTTAGTAAAAAAGTGTTAAAATGTAATGTTTTTGGCAAAATTATTTTAATGGGTATTTCCTAAACCGAAAGTTAACTATTCCATGCAAAAAATATGTTGAAATAATTTGTCCGTTTTTTAGGTTACTGGGTCATAGTTTTAAGTAGGGTAAACTGTATAATGATTGGCACCTTAAGGCTATTTAGCCAAGATTTGTTTTTAAAAATTAAACTAGATGTCAGATTCTAATTTAATCTTCATAAAACGTTTTAATAATTTATTAATTTAGAAATAAAAACACATTCATTTAGATAAACACAGTTTAATAAATAAAAATTAATGAAATTTAAAAATGTTCCGAAAAGTACAGTAATTGGCATCAAAAGTGCAGTTATTATCAGATAGCAATCAGTCATTGGCTTATAATGGATATAATGTGAAAAAATACACTCAAAACGATAATTTAACTCAAAACAAAACATATTAACACTATTCACAACATCAAATTCATGATAAACTCGAAATAAAAGATAATATAATATAATCTTACCTTATGCCTTCTTGGATCTTATTAGAAAGCGGCGGTGACAATCACCGGTGCGAGTAGCCCGCGTTATGATTTCTTTTTACGTGTTGCCAGGATACATTTTAAAAAGATTCAGTTGAACTCCCATAATGTCGACATGGTAGAATTTGAAAAACAGATTTCCATGTATTTTTTGTTAGAGCAATTCTTAATATTTGTATTTAAAATGCAAAGTGCCAATGACTGATGAGATGCCAACAATAGTATAGTTTACCCTATAATTGTTCGAAAAAATCAAATTTAGTAAATTTTTGATCATGTCATAATTTTAGGTCGCTGGGCCGGAACGTCAAAATATTTTTGTCATTAAATTAGGTCGTTGGGCCTTACGAGGTTAAGTTACTCCTTATGTTATCAGCTGTCTGTTAGTAAAAGGTTCGTTTTCGGTCCAGTCGTTCCACAGATTAGCCGGAACAGACAGATAAAAATTAAAAAAATTGACACATGCATCTAGTGACAAACGGTTATTTTGAAATTACAAAAACATATTCGGTTCCGTTATTACACCAGTGTGTCAATTTAATAATGAAACAAACATTAAACAATTTATTTCAACCATATTTAAATACATGCAATTTAACTTTCACGCTAGTTTGGGAATCAGGGCTTGATTTGTATGTATTTATTAAGACAATAAAGTTATTATTATTCAATTTAACTGAATAATATTTTTGTAGGCCATTTACTCGTGATGAAATTCATATTTTAACGTATGTAATAACGCCATCTAGTGTCGGATAGAGTAACTCCATACCTTATTGGCAGGACGAGGTGCAAGTCGGTGCAACTCGTCATCCAACTAACAAAATCAAATTTGTTTATTATTTAAATTATCAAAAGAGAATAGATTTAAATTTGTATTAAAATGTCATATCTGTAAAGTGTCTAAATTCTGAACAAATAATATATTAATAATAATAACGTTTATTGGATCAATTCAATTAATTACAAAAAGTATGAACACTGTTACTTAAACTAGGGTTTCCTGTGCTATAAGTAACTGTTACAATTCGAAGTTGGTCGAGCTACGTACTTCACATTTTATTGTACAACAATCTGTTATTCTTACGTTATTAACTTTTAGTTACAAAACTTTAAAGAAAGTAACAAAAAATAAAGTAATAAAATAAAGGAATAATGAAATGAAGTAAAAATTACATTACGAACATTGTTTATGTACGAAAGGTGTGTCAATGTATAGAATAATTTTTGATATTAATAAGATTTGTTTAACAAACATAAATGTATAAGGTTAAAATTATCTATTACAGATACTATCGTCTGGCTACTGGGCAGGAACTAAACGTCGAATTAGAACGAGAACCGATCACAGAAGATATAGGTAAATAGAAATAGCTGATAATTCTTCTATATCCTTGATGTCTTGGAAATTGTCTACTACAGTATTTCTACTTTCAAGGAGAAGATCCTAAACAAACCCAATTTAAGTCCTTTAGTACCGTACGCTGTGATTAAAGGCACTGATTTTGATTTTCTAATTTTTTTTTCTGTTATACATTGCTGGCATTATGGTACTTTTATTAATATTAAGTTTAAAAAAGATAGTACTTATACACAGTGTCTTATCTGTACTTTGAAATGAATTTATTGACAGCAATCCTCTAAAACACTCATTTCGTTTTCCAGCTCCACCATACTTGTCTCAACACAATGTGGTGCCAGCTAAATGGAGTTACATCCACTCTGAAGACCCCAATATCTTAACTAAGAAGCACTTCGCCATCTTCAGCGTGCCCCCGCCATATCATTCCACTTCAGAACAATCCAAGTCCTTAGACACCAACATGAACGCCAGCATAACGAACAGAAATCATAGCAACAACTCTAGTCCTCTAACTGGCTATGACGCTAAATGTGGCTTACTAGGTCATGATGTACATTTCGAAAAATGTAAAAGAAATGACGATTTTCATCTGTTCGATCCAAATGATGCGTGTTATCTCGATGACGGCATGGGTTTCGACCTTCAAAGTGTTCTATCCATGGAACTCTTAGAGAATGCCACCAATAACCCAAGACTAGTCGAGGCCAAAAACGAAGAAGTCCTTAGAAGAGTAGCAGAAATGCAGAAACTGGTAGAGAACTCTGAACAATATTTGACTGAGAATTGTGATTACGATGCTTATCATGAAATTATAAGGGATGAGTTCGTTGGTAAAGAAACCAGTGTTGATAATGTAGAAAGTGATACTGAATCTAATACTAGTAGAATGTCTGGTGTTGACGATGCACCCGGGATCTTAAAGCATAGTGACTCTTTGCTACTATTGACTGAAACTATAAATCAAGGTTTAAATGGCTTAAGTGTCCCAGAGAATGGGAAAGACAATAATAGTTTAACGACTCGACAGTCGCAAGGATTGAGTGCAATACTTAATAATTGTGGTCTTACTGATGCTTTAATAGCTTTGAACAACGACGTATGTCATTCAGAAAGTGACAATGATTCGTTGTACACTCCTACGAACAGCCCCATAAGAAAAACTAAAGTTACAGATAAAGCCGTCAGAACTAGTTTTGGTTTACATAGTCCAGATCCAACACAAGACAATAAGGAACCTAATCTTAAAGAATACTTAAAGCAGCTAAGAGAAAAAAGTAGTAAAGAAGAAGCAAGAGCTGCTGAATTTCCATTTTTTTACCAAGAAGGCGTAGTTGATAATGATGCTGAGCTTATAGATTTAACTTTGATACCTCCCCCACAAACGCCCGATGAATTAGACTGTGCTACGCAAGTGCCTCAAATTGTACCTATCGTGCCGCCGTCATTTGCTGACGACAAAGAGAATTCACAAGAGAACTTATCAAATATACCGAAAAAGACAGCTTTAGAAGAATTTATTGCCAACGTCACAATTCAACCGCCGACTGTTAAAGTTACTCCGGCAATAGAATTAACACCTGAAGAAATTATGTCATATATAATACCACCGCCCCCGGCCTCCAACTCATCAACGTTAGATAGAGATCAAGTCAGTTACGCAAATCACAGTCAAATACTAGAAGCCAAAAACGGACAATCAAATGTAGAAGTTAAACCTCCAAACGGTGACGTTGTAAAGGGAAATTTAAGTGTTAGTGAAATCAGAAATCTATTTGCAGCAAAAAGTTTAAGCGAAGCTAGAAACAGCCTTTTGCTGAAAGATAAATCAAAAATGGCTGCTACAAAAGCTGATTCGCCCAAAGGCAAAAGAAAAAGCATATCCAATGACAAGCAGTCAAACGGTAACGCACATGTGATAGAATATCCAACGGTAGAAAGAAAAGGAATGTTTTCTTGCTGCAGCAAAGAAAAAAATAAATCAGAAGAGAATTCAGACGAAGGAGTAAAGCGTGAAACTCAAATACAAAACTCTGACTCTATTCCCGATGTTTGTGAAATTAGACCACCTCCGAGAAGAAAAAGCACCGATATCAAAAAACCACCCGAGAGACCACCCAAAATACCACCGACTCCTGCACCAAGGCCTCGATCTAACTCGTTTACATGCCTAAATAACGAACTAACTGCTGTCGAAATCAGTGACAAACATTTTAGTACTTTAAACAATCGAAAGCTCAACTATACAGTCGTTTGCGACATAAACGAACAAATGCACAAGCCCCCACAATTACCTCCTAGGCTAGAAAACAAAGTTCTTTCTCCTCCACCTCCATTGCTGTTACCTCCGAAAAAGCCTCCGTTACCTCCAGTTCCGAGCATCGAAGTATTAAGAATGAAAAATGCTAAGCAGTCCCCGATTAGAAATCAGGAACAACGTTTGGCCAGTATTGGCTCACCACATTTCCAACGGAATCTAAACACTTATAGAAATCTTGAAAATGAGAACAGATTAATTGAAGAAGAAAGTCAAAATATTAGATCTTCTCCGAACTATAGCTCAATGACACTGCAAACTCGTCACGTCAGATCTAATTCAGAAACAAAAAATACCATATTAAAGAACAATACAGCTCTGTCCTTATGCTCGCCTCAAATGAATAGAAGGTTCAGCAATCGACCTGATCTTTTAAATGGAGCTCCAGGAGAAAGGGTCTTTAGCCCCCCACTATCGGAGCGTCAATCTTTCAGGAGAGATAGTGCGAGTCCGACTCCAAAAGTTCAGAACCACGTTCGTTTTAAAGATGAGGTCGTAGACCCGGATATACCGACACCGCCCTCGCCTCCTACGGTTAAGTTCCCGGAGTTTCAAGCAGGGAATAATGGTCACGTGTCTATTGAGAGTCTGCTGTGCAAGACAGAGGTGGCCGTTGAAGGTCTGCTGCAGAGGTTGCACCAGGTCGCACAGAAGTGTTCTCATCAACATGCTCATGGAGGTGGTGAAGATATTGATGACATTAAATTTCAGGTGAGTGTTTTAAAAAATATTTTTATAAATAAATTTAACTCAGTTATGTTTTGAAAACGATCCTTGTGACGTGGCTAATACATTAGCTAGTTTAAAAGAGTTAAAGTTTTTATCGTTGTTGATTTGTGTTTTTCATAAAAAAAATAGTTTGAGTTGATATTATATTTCCGTTTATGAATTAGACAAAATCTATTTACTTATATTAATATAATTGTAAGCTACACGAGTCTGTACAATGGCCATTCGAATCGCTAGGGTATGTTAACGAGTGAGTGTACCATTAACTCGAGTTAGTATACCATTGACTCGAGGTAGTCTACTATCATCACGAGTCTTTCTTAACTCAATACGATTGCACTCTTAATTAATCTCTTATCAGTGACTGTTATATCTGCAGCAATGTAAATAAGAGTTATGAGAAT
Source organism: Phragmatobia fuliginosa (assembly GCA_932526445.1). Classification (NCBI taxonomy): domain Eukaryota; kingdom Metazoa; phylum Arthropoda; class Insecta; order Lepidoptera; family Erebidae; genus Phragmatobia; species Phragmatobia fuliginosa. The sequence goes on from OW052070.1 coordinate 19,857,405, forward strand.
GAGTGTTTGTTTGTCAGCGTGCCCGCAGTGAGTTGACGTCGTGTGCGGTGTCGCTGGTGGGCGCGTCGCGTGCGCTGGTGGGGGCGCTGGGCGCTCCTGCCCCCTCCGCTTCCTCAACCTCGCCCCCGCCACCCTCCGCCCCCGCCGCGCTGGCTGACTGCCTCACACCGCTCAGGAGGCTCGCTGATTTGGCTCAAGTATGACTCTTTTATTTATTATCTGTAGGTAAATTGAACTTGGATAGTATTTCTATTGAACCTCGTATAGTAAATTTAGGAAATTTCGTTCAAAATAAATATACATCAGACAGGACGAAATAAGACATCTTGATACGTTACATACTAAAATTATAAAAACATGTTATATACCCACCAAAATACTTACTTCAAAAATGTAACCTGCTACAAGTTTTTTGTGTCTAAGTGTGTAATAAACGAAATTGAACCTCGAATTAAGTGTCAAATCAGGATTCCCTAGGAAAATTGACTCAAATGCTTAAACGAGTCTATAGATCTGAAGTCTACAAAATCCAACAACAATTCAAACTTATCTTTTTCAGGCTCTAGGCAGACACACTTCAGCCCCTCTTCAAACCAGAAACCTGGTCCTCAGAGTACATGACGTAACAGCAGCTTTTAAAGAACTGGCTGGAGCAGAGATGGCTCAGATCATACACGAGAACAATACCAAGAAAACCCATAACCAAGGCCAAGATACCAGCTCATCTTTGGAAGGCCAGTTGGCTTTAAGAGCAGAGTGTTTAGCCAATGTCCTGGCTACTTTACTGCGAAGTCTCAGAGTATTTTCTCCATAAAATATGCTCTGGATGTTATTGTTCTTACCAGTTTCTCTGAAGCAGGTCTTATATTAAAACTTAACCAAAATTCGATATATATTTAAGGGAATTAGATAGATATGATACAAATGTATAATGAGATCAAGAAAAGAATGATTTGAATGAATATACTTAGAAAAAAAAGCTCTATTAAAACAAAAAGTGCTTTTAATGGAGATGTATGTGTTGGTTTAAATACGTGAGAAATTAGTTCTACAAGAACCTCAAACTATCTCCTTAATTAAAGACCCTTTTTTATTATAAAACTAAAGAAAAACGAGAGAATAATATGATGCATATTACTGGTAATAAGCAGATCTCAAAGCGATCAGCTATTAAGAATCTCACAAAGTAACTGAATATCTGCTAATTATGATAATAGATTTAATTTTGTTATAAAAAATCCGTTGATAATATTACCGTTACTAAACGAGACCAAATAAATTTAGGTACATTTTTTAAAACCATTGTAAAGAATTTTGTAGTTGGCAACATTTGAATTTTTTAGGTTGTAGATTGTAAATTTTTAATGTTAATGTTCATCTTTGTTGTTGATACGTTTGTGCTATTTTAATTGTTACGGCGCTGATTTTAAACTTGATGCAAAGAAAACACACAACTAAAAATATATATACAGTAATTATTACTATGACCACATATCATAATATCACAATATATTACCTAAATATATTTAGAGAATATTAAAAACTCTTCAAGTGCGAAGAAACATCACTACTCCACAAAAAATAGCATTCGATGTTGTGTCTATGCTTCCTGTTAAAAAGCAATGAAACAATAAAAAAGCAAAAGTTTTCTGGTTACTATTGTCTATGATTCCGTAGGAAAGTGTTACCATAGTTTAAATATTATTAATTTACTTTAATACATATCTATTTATACACGACTAAATGTATATTTTATATTGTAAGAAGTGTGATCTAAGAAAGAAAATTCTTGTAATCCCTCTGTGTCTAACATACCATATCTTATCATAAACTTTAGGCATCTATATCAATTATACCTATGCTGTTATTCAGTGCGTATTTTCTCAGCGTTATTTTACATGTTGTAACGTATTAAAAATACATTTATAAATATTCCGCTAAGGGTTGAATGAATTATTAAGCGACTTTTGCATGAAGTTAGCTGTTACTTTGTTTGATAGTGTTGCCAGCAATCGTTGGTTTCGTACACGCGATGTGCTAATATTATAATATTGGTGCTATTTTGGGAAAAAAGTGTACATTTTTGGTATCGTGATCTTGTATCTGTATTTTTTTGCGAGTACCTAAATACATTATGTTACGCACCAGTGATTTGAATATTATGTAAATATAAATAAGGTTGTTTTTACAATAAACTATACTAGGCAAAATAACGCATGATATTTTAAGAAATATATGTTTCTTTCTATCGCCTGTTAAGTACAATTTTTAAGTTTTTTCCACTGATATTCCAAAGCTTTTATAGGAACCAAAGACAAGAGTTTTCATATATTTTTACGTTATTTCTTGATTTTGTTTATAAATTAATATTCATTCCTTCTTGCTTAATATGAAATATTTCATGTACAGAACGAATATAGTTCTGAAAGAATGTTAAATAGATGCAGTTATTCCTTGATATGACACACAATAACACAAAATAATTATTTTAATATTTTGACTATTGAATATTAAAAGATTTAATTTTCTTCTTTATGGAGACTTTCTGAAAAAGATGATGATGTTTTTTATACTGGCAATTTTATATTCCTAGTAATTTATTTTGCCTACAGTCTGTTTTTAAAATAAATATTATTAAAACTCTACTTTGTTGAAAGTGCAATATAAAACCATTTTTAACTGAGGAAAAAACAGAGGAAGTTTACAATGAGGGCCTCCTTTTTTTGTGTTCGCCAGTGGGCGCCACTGTAGAATGAGGTCCTCAAGCATGACAAGCTGACAACTGTCAAAATTTCTTATAATTACGTACGTGATAATTTTGAAAACCTTAAAACCGTGTTGTAAAAAAAATTAATAAGCAGTGTTACGTAGTCCTGTTTTGTTCGGAAACAATGGAGGACATAAATTTCCGAAAGATTATATTGTTTTAAATTCATATTTTATTATTCACAAAGTTTATTTTCCTTCGCAAATCAACTCCCGCCCACAGAAATGTAATTTGACATTTCGGAGACCTTATACTACACTAGCGCCTCTGACGGTGAATTTACTCGCGGAAGCTCTCATTTTTTTTTTTTTTTTTTAAATGTTTGAACCTATTGTTTTGTAAAGCGATGTATTGTGTGTGTCATATTATGAAATTGTTAATATGTATAAAATGTTTGCAACATAGTTTTATCGTTACAAGTATAACACCAATTTATTTATTGTTCTCGAAATACATAATGCAATGCATTTGATGTACCTAATAAATGATATTAATATTATATTTTCTTTTATTTCTATAATATCGTAAGTCATAATGTTTTTACTATTCAATAGAATAGTCTTCTTCTTCTAACGAACACCCCATACTGTTCCACTGCAGGGCTCCGGTCTCTTCTCAGGAGTTCAGCTTTAGGAGTAGTAGGTCAACACACCATATAAACAATTAAGTCAATTGATGGTAAGCAACAACCGCCGTTTATGTACATTGGACACCAGTTACTCTAGATAATCGCAATAATTCTCAAATTGTAAAACTGTAAATAGAGCCATCTAGTGTCGATAAGATGAACTTCATTAAATACACAAACTTTTTACTTTCATGTTAACACATACATACAATAACACATAAATTAATGTTTCTTTTTCATATACTTAAGCCTATCCAAATGACTCTACTCTGCCTGGTGGAAAGCATGACTAGAATCCAGAAATATGGGTCACCACCCTCATTGTGAGGGTAAGCAATGCTGCATGGTGACCATTACCAAGGCGGCCTGGTTAGATAATTCTTATTAAAAATAACACTCATCAACGAAATATGATAGCAAAAATGCTGTCCTTATTAGGATGGTTATTTAGTTATTTATCTTCTTCTACGCAGAACCATGGTATAAACACAACGAAAAACAAACCAGTTAAACAAATTTAATATGCATCTTTCAGCACGAGATGGCGACACGCTACATATATATAATTCCCAACAACAGATGGCGCCACTGTTCACAATTTTAAAATACTAAAATTATTTTTATGTGATGAGTGCTTCCTCTTTTATATTATGTTTACTTTAAAATTTATCATAATTACCCTTAAGCCTATATCCTAGAAGATGCATACAGGGTATACCACACTTTGCTATTCAACGCCTACTAACGTAAAAGGCCTAAAAAACTGCATATTACGAATTAATAGATAGGCAAAGTGGGTAATTAATTTCAGAAGAGAGGAGATATTGAGCACGGATTGAAAACTGTCAGGAGTTAATACTCAAACTATTACAATTTGAGTCGGTCAAGGACCAATACACACTATTTAGTTGTTACTGGAAGGTCCTAGCACCTAGCACTCCAATTTTCATAAAAATATCTTGTGTCGCGAGTTACTTTACAAACATACATTCTTCTTCCGAGCCTTTATTCCCAAGTTTATTTGGGGTCTGCTACTAGTTCAACCGGTTTTACCTGAATATCATCATTCCACGGAACGACTGGCATCGGACCTCCGCAACCCTAAGGGAGAACTGAAATTCGAAGATTGAATTCATTGTCAGTATATTTGAGGACACTGACTTCCCAATAACGAACGCAGCGATCAAAGTCAATTGTAACTAACAGTTGATATGTATGTCTGTCTGTATGTTGTATATATGTAAGTGAAGGTATGTTCTGTGGAAGACGTTTGTCACGGCCATAGTCGATGCCGTATTATTTTCACACGATTGCTTACGACCGGTTCTTAGGACATATGGAAAAATAAAATCGATAGAATAAGTGCTTGATACAACTAAGGGTTCCGTTATTTATCGGGGTTATTTGTTAGGTTAGGTTAGTATGCAACTGTTGATCAAGAGGTCTCTGGTTCAAATCCAGGGTTGGGCCAAAAGTGTTGTTAGGTTTTTCTTACAGCAAAATTCTAAATAACAGCCCTGAGAGTATGGAAGTTTGGCGGTATTCCTCGCCCGTGCCTCGGAGAGCACTTTAAGCCGGTCCCGGTTGCCATGAACGTCCATGGCAACCGTCAACGGGAAGTCAGTGCCCTCAAATATACCGTTTTGAAATTCAATTTATTCAAAATTACAAACTTCGAATTTCAGTTTTCCCTCAGAGTTGCGTCGCGGCGGCGGGCGGTCCGTTGCCAGTCGCTCCGTGGAAAAACTGATATTCAGGTGAAACCGGTTGAACTAGTAGCCGACCCCAAATTATATTGGGAATAAGGCTAGGAGGAAGAAGAGAGTTGTTCTCTTGCTGGACCACGCCGCCCTGTCTGCGACTTCTATTGGCCCTAACGTTACTTTATACCGCGAAAATGAATTTGATTCCCATAAAAAAGGTTATAGTGAGCGAACCTTAAAAGATAGACTGTCTTTATTAGGATGGTCTTCTGTGTGAGGGTAGCACTGCTCCGGTAGAGCCGGCCCATTCGTGTTGAAATCAGCGTGGCTCTACAACTTTGAGGCCCATCTACATTTCTTTTAGAAAGTAGCTGCTCCCCACGGTATCACTTGTTGTACGGAAACAGAAACACAGCGACTCGCAGTTGTCTATCCTTCTTCTTACTAGCCTTATTCCCAATATTATTTGGGGTCGGCTACTAGTTCAACCGGTTTTACCTGATTTTTTTTGCCAGTTTTTCCACGGAGCGACTGGCATCGGAACCTCCACAACCCTAAAGGAGAACTGAAATTCGAAGATTGAACTAGTTAATCCAAATAAATTAAATTGAAATATCTGTTTGTAATATCAAATGATTTTTTTTACCGAGTACACATGAAAGTATATATAATACTTGCATCAAAAAAGCGATTTTATATTTTTTTATCTATCTAGGCCCTAACAAAATCGATACAACCGTAACGGGTGAATCGATTTTGTTAGGGGTTTCACTGGCAAATAGCTGTAAGGATAGCAGCAGGAGTAACTTATGCTATTTTTTTACACCGGAGGACAGCTAGTAAGTAAATAACATGGCCTCTCATTCTCTTAATCTTGTAACCCTGATGTAGCTATTCAAGTTTAAAATACAATTTAAATTAATTTTTTGCTTCCACAGCGAGTTTATTAAGCAATGTGCTGGGTACAAAGTTGCAAACTAGAATAATAACTTGATCGCGGATCTCTGATCAACCAGCGACTAGGCTTGAAAGCAAAAAGAACACGACTGGTCTAGCCCTTCATGACCATTGAACACTTAAAGCTAAGCTATGCTTTAGATTTCATTTATAGCTTTAACTATGACCCTCGCAATTTTGACTGCGTCTTTTAACACCTGACGCAAAAACGACTGGGTGTTATAATTTTGACGTGTGTGTGTGTGCGTGTGTTATATATATATTTATACTAGACTAGCTGATTCAGGCGCTGTTACCCGCAATTATTGTTGTATATCGCGAGTAACGCCGGGGAGCGAAGCTAGCCTATAAAATTTGCCTGAGTTACTCTTCGGGTCATTACTTTTCTACCAGTGAAAGTCCCTTCAAAATCTTTTTTCTTTCAAATTAAGAGCTTTTTACTAAATGCATGTGGAAATACATTTATGCGGTCAATACATCAAAAAATGATTTATATTACAAATGCGGGAGTTGACTTAAAAAAAATATCTTAATTTTTGTCTGTCTGCCTGCCTCGTTGATCTATAATATGGTCTGCTGTATGTTTGTTCCGACTTATTTCTGGAGCGGCAGGACCACTTTTGAAGAGACTTTCTCTGGCAGATGGCCAATAATAAAAGGACTAACTTAGGCTATTTTACACGCTTTTTTGGCTTCACCTGTATGTTTCTAACCGACTACTTTTAGTGCGATTTTGACCCACTTTAAACGACCAGATTTCGTTCAAACTTTGTAGATTTATCGAGGACCGATGACAATCCACTAATTTGAAAAAAAAAACTAACTAAAACTTTAAACAAACTAGTCTTTTTTAATTTTTTTTCTAAAAAAATAGTTTTAAAAGCTAAACAATCACGCTTTTAAACTAAAAAGTAGAAAATAATTTTAATGTAACAAAACGTGGGGTGCTTTCGGAAAATATTTCAATAACGTCGCCCAACGCTTTTTACATTAAAATTATTTTCTACTTTTTAATTTAAAAGTTTTTTTAAACTTTTTTTTATTGCATACTAGCTTTGGCTTGGCTAGCCTATGTAGACTTACAAAACATAGCCTACAACTGTAACTGGAGCACAAGCCTTAACGATTGGGTGCTACCAATGTTTACAAATAAGGTTCGTTCGTACGTCCGTTTATTCAACTCACTGTTTTATACATCTTGTTTCTCTTATTACAGCCAGGCTATGCCATAAATGTAACTTAAAGGACGAAAAGTACGTTATTAGGTAATGCAGAAAACTGACGACATTTAAAAAATTGCTTCCAGTTCTAAGAATTGAAGTGTTGGAAATAGATCACCCTATGTGTCGGTATTTTTAGCCGCAAATGATTATTAAATGTGCTGGCGAGAGCAGGGTTTTAGGTCTTTTTGTCCTTATTAAGCTACAACGGTAAAAACTATACTATATATATTTTACAGCTCCCGCATCAGGATTATAAATTCCTGTGTCGCGGGGGACTTTACAAACAGACACTGAGAACAGCCAGACTCAGAACAACAAATTGTGAATCACACAAATTGTTATCCCACGTGGGAATTGAATCCACGACACTTGGCGTAGTAGGAAGCGGCGTGGCGACCTCATAAGCCACTAGGCCAACCGTGCAGTCAATTGAAATGTCTGTATATATATGACTGCTGTGCTTGAGGTCTCGGGTTCGATTCCCGTGGCGGACCAGATGTTTGTGTGATCCGCAAATATTTCTTTTAGAGTTTTGGTGTTTTCTATGTATAATATGTATGTATTTACGATAATAAAAGTATGTTAATGTATTTATATCAGTTGTCGAGTACTCATAATACAAGCTCTGCTTTGTTTGGGACTAACTGGCCTTATACATAACTGGCCAGTTAGTCTCAAATATCGTACAAGATGTCCGAAATATTTATTTATTCTCTTATTACAGCCAGGCTATGCCATAAATGTAACATAAAGGACGAAAAGTACGTTGTTAGGTAATGCAGAAAACTAGTATTTTAAAAAATTGGTTCCAGTTCTAAGAATTGAAGTGTTGGAAAGAGACCACCTATGTGTTGGCAGTTTTAGCCGCAAATGATTATTAAATGTGCTGGCGAGAGCAGGGTTAGGTCTTTTTGTCCTTATTATGAAGCAACAACAGTTATTGTATACTCTATTTATGTAGTGTATTTAAGGAATGCCTGTTTGTAATATGAAATGAATAGTTTATCACTAAATATTTGTAAATTAAATACGTTACTTACAAAATTAACGCAACTCTTAATTTTTTTTGTCCGTCTGTTGTGGCTAATCTCTGGAGCGACTGGACCGATTTTGTCCGATTATCCGAAACAAACAGGCAAGCAGACAGACATTCAAATAAATTGTAGTGTAGGTAACGTTTATACTTTTATAAGCATTTAATTGCTCTGTTATTATGATATTACTTACACTTCAGTTCAATTTTATTATTTATATAGATGTAAGATAGCCAACAAACCCGGGATTTTCGATGGTAACAAACACTTTCACTTTTCTATAATTTTTATATTCTAACTAAATCATAAAGATGATTTAGTTTTTTTTAAAAAAAGAATGATAAAGATCATTCGTTTTTTTTAAAAAAACATCTAACACGCAACGCCATCTAGTTTCAAACTAAGCAGAGCTTGTACTATGGGTACTAGACAACTGATATAAATACATAAATATACTTTTTTTTTGTAAATACATACATATTCTACATAGAAAACACCCAAACTCCGAAACAAATATTTGCGGACCACACAAATACTTGGTCCGACCCGGGAATCGAACCCGAGACCTCTTGATCAGCAGCCGCTAACCACTAGACCAACAATGCAGTTGTCTATAGCACTTGTTATATTGCTGTCTCTGGAACCTAACCTGTTCAATATTATCTAGATCTTGGTTTAGTTGTATATGTACCCATGTATAGTAGCAATGTTTATTGCATGTAATGTAAAGGAAAATACTACCCCTAATTAATTAATACAATTAGTAAGTAATTTAACTCATTTTCCACATTAACGATCTTTTAATGAGACTGTCAAAGTTTTTTTTACTAACTCCCCATCTTGCAAGCAAAGGTCACTAGACCGAAACCCTTAGCTTATTAGATATAATTATTATATATAAAAAAATCTAAATGTCATACTGAACTTCTACAGTTTTTAGGGTTCCGTAGTCCATGACTTGGAATCCTTAAAGATTCGTCATGGACCGTCCTCGACTTACCGCCCAAACGGTTATTACTCGAAAGATGAAATTTTGCATCAGGTCGACAAAGTTCTACAATAAAATTATGAAAAATATTTTTGTGTAACGGACTAAGAGGATTTTTTCATTTAAGTATCCGTTAGCGAGTTATTTAACTTTAAAGGACATTTTTTTGCAAAAACAGGGCGTCCCTATAAGCTAAACTGATGTCTCAAAAAATTATTAAAACTTTAAAGGAAAACTCTAACGGCCATAGAGGCTTTACTTGTAAAATACGCCTACTCCGAAAATTTCGTACAAAAATAACGCGTAATAAATAGCTGAGTCCTACGGTGTAACTTGTGGCTATTCTTGTAAACCACGAGTAACGACGCATATCGAAGCTAGTCTAAACAAATATCTTAGGTTACTCCATAAGTGGTATAGTAGGCCAAAACCTCCTTTCTAAGGAGAGGCTTAGACCTCTCCTTAGAAAGGATTCAACAAAGGGTCAAAGAAGCCTTCAACAGTCATCTGCTTGACATAGGTCCAGTTGAAGTTGACATGACTGTTGAATGCTGTTGACGATGATGATGACTCCTTATGACATCAGCTATTTGCTAGTGAAAGTCTCGTCAATATCGGTGCAGCCGTTCCAGAAATTAGTTAGCACAAACAGACTCACAGAGAAACAAAAATTAAAAAAAAAACTTTTTTGATGTAAGTATATTTTTTTAAATGCATTTAGTAAAAAATCTGTTTATTTGATAATACATAAAAATACTTCAATTTTAATTTTCGTATAAACAAATCTTAGTTTCTGCTCAAATACGTCTGTTAATAATAAAATTAAAAATAAAATTCCAGACGAATCAAAATGGCGACTTCAAGTAATAGTTTCAGTGTAAAATGTACACTTTTAAAAAGGCATCTAGCCTCACCTAATGCAGTCTAAGCAGCATATCTGAACCTCATGACCGATGTCAATGAAACCCACTTATTTTATCGCTAACCTTCAAGTCTCTACCCAACATTCCAACATTACTACACGTTACCCCAACAAAACCGCATTAAAAACTATTGCAAAACCTGAGGGAACTACGTTTCGCTGACTTTCAGACTCGAATATAAAACTTAAGTCTTAAATTGAAGTTTGTAACAACGTGTCGGTAAACGTTTTGTTATAGAGGGGTGGTGAGAGGGGTTCGAGTCGGGAACGCAGTACGGCGTCTAGTTTCTAAGTTAGCGAGTGCAATGCGCCCGCGCATGCAATTCTCCCTAACCGGTTTCTAATCGTTGTGTTTTGCCGCCGCGCTGATCAAGCTTTATGTCTTAAAGAAAAAGTTTAAATAACTCTTACGAAAGACTGAGTTCCATTTTATGATGTTTTCGAACCAAAATGGCGTCGATAAATTACAACTTGAGACTAATATCAATCAATTTAACGATTCTTATAATTCCAGACTTGAATTTTGCGCAAGTTCCAAGTATTTTACAAAATCTGATGCGAAAATTTTGACTTTAGATACTGAAATTATTTTTGTCAACCTAATAACTGATATTTAGTTAAAATCAGTTGAAGTAGTCGACTCCAAATAAAAATAAGCCTTTAACAGTCCACTGCTGGACATAGGGCTCTCCTTAGAAAGGAGGTTTTGGCCTACTATACCACGCTGGCCAGACGGGTTGGTAAGGGTATGTTTCAAGTTTTCCTTCTCTTGACAGTGATGTTAGCTGCTTAATTTGTTCCTTTAGTCGCCTCTTACGACACCCATGGAATGAATAGGGGTGGTGACACTTTGTATTCTTAATCCGTCACCACACGGATAGATAGAATTTTTCTAGCCTTTTGAGGATAGTAAAGGCTAGAAAAATGAAGATGACTGTTATATGTAAAGACCCAAGAACTGACCGTGGTTAATGGCACAATTACAAATACATAGGTCAAAAGATTCAATACTATAAGTATAATTTAACTGCATCAGAGACGCAGTGGTAGCATTTGTTACTGCTGTGCTTGAGGTCTCGGGTACGATTTCCGGGTCGGATTAAATGATCAATAAATTGCAAACTATTCGTTTTGGAGTTTGGGTGTTTTCTATCTATAATAATGTGGTGAGGGAGTAACCCGTCTGGCCAGCGTGGTATAATAGGCCAATACCTCCTTTTCAAGGAGAGGCCTACGTCATGCAGTGGACTGTTAAAGGCTGTTTATGATGATGAGGGATTAAGAATACAGAGTGCCACCACCCCTATTCATCCCGCGGGTGTCGTAAAAGGTGACTAAGGAATAAACTGTGCAAGACAACATCAATGCAAAGAGAAGGAAAACTTGAAACCAACCCTATACCGACCCGTCTGGCCAGCGTGGTATAGTAGGACAAAACCTTCTAAGGAGAGGCCTATGTATAGCAGTGGACTGTCAAAGGCTGTTGATGATGATGATCTATGTATAATATGAGTGCTTTTAAAAAAAAAAAATGCTGTCCTGCTGGTATACATAGTATACTTTGTGTAGGACTAGATGGCTTTGTATGTCAGATGTTCGAAATAAATATGTTACATTTACTTAGTCTAAGCGCTTATGCCCAAGTTACCCTGGATCTAGGTGATTGGCAATAAATATATTATCATCATAATGGTACGTGGATTTAAAATCGTATTCAATGGTTAATTGTTATGTTTACGTATTGATGCGTTAATTTTGTATGACTTTTCCAAGGAAGCGCATTTTATAAGATAAGGCTCTATAACTCCTGAACTAACAAAGTCATCTAATCCCTTATCTTTTTCCTTTAAAGCTCATTATAAGAACCATCGTCACGAATATTCCACGATTTTTTGAGCAAGCCTTTTAGATGGGGGGGACGCACTGTTTTTACAAAAAAGATACCTACATCAAAAAATCATCTTAGAAACCCTTTATTGTTTTTAAAAGACCTATCTAATCATACCCCACACGATGGGGTGGCCGCGAGAAATCCGCGAGGTACCCCAAATAAAAATATTTTTCATAATTTTATTGTAGCACTTTGTTGACGTAATTACAACAAATATTCATGCAAAGTTTCATCTTTCTAGCACTTACCGTTTGAACTGTAAGTCGAGGACGGACGGACGGACAGACGGACATGACGAATCTATAAGGGTTCCGAGTCATAAACTTCGGAACCCTAATAAAACTGAATTATATGTTTGTAATTTCAAATTAACACCATCATCATCAACAGCCTATAGCAGTCTGCTACTGGACATATGCCTCTCCCATTGCACACCACTCTGATCGATTTGGGGCTTTAAATTAACAACTTTTCAATAAATGCATTTGTAAGGATATGTCTTAACAAGTCTTTCAATCGTAAATGTAATACAATAAAATAGGTAGAGGCCCTGTACTTTTACTCGTAGGATACAAAACTAGTGCTAAATAGTATACATGTAATATTATCTTATCATATAAGATAAGGCGGGACACAGCAGCATCCTCGCTTAAATCACAAGACTTCTGTAGCGTGCTTTTATAAACCCATGAAGCTAAAAAGAAGGGTATGATGTTATACGTTTATTTTCACTGATACTTCACTAACATATAAATGAACTGCTAAGAAATATTGCTATTAATAGCGGAGTCCCGTGGTGCTAACCGCGCAGCGAACTTAGTCTAAAAAAAAATGCCTATATGACCATAACATACTTTACATAGGTATTCTACATAACTCCTAGAGATTATTTAGAATACCTAAATAAATAATAACAATAAATATTTCGACCGTCTTACATACAACGCCATCTAGTCCCAAATTAAGCAGAGCTTGTAATATTTGTACTAGACAACTGATATAAATACATAAACATACTTTTTTTTATTAAAAAGAATCGAAGCTAAGACGAAATAGCCTAAGTTGCATTAGATCATCAGATTTCAGCCAGTGATAGTCCCGTCAAATTCGGCCCAGACGTCCCGAGATTACCCGGAACAAACATATTCCGAAAACGGTCCCGGTTGTCGTATGAACATTCGGAAGTCAGTGCCCTCAAATTTACTGACAACTACTTCAACCTTCAAATTTCAGTTCTCCCTTAGGGGTGCGGAGTTGCGTCGCGGCGGCGGGCGGTCCGTTGCCAGTCGCTCCGTGGAAATAATGATATTCAGGTAAAACCGGTTGAACTAGTAGCCGACCCCAAATAATATTGGGAATTAGGCTAGGAAGAAGAAGACATGGCCCGGCCTACAATATATTACCGGATTATACAGATTACAGTTAACATTTAGATTTAGTCGTTTAACTTATATAGTTAACTAATTATACATTTAAACATATTGAACTGTACATGGGTTACAATGAATCTGACACAAAGTTTAAAAGACCATATCTTTTCTATTCTAAAACTGAAGAGAAACATGATTTGAGTGAAGTAATAAAGACTTGAGAATTGTCTATTGTTTGCTCATCAATAGAATTGGTTCGCATTTCTGTTATTACATCTGTGCGAAGAATGTTTCCGCAAAATTGGCATTCCTCACTTAGGTGTGGCAAATACCGAGTACATATATGTTATTTCAACTCTGAAGAAAACGTATACAATTATAAAACGGGGAACGAGGACAACGTATATTTTATTTATTATCTAATATTACTCACTTAGTAATGCTTTGAATTGGACACTGGCTGTTTTCCTAACAGTCAAATAAATAAGCTTAACGAGCAATCTATAGCTACTAATTATAACTTATTATCATCATTAAACCTTGTTTTTTATTCACCTGTCAATGCGTACTTTCCCTTGCGCACGCATTTCTCTCCAAGGACAATTAAACCGGTTTCAGCGGGTTACGATTAGTTTTTGACATATTTCGGTAGCCAGTATTTTATAATATTTTGCACAGTAGTGCGTGTTATTCATGTAATACTAAAAGACCTGCCCGCGTGTTGTAGCGGCTCTATTGTATTAACTATACAAAGAAAATAGGTGTCGTAGATGTATATACTGTACTTATATCGAAAAAGCAATTTTTAAAATTGTTGGCTGTCTGTCCGTCTGTCTGTCTAAAGATAGATAGAAAGCATAAAGAGATTGCATTGCCTGTCTCCAACCGTGGGCACATATGACTCTCCTTTGAGGAGTCCCGAGCCCAGCAGTGGGCCATTATGCGTTGTTGATGAAAGAGATTAAGCTTAAATTTGGACGCGACACACAATATGCTTCAAACATGGGGTTTGTCTATTAAAACCCAAAGCTACACTATGTCACAGTAAAGTGAATCGGTGTGTACTGAAGAAAATGGAAGCAACTTAATAATTAGATGCATAATCGTTTATTTGGCTTAAAACAGCAAAGATAAGCCTACCAAACTCTACTCACTCACTCACTCTACTCTGCCTGATGGAAAGCATGAGTAGAATCCAGGAGTAGGAGTCACCATCCTCATTGTGAGGGTAGGCAATGCAGCATGGTGACCCATACCATGGCGGCCTGGTCAGATAATTCTGCATCATTCCCCCGGTCTCCGAAGGCCGGGAGAACGATGCAGAATGATTGGGCCTCCAATCTCATAAACACCATCGAAGTACGACACCAAAAAAGCTCTCATTATTAGGATGGTCTTCTGTATGAGGGTAGTACTGACTCGGTCGAACCGGCCCATTCGTGCTGAAATCAGCGTGACTCTACTACCTACCGAGTGATGGCGATAAAAAAAATATATAATCTATGGAAGAGTAAAAAGGGAGCTTAAAAAAATAATATGAGGTCTTCCTAACCGATTTTAGCTACGGTGGCTAGTCTCAACGAAGACCAGCGAACTACGCAAGAGATTTTATAGTACACAAGTGTGTACAATAACAAAAATGCATTCTCTAGTACCTAACTCTAGATGATCCAATGCGACGGCTATCGGACACGACCAGGGAGGGATCAGGCAAAGGATTCCATTACTTTTCATTAATACCATCATCACTGAACTTGGGAGTTAGTCTATTAGTTAATAACCGTTTCGTAGAAATGTCTACCTTGTTGGTCTAGTGGTTAACGTTTGCGGGTGTTTATCAAGAGGTCTCGGGTTCGATTCCCAGGTCGGACCAAATGTTTGCGTGATCCGCACAAGTATGTTCTTCTTTCTTTCTTCTTTCTTCATTATTTATTCTTCTACGCAGTGAGTCCTTAATAATTATATCTATTTTGTCAAAAAATAAGTAGATGTCAATGTAAAAAAAAAATAGGCTTTTATTCTATCATTCATTGTTGCAATAATTACTTAAAGATCAAAAAAATATTACACAACATCAACACTTTAGAAACATGGTACTTTAATACATCCTCTTTCGTGAATTCAGAAATACGAAAAATAGGCTCTTTCATATGATACCTTCTAAAGTAAACTTTTTAAAATAAATCTATTAGAGCTATAATTCACCCTCGATTGATACAACTATTGTCATATACCACACAGCGACTTGGCACAGAGTCCTGACCATTTCGAAGCCCTTAACGTCTCTTCACAAAAATGTCGTTTGAGTCTGCAAAGGTTTTTACACACATTTATTGACCAGCACATCTTTCCGTCAAATAGGATCTAACCACCACACCGAGGGCAAACTAAACTACACTCTAATACAAGGTGGGGGAGTCTTTTTTTAGGTGGTCAAAGGCTTTTTGATAGATGAAATTTTGAGGGCCTGTTTGGTACTGAGAGGCCGCAAGTTCTTGTGTTAGCGACGGAGACGAAGTCAGGTAGTTTTCGTGATGTGATTATTGTCCTATGTTTTGATTTGTAAAGATTTTCACATATTTTCACTGGGACTTTTTATGAAATGCAGAATTACTTTGATATTTCGCTGAAAACGGAGATCAGATAATTGTAAAGGACTGACTTTAAGGTATTTCAATAATAGCTTCTATCATCAACTGAGCACTTTGATGGATTTGAACATGAATTTGAGAGTATTTTGAAACGAAAAAAGGATTGCTTGTACGAGTAGTTTGTTTAAAGTTACTTTATAAGACTTTCTAAACTCAAATTTCGGAACTTTGGTTACATTTTCTGAATGCACAAGCAACTTTCTGTCAAACTTTGTTGAAAATTAAAGTACTGTACTACGAAAATACTTTTTACAACATTTGTGAGTGAGGTCTAGAGTAAATCGCCACTGAATTGTGACCCTCTGAATCTAAATTTACTATCAAAATATAAAACTATTTCATATCCTTGCCACGTTTTAAATTATTATAAGTATATGTACATACATGCTAATAAATATTACCATAACAGAAAAGAAACAAAACACCCATTAGAACTCCTTAGCTTCAAAGGAGTCCCATTATAATCGTACGCATATAAACGCAAGAACGCCAAGTTTCATACTTTTAGCTGGCCAGTCTTACAGGCCCAATTTAACACAGCATCTAACGCATCTCTGAGGTCTAAGACCCTGTTACAAGACGAATGTGGCTCTACAAGACCTTATATGGTGTATGTCAATTTATTGAACGCACCCGATAGCTAGTTCCCGCGCATTCGATTCCAAGATGGCCGCCGCATTCATCTTTTTATACCTTTTGTCATGTTTTAATAGATTTCTGTTTATTATTCAATGCTAGTGTTTAGTTGATGTTTGAGTTTTTATATTTTCTTGTTGCCTTTAAAGGATTCTGTTTATAAAATGAATTTTGTTGTCTTCACACTCACTCATTTAATTAACTTAATTAGTTAACTGACCCACGCAATTCGTCGGCGTCTCGCCGTAGTGTGATGTTATCACAGACTAAACAAATTTGTTTTACCTACCATAAGAAAGGTTATAACAAACCAAAGGTTATTTATAGGGGTTTTTAACAGATAAACACGTTGTCACGGACTTTTTAAGGACTTTTAAGAAGGGAACAATTCTTTGTTTACCTATTGATACATTGTTTATTGAAAACTAAACGTTTTTTGTATTGCATTGAAAACTAAACGGAAGGAATTTTCATCCTTTTTAACCGACTTCAAAAAAGAGGAGGTTCGTTAATTCGTCGGTTTTTTTATGCATGTTCAGCGATAATTTCGTCGTTTATGAACGGATTCCAAAAAAAAATTTTTGCAAGTGCTTACAAGTGGTCCCATCACATCACCATATCGGGATCTGATGATGGGATCCCAAGGAAATCGAGGGAACTCCTCAAATATCATAGGCACATTGTTTTTCTTTGAAGTCGGTTTTTTTTTGTTAAAATTATTTGCAACACCGCTCTTTTTGGCTGTAGCGTTACGATGATAGCCTTTGCAGATAACTAGGCTTTCTAACACTGGAGGTATGTTTCAAATCGGACCAGTACTTCCGCACGTTTTTAGGTTTTTATAATATTATAGTATAGACTAGCTGACTCCCGCGGTGTTACCCGCGGTTATTATTGTAAATCGTGAGTGACGCCGAAGAACGAAGCTAGTCTAATAAATTGCCTAACTTACTCTTTATGCCATCAGTTTTCTGTCGGTGAACGGAACGGAACAAACAGACAAACATTTAAAAAATTCGCTTTAGTAAAAAAACTGTTAATTTGATGTTACATACAGATACTTCAATTTATTTGTATTGTATATATAGATGTACAATTATATCTTTACCAGTGTAACATGCGTGAACAACACACATTTAAAAGCAAGATGGCGTCTTAAGGCCGCTGCATACGTAACGAGATATTACCTCGGACGGGACGTGGACGTGGTTGCCTCGTTATAAACGGGAACGTGATATAAATGCATACGCACCGTGACTGTGACTCGGATCTAACGTGCTAGTGTTGTGAACAAGGAAAGATGTATTTTTCATTTCAAGGGTTGGCTTTAATTGCTATTGACCTGCTAAACATCGTCGGCGACGATGTTTAGCTTGTCCCGTTGTAACAATCTTTTTTTGCTTTGTTCGAATAAAACAAAATTAATTGAATCCCACAGAAGCGATCTTGCTATTAGCGCCATCATTGGGCAACAATGACTACTCCATCGCCTATTATCTTCCGCAAGGCGTCCTGTTTTCTCCAACTAGGCACTGGGTGGCGCTCACGTCGGGTTCAAATTGATTTCAATCATAGACTATGTATTAATAGTTTTTTTAATTCTAGTTGTGTCTCTGAAAATGGCGTGATGTTTATCTTATTTTGTAAGGGGGTAGGTTAGTTATATCCTATAGACCTTGAAATAGGATATATAAAGCCGGTCTCACTCATAGAAATTTCATTTCTCTTATTGTGTTATATCTTGAACTAAGTTTTGCTGTTGTTAGTTACTTGTGAAGATTAATTTTTATATACCGTACCCGCAATTTGTGGTGAGTTAATATTTTATATCTGTAAACTGTATCTCGGCCTTATCGTGTGTTCTGGACGTGTATCTTAGAATATAATCTTTTTCACAGGGTCGCTTCGCTTGGTATAGTTTTTTTACTACCCTCGCCAGGAGTACCTGGATACTGCAAGAAAAGCCCCTCTTCTCATTTGAAACTCCACTGCCAGATACAGGCGAGTGCCAGTGGTGGTGGCCATAAAGCGCCGAACATACCTTAAGCAGTTACTGTGTCACAAAGAGGGCTACTGAATTTTCATTTCATAATAATACCATTTTTGATACTTTTTTTCTCTGGTGAGCATCTCCGAAAGACGGCCCTTGTGAATCCAACACATCCGGGAGAGAAGTCTGCACCCAGGGATCTACCCCTGGTTCCAGTCCACACGACGGTGACTAGGAGAATTAGAACTTATATTTTGTTTGTTAACCCACTTAATTTATTACTTGTAGAACTAAGATTAATACAATTCTGTATAAGGGTCATGTGTAAAATATATATCTGTGAAACTGAGAAAGAGTTTTCTTGATTTCCTGGGGCATCGGCAGGGCACACACACATATCAATCCTCTGCAGACAAAGGCGCCCTGATTCTTGTGCGAACTACCGCGGGCTGTCCGGTGAGTGACCCTTCTAACAAAAGCGGTTACAAATTGGCGACCAACGTTAGGCTAGCTACCCGAACCTTTGTGTGTGTGCTTTGTGGGTGTTCATCTTGGATTTCAAGAGAACCTTTCCGTCCGAGACTTCCCGGGACGCTAATTGGTTATGCGATAGCAGTACGCATGTAATAATCTCTTTCTTACATTTTTCAGCCCAGTATACCACCATCTCTGCGGCATGCAAAAGTACTAAATTCTAAATTGATATCTAAATTGTAATACTGCTGTTATTTGGTAAGTTTTGGCCTTTTCCTATTCGGAATTCTTGTGTTTATATGTTTATATGATTCTGTGTTTTGTCCCGTACTTTTTTATTTTGATTCGGTTTCACATTTATGTATTTTTAGCTTTATTTTTAGCCTTTGTTGTAAAAAGTCACTTATTGAGGGTAACTTTTTTTCAACACTTTGTTGGACTACCTACTTACAAAGTGGGTGAGTAAGCTGTGAGCTTGAACTGCATATCAAGTTCTCATCTTATTATCACAATACCTAAATATTTTGTTAAACAATTTAAATTATACTTGGTTATTTTAAAAACTAGTAACCTTTGTTTTGTGAAGTTAACAGTGAAACTGTTACAAATAATAGTGCGTGACTATATTGAGTGTATTGTGTGCCTTAAATCTGATAAAATTCATTTCAGAACATAACCTCCTTATAGGTTATAATATATATAGAAAATCTCTAGAAACTTACTCTGTAACAGGTACATTCGATCATTTCTAATCTTTTAATTTTTTAACTTTGTGAATTTGAAACCAACTTAGCATTAGTTTGTTTAAAATCTTGTAGTATAACTGTCTTACAGTTATAAGTGAATGTATGTTAAGTTATAACAACTTTGAGTGTTATGTATTGAGTCTTGTAAATAAGTTTAAACTTTTATTTCAATATTTTTACTTCCAACATATTGGTTATTTGTTTAAACTATAATATCTGTGTATGATTTAGTGTATATAGTTGAAACCAACCTAGCTATTCTTTTGTAGGCTTTGGTTGTGTTTATAACACTATTTAACCTTAGACTCTAAATCTTAACTTTGAATCTTAACTTTGAATCTTAACTTTGAATCTTAACTTTGAATCTTAACTTTGAATCGTAACTTTGAACTTTGATTTTTTTTCTGAATAACATAATGGCCCATTTAATCAAGTGCATTAATTACCTTAGAAAGGATGAACTTATTAACGAATTGTCTGCCGTGGGGATTTCAGCGAATCCGGATGACACAGTAACTAGCTTGAGGAGTGAGCTGCGCACTGCTTTGCGGCTTCTCCGGCGCGGCAGCATTAAAGCCAGCGCCTCTGTCTCTGCCTCTGCCGCTTCGGAGCTGTCACACTGCGAGCCCAAGGTTCAAGAACTTGAAGGAGCTCTTTCCTCAGGTGATTTCCTTTCAAATAAGTCTAGTCGCCACAAGGTAACATTGAGGGCTAACTATCTTCTGGCTAGGTTAGCAAGGAGTGGTTTCGACTGCCCCGAATTGATTGGTATACGGGCCCGGCTAGTTAAAATTCTGTCTGTGTCTGAGGCGGAGTCTGAATCTGACTCCGATGGTTCGGAGAAGGAGGCAGCTCTTGCCCCTGGTGACGGGGAGCACCACACCCCAGCAGAGCTGGAGGGGGTTTGTTCGATGTCACCCGAGGCTACGTTTGCCCACTCAGCCCCAACCTTGGTGGTCAGGGATAAACCAGTTAACCTGAACTCTTTCAATTTAAAATTTGATGGCTCCTCATGTGTACGGGTTTTCATTGAGAGACTGGAGGAGCTTAGGTGCGCTCGGGAGGTCACAAAAGAAAAAATTCTCATGGCTTTCTCCGACCTGTTGGAGGGTCCGGCCTTGTCTTGGTTCCGCACCAACAAGGGCGAGTTCACTTCTTATGAACACATGTTGGAAGAGTTGAGGGAGAACTTCGATCTTCCTGACTATGATTATCGCCTCCGCAGGGAAATTAGACAGCGTACACAGGCCCGATCTGAGACTTTGGGAAACTTCATCTCTACGATGCAGGCCATGTTCTCTAGACTCTCGTGCAAGATGCCTAGTGAGGAACAACTGGACATTCTTATGCACAACATTAGACCAGATTACATGAAAGAATTAGCTCTTCATGACGTTAGGTCCATCCTCGATCTGAAGCGATTGGGGAGGCGCCTTGAACTTGCTCGTACTAGGGCTGAGGCATTTGTCGAACCAGCTTTGGACAAAATGAAGATAACCTCAGACTTACATATCACAAAGAATAAATCCTCTCATAAATCTTTTCGACAGGTGTCTGCGGTGTCCGGTCCCTCCACCTCAAGCGAACCCAAGTGCTTTCGCTGCGGAGATTGCAGCCATCTTGCTGCACGCTGCACGCAGTCGAGAGAGGTGGTGTGCTTCCGGTGTGGTCGAAGAGGTGTCAGAATCCCGGATTGTCCCCGATGTAACGTCTCGCCAAAAAACGAGTAAGTCAGGGCCTTGCAAGGAGCCTACCAGTCGGTCTGTCCGTTCCTTCTCTGTCTGGTAATTACTCTGGTAAGGTCCTGTTTAATAAACGGGATAATGATATTAGACCGTATTTAGTGGTAAAGGTCCTGAACTTAAATGTTCTGGGCTTACTAGATTCAGGTGCGGCCTGCTCTGTGTTAGGCAAGGGTTCGCACCGCATCTTTTTGGAACTAGGGTTTGAGCTAGAAGGCATCAGCCCCACCTTTAGTTTAGCTACAGCAGACGGCTCTAGTCTGTCGTGTATGGGCTGTATCTCACTTCCTGTTGAATATAATTCTGTTGTCAGAGTTATTAAATTCTATGTTGTCCCAGATATTACTACCGCCATGATATTTGGCGTTGACTTCTGGCAACAATTTCATTTGGGAAATAGATTGACCACTCGGGATGTCAATCTATCCCACTTTAGTGATTGTAGTCCTGTGGAATCACTGGCGCTTAACCATGGTCTGGAGGATTACGACAACTTGTCGGCTGATCAAAAGCGGATTATAAACAACATTATTGACAAATTCGAAACGATCAATACTGATAAAGTAGGTCTAGGCCGTACATCTCTTGTGCACCATGTCATTGATACGGGTGACAGCAAACCAATCAAGCAACGGTACTATCCGCTCTCTCCCTGTAAACAGAAAGCCCTGGAAGAAGAACTGGACCGGATGTTGGAGATGGGAGTAGTATCCCCTTCTCAGTCTGCGTGGAACTCGCCAGTGGTGATGGTGGAGAAAGCGAATGGTGACCTAAGACTCTGTCTTGATTCTAGGAAGCTGAATTCCGTGTCAAAAAGTGATGCATATCCCTTACCCTACGTAAATCAAATCCTAGACCATCTCAATAATGCCAAATATCTATCATCTATAGATCTAAGTGCTGCTTATTGGCAGATCCCTTTTGACTCACCACAATCTGCTGAGAAGACTGCTTTTACTGTCCCTAGACGGGGTTTGTTTCAGTTCAATGTTATGTGTTTCGGGCTCGTCGGAGCTTCTGCTTCAATGCAGCGCCTCATGGACCGTCTATTTGGCCCAGAGTTTGACAACAGAGTCTTCGCCTTTCAAGACGACATCATCGTTGTGTCCAGCACCTTTGAGGAGCATGTGGATCTCCTACATAGAGTCCATCAGCGCCTCGGAGAGGCCAGCCTCACGATCAACATGAAAAAATCCCGTTTCTGCCGAAGCGAATTAAAATACCTCGGGTACTTTGTTGATAGACACGGCCTTCGGACTGACCCGGGTAAAGTTGATGTTATTCTCAACTATCCCACTCCTTCCAATCCTAAGGAGGTGAAGCGTTTCCTGGGCATGGCTGGGTGGTACCGACGTTTCATCAACAACTTCTCTAAGATTAGCAGACCTTTATGCAAATTAACTTCTAAAAATGTTTCTTTCATGTGGACACCCGAAGCGGAAGAGTCTTTCAACCTCTTGAAGTCCGCTTTGGTCTCTGCTCCTATTTTGAAAATGCCTAATTATTCTTTACCGTTCAGGATTCTTAGTGACGCATCCTCCTACTCGGTGGCGGCGGTCCTCACACAGACACATGAGGGTGTCGAACACCCGGTCGCGTATTGCAGTCGTTCTCTTAACAAGAGCGAGGTCAACTACAGCACCACTGAACGTGAGCTGCTAGCTGTGATCTTTGCATTAGAACAGTTCAGACAATACGTGGAAGGTCAGAAATGCACCGTAGTCACGGACCACGCTTCATTATTGTGGTTTCACAAGTTAAAGAATCCGACTGGTCGTCTCGCCCGCTGGAGCATGAGGTTGAGTCAGTTTGACTTCGACATAGAGCATAGGAAGGGTAAGGATCATGTTGTTCCCGATGCTCTGTCTCGAATACAGATTGGTGCATTGCATACCAGTGACACCAAAGATTCTTGGTATCTCCATACTTTTAACAGTGTGTTAAAAAACCCACGAAAATTACCGAACTTCGACATTCGTAATGGTGCACTATATAGGTTGTCAAGAAATAAATTTTCCTTGACATCTGATTTCAGTTGGAAACTAGTGGTACCTCAAGAGGATAGAGCATCCCTGCTCACCAAGTACCATGACCATGTCATGAGTGCCCATGGAGGCGTTTGGAAGACCCACAAACGACTGGCTCTCAACTACTACTGGCCTAAGATGTATCAAAGCGTTAAGGAATACGTGGGCAAGTGTGAAATTTGTAAGCAGTATAAACCTGTGAACACTGCCCGTCCTGGTCTCATGGGAAATCCAAAACGGGTGTCGAAACCTTTCGAAGCCATCTCTTGTGACCTTTTGGGCCCATTCCCTACCTCTAGCAAGGGAAACATACATTTAATCGTGGTCTCAGACTACTTCAGTAAATATGTCATGTTGTATCCTATACGGACTGCTACAGACATAGCTGTTGCGAGATTCATCGAGAAGAATGTTTTCCTAGTACATGGTGTCTGCAAAACAATCTATATGGACAATGGCCCTCAGTTTGTTAGCATACCCTTCAAGGACTTGTTGGTCAAATATAACGTGCCTAATGTCTACTATAACCCCAGGTATCACCCGCAGACTAACCAGGCAGAGCGAGCCATTCGTAACGTGGTGCAGGGGATTTCCTGCTACGTAAAAACTCATCACAGGAAGTGGGATGAGAACCTTGCAGAACTGCAGTGTGCCTTGAACACGGCAGTCAGCGAAGCTACTCGCTTCAGTCCATATTTTCTGGTCCATGGAAGGGAATTTATAGGAGATGGCGATCTTTATAGACAGGAGGAGATCTCTGCTCATCCCGACTCTGTTTCTGTTGACAGTCCTGTGTCGTTTGGCGAGAGGTTGAAGGAACTTCATCGTATTTACGACCAGGTGAGCAAACACTTAGGTGTCGCTCACCGGCGTAACGAAAAGTACTACAACCTCAGGAAAAGACCAATGGAATTGAAGGTGGGACAGTTGGTCTATAAGAGAACTCACTTCTTGTCCAATAAGGATAAGAATTTTACATCTAAGTTAGCCCCTAAATTTTTGAAATGCATAGTATCGGCAAAACGCTCGCCCTTGGTCTATGAATTATCAGATCTGGATGGTAAGAGTCTGGGAGCTTATCATATCAAGGACATTGTGAAGTACAGTGAAGAGGAGCCACTCTCTGTTCCTGCTCCACGTTGTATCAGTTCTGTATTTAAATCTTATATCTGACCATGAAGTGTGATATTGCGCATCGTGCGTTTCCTTTTTAGCTCATACCTTTCTACACGTATACCACATACGTGTATAGCTTGCAGCGACTTGGTATGTTAGTTAACTTAGCTTATTTATTTAGCAAATTTTAGATTTATCCAGTATGGATAGTATGTTGTTCGCAGTCAATGCGATCAACACTCTCTTAGTAGTTTACTTTGTTGTTTTGGTATTTTAATTTCCTTCGCCCCCTGCTCAGGAAATTTCACGGGGGAGGGGGTACTGTAACAATCTTTTTTTGCTTTGTTCGAATAAAACAAAATTAATTGAATCCCACAGAAGCGATCTTGCTATTAGCGCCATCATTGGGCAACAATGACTACTCCATCGCCTATTATCTTCCGCAAGGCGTCCTGTTTTCTCCAACTAGGCACTGGGTGGCGCTCACGTCGGGTTCAAATTGATTTCAATCATAGACTATGTATTAATAGTTTTTTTAATTCTAGTTGTGTCTCTGAAAATGGCGTGATGTTTATCTTATTTTGTAAGGGGGTAGGTTAGTTATATCCTATAGACCTTGAAATAGGATATATAAAGCCGGTCTCACTCATAGAAATTTCATTTCTCTTATTGTGTTATATCTTGAACTAAGTTTTGCTGTTGTTAGTTACTTGTGAAGATTAATTTTTATATACCGTACCCGCAATTTGTGGTGAGTTAATATTTTATATCTGTAAACTGTATCTCGGCCTTATCGTGTGTTCTGGACGTGTATCTTAGAATATAATCTTTTTCACAGGGTCGCTTCGCTTGGTATAGTTTTTTTACTACCCTCGCCAGGAGTACCTGGATACTGCAAGAAAAGCCCCTCTTCTCATTTGAAACTCCACTGCCAGATACAGGCGAGTGCCAGTGGTGGTGGCCATAAAGCGCCGAACATACCTTAAGCAGTTACTGTGTCACAAAGAGGGCTACTGAATTTTCATTTCATAATAATACCATTTTTGATACTTTTTTTCTCTGGTGAGCATCTCCGAAAGACGGCCCTTGTGAATCCAACACATCCGGGAGAGAAGTCTGCACCCAGGGATCTACCCCTGGTTCCAGTCCACACGACGGTGACTAGGAGAATTAGAACTTATATTTTGTTTGTTAACCCACTTAATTTATTACTTGTAGAACTAAGATTAATACAATTCTGTATAAGGGTCATGTGTAAAATATATATCTGTGAAACTGAGAAAGAGTTTTCTTGATTTCCTGGGGCATCGGCAGGGCACACACACATATCAATCCTCTGCAGACAAAGGCGCCCTGATTCTTGTGCGAACTACCGCGGGCTGTCCGGTGAGTGACCCTTCTAACAAAAGCGGTTACACCGTGCGTGCCACGTTCCCGCCCCGTCCGTGTCTCCGTGAAGTATGCATTTCCTTATACATTTTGTATGAAACGATGTTTGCAAAACTTCCCGTCCCGTTCCGTGCGTGTAAAATCCCGTCACGTATGCAGCGGCCTTTAGCCCCAGTGTAGAATTGCTCATGAGTTATCGTATCTATAACAAATTACAACCAGTCTTCGCGAATAAATCTTTTATAATAGACCATTTCACTTTACAATTGCCCACGGCGACACTGGGATACTATTATTTTGAAAATAACTAGTAGAATAATAAATATCAAATTGTTTGAATCATTTTTACGCATAAACTGCTCAATCGATCGCGATGAAATATTCACACTAGATGAAGTAAGTTTCTTAGTTTCTTTTCATGGTATAAAGGGCCATTAGGTCCAGGAGTGAACTGCGAGGGGCTGATGACGATGATAGAGGGCAACAAGCAGACGGTTCTTATGACAACTGTTACTAGAGAGACAAGTATGTTCGTTCGTGGGGACATATGTCCTTAACCCTCTCCTGAGAGAAGATTCGAGCCCAGCAGTGGGACGTAATGGGTTTTTGATAAATGAGTGATATTACCAGAGACAACCTGGTCTATTATATCTTCCACTGAGAGGGGTGGTACAGTCCAATGTTAGATATACAGGAGCTACTTTTGTCTCCCCACCCCCCCTCCCTAGCCAAGTTGCAACACGTTTCACGTCTTCTATTCTATATTCCATTTTATTTCTCTATTCTCTCTTGTTTCAGCTAATGGCACTCAGTCACGTGATCAAAACAAAATACTAGCCAATGAAACAAGACAACTCCTGGCTTCTACTCATGCTTTCCATCAGGCCGAGTAGAGTCACTTTGATAGGCTTAAATATATAAAAACATAATAGAGAAATAGAATGGAATTTTGAATATAAAACGAGAAACGATTTGCAACTTGACTTGGTGGGCTGGTGAGTGATTTCTCATACCAACGGATAGGTATAGAAGGTTTAAAAAATACAATTAATCTCGAGATTTATTTCCTTCTGAAAGAAATCTCAAAGTAGACTTTAAATCTTCTAGAACCCAATACACAAGATATATCTTAGCTATTTATCTGTGCAGACTGATTGACGCACAAAAAATATGGCAGAACATAATTTTTTCACACAGAGCGACTGCTATCAGAATTCTACATCCCTAATAGATCCTGGGCGAAATTGAAGCTCTCTAGAAAGACTGATAACGGACTCTTTAGAGCTCCAACAACCCATAACAATTGCATACATTTTAACGTACTGAAAGTCATTTCGTCTCAATGTGTCAAGAAATGTCCCCCATCCATAGACCTAGCTAAGATTGCTTACTACTTGGTCGCCACTGAGGCACGAAGTCATCTACTTACTTAAAAATGTTTAATTTATATAAACCCTAAAGAATATTGTGTTCGAAGCATGCATCCAATATTAATATTTATTTAAGATACCTTTATAAGTTGCTATAACTTAAATCTTATCTCTGGATAAACTCCTTTTAGGGGGACTATACAATGGCATTAAACGAGTTTAGTATATGTAGTGTATGTGTCAGTGAGTTATGCATTCACTCGTTCACTGAGAATGAATGAGGTGCCATTGAGTTATTCATTCACTCGTTCACTGTGAATGAGTGAGGTGTTACTAAGTTATTCATTCGTCGTTCACTATGAGGAGGAAGCATTGTGTCATCTCGAGATGACACAAGTCAGTCGATTGTTAGCAACGATAGCGAGTGGACGCGTGCGACTGTGAGCCGACTATATAGAAGGATATACTACAGTATAAAACATTATGGAATTTATTAGGCAGGGCATTGACTACATACTGTAACACTATTTTACAAACATTTATTTAAATAACTTTTGCTTGCGACATCCCAAGTGTAATCAAAATTAGTATATTCCTCAATAATCTAAGTGTCTGTACCCCAAATTTTATTGAAATTCATTCAGCTATTTAGCTGTGATAGCGTAACAGACGAAAAGGGTTACTTTTGCATTTATAATATAATTAGAGAAAAGTGAAAAGGGAATAGGAAAAGTTAAACATACATTATTGTCATACTTCTAAGTTACTATCTTTAATTTCTACTAGCCGGCCGGCCCAGCTCCGCACGGGGACATATGGGTAAGGTAATTAATAATGGTAAAGGTAATATAGAACCTATGTCACTCACATGTAGCGTAGCCTTCTATTGGTAAAAGAATTTTCAAAATCGGCTCAGTAGATCCTGAGATTACCCCATACAACGTCACAAACTCAGAAACTTTACCTCTATATATATATATATATATATATTATAGGGGGCAAACGAGCAGACGGATCACTTGATGGTAGGTGATTTCCGCCGCCCATGGACACCCGAAACACCAGAGGAGTCACAGGTGCGTTGCCGGCCTATAAAGAATGGAGTACGCTCTTTTTTAGTATAGATTATCAGAAGACGTTATAAATAACTTATCTACAGTTATATTGATTTGTACAGAAAAACAGAAGAGACCGCTACCCTAATATCTCCAAACTTCATCTCGAACATTCCAAATGTAACAAACAAAAGAAGTATTCACCAACCACAACACATTACCGCGCCAACTCGCCGAACAAACCGCTCTCACACACATTCTATCTCGAGTTGTATCATTGTGCATACTCCTTTATGTGTATGCCAGAACCTGTTGACTGTTTATTAGAAGTTATTAAAGAAAATAGTTTTTGCGATGTTGTAGTGCCACAAGACGGTAAATGTAATTGCAAGATGCGTGAGAAAAGCTTTGTTATATAAAGTTAGTGTTTTATTAAACGTTTAAGCTTATATAGCTTTTAATCCTGGACGCTGGCCTTTGCTTAGAACTAAGATTCTGGCCTACTTAACAGACTTTGGATTTGCTTAAAGTTTTCCTTCTCTTTGCATAGCTTGGTCTCTTAGTGGATTTTTACACCCATGGGGTGAGATACTATGTATTCTTTATCCGTCACCATATGACAAATCTCAACATCACCATTCCACATTGGCTATGTAACGACTTGCACATACAGCGCAAGCAAAAGAGAAGATTATTAAGATTAATAAAACCTATGTCCAACTGGTTCGTGTCGAACTGTAATAATTAACACCCCATTGCATGTGCCTCTCTGTATTATTATTGATTTAATTAACCATGAATTATTTATGTGGGCTACTGGTTTTATTATTTTATTTATTATTTTATTTATTTATTATTTTATGTTTTATTTAAAATTATACACTGTCTGCTCTGGAACCATACATACTTTCAATACTAACTTGCCTATTGCCTTGATCACACGTACCGAGCAAACGGGCGAGACAGTGCTCGCGGCCGAGTACTCGGTACGTATAAACATAGCGCCGAGCGCTCGCTCCTTGTTTGTTTGTCTGTCTTTCTAGTATACTTTCTAGGATGAACCGCTTCCCTGATTTCAATAAAATTTGGTATGAAGACACTTTGATTTTTGGGAAAGAACATCATCAATAACCAATAATGTCTCACTGCTCGGGTCTCCTCTCAGCAGAGGGTTTATGGTAGTTAGAATGCAGTTTTGCAATACACGTTTAGCTACGCAATCTTGCCGTTACATGTTTTTAAGCTGTCCGAAGGCTTCCAACTTAGTTTCACGACTGTTATCTTAATCACGGAAACGATCATAACATATCATGCCACATACGGTCCCAATCTACCTACTGACCGTTCCGTCGTTGCCTACTCTCAGTTGGCTACTACTACTACTTGACTATGTCGACGACTAGTTCAACCGGTTTCACCTGAATAGCAATTTTTCCACGAAGCGACTGGCGTCGGACCTCCGCAACCCCGAGGGAGAACTGAAATTAGAAAGTTGACAGTATATTTGGGAATACTGACTTCCCAATAACGATTGTCATAGATGTCCGTGACAACCGGGACCGACGGTTTAACGTACTCTCCGAGGCACGGGCGTGAATCACCGTCAAACTGTTTGGCCCGAACCTAGACGGGTACCCCTTTTTTCTGTGTGGTAATTCCTTCAAATACCACTATGGTGGTTATGCCGGATTAATTACCGCCAAACATATGAGTACAATCATATATTTATAGTGTGTAAATAATCAAATTTAAGGTAACATATTAAGATTTGACTTCATTTGATCTGATAAAATAATCCCTAATGTGCAAATATTCGTCTTTAATTGACTCAAATGTGTCATATGGGAATTATATTCAAGTCTTTGTTCACAATATTTGAGTTAAAACAAAACTCCTCTTTTAATATTCCGTCTCATTATACAGAGTACATATCTTCGTAAAGCTGTTCATATAACAGCTAATTATATACTAACAATAACTATATAAAGCAAACAAGATCCTTGCTGGTAACTTTACCATGAAACACTTTATTTATTGTTATTTCGATAGCGACTGTAGAACGAGCCCTATAATAGTTAGTGATTTTTTTTTTATTATTAAACTAGGATTACAAAGGTGTTCCTTTCTTATAACCGTTAGCATTTAGCCCTTGAAAAAGAAATATATGCCTAAGCTAAGAGAAAGAGACTTCGTGGATGTGAAACATAGAAATTATTTTATAGAAATAAACAGCTGGTTGGTTAGGTTAGTAGAGCCACGCTGATTTCAGCACGAATGAGCCGGTTCGACCCGGGGCAGTACTACCCTCACACAGAAGACCATCTTAATAATGAATGACAGCATTCTTGCTGTCTTTTTTCGTTGGTGAGTGTGAGACCGGAGGCCCAATAATTCTGCATCAATCTCCCGGTTTCCAGAGACGTGGAGAATGATGCAAAAACATCTGATCAGGCCGCCATGGTAAGAGTCACCATGCTCCATTGCCTACCCTCATAATGGGGATGGTGACCCCTACTCCTTGATTCTACTCATGCTTTCCATCAGGCAGAGTAGAGTCACTTTGGTAGGCTTAAATATAGTTACGTTACTTTTTCAGCGAAATAATCACAGTTAATATTTTTCATTTAAATTCAGTACACGTCATATATATTAAATAATTCTTTAACAAAAAAACTACTAAACCCTAAAAGTAAGAATACTTACTACACGACCAAATCTAATTCATCACAAGATACTTCAAATTTTTACTTCTATAAACTATTGTGTCTGTAGTTAAGCTTACTTCAATTAAAAACTCGTAGTACCCTGTTTATACCTGTTCTCCCTAGATGAAGTCGTGAGCTTAGAACAAGTTAGAACAAGTTGACGTTATCAGCGTTGGGTCTCATCATTAGATAGATAACTTTAAGCTCGTGCAATCTACATCAACATGTTTGAGATAATCTGAAGGGCCTACTTGTCTTGGATTAAGACTGGAACACTGGTTTCTGAACCCCCCCCCCCCCCCCCCCCATATCACGTGTATTTATTTAGTACATACCAATAAACTTTTTTTTTTAATTTAATAAAATACAGGTATAAGTATCAGCTCCCTCGTTGGTCTAGTGGTTGACGTATGCGACTGTTAATCAAGAGGTCTCGGGTGCAATTCCCGGGTCGGGCAATAAAGTTTTTTTGGGTTTTTCTCAGGAAATTCCTAATAGCAGGCCGGAGTTTGGAAGTTTGGCGGTGATTCACGCCATTGCCTCGGAGAGCACGTAAAGCCGTCGGTCCCGGTTGTCATGAACATCTATGGCAATCGTTATTGTGATGTCAGTCCCCTAAAATATACTGACAACTAGTTCAATCTTTGAATTTCAAAGTTCTCCCGTAGGGTTGCGGAGGTCTGATACGAGTCGCTCCGTAGAAAAACTGAAATTCAGGTAAAACCGGTTGAACTAGTAGCCGACCCCAAATAAACTTGGAAATAAGGGCTAGAAAGATGATGTCAGGTATATCTATCAACTTATTTACTATAGAAAATTAAAGACTACAATAATTACGTTCAGACGTAGAGTAGAAAAATTGCAGGTTGACTGACATAAAAATAATGAAAGAAGTGCAAAAATTTGCAGAAAAAATATTGACCCACACTATGGCGGCCCGCGTTGTGCCTAGTTGGGGTCAAACGGCCTGAGATACCTCAATTTATTACAGTAATTAATATTATGTACAACGCATTGTAACACTTTACCTGGGGTCTTTGTAGTGCGACCCTGCGCCGGAACACACTTCGGTTTTTAGTATCTCTTCACCCGTGACGACCCGCGGTAAGTTGTCATATATAAAAATGTCAGACAATACAAACAAAAACGGTTTGTTTGTTTGCCATAAAATATTTAAGTTAACTTTCCAATTTATTATTAGTGAATATTAAGATATTTGATGATATACAACACATTTCAAATGTATTTATTTTCATATCAGCCCCCTTCCCTTTTTTTTATGTGTGGAACATCATCATGGACCGTCACCCCACCGGGGGTTACGGCGGGGTGGAGTGTCGGACTTGAACCGACTAAAAACCACACAGTGTGCCCTCTCCGCGCTTCTCCGTTTAGGAGGAGGAGAAGTCTAGGGTCAGATCTCCTTCTGGACTCCCCCAGCGCCAGTGATTTCGGTTCGACCGAGGCAGAAGACCAATCCAAAAATGACAGCAGTCGTGCTACGTGCGGAACCGCGGGCGAATACTACTCTACTCTAAATAATAAAACTGTCAATTTATCGAAATTGAATTAAAAAAAATATTATCGGATTCGAAACCACGGATAACGTGTCAAAATACAATTACAATCGGAATACAATGACCTAAATAAACTCTGTCTGGTTATAAGTAACTTTCCCTGCCTCCCCTCGATGTGGCAGAGCGTGACGGCTATACCAGCACCATCATAACCTCCTGGACACAAGTGCTCATTGGACGGTGAAGGCCAGGGGCACTCAGTTGAATGAAATAATTAATATATTCCTGGGATTTGCACATGACTGAAGAAAGCATAGATTTATTTAATCACTAGCTGGGTCACCCAGCCCGCCTCTTTTATTGCCCTTAGCCTAATGTTATACCGCGGAAACAAATTTATTTCCCATAAAAAAGGTTATAAATATTTCAGACAATATTTCAGACATCTTACACACATCATCTAGTCCCAAATTAAGCAGAACTTGTATTATGGGTACTAAACAACTGATATAAATATATAAACATACTTTTTTTGTAAATACATTCATATTATACATAGTAAACACCCAGACTCCGAAACAAATATTTATGAAAATTTGGTCCGATCCGGGAATCGAACCCGAGACCTCTTGATCAGCAGCCGCATACGCTAACCACTAGACCAACAAGGCAGTGTAAAGGTTATAGTGAGCCAACCTTAAAAGATAGACATATGCTGTCGTAGACTTTTTATTAGAACTTTTAAAGGGGAACAATTCTGTCATACATGATTTTTGCGAGTCTTTAACCGTTTACACAGCGCACGCAACGGAAGTTCTCAAGAGGTAAAATCCTCGATTTTGAAACATTCTTCATTGGTGCTCCGCTCCTATTGGCCTTAGCATGATGATGAATAGCCTATAGCCTTTTGCGATGAATAGGCTATTTAACACTGAAAGATTTTTTATAATCGGACCAGAAGTTCCTGAGATTAGCGCGTTCAAACAAACACTCTTCAGCTTTATAAAATTATAAGTATAGATTCAACTGCTCACTTCACTGACAATTTGCCCCACACATACAGCAAGCCATTACAATTGCCTTGTTGGTGTTGTTGGTCTAGTGGTTAGCGTACGCGGCTGCTGATCGGGTTCGATTCCCGGGTCGGACCAAATATTTGTGTGATCCGCTAAATATTTGTTTTGGAGTTTGGGTGTTTTCTATGGATAATATGTATGTATTTACTTTAAAAAGTATGTTTATGTATTTATATCAGTTGTCTAGTACCCATAATACAAGCTCTTGTTCTCACACAGAAGAACAACCTAATATGACAGCATACTTGCTGTCGTGTTTCGTTCGCTCAATGATTTTCTGCATCATTGAGCCTCTCTCATCTCAACAAGCCGTCATAGCAATTATGTATTCTGTGGTCATAGTATGGCCAACCATATTGCATTGACTGCCTCGATGGCGCAGTGGTAGCGCATGCGACTGCTGTGCTTGAGGTATCGGGTTCGATTCCCGGGTTGGACAAAATATTTATTTGAAACACAAATATTTGGTTTGGAGCTTGGGTGTTTTTTATGTATAATGTGTATTTACAAAAAATAAGTATGTTTATGTATTTATGTACGTTGTTTAGTACCCATAATAAAAGCTCTGCTTAGTTTGGGACTAGATGACGTTATGTGTAAGATGTCCGAAATATTTATTTTAATATTTATTTTAAAATACGTAAGTGTGGGTTCTAAAATCTTTAATAGTCACGTTATGCACGCAATTTATTATACTAAAATGGTTGATGAAAACTTGTAGATTAGATAGTTTATAACTTGATTAACAAAATATGGAATACGTTACCTTAACGCTGATGAATTACGAACAGTTTAAAAATTTTCGTTCATTCAACTTTACCATAGATAAGAGAAATATAGAACACTAGAGGAAGTAGGAGATATGATATTTTTTTCTATACACATTTACTTAACGACATATACTCTATAGGCCTAATACATATTTTTACCCGACTGCGTAAGAAGGAGGATTACGTTATTGTATTTGTGTTACTGGCAATTCTAAGAATATTTTAAAGAACACCTTTTTAATAGTCTTGGTATTCCTAGTGATTCCACGGAGTTATCTGAGAGTTTTTCCGTTAATGTTTACTGCTCCGCTCCTAAGAGTCGTAGCGGGATGTTTCTAGCTCTTATTATTCTTTTTAACCGACTTCAAAAAAAAGGAGGAGGTTCTCAATTCGTCGGGTTTTTTTAAAATGTATGTTCAGCGATAATTTCGTCGTGTATGAACCGATTTCAAAAATTATTTTTGCATTGGAATGGACGTAGCTTACAAGTGGTTCCGTGGTGACCATATCGGGATCCGATGATGGGATCCCAAGGAAATCGAGGGAACTCCTCAAATATCATAGGCATAATTGTCGCGATTTGGGTACTCGGAATAGTTTTTCTTTGAAGTCGGTTACTTTTTGTTAAAATTATTTAAGTATTCTGTCCAATACCAACAGCATCATTGGAGTCGGTCAGATAGACCCAATATTTATATATAAAATTTATTAGTTGTAAATCGCGAAAAGCTAGTTTAAAACAAATACCTTCAGTTACTCCATAAGTCACGTGAGGTGGCGTGTGGTGACGGATTAAGAATACAGAGTGTCACCACTCCTATTCATCCCGCGGGTGTCGTAAAAGGCGACTAAGGGATAAACTACGCAATTCAACATCAATGCAAAGAGAAGGAAAACTTGAAACCAACCCTATACCAACCCGTCTGGCCAGCGTGGTAAAGTAGGCCAAAACCTTCTTTTTAAGGAGAGGCCTATGTATAGCAGTGGACTGTTAAAGGCTGTTGATAATGATGTAAATGGCTAATTTAAAATTGAGTTCTGGATAATCACCTAAGTAGGCTACTTTTTATCCCAAAAATACGCAGCTAGTAGTTACATATTTCTAAATACATCAATACAGATACAGTAAATAAAATTATAGTGTCTGTTTGTAATATGAAAGTAAATACGGTATTTACATCAAAAAAGCAATTTTAAAAAAAAACTGTCTGTCTGTCTGTTTGCTACAACTTATTAATCTCTGGAACCACTGGAACGATTTCGACGGGACTTTCACTAGCAGTTAGCTGATGACTGATGTGTGTTTGTTTAGGAATTTAAAACATATTTTTTTTTTTCTAGATAAAAAAAAAAAAAAAAAAAAAACATTTGCTTTTTGCTTACTTTTTTTTTTTCAAATTAGTGTAGGTATTGTCATCGGTCCTCGATAAATCTACAAAGTGGGTCAAAATCGCACCCAAAGGAGTCGGTTACAAACAAACAAACATACAGGTGAAGCTAATATAAAGCGTGTAAAAATGGAACTTAATAAACCAAATCAAATCAACCATCTCAATGTCTGACGTCATATGATACTCGATAATCGCAAACTCATAGTTGCAACATGTTCGGATGTTTGATCTAACACGTCCTTAACGAAATACCAAGGAGTCATGATCCCACTTCCTGATGGAGATCCGTCATGAGAGCCTGTCCATAAGTCAGCAGGTTTACGCCACCCGGTGTAATTACGATTTGTCATTTACATAGAAGTCTAGAACTAGCTACTTGGAACACTCACACTGACTATTTGGATGTACGTTACACCGTATTGCAATTTATTGTTCGCTTTGTTTGTGCGAATGTTGAGACAATTATTTTTTGCAACTTTCAAGTAACATATAGGAAGTATACCCGTGGTTATTGATGTAAATCGCGAGTAACGCATCACTGCGAAGCGTGTTTAAAAAACGCAAATAAACGTTCCGTGAAAATCAATCCAGTCGTTCGGGATTAGCTGGAATTACCAGACAGACGGACAAAGATTTTTCTATTTGTTTTCTAATGGTAGTTTCGTATCTATCGTACACTTTCAAATTCAAATCGTTTATTGCACTCCATAATGTATATTACTTTCACATGCCTTTAGCAAAACTCTATTTTGATATCATGCTGCATCATCATGAATTCATGATGCATGTAAAAGTATACGATAACGTATGTATATACGAAACTAACATCAGAAAAGCAATTATTAAAATTTGTAATATTACAAACAGACCCATCAGTTGTATTTTTTGTGTGGATATAATTAAACGGTCTGTAATTTAAGTTGGTTTGCATCCACTCTTTTTGCAGTCAGTAGTAAGCATTCTCCCATAATGAACTAAATACCTAGCATCTAATGTTTTCATCTCATTATTTCTATTTTTACAAGATTTCTAAGAGGTTGGCAAATCTTTGAATTAAACTTATTAGACTTTTTAGCCTTTTAATCAAATTCATATTTACCTGTGAACCTACCTCCCTACCTGTTGACTGGTAGAGAATGACTTGGGCATAAAATTGAGTAATTTATGTATAAAGAAATAAATAAATAACTCAATAAATAAATATTTGATATTATAAATTCTAAAGTAACTGTCTATCTGTCTGTCTGTTACGGTCTCAGCTAACCCCTGCACCGATTTCAATGAAAATTGGTATGGAGATACCTTGAATCTTGAAAAAGGATATAGACTTTAAGGAGGTGCCTTTTTCTTCGAACTTTAAAAAGCTTATCTACTATATATTATTATGGTATTAACTATGGGATGAAAGACATAAAGATGAGATCTAAGGAGTGAAACTGGCACAAAATTGTGTAACTTTCAATTTGCCATAAATGTGTCATATTTTAAGTGGAAAGATGGGTAGGTTATATACCTTTACGTACTGTCTATAACAACAAACTTTCATGGCAAGGCATTTATTTTTGAAAATGACCACTAAAAAGTTATAGCCAGTCCAATAAAAAAATGTTGCTTACCCTGGTGATTGTTTTTAACCCGCAATTTTGAAATGTGCTAGAAAACATGCTATAAAAGAGTATAATGCTATGTGCCTTGTTCTTTCTCTTACAATTACTACAATGGAGTGCTAACCAGCCCGTATTGTGCGCGAACATTTTCCAATAAGATCGGCTATTCACGAGCACACCAAAGACAGTGTGAACGTGGTTGATGAAGGTCCTATGGCCGAAATCGGTCGAGGAAGTTATTTATATATCATTATGTTATCTTCTTATATTTAAAATTCTCGTGTCACAATGTTGGTTACCGTACTCCTTAGAAATGGATGGCCTGATTTGTATGACATTTTGTGTGCATATTGGGTAGGTCTGAGAATCGGTCAATATCTATTTTTGACACCCCTAGGACGCGAGGCATCGGTAGTGTGTATATAATTATTGTTGTTTTTTGTTT
The DNA here is from genome assembly GCA_932526445.1 of Phragmatobia fuliginosa. Classification (NCBI taxonomy): domain Eukaryota; kingdom Metazoa; phylum Arthropoda; class Insecta; order Lepidoptera; family Erebidae; genus Phragmatobia; species Phragmatobia fuliginosa. The sequence continues at coordinate 19,895,595 of OW052070.1, forward strand.
GGTTGCTTTTGTAATTGTATTTATTAATGTACTAATATGTATAATAGCTTCATATGTGGCGTTTAGGCAGCGTGGCTATGAACGCCTCGTAATTGTATTTATTTTATGAATAGATACAAGATCCAAGTTATTCCATTTTCGAATCACTTTCTCGTTTCTAAGTCACCATTTGAGTGTTAAGTAATGAACCGCCCACACCAAACAGATCAAATACATGCACACACACACATTACACTGGGCATTTTACACCTGATTTCTTAATACATTTTGATAAGAAGCAGCTGTATTCTGACGCTCTTCACTATGGTACATTGTGGTTATATTGTTAAGGAATGAAGAACCAAACTGATATGAAAAGAAACATATTTGAAGTGTATTGTATATAGCGCCGAAATTTGCGCTCAATCGTTCAGGACTATATGAGTTTTTGAAGCTTACACAAACCAACTTAACAATTTTAAATATATTGCTTCATTCATTTTCTCTGTATAGTGACTTTAGCCTTGACCCCATCTGCGTGTATGCAGTCGCGGTAGAAAGTAGTATATGTTCTTTCTTAAGATTCAGAGTATCTTCATGAAGAATTTCATTGAAATCAGAGCAGCGGTTTAGAAAGAGACAGACAGAGTTTTCTCCTTTAATATTAACGAAACATTCCATTAGCATATGAAATGTTTTATAATAATAATGTTCCTCTCTAAAGAAGAGACCCGAGCCCCGCAGTGAGACATCATGGGTTATTGATGATAAAATATTTCATGTCTCCTGGACTATCTGCCAAGGTATAAAATGCCTAAATGTGCTAATATGTTTTGTGAAACAGTCTGGAACTATACTGTTCCTAAAATATTAAATAAATTGCCAAAATCCTTAGTTAAGAAAAGTCTTAGACTAAGAAAAGTCACCAGGTTCAAAACTTATTAAAACAACACTTTTTAAATAAAAAGGTTAGTAAAGAAATGTATGTTGAGTGACAAATGTTACTATTCACTTATCTTATTAATATAAAAGTATAATAGGGGAATTGTAAAATTTTGCCAGACTGGATACAAGAAAAATTCATCTCTCCTTACAACTCCTAGATCTTAATATAGATTAAATGTTAAGTACATGGAAAGCTGAATTGTATTTTTTTTTTAAATAAACAGATTTATTATTATTATTTGAAGAATCAACAAATCAAATCAACTCTAAATCAATTTAAGACACTACACAATACGTTGCCTTATACGCGTCATGTAACGTAAAGTCCTTAGAAATCCACATACAATACCGTCATTCCTTAAAAAAATATTTAATTAAAAAACATACATTTATCATAAAAACAATACAAATTCCACTTTCTTTTGTCTCAAAAACATGCGTCGGTGTGACTAGCGGCCTGCAGTTGTGTGCGGTGTGTACTTAGGGTACTCACACATTGACGTTATTACGTGAGCGTACATAATAAAGGCTCACTCACACTAACGCAGTCCGGGCAACGTCCCTAACTCGGCTATGTGTACCTACCCGACGGGCGATAGTTATGGTTTATTTATACTTTCTTAGGTCTGGGGATACGAGAACAGGATGGTAAGTGATAATTTTTGGAATGTGGTAGGTACATTAAACCTAGTCGATTATTGCACCGGAATGTTTAGTTACTCGGAATGGTAAATGTAGTTGTGAGATGAGTACAGTATCAGTATAATTTGCTTTGTGTCTAGTTTTAATTTAATTGTAATGGCTATCTAATAAAAAAGTAAGAATGCAGGCTGTGCCTAGTATGAGATAAGAATGCCGTGAATGAGATGTGTGCTGTTATTATTATTAATATTACTCTTTCTGCTCTTTATTAGCTTAAATTGTATCTATCTATCTATTTATATAAGGGTATCTTAACAGTAATTTTGTGTAATCCTAAATAGATCAGGATATTATTTTTTTTAATTTGTACTATTTACAAAATTATCATCATCAACAGCCTTCAATAGTCTATTTCTGGACATAGAACTCTAATAGAAATGAAAAAAATACTTATACTAACCAAAAATAACACTTTTTCATACAAGTGTCTACCAAGTTCAGAAACCTCTCCTCTCCCATACAAATCATCGCTTACTTAAATTGTATAGTTTTGATTTCTATAACTTTTGAGTGAGAGAAGAAATAAATAATTTATCATAATTATTAATATCAAACAATTACATTAGTTGAATTTAGTAATGTATAAAATTAGTGAAATTATAAACTGACTACTGTCAATTAGTATTCAAAAGGTAATGAGGGTAGGTCATTACCTTTTGTTTAGCTAATTGTTTAAAAATAGCACGCGTGCTAAATAAGGAATGCACTTCGACTCTTATTGGAATTTGGAATAAGTCTAGGACCCTTGTGAAGATGAGTGGTAACTAATGATGGGTCACGTCACGTATGAAGTATCGGTGGCGTATTGCCATTGAATGGGTTTATTTCACAAACTAAAATCTAAAGCCTGATATTAAAAATATATTCTAAATATCACAATGTCTTTTACTTTTATATGACATCTTGAAGCGGATCTAAAAATTCCAATTACCGAAAATAAAAGAAAAATTCCAATAAGAACACTTTCCATTTTCTATAAAATCCATTACAAAAAAATGTGAAAAAAATGAAATTTCACTTTCTCCATTTTCTGGAACGTTCAACACAGGCATTAGGAGCCGGTGTCTGTGTCACGTCTCGAGATGCGTGTGCATGTGTGTGTAAGCGACTCGCGCGCAGGTAACCGGGATCGTCTGCGGTACGCCAGGATAGAACCTCCATATACTAAGATGTTATGTCTTAGAAGAATCTTAGCAGTTTCAGGGTTATTTAAGCAACTGTGGACGTAAAAATCTCTTTTTCTCTTAAATTTACAATTTAAGTTATTGGAAAAACATAAATATTTGAAAATTAACTAACTTTTACAACGAAAATAATTAACAAATATAAGAATTTCTAACACATTACTGAAGAATGCTTTATTATCTTCGTAAACAATAAAAATTCCAAAATAAAATGATTAATATCAACGCAATGTTCTATAAAGTAACTGAAATTATCGCGACGAAGATCATTTATTAAAAAAACAGCACCGCCAAAAATCTTATAAGAAATTAATTACAGAAAAAAAAGAAAGGGGTGTGCTTGGCCAGTGCTCGCGCTGACGTAATTTTACTGACGGCGGGGCTGCGTCTGCGCAGTGGCGGCCGAGCCCTCGCGCGTCCCGGACGCTCGCGCTCCACCCAGTACCAACTTAACCTATCACAATCAGAAAAAAATATCGACATATTAAAACGTCAAATTGTGGAACATCTGATCATGGTGTTCCAATTTTAAATATTTGACACTTAATTTTTATTTTCATTTCATGTACCTAAGTCGATATTTTCTTCTCTGCACAATTCAGTGTTGCCCGCAACTTCAGCCGGTACACGTGTGATGACGTCACCAGCGGCCTACCCGGAGGGAGCATGTAAGTTTTTAAATTTATTTCTTAATAATTTTCTAATATACCGCTAAAGGCGGCAGTTACATAATTTTACTTAAAAAGAGTTTTACGGGTTTTTATTTCATCTTCTACATAACTTTTTAAATTAATTTATTGAAACTGAAAAGCTAATTTATTTCTGAAAAAAAAAAGTAGTATGCATATTTCACATAGCTAATAATTTTCTTAATACCGTATTTGTTTACAGTAAAGTATTAAATATATATAGGTAAATAATTCTTTACTGTACACAAATATAGCAATGAACAGAGAATTATCATTGAAATACATACGCTCGAAAAACCATTATGTACCCTATTTTTGACGCAGACGGGTAAAAATAAGAATACAATGGACGACTTACAAATAACTTTTTGATATCAATAACTGATCAATCTTAAAACTCATAAATTCGTTGTCATGTATCAATAAATCGATTTGTATCATATTAGATAAGTAGGTAATTTAAGTGTTGTATTTCTATCGTCACAATTAATATAAAGTCGGGTACAAACAGAAAAAACGGTGAAGCTAACATATGTGTGTTAAGCTAGACATTAACTGCGTCTCAATATATATTTTACATTTCGTTAAATTTAAAAAATATACATGCATAATAAAAAGTTTGAAAAAAATATCTACCATTCCTGAACGTACGAAACAAATGATTTTCCAAGTTCAAACTTAGAACTCGAACTGACCATTGCCCTTTTTTTTTAAAAAAAAATTATTCCCGGCATTTCTCATTAGAAAATGGCGGTCGGCATCTCCACGTCATTGGTGACGCGCGGCCTAACCTAGGCCAACATAGGCGATAGGAAACACAGGTCAATACACCCGGTCAAGGCCCGTGCACTTTCCCGGGACTAGAATTATTCTTGTTTGGCTTTATGCTGGAATTCTAATTAGACATGTACGTTAAACGGCGTACGCGTATTGTTTGAATTTTATTGCGGCTGGTAACTGTTTTGGCGAAGTGAAAGATTTCTCATATACCTATGCCTTAGTATGATGCTGGGTTGTGAGTTGGTAATTTATAAAACTGTTCTTAGGTATCTCGCAAGCTCTTTGTACCGATGTAGAAACAAATTATTTTATCCTCTAGGATAGATAATCTTGTTACTTTTTTTACTTGTGATCAATGTTTTTTGAGACTTTTAGCTCGTTTTTTTTTAACGTAGATAATTACATAAAATGTAGAATTAAAAAAAAAAAGGTTAAAACCTCTTTTATAGATTAATCGTATTTCATTTCAAATTACTCGTAATATTTCGCATAGAAAAACTCCATCTACTTTTTTTAATTTTATTTTCTTCCTAAGGCTTATGTCCAGTCAGTGACAAAAGGCTGTATTTTAATGTTGATCATGATGAAATGCCTATTAACGATTTTTTTTAAATGCTACCTTAATATGCTACCTCTACTTCAAATAGAATATATCATTTTTATGTACCTACATAATTATTATGTAGATTAACCTCAAAATAGAAAACCTACTTAATATAAAATTATTTCGTAGTAGGTACATACTACAAAATATATTTAAAAAAAAAGCAATACCATAGTGTTCTGTAACCATAGCCTAAAGTTAAAATAAAACAGAAACATTCTAAATTTAACTTTCTCATAAAACAAATGTCTGGCAGCCCTGATGCGTTAAAACAGTTTCTAAGTCGACTCCAGCGCACTCCTAGTTGCATGTTAACCTAGGTCACTGGCACGGGCTTTCACGACCATTGACGGAAACACCCGACGACGGCCGAACGCTGACGGTCGAATGTCAAACGACGTAAGCTCGTAGTAATATGACTTGATTAACAACTCATTCATAACTAGTCCATACTTTAATACATTTATATTATTTACAATTCATTTTTAATAAACCTAGATCTAATTTCTAATGGACTTTCAGTTGGTGTTTAAGCTCACAAAAAAGTGTCTGATACCAAACTTGACAAAACCTATTACTGACAAACACAATTATTTATTTCTAAATTCTTACATCTCTGAGATAAATCTCACCTAAAATAGGAATCATGATAGTACTCATCTCACAGCTATTTTTACTAGATGGGAATCGAACCCCCGAATAAGGACACCGATAATTCTTTCTAAGATTCAATTAATCCTTCTCTTCAACAGTTTTTCATATTCCACTGTTGGACAAAGGTCCTTAGAAGGGGAATAGAAAATTAACAATTAGAAATCTTTGCTATGAAAAAAAAAAACACACTGAAGTCCAAAAAGTTCAAGTTTTTGGGGATATATGAGGCGGCTTTCCCCGAGCCGAATCAAACTCCGGTTAGCGTTGCACGGCGTGTATTGATGGTAACAGTAGCAGGTATGTACAGTATTTACACAAAGTGGTCACGTACAAGTGACTCTATAATGTTGACGCTAATCTACGAGACGTATGCACAAGTGCTATACAATGAGTTTTAGTATATTCTGGTATTCACAATCGAAAAAGAACCACGGGAAGCGTTGTTGGTTCTATGGCGCCAAAAAGAGCGTCCAAAAGGTAAACTGTCAAAGTCAGATTTTGACAGCTATGTTTTGTGGTGCGTTCGGAAATAGAGTTCTCCGAACGCCACAAGTTCACTAAGGTAGTAAAGCAAACGTCTCGCCATGTTAGATGATAACAAGTTTTATTATTACTAGTTGAGTCCCGTGGTGTTACTCGCGGTTATTGTTGTAAGTCGTGAGTAACGCCGCGGAGCGAAGCTTGTCTAAAAAATTGGCCTGAATTACTCCTTGTGTCATCAACTTTCTGCCAGTGAAAATCCCATCAAAAATAGTCAAGCCATTCCAGAGATTACCCGCTATCCAGAGATTAATCCAAATCGGTAAATCCATTCCAGAGAGTTAACGAAAATATTCCTTCTTCCACTTTCATCTCGCTCTCGGAAATTATTTTGGCCATAGATTGGGTCGGCACCGCCATACTTCCTGCATTGCAGGCAGTCTGGTGGCCCCCACTCTTGGATCTACTCATGCTTACTATCAGGCAGAGTGGAGTCACATTGGTAGGCATCAAATAAAAAAAAATGTTTTAAACCATAAACTACAAGTAACAGCTTACCCTGAAATTACTTTATTACAACTCTCGTATTATTAGGAATATAATATTATATTTTGCGGACAACTTCCCAAACGTTTATGTAATGGACACAAAGAACACCCAGACACAAAACAACAAATTGTAGATCACACAGTGTTTATCCAGGGATCGAAGTCATAACACTCAGTGCAGTACGTACCGGAGCCCGCCAGTCAAAGTTTGCAACGTAAGCAAACGCATGCTTTGAGTGCAAATTTCATTCAAATCGATTTAGCAGTTTTGTAGTACATGGTTACAAAACAAACGTATCCTTGCGTGTATTTAATATTTAGTATGCACGGTCGTGCCTACACAGAAGAGCGTGTGTGGCATTTTGAACACTTCTGAGAAAGAAATGTGATTGGCGAATACCTTTCAAGTAAACATATTTAAAATTCATTCATTCATTATATATATGCTTAAAGCCAAATGGCCTTAGGTGTTGATAAGCATTGACGGCGCGGTCAAACCTAGTTAGGTAATTGTTTATGGCATTATATGTTATGAGCGTTTCCGTAATTCCGAGGGCACGTTAAGCAGTCGGTCCCGGTTGTCATCATAAGATAACAGTCGTGAATCTTAGTTGGAAGTCTTCGGGTGGCTTAATAACATAAAACGGTAGGATAACGAAGCCACAACGTGACTTGTCAGTCCACAACCCGCATTTGACCAGCGCTGGGACGTATGGCCTTAACCTTCTCCTGAAAGGAGACCCGATCCCAGCAGTGGGACATTAAGGGTTGTTTTTGTAACATTACATACATTACATACATACACAGCTATATCTCTAAAGGGATAGGCAAACCGCTTATATACGGACCTTCCCCCCTAGCCAAGATCTATTCTCTTGTGTCATTGGCTAATGTCACTCAGTCACGTGATCAAAATAAAATATTAGCCAATGAAATAAGAGAATAGAGCAATAGAAAACGAAAAATGTTTGTAACTAGGCTAGGGGGGTAGATTCCAAACTAGACAGACCCCGTCTTGTGTATCTACTGTTGTCAAACATACATTTATTTCTAAATACGAGTACATACATTATACATACATACATAAAAATATCTTAATTTTATAAATTCGAAAGTAATGTATATCTGTTACGCTTTCACGCATATACCGATGAACCGATTTATAACCGCCGTTTTCGACAACAATCGTCGGTAATAATCTATAGAAATCTTCATCCTCCGAGCCCTTTCCCAAACTAGACCGGGTCGGTTATCTGTCCATACTAAAACACAGCTGAACTTCCTTTTTTGTTGATGGGCCTTTTTAGGGCCTAACAACCCGTAACGGTTGCCACAGATGTTTGAATAGCAACCAAGACCAACGGCTTAATGTACCCAAGGCAGAGGGTCTCGATATGTCAAAATAATCGCCCATTCATCTATACGATCTATAAAAGTAAATAAAATTGTCAGTATGTTATCACAAAATAACGATTTTTTACATAATCCATATCAAATATACGTAACTTACATAAAAAAAAACAATTCTTTTAAATATTTTCTCTGTCTTTTTGTGTTCAATTTCTGGATCGGCTGGATCGATATTAATGGGACTTTTATTGTCAGATAGCTGATGATAGAAAGAGTAACTTAGAGTAGATTCGCGGGTAACACCACAGGACTCAATAGAAATTAAAAAGCATTTTTTTTTTAAATAAAACTTTTTTGAAAGGTATTCTAGTTATTTAACCTATTAATTTCTACTAAAAAGGGCTATTGAGTTAGGGTTACATTTGACCATAAACTATAACAATTTGCCCCCCTGGTTGCGGGGTGCGGGCGGCAGGGACCCTACCTGGTGAGGTCACAAGTGACCACCAGACAGGTTTTTGTGTCGACTAGGGTTGGAACACGTCTGGGCCGTCAGCTGTTCAACTGTCGATATATCGATAAATAAATTAAATCGTAGATTAGTACATATTATAAGAGAAGAGAAGGGTGAACTGGAATACGAAGGTTGTACTAGTTGTCGGTTTGTACCTAGTTTGTTGTTTGTGTACTAGTTGTATATTTGAGGGCACTGACTTCCGAATAACGATTGCCATAGATGTTCATGAAGGCTCAACGTACTCTCCCAGGCACGGGAGTGATTCACCTCCAAACTTCCAGACTCCGGACTGTTTATAACAATTTCCTGTAAAAAAAACCCAACAACACTTTTTGTTCCAATCCGGGATTTGAACCCAAGACCTCTTGAACAGCAGTCGCATACACTAACCTACGAGACGGTCAAATCAAAGTATCTGCATCCCAAAATTATTTCAAATCGATTCAGCGATTTCGTCGTGAATGTATAACAGAGACACATTCTCATTTATAATATTAATATCGATTATCGATAGTCTACATTATTGCACATCACTAGCTTACACATGCCGCCGTCCTACAGTTCAGTGCCAAGGCCTCTCCACCCCATGCCCTATAAAATATCAACATTATATACTATTGAGCGTAGCCATCGTCCGCCTAATTGAAAGGGTCTCGCCTTTGAATTCAAATTGTTTTTATAGCTTTGATAAGATATGAAATACAAAGTAATGTTATAAATAAATGTTTGGTGACTTGTTTGTTAATATGACTGCTGAGCCAGAGGGAGTGGGTTCGATTCTCAACCGTGACAAATGAGGACGATCAGTTCTGCTCTGCTTCTATCTTCTGTACTATAAAGAGGTTCAGTTTGTGAGTATGTATATTTGTTGCTTTCACACAAAAACTACTGAATAGCTTTTATCAAAATTCACATAATATAGCTTATGTATCGGAATAGCCTCGTTGGTCTAGTGGTTAGCGTATGCGACTGAAAATCTAAGGTTCAAATCCCGGGTCGGTCAAAAAAGTGTTTTTGGGTTTTTCTCAGGAAATAGCAGCCCGGAGTTTGGAAGTTTGGCGGTGACTCACGCCCGTGTCTCGGAGAGCACGTAAAGCCGTCGGTCCCGGTTGTCATGAACGTCTATGGCAATCGTTATTGGGAAGTCAGTGCCCTCAAATATACTAACAACTAGTTCAATCTTCAAATTTCAGTTCTCCTTTAGGGTTGCGGAGGTCCGATGCCAGTCGCTCCCTGGAAAAACTGAAATTCAAGTAAAACCGGTTGAACTAGCAACCGACCCCAAATAAACTTGGGAATAAAAGCTAGGAATATGATCGGAATAGCACACAGACTACTATTTATGGCCATGACGGATATACACGCGAGTGGATCCACGGGCAAATGTTAGTATTACAGAAATAGTAAGTTTAAACGTATTCAGGCCCCTAACAAGTTGTAACAAGCGTTTGTTTCATATTATATTAACACATGGCGGATGCAGATGGCCCGCCTTATTTGGTAATACTACACGTATTTCTATTTAGTTTTATTGGTTTCCAAAATATAGCTGTTTTGAACTAGGTAAGACTCGCGGCATTGCTTGGGTTATCAAAGTGGCATATGTGCTGTCGTAAATTAGGTATAATATATTTTTGGTTTATCAATACTTTTTAACCGTTCTAATAAATTTTCTTAATTTACAACTGATCTGATTTCGGACATGTTACACACAACGTCACCTAGTCCCAAACTCAGCAGAGCTTGTGTTATGGGCACAAAACAATATAAATACATAAATATACTTTTATTTTTGTAAATACCAGAACACCCAGATTCCGAAACAAATATTTGTGGATCACACAAATATTTAGTCCGATCTGGGAATTGAACCCGAGACCTCTTGATTAGCAGCCGCATACACTAACCACTAGGCCAACAAGGCAGTAAATGATGCAGAAACACCTCATTAATCCGCCATAGTGCATCACCATGCTGAATAAAATTGTCTGCATTCACAATGAATATGGTGACTTAGATTCTACTCAAGCTTTCTATCAGGCAGAGTATGGTCACTTTGACCAGCTCTATACGTAAAAAAAAGGAAAAGGCAGCAACATGGGAATAGAACTTATAACCTCTGCTTTATCAGGAAACATCCCTAACCACTATGCCAATAGGGCGTTCGCAATAAACTCTTATATCGTTTATAGCCAAGTGGCCTTAGGTGATTGGAGGCAATCGTCCAGGGTAAGCAACGACGTCGCGGTCAGTATTTAGATGGGTGACCGTTTGTGGCGTGATATGTTATGAGCGTTTCCTTGATCACACTAAGCAGTCGGTCCCGGGTGTTATCATAAGATAACAGACGTAAAGTTTTGTTGGAGACCTTCGGGCGGCTTATAATAATTTAGCGGTAAGTGTCTTACAAGTCCCCAAACTGCATGCACTGCATTCGGCCAGCGGGGTACGTATGGCCTTAACCCTTTCCTGGGAGGAGAGCCGAGCGTAGCGAACATTATTGAGTTGTTGTTTTTTTTTTTAATAAACTCTTTAAAAAGACATACAAGGAACTTTAATACATATTTTAGAACACTTATGAACTCTTCACTTAAACAAAAACCTTTTTTTGTATCTCGTGTTGTTATTAAATAGTTGTAACTTCAGATTAAGCTGTTACAACAAAGGACTCGGTAAGGGGCCCTTTTGATAGTCGGATAGAGGTGGACTCAAACCGGAATTAACCGAAATAAAAAAAATACTGAATAGGTATTGAAGTTTAATGTATTGTTTAGTCGTTTAACTTGGTATAAATTTTAGTTTTAATTTAATTTTATTAATAGAAAGACTGATTTTAGGGAAAGGTGTATAATATCGACCGCGTTTAATCTCAATTATTGCAGTAAAAAGTAGCCTATGTGTTATTCTAATATATAAGCTATATGACTGTAAAGTTTAATCCACATCCGTTCAGTAGCTTTTGCGTAAAGGTCTACAAACATACTCACAGAATTTCGCGTTTATAATATTAGTAAGGATATCAAAAATAAGCGTAAGCGCTGAGCCGATGTCAATTTTTGGCATTTAAATACTTTAGATAGAACACGTACAAAGCTAATTCTATAATAAGAGTAAATAGGGAATGTAAAATAGTTCAGTTTTGCGTGAAATCATGAGTAGAATCCAGGAGTAGGGGCCACCATCCTCAGTGTGAATGCTGACAATGCATATGGTGACCCACACTATGGCGGCCTAGTGTAATGGTACTGCATCATCATCATCATCGGCCTCAGGTCTGACACACACCAACAAATTACGACAGCACGCTCAGTCAATTTGCAGTTTTTTTTTTAATTTAATTTATTTTCAAGACATTTCATGGTATAGATGTTAAACTTCTGAATCGTTTGAAATATTATAGAAATACAAGATCTTTGTACTGCATTCGAAGCAGAGTTTAAATCTCATAATATTTATGTTGGATATTACATATTTTGTGAAACATTTTTGTGTGTGTTAAGTGTTTTCTGTGTGATACGTCAAAAAATCAAGGCATAATTAATACAAACATTTAAAATGTCGTCATAAACGCTTCAATATCAAAAACATTTCAGTTTATTAAACCATTGATATAAAAAACAATAACGTAAAATAAACAGACATTTAAATATTTCTCAAATAAAATAATAGAAAAGATATATAATAAATATACTTTTATCTCAAAATAAAGTCTAAAACTCAGTAAAATAAAAAGGACCCAGAAATATTACGCTTAACCCTTCACAGCAGTGGTAGAAACCAGTTCCAACAAAAACTAGATAATAAAAATATTCCCAATCGCCCATTCGGTCTACAGGGCAGGCCTATTAGCGTCTCCGGGTTAAATTATGTTTTGTGGACGTTTACCAGTTCAACACGCTTATACTTTTGAATTTCGAATGGGATCGAATGGGAATGGTTAATCGATTTTCCAGCTGTAGTATCGATTCGAGTATTTAGTCTATGTTACTTAGAGTGGAATACTTTAATTTGAATATGAGTTTTTGGGTTAGACAATGATAGTGTTAGAACGACTCGTAAGTTGATCTCGTAATAAGTTATAAAAGATCTTCATACGTTATGCGACAAAATAAATAACACAAAACATACTTACATTAAAAGTGAAATGTGAAAATAAATTGTAAATCAAAGGTAATTAATATTTGGTAACACTAAACATTCTGAAATGATGAAGATGTTTACATTTATAGATTTTTTTTAGTTTTTAATGAAGCCTGCACTTTTCACAGACATATTTTGATCAGATTTCGTCTTCAAACTTCTTTTAAAGTATAGGTTCATCAAAAATAATTCCTCCCGGGTTTGAGTCGAATGAAAAACCTAGAAGAAACTGATTCTTGCGATAAGATAGACTTGTAAACACACTTATCACCATTTCGCATTAAAAATAAAAATTGTAAAGAAACTTATACACTAACTGGGAGCCCGCAAAGATAGTATCTAGAAAAGAAATTAATAAAATTCCATTCCCCATGGGAATAATAAGACAATAGTGAGAGAAATCCCCACAGTATGCTAATAAGACTTTTAATTAACTACCGTCTAGAATAATCTAAAAGATATCCCTTATTATAAGAGTGTTAAAGTCAATTATTGTTTAAAGAAATATATGAAAAGAAAATACGGAATGCATTTCGATAAATATGCTTTTAGTATTTACGCTATCTTGTGTAGTCTGATTGAGATAGTTACACTTTTATTGCCTTTAAAAACCTGCTACTTAAAAGTAAACTTTGATTTAATTATAAATTATTATTAAACTGTATGTTTGTCCATCATTAGCCTGGATAGGACTCTTCTATTATATGTAAACTGCATCAGCTTAATTATCTCGTTATTCAGCTTTTGCTCTGCATGGATTTCAAAGTTTTTACTTGTAACTTACACGTTATATACGAGTATAAAGTATACCCAGAATAATATAAAAAAGTAAAGTAGGCCAAAACCTCCTTTCTAAAGAGAGGCCTATGTCCAGCAGTGGACTGTTGAGGCTGTTGATGATGATGATGATATATAATTAAACAGTAACACTAATAGGAAAGGAATTCACGTGCTCCCAAGATTACCAACCTCTAGATCAACGAATAAAATATTTAAATGGAACCCTACCACAAAAAACTATAATCTAAACGTGTGGAGCTAAGGGGCGGGGCTTATCTAAAATAACAGTGATTATTTTTACCCCCGAACAAATATACATCTATCATTTTAACACCTAACCAAATCTTTTGACAGTTGGCGTATGAACTGTCAATTTATGTCACTTCTACTGTCAGCTGTCAAGTCATATCGAGTACGCGAGTGTTGAAAGGTTAGTTGTAAAAATAATTAGTAAGACCTATTTTACACATGTCGACGTGTCAACATAGTAATCATTAGCTGTCGGCGTGTTATCAATGATGATAGGGTGGTGAGTGACATCACCACTGATGAGTGTTGTAAATGGGACTTTTTAGAGTTTTTTTTATTTACTGCAGATACTGCAAAAGGATTTTTTTAATAAAAAGCTTAAAAAAGTTTGTGTATGTAATGTAAAAGATTTGTGACTGTCATGTTGGTGTAGCGGTTAATGAATGCGATTGTCGTCAATAGATCTCAGGTTCGATTCGGGTGGGGCCAAAAAGTGTTATTGAGTTTTCTATTATGCTTAATGACATTTTTGTGTTTGGAAGTCGGGTCCTGCAGCTGATCTTTAATCGGTCGTGGCAGATAGCTGTCCCATCTGATTGCGGGAGTGAAGGAATAGAAAGTGCACCAATGTTTGCGCATACACTTTTGAAATGTCTTCTGAGCAGTTGGCTGGTCTCTTCAAGTCTCTTGTGATTGGAGTGCATCATAAGCGAGATAGAACCTCTGAAAGGGCTAAGCTTGTGAGTCTGAAAAAGTAATTCAAGTATAAGTTTTTTAAAGATCGATCTTTCCTGATCGTGAAATTGATTTATGAACCAAAAACGTAGCACCGTCAAAGTTGGCGAGTTCTTTGAATATTTAAAACATTTGATTGCAAACGCTTTTTTGTCAGTGCAAAAACTTATTCGAATGTTAGTGTCGTCAAGTTTTGTTACTTCAAAAGGAATGTTATCTGACCTACTTAGAACGAAAAAGTACTAGAAACTAAGTATCTCAAGTACTAGGAACTACAAGCAGCTCGCCTAATTAGTAGTTGGTAGACGTTCATTAAAATACCTAAGTATTTTGTTACAGTGTAAGAAGGTTTTTTCTACAGAACAGACATTTCTTTGCGATACGATTTCTAGTCAAGTGATTGCTGTTATAATCTCCTTCAGCCCATTTCGCAATTTTATCTGGAATCGGTGTTATTTTTTCTATTGCAAAAGGAATTTGACGGGATACTTTTATGAATAGTGTGACGTCAACAATGTTTAGGAATTTAGATACCTTATATATCTCTAGTTAAGCATTATCCGTACCCTAATTGCATCCTATTTTCTTTCTTCTTTGCAATTAGGTTAAAGGAAATAAATACCTATAAAATTGGTAAATGATGTATGTGATATTTCAAAAGTTAAAAAATGATCATTTCAACTTTAACAAAGGTATTTTACCGAACTAAAAAATGTAGTTCATAGCGTCCGATACTAGATCTTTATAAACCCTTTGTTATCTATTAATACTAATAATATTACTGTCCTTAAAAAATATTTACATGACTCCGTGCCCTAATAATTTTAAAGAAAAAACCACTAAATATGAGAATTGTTAAGTATTTTATGTATTTCTGTGCTCCATAGGTAATTATTTAAAATTTAAAAGGGATCTTATCACGTATGCTATAAACAGTTCAAATAATTTTCTGTCTTCATAAAACACATGTTTATCAAGTTATTCCGAACTAAATAACATTTATTTAAGAGTTATCTCAGAATCTTCATATAAACGTCCAACAACACATCCTAAGTTTGAAGTGCCTAACACAAGAAATTCAAACAAGTTTGCCCAAAACGGGTAGCTGGCTCAACATCGGTATTTGTTCCCCGAGATTCCACTTAACAAACGACAAACAAAGAAAACCCTTCAGAACGATTTGGAAAGTGAGAAAAAAGATGGCTGCAAGAACAAAAAGAATAAAAATGTTTATGTTTTGCAGTTTAAAATACGTCATTACGTATTCCTACCACGAACGTTCAGCAATAGTAATAATAGCTAGATGGGGTTGACTTAGGGTTGTCTATGGTTTTAAAAATGGCGGACGAATATTTTTGAAGTTTGCTGTCAAATATTTTTTGCCGCTTTTGAATAAAATTTATTGTTGATTTATTTTATTCACTTAGTGATGGAAAAAAATTCCATAGTTGCGTTTTAATGTCCCTATCGTAAGAATGTTTAATATATTTTGGAATTGTGTGCTATTTTTGGTATTTTCAGCCAGAACTGAAAATATTGCAATAAACTTGATGTTTTCAAGGTGACTTTCTTGTTAATCAACTTTCTTGAAGTAAATTATGATAAATATACATTTATAATTCATATTTTTATGGGAAACAAGACAAAAACTCCCATGCAATATGTAAATTACTTTAAAGTTTTTAACGTTATTTGTGATAAGGAACGAAACATGCTATTAAATTATTCAATAAGGACTCTTTAATAATGGCTCAAACTTTTAATGCGAATTACCTACATCGACAAGTGTCAACCCTAAATTACATCACGAATAATATTTATTTAACACAGAAAAGTAGAATAACGATGTACCTATTAAAATGCCAGACGTACATTAATGCCAGTACCTACAGTCAATTAACAATAATAAGCTTACACGAGCTTAACAAAAAGTGGACACCCCTAGTGATCCAGTTGAGCAAACGACGCGCGCCGTTGCGCCCGCGCAGCTTTCCCATTGGCCGATGCATCTCGCTGCGGCGGGCGTACGAAAGAGACGTATACACGATTTGTCTTTAGTAAGAGTGAGATGGATGAATGCAGTCGGCGGATGCGAGGGTTTCCGATCATTGACTTCTTTCAAGGCCATAGAAGTAACTTTTTTTCGTTGTGTGTCATCGTAACGACTGTAATACTGAACTGGAATGACCTTCAATAATTTCTTTTGAGGTCGTTTTGGGGACAAGTGTTGATGCTATATATAGATTTGGTCTATATATTGATGCATTTGTTAAATAATAATTATAAATGGTGATCATTTATAGCTAATTTGTTACTTTGGAATAATTAGAAGCTTTTTTTATAAGCGTATAACTTAGTTTCTAATGAAGGCCATGCTGAAGTTAGAATATATCGTCGAGAACTAATAAGGGTTATTTAAGTTCAGTTAAGTTAGTATCTTACGCTAGAGCTTAGCGTAGTTTGACTTTCAAACGTACTCGAACTTTAAAAAAAAACTTACTCTGTAGGAATATGTATATCCTGTTTATGGAGGAGATGTACAAACATACATCAAACCAATAGAAAGAACACCCAGACTTAGAACAACAAAATCGTTTTATGCCGGGATTGTACCCAAAAGAAAGCGAGGTGTCTGTTTGAACACTAATATTGTTTTAGTATCCTTGTTTGCCACTTTAGTGGTATATAGTAAAGTTAGTGAATAAATACTAATAATTATTTTCTGTCGAATTCAAAGAATAATAAGATAATATTCCACTTAGGTATGTGTGTTATCTACACAAATAAATAAAATTGGAGTCTGTATGTAATATCAAATCATCAGTTTTTCTAAGTGCATGTGATTGTTAACGAGATATAAGTTTATAGATCTATGGAAAACAAGATGTTACGTTTGTTTGACAAACGTAGTGTAGGATGCCCAAAGACCAGGTGGAGTGACGATTTGCGCAAGATGGCTGACAGGAGCTAAATGCGAGAAGTCCAAAATCGATCAAAGTGGTGTGCAAGAGGCATATGTCCAGCAGTGGACTGAGGTGGGCTGAAGATGATGATGATGGTTGTTGTACAATCCCTACTAATATTATAAATGCGAAAGTAACTCTGTCTGTCTGTCTGTTACGCTTTCACGCCTAAACCGCTGAACCGATTTTGATGAAATTTGGTATGACTATAGAACTGAACTTGGGAAAAGACATAGGCTACTTTTTACGGTGATAACCGACATAAACGCGGGCGGAGCCGCGGGCGAAAGCTAGTAGAATTATAAATGCATTAAACCTGATATTCAATTTATGGCACAAAGCCCCCATCATCCATTTAGGGACCCCTCAGTAATTCATAGGGTTAAAAATGTTTGGTCCCATTAACGAACAAATAAGTTGTTTATTAAGAAACTAGTTGATTCCTGTGGTTTTTGTAACCAGTGGTTATTGGTGGTTAGTCCAAAAAAGTAACTCCTTATATCATAAGCTATCTGCTCGTAAAAGTCCCGTCAAAATTGATCCAGTTGTTCTAGCGATTAGCCGGAACAAACAAACAGACAGAATATATATCTGTACGTTAGAGGTATACAACATTAAGAGGCTAAAGTCAAATTTTACAGGAGAGGCAAAAATGCGCGAAGTAAAATTTTGAATGTAATTTTGAGTAAGTTATAAAGACAGAGTAATTAACTTAGCTGTATTTTTTATAATAAATAGAGGGAAGTATCATGAATTATACATAATTACGATAAATATATCTATCATCTAATAAACCATGTTATTATTAGTGCAATTAATGTTATACATAATTGTATATCTCTTTTCATAGGCGACGTAGGACTAAATGCTTTATACCATTTTGTAGAACTGGTTCTTGCGATTTTAATGGTGAAATAAACGTAATTTCGACAAAATGAGGAGTTAAGTCTACTTCTGAGGTACAGATTTATTTGTGTAGATAAATAAATAGCTAGTCCACAACTATGTCGGTTATCACGATAATAGTATAATTTGTTCGTCTCCAATGTACAATCTACCTCTATACTGAAATTCATTAGAATCAGCCTCCCCTAGCCAAAAAGCAAACGTTTTACGTTATCTATTCTATTTTCTTGTTTCATTGGCTAATGTCACTCAGTCAGATGATCAAAATAAAATATTAGCCAATGTAGCAAGAGAATAGAGAATGGAATAGATAACTTTTTTATTTTAGGTTTTTTTTTGGACATCTGACACACAACGCCATCTAGTCCCAAGCTAAGTACAGCTTGTACTATGGCTGCTAGAAGTTGTCTAGCACCCATAGTACAAGCTGCCCATGATATAAATACATAAACAATACTTTTCTTTTGTATATATATACATAATGAAAACACCCAAACATTTGCGGATTACACAAACATTTGGTCCGACCCGAGAATCGAACCCGAAACCTCTTGATCAGTAGTCGCATACGTTAACCACTGCGTCAAAGAGGCAGAGAGATAAACAGATACTTTCGAATTATAATATTTATATCAACATGCATCTGTAGTAAACGTGTACAAAAACCTTACACTTATCGCTCTGCACACCAACTTTACCAACAGAGTTACCTTCACACATTGTCACGTCCCCGACCTACCCCAATTCCGGTCGTACCGAAATAGATAAGTACTGTAAACATCACACGCCGTGGATGCGAGACAACTTCGAGGTAGGTCAGTACACATTTATCTATGTAAGGAATTTATTAAGATTACTAGCTTCAGCCCGCGGCTTTGCCCCGTGTAAGTCCATCATAAAACAATAAACAAACAATGGCTAGGGGGGCTGTTCTGTTCTATTCTATGATTATAAACGTTCCTTAAAATTGTTACTTTTAAATATTAAAATCAAAATTCATTTTATCCGTAGATTCTGACGGAATAAAAATACAGGTGGGAAAGATCTGTCTATCCTTTTTTTTTATTTAGGTAAGGGGGTCAAAACTAGTAAAAAAGTTTTATATAATAATCAATTAATTTTTATTAAATTTAATAATTTTTATTTTGTTATGTACAAGAATTTCTTGTCAGCAAATCTCAAGCCCGACCCGGGAATCGAACCCGGCAGTCGTATATTCAAACCGCTATATCAACGAGGTACGTTATACCAACGATATACTACTAATATTATAAACGCGAAAGTTTGTATGTATGTGTGTATGTTGCTCTTTCACGCAAAAACTACTGAATGAATTTGGATGAAACTTCACAATAATGTAGCTTACATATCAGAATAACACATTAGCTACTTTTTACTACAATAATCAAGATAAACGCGGGCGGAGCCGCGGGCGAAAGCTGGTCTTAAATAAAAAGTATCAAATCCGTCCCACCCTTTGTATGAAAATACTTAAAATATTTTTGGACATCTTACACAACGTCATCTAGTCCCAAATAAGCAGAGCTTGTGTTATGGGTACTAAACAACTGATATAAATACATAAACGTACTTTTTTTGTAAATACATACATATTATACATAGAAAACACCCAGACTCCGAAACAAATATTTGTGGATCACACAAATATTTGGTCTGACCCGGGAATCGAACCCGAGACCTCTTGATCAGCATCCGCATACGCCAACCATTAGACCAACAAGGCAGTCAAACTTATATTTTCATACAAGGGGTGGAAGGGAGGCATGATCGACCTCCTCTCCTAAATCGGCTTACGTAACTGACAAATGAATGACCCCATACTTACGTCTTCATCTATTCATGTAAGTACCTTTAAACATATTAATATTTTAGATAAATATCATAATGACTATCCAACATGGCGTCAAAGTTTAAAAATTCCATTGTACCCTTATAATATAAACATGGACCACGTGAAACCATTACGTAAGCCAGCCAATCTAATATCTAATTATTATAATATCCTTTGTCGTACGTATTATCAAATATAACATATTCAATGGTATTATATTGATATTTCGAAACATTCCAATAATTGACACATTCTTGGGAAATATAGTCAGCCTTTATTAATGAAAATAACTACGAAGAGATAGATCTTCAAATGACAGCCTGCGTGCTGTCGTATTCACGCAAAAACAACTGAACGGATTTGGATGAAACTCTACATTAATATAGCTTATATATCAGAATAACACATAGGCTACTTTTAGTAGGATTTGTTTCAAGTTTTCCTTCTTTATGCAGTGATATTGTCCTGCCAGTTCGCTCCCTTAGTCGACTTTTGCAACACCCACAAGATATTTAGGCGGATGAGATGGCTCTATTACCGAATGAATATGACATCAAAAAACATCAAATACAATTAAATTAAAAACTTTCTTCTTATAACTGATATAAAACGGTCCGTCCATTTTGAAGCTGTGTGTTCAGACGAACAAGTACTTCAGTATAACTCTTCAATAACAGTTTAAAAAAATACAGTTATTATTATGAACACAATATTAAATCGAACAGAATAAAAGCAAATAACAATACCATCTAAAAATCTAATACGCAAGAATGAACTTTGAGACACTGAACTTAAGTATCAATATGCTAAATCCTCAAGTCCTATGACCCCGCCGGTGCGCCCACGCACAAATTATGTTGATTCATAGTGAGAAATGTTTTCTGTAACGGCAGCAGTACATTTTTATCTTATTGATATTTAATATTACCATAGGTCTCAAGTGACCAAGTAAACCATGCTTACTTGAGCCTTAACTGCCTACGTAAGTGAGTTGAAATTTGAGTACCTGGGTCAGGTAAAAAATTGATAAAATGACCCCCTGTCTTGGACACCATCGGTTATGGGAACCTTAATATAACTTTCGATAGCTTTCGAATTCAAGAGAAGTTAAAATATTTTTGTTTACATCACCAAGTCACCACTTATCTAGCCCTCTTTTGTAATCTTAATAATCATATTATTAGAGATCCTGACAACTTAGTCAAAAGTCAAAATTGCCATGTGATAAATATGTGAAATTAATATTATTAGTATTATTACTATTAGAAAATATTAGATATTATTAATATTACACGTTACTATTAGATGCTATCAAGATCAATTGTGAAATATAAAATACCTTGTGTACTTTGATTATAAAATCAACCACTAATTCATTTTAAAATACACAAGTGTATTTTAAAATGAATTAGTGGTTTTCGAGGCAACATGATGCTCACATCCTCTATTAAAACTTTTTCAGTAAAATCCGTTACATGTGCCTGCCTGCTTCTATTAAAAAAAAAACATATGAATTGCGCTACGGTTTCATATCTTATCATAGTTAGGTATTTTATAGATATTTTTACAGAATTCAGATTAATTTAAATTCATGACTTTTCAGGTAGCAAATATTTGAAAACAGAAGAAATTGAAACGTACAAAAGGCGCCATTCTAGACTGTATCAGGACGGAGAACTTTCAAACAGATCTTCAAATTAATTAATAAGAATGAAACCACCCTATTTTAAAATTATCAAGTAAGTATTAAAATGCATTATTAAAATTATACGCTATCCACGATTAGCTACTAAAGCAATAACCTACAAATTAAAACCAACAAAAATCTATTGGACCTTTCTCCAATTAATTTAGCAAAACGCTCAACAACTCCACTTAAGTGCTATCTTCATTAGCAAGCTATTGAAATTGAATTAGCTAATACTTAGAATAAAAGAGTGCATACAATTCAGCCATTATTTAAAACCCCATATAGCCAGAAAAGGTTCATGAATACAAACGAATGCAAGATGGCGGGCTGCTCGCGCGCTTTTGCGTGTTCCTTTTTAAAATTCAAATAGGCGGCCCTTGTGAAGGGGTGAACGGATCGTATTCCACTTAGGAACACTGTGTCTAATTTGATCGCAGCTGTAAAACGAATAAATAATTTTGTGTTGGGAATTTGACACTGTACAAAAAGTGTAGGTACAAGGAGCATTTCTTTCAATTAGGTACCTATTAGATTTTTTTAATTTTAAAAACTTGACACAATGCACATGTAGTAAACAAGTACATAGTAAGATGATCAAACTCTTTTGAGTTGATTCAAATAATTTTAACAAAAAGGAACCGACTTCAATGAAAAACTATTCCGAGTACCCAAATCGCGACATTGTGCCTATGATATTTGAGGAGTTCCCTCGATTTCCTTGGGATCCCATCATCAGATCCCGATATGGTGACGATGGGACCACCTGTAAGCTACACCCATTCCGATGCAAAAAGAATTTTTGAAATCGGTTCATAAATGACGAAATTATCGCTGAACATACATAAAAAAAAAAAAAAAAAAAAAAAAAAGATTCCGACGAATTGAGAACCTCCTCCTTTTTTTGAAGTCGGTTAATAAGGAACGGAACAATTTATCTACCATCTTGAATTATTGATCCATCTTCTACGAGTAGTACAGATTACCTTATTAAGTAATGTTAGTCTAGCTGTTAGCGGCTGCCGATCGCGAGGTCTCGTGTTCGAATCCTGGGCCGGGTCAAAGTGTTGTTAGGTTTATCTTGTAAGAAAGTCTTAATAACAGTCTGGAGTATGAAAATTGGCGGTGTATCAAACCCGAACCCCGAAGACCACGTTAAGCCGTTGGTACCAGTTGTCATGAACATATGTGGTAATCGATATTGGGAAGTCAGTGCCGTCAAATATACTACTACTACTTACTAGTACTAACTAACGACTAGTACAACGTTCGAATTCATTTCGCCCTGAGGTTGAGAAGGTCTGATGCCAGCCGCTCCGTAAATAACTTATATTCAGGTAAATCCGTTTGAACTACAAGCCGACCGAATAGTATTGGGAATAAGAGAAGCTAGGAAGATGACTTTTTAAGTATATTATTAAACTAGATACTAATAAAACCCTTTTCAATATTTAACTATCAATATTTGTATTTAAAACTGTTCCTTTACTGACCGACTGACAGGCAACGCACAGCCAAAAGGGCGCAGGAAGCTGAAAATTGGCATGTGTATTCCTAAGAGCATAGGCGAGCACTAAGAGAGGAATTTTGAAGGGGATGAAAAAGACAAAGTTATACATCAGAATAAAACGTAGGCGAAGCCGCGGGCAAAAGCTATTCTCTAAATTTTTCTTTTACTTTTTAACGATCAAATATCAGAATAATGATAAAATTACCTTTCTTTTTGCAGTTATCAAGTGTGATAGTCTGTGCAGCCAGGCGTGTTGCCAGCGGACAAAATAATGTGTTCACAGAAAGTGCACACCAATGCGGGGTATCGATGTTGTAAACTAATTGAAGATCGACGATTAGATAATTGGAGACCGCGTCTCGGTAAACGTAGTGTAGGACGCCCACAGGCGAGGTGAAGTGACGACCTGCGTAAGATGGCTGGCAGGAGCTGGATGCGAGAAGCCCAAAATCGATCACAGTGGTGTGCAATGGGAGAGGCCTATGTCCAGCAGTGGACTGCGATAGGCTGATGATGATGATGATGATGATTAGATAATTTATATTAATTTAAGTATTTAAATTTATAATTAAATTTTTAAATAACTATTTCCAAAATGAAAATCTATACAAATAAATAGAATTGAAATGTCACACGAAGTGTCATAGTTTTTCACTAATACATAAGAAAGTATGTTGTTTTTATTTTTGTCTGTCTGTTTGTTACGGCTAATACCTGGAACGGACTTCACTGGCAGATAGAGGTTCTAAATTTTAGCAGGAACATACAGACATTTTTTTTTTAAATATGTTTTTTTTATACCTTCGTATATTATGTATTTAGTAAAACGTTATTATTTTAAAATCACAAATCAAAAAATCTATTTTATTAATTTGTATAGATTTATTCTTACTATACTTCAATAATCGGCTCTAATAATAATATCATCATCCACAAATGAAGAACAAAAGAGAACAACAGAAGATCCAAGAATACAAACTGTTCAAAGAAGCACATCAAGAATCTGGTTCATTTCTAGAAACTTCTAGAAGTTCTCCAGACGTAGCTGGGCTTGGTAACTCCACCACCGTTGGCGGTGCTGATGCGCCAACGGGGGCGAAGTTCCTACTCCTAGTTGCGAGGTTCTACATACCGAAGTCTGAAGACGGAAGATTTCTTTTCTTATTATTTCTTTGTATTGTATTGTGTATTCTGATATAATGTTTATTCATCACCATCATATCACGGTGGTGCAGTGTTAACGTATGTGACTGGTGTGCGGAGTTTTCGGGTTCGATTCCCTTAGTCGCCTTTTACGACACCCGCGGGATGAATAGGGGTGGTGACACTCTGTATTCTTGTAAATGTATGTTTATAAAAAATAAATCTGTACGTTAGAGGTATACAACATTAAGTATTTAAAGTCAAATTATACAGGAGGCAAAAATACGCTCAGTGAAATTTTGAATGTAATTTTTAAAAAGTTATAATAAAGACAGAGTAATTAACTTAGCTGTATTTTTTATAATAAATAGAGGGAAGTAACATGAATTACACATAATTACGATAAATCTATCTATTATTTAACATCATTTAAGATCCTATACCCTGTTAATATTTGTATCTCTCTTCTGTAAATATTTGTGCATTGAATATCTCTTTTCATAGGCGACGTAGGACTAAATGCTTTATACCATTTTGTAGAACTGGTTCTTGGGATTTTAATGGTGTAACAATAGTAACTCCACATTATGTCGAAATTACGTTACGACATAATGTGGAGTTTTTATTGTATACCTCTGAGGTACAGAAATAAGTGTTTATTCTATCAACCAATCTAGGTTATTTTATACAAGCTCTGTTTAGTTAGTAACTAGATGGCTTGTGTCAGATGTTTTATTCTCATCAATTATAAGTTATGTACATTATATAATAAATATAAATCTGAATGAGATTTATACAATGTATGTTTTTTTATTCAATATAATATTCTTATATGTGAAAGAGAAATTATCTGAATTAAATAGATATATCTACTTATGTTTTTTTTTTTTTTTTTTTTTTTAATAATAATAATAATAATAATATTTTATTTCATTGACCAATTATAATCATACATATGTTACAGTATAGGACATTTAATATAAAAATATTTCTTAAGGTATTAAATAGGCTAAATTATACATTAGCGTAAAATTAACGAAATCTATTAAATTATACATGCTTACATTAGTAAAATTTTTATATTAAGCTCAAAAATTAAAAAGCTGCTTGCCTGAGCTAGGGTAAACCTGTGTTTCAGGCGATCGCTTGACTCAGAATTGAGCTGTTAGTTCTATGTTACTAATTTATACAAGAATTAAAATATAAAAGTTATCAATTAAAAAATAAAAATTAAGTACTACAAATGTGTCTACCAAAAAAGCGAATGATAATGGCTGATTCAGACTACTTAAATGTTTCTAAAATGTTTTCTGTGTCTGTATAGTTTAATTTACCTATATAGGCTGTTAGTGTCATCTTGCAATTTTTATTGTTTAGGCTGTAAATGTTTAGTACCCTATTAATTCTGTTGTACAATAGTGGTCCTAAGAATAAATAAAATCTATGAATGAATCTATGACTAGTTTGAGGCCTGGTACATACTATGTCCTTTCTTCTCTTATCCAACGGTCTGAAATTACTATAGGAAAGTTCAGAATGCTGTTTTAAAATTGTGTGCAGAATAAATAACTGTCGAACTGTTAGTACATCACACGCCATGTAGAGCTGGTGTGTGGGAAAGATGAATGGGCGGGATGTTGCTACCTTGAGCACGGCTCTTTGGGCTCGTTCTAGAGGCAATAATATTGTCTTGGCCGCACCTCCCCATGATGATATACAATAAGTAAGTATAGTTTGACATAACGTTAAATACACTTGCTTTATTAATGTGTTATCTGCTACATTACGAAGATACTTAAATATATATATTAATTTCCTTGTTCTTGTGCATAATAAATCAATGTGTTTGCGAAAATTCAAATTTTTGTCAAGAATGACACCTAAGTACTTCACGTCATTGCTATTTGCTAACGCGGGGCACTCACATGCACAATCAGTGAATGTTTTGCAGTTATGTGCATATATATTTAGATTACTAATAGGATTATTTGAACCTCTCATTGAGAATATAATGTATTTTGTTTTTTCTATATTTAGGGTTAGTAGGTTTTTATGAAGCCAGTTAGTCACTATGTTAAAGCCCCTCTGAGCGATTTGAAAAACTTCAGTGCGAGATTTCGCAGTAAATATTAGAGCTGTGTCATCCGCGTAAGATACTATGAGACCATTAGGTATCTTTAGGCTACAGAGATCATTTATATACACCAGAAACAAAGTACAGCCCAAGGTACTACCCTGGGGAAAACCATAACCAGTGTTCCTGACTTCAGAACTTATGAAAGAGCCAATTTTCACACACTGAGTGCGATCAGTGAGGTAGTCCGAAAATAAACGAAGTTGCGTTCCCCTTATTCCAAGCATTTCAAGCTTGTGTAATAGTATGCTACAAGATATACTATCGAAAGCCTTGGCAAGGTCCAGGAAAACCCCGATTGTGTGCATTCCCTCATCCAGGTTACTAGCTATATGATTAGTTAAGTGATGTACTGCTTGATCAGTTGATCTTTTTTGCCTAAAGCCGTATTGGTTTTGTGAAAGCAAGTGGTTGTCCTCGAGATATTTAATTAATCTGTTGTTTATTATTTTCTCCAAAATTTTTGACAGGCCCGATAATACTGAGATGGGTCTATAATTATTGAAACATGTTTTGTCTCCTGACTTGAATACAGGTGTTACTACTGCTTTTTTAAGCGAGCTGGGGAATACACCTTTCTCCAAACACAATTGGAATATATAAGTTAATGGGGGAGCAAGTAAATGTCTGAATTTTTTTAGTATTGTGTTAGAAATGTTATCCCATCCCACAGCACAATTATGTTTTAATCCGGACATGGTGCTCAATACTTCATTGATGTCGGTATTTAGCAAGACAAAAGAGTTAATTTTTGATGTAGGCATAAATATGTTTGATTTGGCGGGGTTTTTTGTACTTGTCTGTAAGAGTTTTTCTGCGAGGGTTTTGCCCATGTTTGCAAAATGATAGTTGATTTTTTTCGCTGCCTCAGACGGGTTTCTATAGCTGTGTAACAAGTCCAAAGGCGGTTCAGGATGTTTTGACTGGAATGTGTTATTTTTAATAAATTTCCAGACAAGCTTACTATCTTTACCAGCTTTTTGCAATTCACTTTTTTCGTGTTCAATTTTTAATTTTCTTAAAAGGTTGTTGCAGAAATTCCTGTACCTTTTATAAGATATCGATAGAATTATATTTTCAGGCTCTAATCTAGATTTACGGTGAAGCTTGTCTCGGTGTCTAATGCAGCGAACGAGGCCAGGTGTAATCCATGGTTTTATATTTCGATATTTTCTAGATAGTTTTATTGTGTCAGTATTTTTAGAAATTACATTTTGTAATGAATCAATAAAGTAGTCTAATGCAACACTTGCGTCGTCTGCATTATAAACAGGGTCAAAACAAATACTGTTTATGTCATTCTCAAGGCTTTTCATGTTGACTTTAGTATAGCTGCGCATGCAATTTTTTCTAGGTAATGTTAATTGAAGTGTTAGTAAGACAGTCTGATGATCTGTAAGTGTAGAATTAGTTACTAATGTGAGGGAGGGATTTTTTGTTTTTATGATAAAATGATCTAAGCAAGAGCCACTTTGATGGGTAGGATGACAGTGTGCAGGTAAAAGTCCATGGAATGAACAAATATTTAAATAGCTTTGAGCACTAGTATCAGTGCACCCTGAAGCGATGTTAATGTTGATATCACCGGCTAAAATTATATTATTATAAGAGGAAAGAGTATTCAATTGCACTTCAAGCGATTCTAAAAAGATGTCCACGTTTTGAGAAGGGGGTCTATATATGGCTATAATAACTGTATCAGGATTGATTCTGATAATTAAACAATTACAGCCATTAAAAATTGGTTCCTCTACGGATATATTTAAATTATTTTTTATGTATATTACTAAACCATCGTTCTGGTTCAATATTAAATTAGTCTTATATAGTTTGTAACTATTAAGAGATGGTAATTGGGGCTGCTGATTACTTAACCAACATTCTGTCAGAATGATAATATCACAGTTTACATCAAGAGCACTATACAGTACCTCAAAACCATTCATGTTTTTGTGTATGCTGCGAATGTTTTGATTTATTAGTGTCAGTGATTTTTTTGTATTCTGTACATAATGTTTGCAGTCTTCGACTTCACAATATTTAAACTCAGACACAGAAAAATTATCTAGGTCACAAAGCAACTGATTAGTCATTGTTATATATGTAATGAATTAAAGATTAAAGTAAAAATAAAATAGGTTTTAAGTGCTTATTCTATTGATTAATTTCTAGCGCTCTTAGGCGCCTTCATAGTCTATGGAATTTATATATCTGTCCTCAGCGTATTTCCTGGCTGGGCAACTAGCATCACCAGTTTGGTGATCACTTGTTCGCTTAAACCGTTTGCACGTCGCACAAGTGGGTGCTGCAGCTTTGTTTTTACATTCTTTATAAGTATGTCCTTGCTCTCCACAGTGGCTACAGACTGGGCTGGTTTCACGACAATATTTAGCCGCATGTCCAAACTGCTGGCAGTTAAAACACCTGGTCACCAGTGTGAAGTCTCTTTCTGGACAAGATGTCCAGTTTATGAAGATCCTTCCATGATTAATGAGTGCTTTTCTAATATTAGCAGATACTTCAAGAATATAGTTACATGTAGAAAGACCCTTCTTACCTGATTTGTGGCTAAGTTTGATGGCTTTGAGACAGGACTCACGAGATACATCGGGGAACATGTCCGCCAAGTTTTGCAGATAAATGTATTCTATTACCTCTGTTTCAGGCAGAGCTGCGGGCACACCTACGACAGTAATTCTTGGATTCCGTTTCGCTGGTTCTTCAAGTTTAAGGCCCGATGAAGCTAATTTTTCTGACTGCTTCAGTTTCTCTATGTCTCCTTTGGATTCAGTACTGATAAGGACGCCTCCATTCCCTACTTTCCTAAGTCCTCGTACGTGCAGTTTTAGTTCCTCCGGGGAAATAATTTTCTGAACTAAAGATTTTGTTTCTTCGCTAGTTCTGGACTTGTCAGTGGGGTAAATAGCGAGAGTACTCATTTTACTCGGGCGTACGAACTTATCAGCACCTTTTTTCACCATGTCGGCGAAAGAGGTTCGTTCTTGTGGACACAATTTTTCTTTAACTTCACTCTTAAATTGATCAATAGAACACGCAACATCCTGGGTCTCCCGTAAATGTTGGATAGTGGCATGTTGAAGGACAGTTTTCTGCTTTAAGGACTGATATAATATGGCCATTTGAGACGTACCTGATCCGATCTTACGGCAGACATTTGTGACACGCATCTTCTGATCCGTGTTCATTTTTCCATCCGCTACTATGCAACAAACTTCACTTAATAGGGCATCAATATTTGACATCCATTTTTGGATATCCGTGGTCGGTATTACCTCGCTGGGTAGATTGTTAGCTTGGCTTAAAGGTGGTTCTTTGACCATTGGCTCTACTGATTGAGGTACAGGCGTTGACGGAGGACTCCTACGTATCAGTTGGCTACGACAGAACGGGCTTGATCCTTGGTTCGACATTGTACCAACACAAGTATAATGTTTGAAATTTGTTTTAGTTCATGTTAAACTATTATTTATAAAATAGAGTCAGTAAAAATGAATCACTTTCGCTCACGACACACTTTGTGTAAACTGCTTACAGTACGAAATAGTCAATAAAATTATTTATTATTATACTTTGTACATGTTGTCCGCTACAAAAAACACGTCTGCTTAGTCAAGCGATATGAACTCATTTTGATTCCGCCACGTCACAAAACTGTTTGGAGAAGAATTAAACCAGCCAAAAAATTGTTCGCGATGTGTGCCGAAGCAATATTAAGGTGCAACAGGACGCCACTTCTAAGGTATTTCTCCCCTAAGTTTTTCAAAGATATTGGGTACACAGATGGTATTCTACCATTCAGCAACTGTTTTTGGGGCACTTTATGCAGAAGCGCTCTGATAGCCGAGTGGTCTGATTGGATATAATTAATGAGGGTAAGCAACGAGGGTACAGATGGGTGCCGGTTTGTGGCATGATAATGTTATGAGCGTCTCCGTGGTCACGTTAAACAGTCGGTCCCGGTTGTTATCAAAAGATAGCAGTCGTGAAGCTCAGTTGGAGGCCTTCGGATGTGTGGCCTTAACCTTCTCCTAAGAGGTGACCCGTGCCCAGCAGTGGGACAGGAGTTTTAACTAAATAAATCGAATTTACTTTGCTCCATCACTATTTTCTTAGAGCGAATGGATACGTCCATTTCTACATCCTTAGAACTAAGCATCATATGTCTTCAGCAGTCTAAATGGTGGACACGCCCTTCTCCTTAGTAAGGTTTTGTCCAATTATGGCCAGACGAGTTTTTAGAGGGCTGGCTTCAAGGTTTAATTCTATTTGCAGTGGTGTTATAGTTGTTCTCAGTAGTTTTCTCCCTTATTCGACCCTATGATACTACGATACCCACGGGCTGAACATGAGCAAAAAAAATTCTAGTTATTGTAAACTAATCCTTAGTAATATTATAAATGCCAAAGTAACTCTGTCTCTCTGTCTGTCCGGCTTTCACGCCAAAACTTTCATCATTCAGATAGCTTAGAACCTGGGAAATGACAAGACTTCTTTTTACCACGATATCCGACATAAACGCGGACGGAGCCGCGGGCGAAAGCTTGTTTAATATATAAAGTAAAACGTATATTGCATGCTCATTTTCAAGAAACTCTACCTGTTAAAATTATTGAATGTCTATAACTGAATTAAATGTGTCGTGATCTTTAGTCTAGGCGATAAATAAAATGTAATCTTCAAATTAAAATCTGTTACTCATGTATGTTATGTACTTGATTCGAACTAAAATAAATATTTTTTTATTACTCCGTGTTATTTTATTAGTCGCTTATCGCCGTCCACTGCTGAACGAAGGTCTCCCCCAAGGAGCGCCTAGCATCCCAAACTATTGGCGTTATTTTATTAAGATCACTAAAAATATTTGCCGCTAATAGCAGCAATCGTTATTGGGAAGTCAGTCTCCTTAAATATACTGACAAATAGTTCAAACTTCGAATTCAGTAGCTCTAAGGGTTGCGGAGGTCCGATGCCAGTCGCTTCGTGTAAAAACTGATATTCAAGTAAAACCGGTTGAACTAGTAGCCAACCCAAAATAGACTTAGTAATATTAAAGGCTAAGAAGATGGTGATGTTTTAAGATCTAGGGAGACAGTCTTCGTATTGCGGAAGAATTTTTTGCAAATATTTCTTGGTATTGACTGCTTGATCAACTACAGAATTATTGAATCCTGAACCGAATGATACTTTTTAATACACTGATTATTGTGGTTTCAACACCCACATGGAACAACACTGTGAGATCCAAAAATGTTGTAATGAGTCTGGATATTCTATTGGTGTTATCGGACATACATGTACTCGTATGTATATATTTTCATTCTTTTTATAACTCTCGCACTTGGATATTCGTTGCTTAAGAGTCGCTGAGGCCACATTTTGGGGAGATGTGACCGCTGCAAAAGACCCGAGACCCATTCCGGTGAGGGCAGGGGGTGTCGATTAAGGCGGGTTGGTGTTCCGCCTTTTACTGGAGTGTCTCTGGTCACTCTTGGATGTACCTTAGTCATAGGGTAGGTAGGGCCGTAGTACTCCAAAAGCCGCTGATGCATTCTTAGAGTTGATCCCAGCCGCCGAGGTAGGTCACCACGGGTTTTAGTGGATCCACGGGGAATTTACAGACATACATGTATGTAGTTTAATTAAAATTTTTTTTTTTTTTTTTTTTTTTATACATAAGCCATCCAAAGTGACTCTACCCTGCCTGATGGAAAGCATGAGCAGAATCCAAGAGTGGGGGCCACCACACTTGCTGCGAATGCAGACAGTAAGTATGGCGGCCCACACTATGGCGGCTTAGTGAGATGCTTTTTCACGCCCCGCTTAAAGGACCCGGGATCATAGTGGGAAGGAAACACGTGAGCTGGTAGTGAGTTCCAGTCTTTGACTGCTCGGCATAGGAAAGAAGAGCCGAACCGTTTTGTTCTGGTGCGTATTTCTTCCACTCTAAAGCGGTGACTTCTGAGTCCAGCACGTGTTGTCCTGTAAAGGAAGGGAGAGGGAGGGATCAGTTGGAAGAGCTCTTCAGAACACTCTCCATGGTAAAGGCGATAGAGGACCGCCATAGAGGCGATGTCTCTCCGTAACTGCAGAGGCTCAAGGAACTCGGTGGTTTCGGGACTATTTATAATGCGGACTGCTCGCCGCTGCAACCGGTCGAGAGCGTCAAGCAAGTACTGCGCAGATCCATCGCAGAGGTGAGAACAATACTCCACGCAGGAACGAACTTGGGTCTTGTAGAGAGCGTTAAAATACCAAAGTTAATATCATCAACAACCCATAACTTCCTACTGCTCAACTCAGGTCTTCTCTCAGGAGAGGGTTAAGTCCATAAATCCCATCGCTGGCCGAGTGCTTGTTGGGGACTGGCAAGACACGTTGTGGCTATGTAATCTTGCGATTGGATGTTCTTTAAGTCGCCCGAAGGCCTTCAACAAAGCATAAAGACTTTTGTCTCATGATAACAATCGGGACCGACTGCTTAATGTGATCTCAGAATCGTGGAAACCGCACCGTCATTACTTACTTGGCTATGAGCATTGTAATAACAAAATCCTAAGATGATTATGATATCTGTTCGTTATTTGTAGAGTAAAGGTTCGAGCACATTATGCCGGGCCGCAGCGTGTCGGGGCGGGTCGCAGCGCAGCGCAAAATGCTAACTTAGCACATTGTGACGGGCCGGGTCGCAGCGCATTGACGGATTTTGAGTAGAGTGTACGGTAAATAAACACGTACGCGCGTGCACACCAATCCGCTTGCTATAGCACACTGTGACAGGGCGCAGCGGGGCGGGGCGGGTCGCATCGCACGGACGCAAATCCGAGTCGCAATAATGCGAGCCGCTGCGGCCCGACACAGTGTGCGATACTTCATACAATTTGTATTGAAGCGATCTGAGCGGATTTTTGCGCTCCGCCCCGGCACGCTGCGGCCCGGCATAATGTGCTCGAACCTTTAGTAGTAAATTTTATTCAGTTCGGTGGCTAGCTATGTCACCGGTCGGGTAAGTCCAGTAGAACGCCGCTAAGCTTTCTGATGTCCTACTTATGTCGCACGTCCCGGGTTAAGGTCCTAAAACAAACCCTTGGTCGGAATCGAACCTGCTAATCCCTACTAATATTATAAATGTGAAAGTAACTCTGTCTGTCTGTCTGTTACGTTTTCACGCCTAAACTGCTAACTGATTTTGATGAAATTTGGTATACCAATAGTTACAGTCTGTGAAAGGACATAGGCTACTTTTTACCGCGATAACCGAGATATACGCGGGCGGAGCCGCGGGCGAAAGCTAGTCATAAATATTTAGCAAGAAGTCTATTATACAACCAGTTCCATTCAAATTCATCTACAGACACACAGACACGATTAAATACTAATCAATATCTGTAACGGAGATTAAATGTCACAAATAGTATCTGATATCTTTAACTGACTATGGTGACGCCAAAAGGAAGGTTTTTAATAAATGAGGTATCAATATACTTGTATGAATGACCTAGAATATTTATTTTTATTAGTACAGCCACGCTGATTTCAGCACGAATAGGCCGCCTCGACCAGGGCAGTACTACCCTCATACAAAAGACCATCCTTATAATGACAGCATTCTTGCTGACGTTGCGTTGGTGAGTGTGACACCGGAGGCCCAATCATTCTGCATCATTCTCTCTGTCATTTTGATGCAGATGGTGACCCCTACTCCTGGATTCTACTCATACTTTCCATCAGGCAGAGTAGAGTCACTTTGGTAGGCTTTTCGTTAGTAGGTCGGGTTTTAGTTAATCTTTTTCTTGTTTTTTCTAAAAAGTCACTTTGCGAACAATATTCAAAGAGCCCATTATTATTATCTATGTTGGAAAAGAGTGTCCATGGAGTTTCTTGTCTGTTCTTCTCCATAGGATCTATGAATTGAAACAGACAATTAGCTTCACGACTGACTACTGACTGACTACTTGACGTTTCAAAAGTGTCTTGAAAAAAGTTATTTGAAATAAAAATGGTTTGGTTTGATTTAGGAGGATGTGATTGTCCAATAACATAGTATATAATAATTGGAGTTTAAACCAAATCGTTTATTCACAAAAACCCCCGAATCGTTACAAAAATATACAAAATAGAACAGAAATCTTGGCACCATTCGTACTTGCACATAACATAAAAGGAATATAAGGGTTGGCGCACACTTGCACACGAGCGATATGGCGATTATATCGATCACATTTCAATTTGAAAAATTGACAGCTAAATTGGCGCCTGTAATATTTTAAATTTTATCTAACTTGGGCTGGGTTTTTATTTTTATCAAAATCAAAGGCAAAATGAGCTTTTAGGGCCACAGCACACTAGCTACTTTTAGCATCGGCGATTTTGCGACTGCATCGCGTTTTAGCGACTTCCTGCGTTCGATCGCGGTATCGGAAACGCGCATTTTAGCGACTGCTCAGATGCCGAATCGATGCTACCGGCATCCGAATGTGTGCGTTCAGCTGCTGTTTCGCGCTTCTAAAAAGCGACTCAATCTCTTGCCGATCGCCTATGCTAAAAGTAGCTAGTGTGCTCTGGCCCTTAGTAGTTTTTAGAAAAACTAGGTCCTTCAATGTGTATATCATTTTGGATATTTAAAAAATCAACAAACTCTTTATTGTCTTATTTAATATATTATTACTTCTAAATATTAGTGACTATAATTAATACTATAATTATTTTTTAAGTTTTAAAACTAAATAAATTACCAAATTTAATTTTTAACCTTTAATATGTGATTTTATAGTCATTTTGGAACAGAAAAGGTAATTAAAATAAATAAGAAAACGTTTTACGCGATATTTGTACCTTTACTACAACCACGTCTAACGCGGCGGGGCTAAGTTTGTCTAAAAAGTACCCTAAGTCTGAAAGGCAAGTGAAAGTCCCGTCAAAAATCGGTCTAGTTATTCCAGAGATTAAGCGGAACAAACAGACAGACAAACAAAAAATTAAAACCACTACTTTTATATAAAAGTTAAAGCTAATAATTTAAAATTTTAAAAAGACTGTGTATAGATCAATTCATAATAAAGACAAAACTTTGGGCCTTTAATAGTAGTAGACCGCAGCGTAAGCAGAGGATCTCAATCGATAAATAAATAAACGAAAATTTATTAATTTTATTAATTTTTATTTTATAAAATCACCACGTACATGATTCGCCTTTAATATGAAATATCTTAGCGTTTTTCTAAAACATTTTTATAATAATAAAAAAGTATTATTATTATCAAAATATTCAAAAAGGTACGTCAGGAACGTAAGTGGAGATCAATTATCTCTGCCTAGCCGTCTAGGAAGTAGGCGTGACATTACATCTTTATATTTTTGCTCAAAATAAACTATTAAATATTAATTGATGATTAATAACGATGTTATTTATCAGATACTTATTTAATTACCCAATTTATACTCGGATATAAATACATTTTTAGACTACAAAAATACAAATTTAATAATCGATATTAATCGATAGTATCGCCTTGCTTGCGTCCGGTGTGCGCCGCCCCTAATGACAACTCCGTCGATATAATATTTGTAATAATGTATATATAGTATTTACAAATGACTCGTGTGATGATTACATGTCGTTTAAGACCACGTTCTAAAACGTCTATAAAATATCTTTTTAAACCAACTCGTGTCGGTGTTACCTGCAACAAAAATTTGTTTTAAAAATTACCATATTAAAAAAATGAAATTGTTTTTATTCAAATTTGCTTTTTATATAAATCCAGCTAGATCTTCTACTTATCTACCGGGAGAAGGAGGAGTTTTATCATCATCATCCTTCATCATCCCTTATTAGTCGACTGTTGGTTACATAGTCCTCTCACAGAAAGGATTATTTTGGTCACTGTAATACATCAACCTAATACACCGCTGGACATACGTCTCTCTAATAGTCTGATTGATTTTGGGCTTCTCGCATCCCACTTCTGATAGCCGTCTTGCGTAAATCGCCACTCATCTGGACGTCCCACACTAAGTTTGCCGAGATATTAAACATATACAATTACATACGTACAATGAAATATACAGTTAGACAGGAAGCGCCACGTATTCGTCATAGATGTGGGGGGAGGGGAGGTGAGGGGGACGGGGGAGCTATGTGGGGCGGCAGGCCGGCGAGTGCAGGTCGCGGTCCGAGGAGCCGGCGAAGCTGATGTTGAGCAGCATGGCTTCGAAGGGGTCGCTGCGCATGCGCTGCTGGTTGGCCAGCGCCGCAGACCCGCTGTCCCGGATCACCCGCGTCTCCTCCTGGCCGTCCTGACACAGAACATCATCATGATAAAAAGCTCATTGTTTCTATATTCATGTTTTTTTACTGTAAGCGGGACTTATTCGAGATAAAATTAAAAAGGTTACGATACCTTCTAGTTTCCGATGTTTCAAAAAGGTTTTAACGCTTGTGGTCACGGGTAGACTCTATTTATTGCGAATAATTTCCACTTACAGTAAAAAATATAAGTATGTGTAAAAGTCGCGAAAGTGTAAAAACTGTGATTATATCCAGTCTCATTAAGTTATCAGTTTTATTTTATTCAAGGGTAGTTGAGGAGCTCGTGGCTCAGTGGTTTCGTAGTAGTAAAAAATTACAAGGTTAAGCAATCCTGATGAGGTTGTTCTTTGGATGCGTGACTATTCCCGACATATTGAAAGCACATAAAGCCGGTCTCGGTAGTTATACGAATATTTCTGGCAATCGTTACAAGTAGACTGAGGCCTAAAAAATCTTTTCGGATGGCAGAAATATTTAATGATAGCCCAGAGTTTAGAAGTAGGGGTCTTAACGTTTGGGATAGCCGTCTCATTGGGATGTTATAGTAACGTAACAGAGAGTGCACCTGCATGAGCGTACACACTTGTGAACTATAATATCTTCTGCATCGTTGACTGACCGCCGTAATCGAAATCGGCTCATCATCAGGAGTACATCATCATATACACATTTTACAAACACAATTAAATAGATAAAATAATACTATTGGTCTGAAATTTGTATATTTTGAATTTAAATCAAATTGGAATTCTACCAATTCTCATTCAGTATCGAAATTTCAAAGAAAACCTACCTCAGGTCGTGGACTCCAAAGTCTGACGACCGTCTCAATCCCACTAGTGGCCAACAGGAACATGGAAGGGTGAAGCTGTATACAGTTGAGTATGGACTCGTCTCCACGCAAACACCTGATGATGTTGCCGGACTTCCGACACCAGATGAACATGCTGCCGTCATCGGAACTGTCAAGTCAAATAGATACAACTATATATAGTTTAACATGCTATGTTGAGATCTCGGGTTCGATTGCCAGATTGGACCATATGTTTGTATGATCAGCAAATATTTTTTTCGGAGTTTTACGTGTATAGTATGTAAGTATGTTTATCATGTTTAACTGTATCGTTGGTTAGCGTATGCGGCTGTCGATCGAGAGGTCTCGGATTCGAATCCTGAGTGGTTTCAAAAAGTTTGACCACTACTTTCGGATTCTACTCATGCTTTCCACCAGACAGAGTAGTCTTTTGGAAGCTTTAATCATCTTCCTAGCTTTTATGACTCCCAATAATATTTAGTTTGGGGTTGGCTACAACCGACAACCGGGTTCATCCGATTTTATCCAAACTCCTGCTGCTATTTCTTGTAAGAACAAATTCGAATTCGAGACCTCTTGATCAGACTCGCTTACGGTAACCGCTAGACCAACAAAGTTAAAAATAAAATATGTATTTACCCCGCAGCGATATAATTAGAGTCAGGTCCAAGGAAATTGGCTTCCTTAATATCCGTGGTAGTATTGCAGTGGCCCAGGAACCGCTGCGAGTAGTCCAGGGCTGAGGTTCGGAGCTGGCGCTCCAGCATACTGGTCGGCTGGTTCTCTTCTGTGTCACCAGCTGCTGGAAACGAAGATCAATGTCGGATAGAAGTACGAGGTCTTTAGAAGTGAGTGTATTGGTCCAAAAGCTGAAGTCTAGCTTCAATTCTTGTTTGGTTAAGTTTGATAAATTTATGAATTAAAAATTCTATTAAATCAATAAATGACTGAAGAAGTCAACTACACACAATGAACCCAAAGAGAAGGAAAACTTGATAAAGAAAACCTATGCCAACCAGTCCTGCCAATGTTACATCAGACCAAAACCAGATAAAGCATCTCACTAGGACGCCATATTGTGGATCACTATGCTGCATTGCCCACATTCGCATTAATGATGTTGACCATCGCTGTTGGATTCTTCTCATGCTTACCATCAGGTAGTCCGTTTGGCAGCTAATTGTTAAAAAAACCTTTCTAACGAGATGCCTATGTCCAACAGTGGACTATTGGCAAGTAAATCATATTACCTTCGTCAGGTTGCGTTTCCAAATTCTCTAAGGCCACGTTGATATCTTTCTGCAATAAGAACACAGCGTGACTGTTCGCATGTCTGGGGAACTTGTCCTTGAAGTAGAGCAGGCACTCGTGGGCTTCTCGTGCCTTCTTCAGGTCCATCAGACCCTTGGCGAGGCGGAAGTGAGACTTGACGTGGGACGAGTCCAATTTAATTGCCTTGTAGCAGTCTTTTATTGCGGCGTATGTGTCTCCAGACCTGGAACGAGGCGTAATAAGAAGGAAAAAGGGCGATAAACAAGGAGACCCGTCCTTTCATCCAGAATTTAGGGGGGGTTGAATTGAGTACATTGTAACTTTCTTTAAAATTATCATTTAATATTATGATGGCGAAAGTTTTTGAGTGTAATTTTCTATAAGTTTTTTTATACAAACACAAGCTTTCGCCCG
Source organism: Phragmatobia fuliginosa (assembly GCA_932526445.1). Lineage (NCBI taxonomy): Eukaryota > Metazoa > Arthropoda > Insecta > Lepidoptera > Erebidae > Phragmatobia > Phragmatobia fuliginosa. Next base: position 19,934,956 of record OW052070.1, read on the forward strand.
CGGCTATTTCAGTTATGCGGTAAAAAAAAATCGTAAAAATATTTAATTTTTTCATATAAAGGTATATTCTATATTATTTCTAATACCTCCAAGAATATGTGTATAAAGTTTCATGATGATCGGTTGAGTAGTTTTCGCGTGACAGCGTAACAAACAAACTTACATTCACATTTATAATTTTAAGTAGGGATGAAGTATCCCTAGGTTTGATAGAATTTGGCATGGCATATCGGATCAACTGAAATTATTCTGATAAAATGAAGTGTTCCTGTTGGCTTCAGCAAATAATTGTCATTATGGACCAAATTTACAAGATTACACTACTTGTCGGTGTAAAAGTAAGGCATACCATATTAAAGGTAACTGTTGACAATATGGGTTATGGTGGCAATCCAAAATTACGTACCATCCTCGTCTCATAAGAGCGGCGGCCCTGTTGGAGTACAGCATAGCGCAGTCAGGACACGACGCTATCGCCTCATTGTAGAACACTACTGCATTCGAATAGTTGCTTTTGTTCACGAAGTCGTTTGCCTAAAAATATACAGTACATTAATCTAAACAATTTATATGAAAATAAAATAAGAGAAGAAAGATTGAACCTAAATTGCTCTATGATTTACTTATAGAATGTTCTTTAAAATATTCTCTTCGACATGGCTGAAGCTTTTGACTATGTTGACCATAAAACTTTAATACTATAAATTATACAATCACGGTTAATAATAACACAACTTCAAATCTCATCAAAATTTATTTAAGTAATAAATCAAAAAGTCGATATAAAAAAACAAACTATGAATTAGTAATTTAATAAGAAACGGTGTTCCACAGGGCTTAATGCTTGGAACGAGTGAATTATAGTTTAAATCTATATATCTATCAATCTGTAGGGACAATATGATTAAACAATATTTAGAGTCAGCATATTTGAGTGAGCCGAGCCATAGCGCGACGGGCGCAAGTCAGTCGCTCTCGGACCTCTATTGAACTAATGTTCAAGTTACAATATTACAATAATGACACGACTAAGGTCGTGTCATTACTGTAATGTAATTATTACCGTGAGTTACTAAATAAGAGTGAACGGATTTTACGGATCTTTGATTTATATACACCTTGCACAAAGGGCACTACTAGGACATACGCAACAACCGGGTTTTACGTTGGTGACCCGGTTTAACAAATCTATTAATTCAGCATGATTTTGCAAGAATTTCTGATGATGCTATCGTGGGCAGGTTAAGATTATAATTTCATGGTGACAACGGACAAGAATCCAGAGGAGAAGAAAAAAGATGTAATCTTTCATCATCATCTTTCAATGTCTGAGTGTCTCCGAATCATTAAGGTCCATCCAAAGGTTGCTTGGAAGACATTGCTTTTAGCAATAAAACCGCCTTTTCTACATTAAATTTAACTCATTTATATTCTTAATTTTTGTAAATCTGTAATATGGTGTACAAATTAAGAGTTTACTATCTATTTATCTATGTATGCCACAAAAAATTGATAGTACTAAACATATTTGCTATCTTCATACTGTTGAAAATCTAATAATGAAGACATTATTTGGATAGTATTACACATTATGTTCTATATTCTGTATTGAATGATAATGAAAATGAGAGAAAATTAATTCACATATTCATTACAAAACAAGTTTCAATTCTTAATAACTTGGATTTATAACTAATGAAGATCTTACCATTTCCTTGAGGTGTCTAACTCTGTCAGGTAGCTGCGGTTGTGTCTCCACAGCCCCGTTGGTTCCGTTGGTACCATTCTTCCCCTGTTGCTTACTCTCTCCCTCCCTGTTGCCGTGATTGTGTTGGATTATGAAGCTTTCGACTAACACAGGCCTCCGAGCCGAGTTTATGTCGAAGAGATATACCTGAAAAAAAACCACGTTACGTATTTCATTGATTTCTTTTTAGTTTGCCTCGTGCGGTCGTTTTCAATAACTTATTTCTTGCTTTAACAGAGACAGGTTATTGAAAATAGTCTGTATTCAACTTTAAAAAAAACAGTTTTTGACAGCTAAGTGCAAAAAATAAGTTTTGGCTAATTTTTATGGCCGGCCGCCTGCCTGACGCCAACCCTCCTTGGGAATGTTGTCGTTTAGAACATAAGATAAATATCTCGAATATAACAACTTATCGAGTTTCTATCAGAACTATGATATTAATAAATATTTCATACATTATTATACATTATACACAACTGGATTTCTGGATTCAGCAGAGCTTGTATTTTGAGTACTCATACCTCCCTGGGTAGATATATTAGCCTTAGCTTTTAATGGACATGTGGGAACAACGAATGATGACTATGAAAGAGTGCACGGAGGTTGGGGGTTCGGTAGTAGAAACACCGAAGGTGAAGCCTTACTTGAATTTTCCTTATCTTTTGATCTAGCAGTAGTCAATACATGGTTCCAAAAACGTGACGAACACTTAATCACTTATAAAAGTGGTAGCCACACGACACAGATTGACTACTTCCTCACAAGAAGAGGTAAGTTGGTTTGTGTCAAAGACTGCAAAGTGGTGCCAGGGGAACCCTTAGTATCGCAACATAGACTATTGCTGATGGAGGTCAAATGGAAAGTTTTGAGTAAGACAAAAAATAACCGAACTTTGCCAAGAATTAGGTGGCGAATGCTAGAGAAAGAAGAGTGTGCAAGTAACTTCAAAGTAAAAATGGTAGAAAAAATGATTGAAATGAATGTAAGGTCAGGCCAGTTTGTGAATGAATGTTGGAATGAAATGGCAAATTATATACGTAAGACAGCGAGAGAAATATTTGGGGAGACAAAAGGTAAAGGCATCATTGAAAGAGATTCCTGGTGGTGGAATGATGAGGTCCAGCAAGTTTTAAACGAAAAAAAGGTTGCCTTTAAAGCATGGAATAATAAGAAGGGAAGTGAGAGAGTTAAGGATGATAGAATGAAAGATTATAAAGACAAGAAGAAGAAAGCAAAAAAAGCGGTAGCAGTAGCCAGAGCTCAAGCTGAATATAGCATGTATGAACACCTACATGAGCCTAGAGGTCAAAAAGGAAGAAAGAGCGAAAGACTTAAATCATGTGAGATGTATAAAAGATAAAAATGGGAAAGTTCTGGCTAAGGATGAAGATATAAAAGGCCGATGGAAGCAATACTTTGAAGAACTTATGAATGAAGAGAATGAATGGAGTGGAGTGCTGAAAGATGTGGATGTAAATGTCGGACTAGTGAATGTGATTAGTTTATATGAAGTCAGACTGGCAGTACGAAGTATGAAAAATGGAAAAGCAGTCGGTCCCGATGGTATACCAGTAGAAGTTTGGAAGTTACTGAAAGAAGATGGATATAAATGGCTGGCGTTATTCTTCAATAAGTTGTTGCATGAAGAGCTGATCCCAAAGTAATGGTGTAAAAGTCAGTTGGTACCCATTTTTAAAAATAAAGGGGATATTCAGGAATGCAACAACTATCGAGGAATAAAGCTTATGTCACATACTATGAAAGTCTGGGAGAAAGTGATTGAAAGGAGAATACGAGATGAGAGTGAGATAACACAGAGCCAATTCGGGTTTATGCCTGGGCGAGGGACAACAGATGCCATATTTGCAATGCGTCAACTATGTGAGAAATACAGGAGTGCGCACAAAAACTTGCATATGGTGTTTGTGGACCTCGAGAAAGCTTATGATAGGGTACCCCGAGAGGTTCTGTGGTGGGCTTTGAAAGAAGAAAGAGTGCCTGTTAAGTATATAGAACTGATCCGTGCTATGTACAGGGCGTCGACAACGCATGTAAGGTCGATCGCGGGTAACACTGATCAGTTCGATGTCTCTGTAGGCTTGCACCAGGGATCGGCTCTAAGCCCATACCTCTTCCTGTTAGTATTAAATGCCTTGACATCGGACATACAGGAGGAGGCACCTTGGTGCATGCTTTATGCAGATGACATTGTACTGGTTAGTGAAGATGGGGTGAGGTCCAGAACAGATTGGAAAAATGGCAACAAAAGCTGGAGAGTGTTGGCTTGAAAATCAGCAGAACCAAAACCGAGTACATGTTCTGCGATTTCGGCGGTCTCTCCAGCCCTGGAACCATTACGCTGGATGGGACAGCAATAACAGTCTGCTCCAATTTTAAGTACCTTGGCTCTCTACTGCAATGTGACGGTGAGATCGATCGAGCTGTACAACACCGAATCAATTCGGGATGGGTGAAGTGGCGGCAAGTAACGGGGACAATCTGTGACCCTAGTTTCCCCTTAAAACTTAAAGGACAGGTCTATAAAACTATCATCAGACCTGCCGTCCTGTATGGTTCTGAAAGTTGGCCCATTAAGAAAGCGAATGAGAGACGCCTAAACGTTGCTGAAATGCGAATGCTAAGATGGATGTGTGGTGTAACTCGGATGGACAAGGTCAGAAATGAATACATACGAGGAAGTCTGAAAGTAGCGCCACTGGATGAAAAGTTAAGAAGTAATAGGTTATCTTGGTATGGACATGTTATGCGGAGGGATGAGGAAAATGTGGCAAAGAAAATGTTGGGTATGGAAATTGAAGGTTACATGGCAAGAGGTAGACCAAAGAAAAGGTGGATGGATTGTGTGAAAGAAGATATGAATAGGAAGGGAGTTAACAGTGAAATGACGAGTGATAGAGTAGAATGGAAGGATAAAACATACTGCGCCGACCCCAAATAAAATTGGGATAAGGGCAGGCAGATGATGAGTTTTTGACAGCTAAAACTTGACAAATGAAAGAAAATAAATTATTCCAGCATATTAATAAAAGTAGATATTAGGTATATAAGAATCAATCAAATTAAAAAAATAACAGAAACAAAAAAGGAAATGGGCCGTAATTAGACATTATAAAAAGTCATATTTTTGTGATATTTTTGGTGCTTACTGGAACTCATGTTTAAACGTACCCAGGACCTCCGGCTTAGCAGCCAAGTTCATTAATCAGTAAACCAACAGACCAGTCAAATACATCAATAAAGACAGTTTATCAAATGCCAGGAGTAACTGTACCTGTTCTGACCCAAGGTTGACAAGAAGCTCATTGCCGTCGTGACTGAACGCGACGTATGTGGTCGCCTTCTTAGGAAATGTGTGTTCATTAGGCTCCATTGACAAGTGACCTGGAAAAGATAAAGGAAAATCTTTATATTGTATCGACACCAGACTATCGCAGTCCACTGCTGGACATAAGCCTCTCCCAAATTTTCCAATCCCAATCCCCAATTTTGGGCTTCTCGCATCCAGGTCCTGCCAGCCATCTTACGCATGTCGTCACCTGTGGGCGTCCTACTACCACGTTTGCCGAGACGCGGTCTCTACTCCAGAACTCTTCTATCCTAACGATCATCAGTTCTGCGGCTAATATGGCCAGCCCACTGCCACTTCAGCTTGCTAATCCGTTGGGCTATGTTGATGAACTTAGTTCTCTGACGGATCACCTCATTACTGATACGATCTGATTATATAGTATAAAATTAAGAGAGGAAAAGTTACGCAATGTTATCCAGGTCAGATCACTCTGTTATGCCGTCGGTGCCGGTTGCATATTAACATTTGTGGCAAAAGTTATAAGTAGTTGGGAGCCCTTAAATCTCCGACAAGTCTTTTTGACTGACTTCAAAAAAGGAGTAGCTTCTCAATTAGACTGTATTTTTTTATTTACGAAATTTCTATATCGTGTAGAAAATACGAGTTGTAGAGATGTGATAACTAGTCAAGTACACTTAAATCCGACTCCAATCTAGTTTGGGATAAGGTTCTGAGGAAACAATCGAAGGATCTTCTGACCAGATTGAAATCATGTCTGGTGGATTATGTTGGATATTGGGTTAGTTTCCACACAAATATTAAAAATCGAAATTATCTACTATGTTTTTCTGTTACGCTTTCTAGGCCGAATCGAACTTTGATTTTTGAGGGTGCCGGTATGCCACAGGGAAGTTGCCTGTCTCCATGGAAGTTGCCTGTCCCCAAGAGTAGTAGCCATTGACCAGCCTCAAGACCACGTCTCCGTGACAATCCCTACAGGACCATCCCCACCACCTGGTTAAATCTTAGCACTATAAACCTTGTGCTTACCTGGTGCAAAATAATGCACGGCACCCTTAGGTATATTGTTGTCGGGATCCCCGTGTCCAGCTCTGGAACAGCGCAGGTTCTGTCTCTCCCAGATCTGACGAGACGCAGACGAGTTCACCTGTTCACCACCGTACTGCAGAACATCATATATATTATTATTTACACTTTTTAATTACGTATGTGTAAACTATTCTTAATTAAGTCATATTAATTTTGATTTATAAGTATGTAAAACTAATTCAATCTATAAATAAAATATTTCTAGGATGTAGTCTTTTATAAGCGCAAGCATACATACGCACACGCAAGCATACATACGCACACGCAAGCATACATACGCACACGCAAGCATACATACGCACACGCAAGCATACATACGCATACGTACACACAAGCATACATATGCACACGCATGCATACATACGCTCACACATACATTCAAGCACGCACATCACACCGTTTATCTCCGAAGGGGTTTAGGCGTACTAAAACACGCATGGGAAGAAAATAATGCACGTTATAAACATCTAAAAAAGCTATCTTCGCACAAAATTATCTAAAGTCTTTATTTCATTCCAAAGCTAATATTTTCACCTGTAGCTTCGCCAGTTTGATCATCCTGGTGTCGTAGAGTCTGACATAGAAGTCGTTGGCACCAACAGCCAGCTGGTACGGGCGGCGAGGGTTGACAGCCACGCACTTGGCTTCAGCATAACGTCCCAGGTGATTCAACAAGTTAACCAACACGTTAGCAGAATCGGGGCTGCATTTGTGTGAGGTTCGGAGATCGTGTTGGCTGTAGGAAGAAAAAAAACATTTTAATATAAAAGACATCCTCTTAGGAGAAAGGTTGTTTTGGCCTACTCGGTGGCAAGATGTGTTGATATAAATAATAATAATTTAAAATTTTCCTCCTCGTTGCAGTATTACTTATTATTTCGTTACGAAGTTTTCCATGTATCTTACAAGTTAGGCCTTTATAACTCCTGAACTAATAAAGTTATCTAAGCCGATATAGTTTTCCTTTCAAGGTTATGATATGAACTACCATCATGAATTTTTCCGGATCTTTCTAGTCAGCTTAGCTTTTCAGCTTTCAGGGGAGGCCCACTGATGCAATAGCATGTAGTGCAGTATAGTGTGGGTCACTATACTGCATTGTCTACATTCGCAATGAGTGTGCCCACTGCTCTTGTAATCTACTCATGCTTTCCATCAGGCTGAATGGGCGTCACTTTGGTGGCTCACACGTAAAAAAAAGATATTGAAGATTTATATTCTAATTTTGTTGAATTGCCTCGTTATTCTAGTGGAGAGCGTATGCGATTGCTAATCAAGAGGTTTCAAATCCCGGGTCATCATAGTGGTTTTGAAGTTTGAGGGATCACGCCCGTGCCTCGGAGAGCACGTAAAGTCACCTGTCCCGGGTGTCATTAACATCTATGTCAATCGTTATTGGGAAGTTAGCGGCCTCAAATTTACTGACTAGTTCAACCTTCGAATTTCAGTTCTCTTTTAGGGTTGCGGAGGTCCGATGCCAGTCGCTCCGTGGAAAAACTGATATTCAGGTAAAACCGGTTGAACTAGTAGCCGACCCCAAATAATATTGGGATTAAGGCTAGGAAGAAGAAAATTTGTTGGACCTTGTGCGAAACAATAAAGCAAACCAAACTACGGTCGCTTTTAAATGTTTCAATCACTAGATTAAGTATTTACAACACTAATTAGTAATTTGTATTCATTAGTTTGCTTTCAAATGAATTACTTAGATTCCTTTATCTATGTAATTCGATTAAACAAGAATATTTCCTTAATTGTATCTATTTCCTGGAAAGCCAATCTAGAAAATATCAAGCTTAACTAGAGTACAAAACTTCTATTGAAATTAAATGACTAAGTTTCAAATAGAACATGTACCAGGGGTTATCTGAAATATTGACACTTTTATTTTTAGTTATTTCATTATTTTTATTTTACTAAACTAAAGCAAAAGTGGACAACTTTATCCAATCATTTAATAAACTCCAAACCCATTTTAAGAATAAAAGTAATGAAAAACTCAACTGGGTACTCAACTCAACTCAATTATAGGTAAATGCGAAAGTAACTTCAAATAGAACATGTACCAGGGGTTATCTGAAATATTGACACTTTTATTTTTACTTATTTCATTATTTTTATTTTACTAAACTAAAGCAAAAGTGGACAACTTTATCCAATCATTTAATAAACTCCAAACCCATTTTAAGAATAAAAGTAATGAAAAACTCAACTGGGTACTCAACTCAACTCAATTATAGGTACTTAGACATCTATCCCTACTAATATTATAAATGCGAAAGTAACTCTGTCTGTCTGTTACGTTTTCACGCCTAAACCGGTGAACCGACTTTGATGAATTTTGGTATAGAGATATATGGGACCTCGGGAAAGGACATAGGCTACTTTTTATCGCGAAAATCAATACATTCGCGGACGAAGCCGCGGGCAAAAGCTATATAAATATATATACTCTTATAATATAAACTACTCATAAAATAATTTGAATCTAACAATACCGTAAACTTCAAAATCCATCAAATAGTGTGCCAAATACATACATAGACATATACCTATACTCGTACACTCCAAAAACCTACAGTTAGGTAAAAATCAAACGAATACTTACAGAATAAGTCCATCCTCTCCGGCGGACCATATAAGGTGTGGGTTATCCGGAGCTACGGCGAGTCTCTTGACCCGGGCGCAGTGGCACGTGCACTCCAGGAGGGGGGAACTGCCCCGGACATTCCGCACGCGGACCGTACCGTCCGCCGCGCATGTTGCTATCACCTCCGGGGATATGAACTGCGGAAATTATTTAGTTAAAATAATTACAATTTCTTATACACCTCTCAAACGGATCGGGTACGATAGGGATCGTAACCCTATTTATTCAGTGGGTATCTTAAGAGTCAACTGAGGGTCCATAACAGTAGTGCAAACAGAAAGGCGTCTTACGCTAACCCTATACCGATTGATCAGAAAAGAATACAAAAATTTAGGATACGTAACACACAACGCCATCTAGCTTCAAAGTAGATACTTAAATGAAAGCTGGATACTTCTTTTATTGTAAATACATACATATTTTAAATAGAAAACACCCAAACTCCGAAAAATGTCCAGGATCAGTTCTGAGATGTCCTCTATCGCTTTTCACACGGATAGTGTTCTGAAGAGCACTTACATGTGATTCCACCTTCTCTCTTCCTCTACAGAACAACACATGATGGCCTAGGAAGTCACCGCTTTAGAGTGAAAGAAATATGAACAAGAACTAAGCGGTTCGGATCTTCCTACTTGTGACGAACAGTCAAAAACTGGCACTCACTGTCAGCTCATGCGTTTACTTCCTACAATGATCCCGCGTCCTTTAAGCGGGGCGTGCTGAAGCATCTCACTAAGCCGCCATTCTGCTTGCATTCGCAGTGAGTATGGCGACCCCCACTATTGGATTCTACTCATGCTTTCCATCAGGCATAGTTGAGTCACCTTAGCAGGTGTTAAAAAAAACGCAAAAAGTAGTTTCGTAGCCATCTGTATAAGCTTTGTAATGATATTTTTATTTTATAACATAAGATTTAGGATACCCTGGTAACACTACGGCACACTGGCAATAGTAGGTAAGTCATAAATAATACATTATGACCCGAATAAATAAACATACTTAATGTTGACTTTGAAATGCGATCTGAATTTCATATTATCCAAAAATAGATATATGTAAAGTGCCAATATTAGCTATTCATTGAAATGCTTAAATTCATAGTGATTAGAATCTATATATTAAGGTTAAATAGATTTGTGGCTTCGCTTGCCTTAATATTATTTTTAATCATAACTAGTGGTTGCCCATTGGTGGAATTTGGGCATTTTTTTTACTCTTTCTGCACTCCTCCTCCCTATAAACTTTAACTATGGAATAGCCTGGCATTGTCGATATTTTGCAGTTTGAAATATAAATCCTTACTAATATTATAAATACGAAAGAACTCTGTCTGTCTGTTCATCTTTCTCGGCAAAACTACATAAACCGATTGAAATGAAATTTGGTACACATAATCTAGAGCCGTTTTATCGCGATGACCAAAATAAACGCGTGCGGAGGCTATTATATTTAGATATCTCCCAAATTAAGCAGAACCTGTCAGTACTATGTTAACCAAACTGATGATAAATATACTTATATATTCTTATATTATATTATACTAGTTGACCCAGCGAACTTCGTACCGCCCAACTTTAAAATTCCAGAACTTGATCGCAGCGCCACCTACCGGGTCCAATTGTGAATCTAAACTATTCCCAGATCCCCTTGAACACACACAAAAAAATTCATCAAAATCGGTCCAGTCGTTTGAGAGAAGTTCAGTGATATACACACTCACAGAAGAATTATATATATAAAGATATCTCTATATTATATATTCTAACAATCTACATAAATATATTTACATAGTAAGTATACCATATCCTTTCGCTCTCTGTTCAAATAAACACTTGTCTATTTCCATAAATGGAGCATAGACAAATATCTCTTTATAAAGTAAAAGGCGTAAAGATTCAATAAGGTTAAATAAACAAACTGCACAATACATGACTCATGGGTTATCGGTTATGTAAATATTATGTACTAACACTACACTGTTTAATGTTACGTTCGGTCAACTAGTTTGATCCCCAGTTGATTCTCATACCACAACTGAATCATCAAAAATCTGTACAGATTAAAATACAGTTACCGCATTGTTATTGTAGCAAAGTGATTGGAAACAAACACTGAGGGTAAGTAACGACAGCTAGGTCAGTACGTATGGGTGACCGTTTGACCGTATGAGCGTTTTCGTGATTCGGAGGTCACGTTAAGCTGCCGGTTGTTATCTGTTATTACAGTTGTGAAGCTTACTTGGAGGCCTTCGGACGGGTTAAAACATCCAACGGCAAGGTTACGTAGCCACAACGTGTCTTGCCAGTCCTCAACCCGCACTCGGGTATCGTAGACCCGATCCCAGCCGTGGGAATATCATGAACTATTCTCATTACGTTGCGTCTTTTAAAAACGTAGCAGTGATACTAAGCCTATCGCTATGAACGAGAAATTGTTCCATAAGCGTTTCTTCGCGACTAGTAACGGTATCGCCGAGTGTATAACGACGCCTCGATTCTGTCCCCCAATCATTTATTTATTTTTATTTTACAACTTAATGCACAGTAAGTACAATGGCGGACTTAATGCCACAGGCATTCTCTCAAAGTCTACCGTCGGGTGGTGTGGATAATTGAAAAGGTGCACTACAATTTTTGGCTAAATAAAAGAGTAATATCTACGAATCATCATCTATCAGAATCGGTGTTTTTTTTAGCAAAACTACCCATCCAATAGATTATGATGATGATGTTTTCTAGTCGATTTTGGGCTACAGCAGCCAGGGTCAACAGAGGAGACATTATAGTGCACAAATGTGTGCTCAAACAAAGGTGCACTCTCTGTTCCATCACTAATACACTAATCTGATGAGTCAGTTATTACCACCAGGGAGGAGTTAGCAGGACCAACAGCTTTACGTGCTCTCGGAGTTTAAGACTCCAAACTTCCTGTTATTGAGTATTTATTTCTATAAACACAAAAACTCAATAACACATATTGGCCCGACGCGAGATTCGAACCCTGACCTCTTGATCGGCAGTCGCATGCGCTAAGCGCTAGACCAACGAATTTTTTATATCATGCCATGTTTACAAGTCATGTTTTTAATTATGTCATTGTCATTATGTGTGCAGTGCTATTTATCTATGTAATATATGTATATAATACTAGATGCGCCCCGCGGTGTTACCCGCGTATATCATTATGGTTGCTACGCAAGTGTGTTATGCATAGCAATTAATCTGTGAAGTTTTGACAGGAGATAAACAGTGATACATTTTGACATCTACGATTTATGTATTTTTATAATCACTTAGCTTTCGCCCGTATATCTCGATGATTGCAGTAAAAAGTAGCCTATGTGTAATTCTGATATATAATTTATATTACTGTAAAGTTTCACCCAAATCCGATAAGTTGTATTTGCGTGAAAGAGGAACAAACATACATACACTGCCTTGTTGGTCTAGTGGTTAGCGTATGCGGCTGCTGATCAAGAGGTCTTGGGTTCGATTCCCGGGTCAGACCAAATATTTGTGTGATCCACAAATATTTGTTTCGGAGTCTGGGTGTTTTTCTATATATAATATGTATGTATTTACAAAAAAAAAGTATGTTTATGTATTTATATCAGTTGTTTAGTACCCATAACACAAGCTCTGCTTACTTTGGGACTAGATGATGTTGTGTGTAAGATGTCCAAAATATTTATTTATTTATACATAATTAAAATACACATATATATACTCACAAACTTTCGCGTTTATAATATTAGTAGGAAGTAGGATTTATCTATATATAGATGGATACTCCTAATTGCTTACGAAAACTATTGAATAATGCATACTAAGATTATATATTCGAAAGTACCTCTGTCTGCTTCGCTTATACTTTCACAGTCAACCTGACCCCCTAGCCAAGTTGCAGACGTTTTTCGTTTTCTATTCCATTCTCATTGGCTAATATTTTGTTTTTTTACGTGACTGAGTGACATTAGCCAATGAATTAATAGACCAATAGAATGGAGAATAGACACTGATTTTAATGAAATTTAGATTGGAGATATGTTGTACCTAGAGGATGCACATGGGTTACTTTTAACCGCAATAAATAAATAATAATAATTAAATAAATATTTCATCTTAGACACAACGTGTCACACAAACATTTGGTCCAACCCGGGAATCGAACTCAAGACCTCTTGATCAGCAGTCGCATACGCTAACTACTAGACCAACGACGTAGTCTGTACCTTGAGGATGGACATAGGTTACTTTTGACCACGATAACCGACATACAGGTGGAGTGAGCCAGCTAGCCTAAAAATTATAAATATTATGTGTATACAGTAAAAGTAAATAAATTACAAATCATGTCATTTAGAGACCGAACCAAATATTCGTGGATTTGACAAACATTTTGTCTGACCCGGTAATTGAACCCGAGACCTCAAGCACAGCAGTTGCATGTGCTGCCACTGCATCACTTATTCTATTAAATGCTTACGTCCTGCTTGTGTCCGCTGTAAAGGTGACATAATACTACATATGAGCTGTCCATTATCACGTGAGGCTCGCAAGGACGGGGACCCCTCCCCTTCACAAAAAATCACGAAATATCACAAGGGGAAGGGGGGGGTGTAGTAATCAATCATGTTTATTTATTTTTTCCGCAAATTTTCACATTTCTTTGATTATTTCCATGTGAGTAAACCTGCAACCTTTCTACTCTACCCCTGAATGTAATAAATACACATGATATAAGAGAAGGGGGGAGGGGGTTAGTCTTTAACCTGTCCATGTATCACCAAGGGGGCCCCACCTCTTGGAGCTCGACCTCGCCAAGCACAGGAGGTTACACAGAACTAGACCCGGGCGTAGCTAGCATGTTGGTCACCCTGTGGGACTCACCCGCAGTGGTTTGACCTCGTTAGAAACGCCTCCACACCGGACTGACGATCCGGAAATACCAATAGGCCCAGAGGGCCCAACCCAGTGACCCACCTGTAGTTGCAGGTGGCGCGGAAGACCACTTAGACAGGCCGTAGACCTGGTAAAGTTACCCCGAGACCTCTAGAGGTCTACGAGAAGAACCACCTGACCAAGGACTAATAAACGATAAAAAAAGATGACGTTATTAATAGACAGCAACATGGGTACTAGTATGACATTATTATAAAAGAATTTACGTAGTATGTGTGTTTCATCACAACATCAGTATTCATCTTCATCATCAGCCTATCATAATTCACTGCTAGACATAGGCCTATCATCTCATATATGGTTACTGTATGTGACTGCTGATCAAGAGGTCTCGGGCTCGATTCCCAGGTCAGATAAAATGTTTAGGTGATCTGCAAATATTTGTTTCAGAGTTTAGATGTTTTCGAGATATAACATGTATGTATTTACAAAAAAAATGTATGTTTACGTATTTATATCAGTTGTTTAGTACCCATTTTTTTTTTTTTTTTTTTTTTTTTACGTGTGGAAATCCCCGCGGACCGTCACCCCGTCGGGGGTTACGGCGGGGTGGTGTGTCGGACTCGAACCGACTAAAACCACACGGTGTGACCCTCTCTGCGCCTCTGTATTGGAAAGAGTCCAGGGAGGGGATTTCCTTCTGGACTAGTTGTTTAGTACCCATCATACAAGCTCTGCTTAGTTTGGGACTAGACAATGTTGTGTGTAAGATGTCCGAAATATTTATTATTTATTCATTTATACACTTTTATTTACATTCCAAATTCAGGCAACAAATATAATTTAAAAGGTAACACTAAATTAACAAGATCAAAATCAAAATCAAAGCATTTATTTCAAGTAGGCCAGTTACAGGCACTTTTGAATTGTCGAAACAAAAATGAAAATTAAATGTAGCTACAGTCCCAGTCACAAGACATAAAAACTGTGAAAGTACTGTAGTTGCCCATTCCCTAGCGTAGATCTCTATGGAGAAGAACGGGCAAGAAACTCCATGGACACTCTTTTAAATCAAAATCAAGATCTATTTAAGTATTTCAATATCTATTGTTATATCTCTTTTTTAAGATTCAGAATTAAGTCCAAATCTAGTCCAGTATTTATGATATACATGTGATTACTACATCTTTAATAAATACCAATATTAATCAATGAATATTCATTTCTTAGGGTTACAATTCACCACATGGAACAGTATATTAATTAATTTATTAATTATGTATAATATCATTAAACTTGCAACTTACTATTTATGTTAAATTGTAATAGTTTCACATCACTAGTTAAATTGATTATTAATTCAATGTTTTGTTAGTGGAAACTAACCTAAGTCAACATTAAAAGTGATCATTGGACTCACTATATTTACATAAATAAATAGATAATTGTTTGTAAATTACTCACCTTTACAGAGAATATGTTCCCTGTGTGTCCTGTAGATATGTTTAGGAGTTCTTTGTAACGGAAAGGATCCCACAATATCACGTGCAGATCGTCCGATGCTGATGCCAGTATCCTGAAATCACATCAGGTGTTATGCCACCAAATCATCAATTAAGTACACTTTATGATTAATATATGGCACTTACGATCCATCATGACTCCATTCAAGACAATTAACGCATCCTGAATGCCCTTGAAGCTCTTTTTCAAGACCCAATCTGTCAATCATGGGCCTCGTCACCATCAGCCGAGACTGAAACTTTCTGTCGATATCCCCACGCTCCCTGGCCGTCGACAGGCCTATGGTGCCACTCGCCCATCCGGGTTCTTCTCTTCTACCCATTTCTACTAACTATCTACTCAAGATGTCTGATAAACCATCACATTCAGACGTTTCATCAAACTAAGTAAAGCTCAATCTATTAATAGCGTTCAACATCTCACTATACATTACTATTAAGTGCACGCGAATCTTTTGACGAAATTTATTGCTTGTTTAATGTTAATTACACAATGAACAAATAAATATCATGAATAAAAAGCTTTATTCTCTGCAAGAAGATAATTCTTACGAAAATAAAACTATAGCTGTCAAACAGCTGTCACCGAGTTGCCAGCATTTTGTTTTTAGGAAAGAGGGGTAGTCATAAATCGTAACAGCAGAATGGTAAAATTGTAAAAAAAACTTGATATGCTTCACATTTAAATAAAACAATACTGTTAGAACCAGGGGCGTCTTTATCTATAGTGCAGGGTGTGCGGTGTACACGGGCGCTGCGCTGTAGCGAGCGCCGTGGCGCCGATTGGGACACGTTCTATGAACCTGCGCCCGTGCTGTGATGCTGGATATAACAACTTAATCCTGCGTAAATTGAGTCTTAGACGATTTAACTATACCGTAACATTGTGAAGGAAGCTTTGATGTAAAGAATTCAGTATTATAAGAGGTATGTAATACCCTTAATAAGTGATCGCGTTAATTCCCGTAAAAATAATATTAATTCAGTATTATATTTGAGTAGACATGTAAATATGATTCAAATCAGCTTTTCTTTTGACTCGAATAGTCATTCGGCAAAGTACCCAAGTGAAGTGAGGACAAAATATGCAACTATGCACTAGACTCCGACAAAACCCGCAGTCTATCCAAGCATATCTGTTCCACTAATGCTTTTGATTAGGTTTACTTCTTTTTTTATTATTACTTGTGGAAAGCCAGACTGATCGCCACCTACCATCGTTTTCGGCGTGGTGGTGTGTCGGAATTAGACTGAATAAGACTACTGTGCGTCTGAGTTGAGAGGAATCTGTTATTACGACATCTGCCAGCGCCTGTATACAGCGCCTTACATCATCTAGGGGTTGACTCTCTATCTAGGCGATGTACGGCATACGCGGACGTTGTCTCCTCATTGCTGGTCACTGAAACGGATAGAGAGGAAAACCCATCCCATCCACAAATCGAAGGAACAGCCTACAAATAAGAAAAAACTCGAAGACAGTGACTTGCAAGGCCAGCTTGTGGCATGCAGCTGTGTAGAGGAAGGGAGTAGGTGGGACTAGTTAGAAGAGTTAGCCAGAACACTCACCATCATAAGGACGTTATAAGACTGGCATAGGGGCGATATTTCTCCGCAACAGCAGAGGCTCAAGCGACGCGGTGGCTTCAATGCTCTCCACTGCATCCGATCGAGAGCGTCCAACAGGTACTGCGATAAAAGTGCAGGAATCAATCTGTGTTTCATATAGAAGATACAGATGCTAGAGCGAGAAGATCCAAAATATCGCCCATGAAGTATGATATCATCAAAATAGCAATAAAGACTAATAAAGGTTAACATGTCATTGATATGCAAGAGAAACAGTGTGAGCAATAGGACAGAGCCCAAAGTTACACATACGTTTACCAGCTATAAATCAGAGCCGTATAGATGCAAACAACCATAAAAGTAAAGTGGCGCTTGCCGCGCTTGCGTACGGCGTTATCTCAGTGCTGAGTTTGAGGAAGAAACCGAATATCGGAAATTTTCCGAAAAATTGAAAACGGTGCCAGACCGAAGACTTCGCTATGTTGAAGCCGATGGTCAAGGATTCTTCATGTCTATCAATAGCCTCACACCAGATATATGTGACGTACACTGAAAGTACAACCGTAGATTGGTTCGATCTAAAACCATACTGTCGAACCATGAAACAAGTAGAGCTACGCCAGTTATCGGACTAATTTCTAGTTGATGATCCGTTCGAGAACTTTGCAGAGGATGGAAGTGACGGGTATACCTCGAAAATTGGCCCGGAGTGAAATAGTTTTTTTACAATTTTTATTTTTTATTATATCTAAGCCTACCAAAGTGATTTTATTATGCTTGATGGAAAGCAGGAGTAGAATCCAAACGAGTTGCTTATCTTTGTGGCATCCCAAATGCACTATAAATTTCATTTTTGATTCTATTTTTTAATAAATTCAATAAGCCATTTGATCATCCTCCTCATCATCAGTCTATCGCAGTCCATAGCTTGACATAGGTTTCTCTCATTGCAAAATTTATTGTTTTAACCACCTATTAATTGAACTGCCTTTTATTTCTTCAAACCTTTTTTTTTAATAAAGGGAATTTAATATAGAGGGCTTGATAAAAAAGAAGAAAGCTAATTTTAACATTTTGCTCATAGAACAATTTTCTTAAAATATATTTCAAATACATTTCAATGACCACTAGGCCAAGACGCATATTTTACAGGGAAAATTAAATGAAAACAAGCCTAAAATCCACCACCTCCATTGATGTAATCAATGACCACCTCATTAAAATTTTAAATTATTTTATGCGGTATCCCCAAAACCCAGTCAATTGTCTAAAAAAAACATTATTTTGTATGTCAAAAGTCAAAAGTGACACATTTTGTCAATAAATAAAACTGAACCCATTGCGTAAACAAACAAGTCCTGTATTTATCAAATTTTAACTTTAACGTTGAAGAACAGGTAAAATTATTAATTCACAAAAAATATTCACAATACACCTTTCTATTGACTTACTGATTTTTTCTAATACTTAAAAAATAAATTTTGCTCATAACCCCTTTTCTTTACAGCTTTCAGTATGGGTGAACGCAAAGGCCAAAATCTGTACTACCCCCCAGACTATGACCCTAAAGTCGGGGGGCTGAACAAGTTCCTGGGGACCCATGCTCTCCGAGAAAGAGCCAGGAAACTCCATATGGGTATTTTGATCATTCGCTTTGAAATGCCATACAATATCTGGTGTGATGGCTGCAATAACCACATAGGAATGGGGGTGAGGTACAACGCTGAGAAGACCAAGATAGGAATGTATTACACCACTCCGGTGTACCAGTTTAGAATGAAATGTCACTTGTGTGATAATCATTTTGAAATCAAAACTGATCCAGGGGTGAGATATAGAGTTTTTACTTTAGCCTATTAATTACTACACTGACACTACATCTATTTATTGCTAGTTGGATAGGCTAAGGCGGACCTACAATTGTCCACTGCTGGACATAATACTCTCCTTCAAAATCTGATGTGGTGTGGTAAAAGGCGACTAAGAGATAAACTATGCAAGACAACATCAATGCAAAGAGAAGGAAAACTTGAAACCAACCCGATACCAACTCGTCTTGCCAGTGTGGTATAGTAGGCCAAAACCTCTTTTCTGAGGAGAGGGTTATGTCCAGCAGTGGACTGTTGAAGGCTGTTGATGTGGTAGGCTTACACATTGCCTACTGTACCACACTGGTCTGATTGCTAGGTTTAGACAATACATAATAGGCTTAGAAAAATGAAAATTTTCATTGGCACAAGAAGTTCCGTTGTACAGAAGTATTGTACAGTACTGTACAGAAGTACTGAACTTCTTGTGCCATAGCACATTATTTTATTTTATTTGTGTGTAGGTTTCATAAAATCTACACACAAATAAAATAATGTGTTTCACAGTAATGGGAAAAAAAAATGGTATGTATATGTGTAATAAACTTGTGAAATGTTATGTAACACAAGATTTACGTATATATTATTTTTTGGTAAAATTTTTGTAAAAGTTTGATAAACATGTCAATGATTATTGAATATGTTACAAATAATACCTAGCAAAATTAGAAATTTTATTATTGTTTTATAATTATGTATTATAGTTTCTACCTTAAAATTGATATAAAAAAAATCCATTTTAATTTACAAACATTTTTTGAGAATCTTTTGCATGATACATATCTTAGATTGTTTGTTTGTTATCATATGCTGATTTTAACCACGGGATGTTAATAAACCCTTCTTTGTTTTCCTAGCCTTATTAGCCTAATATTATTTTGGGTCAGCTCCTTGTTCAACCGGTTTTGTTCAACCTGAATATCAGTATTTCCACAGAGTGACTGGCATCGGACCTTCGCAACTCTAAGAGATAATTTATAAACTCTAAAATTCGAATGTTCAACTATTTGTTTGTATATTAGAGGGCACTGTCTTCCCAATTACAATTGCCATTGATCTTCATGACAACCAGTACCAATGGCTATACATGCTCTCCGAGGCCAGGGCGTGAATCACCGCCAAACTTCTTAACTCCGGGCTGCTATTAGGAATTTCATAAGAAAAACCCATCTTAAAAAAACCAAAGAAATTTTATTTAATATATTTTAACTATGATTTTTCAGAACTTAGACTATGTGATAGTATCAGGAGCAAGACGTCAAGAGAACCGTTGGGATCCCACTGAAAATGGCCAAATTGTACCTGAAACTAAAGAAACCCAGAAGAAACTCTTTGATGATGCCATGTTCCGGCTGGAACACAAGACAGGGGATGAAGATATAGCCAAGTTGGATAAACCGAGGCTCGGTCGGTTGGTGGGGAGGAATGAGTCTGTTTGGAAAGATGATTATGAAGCTAATTGCTCTTTGAGAAGAAATTTTAGGGTAAGTATAGTTATTTATTTATATACTAAATTTGTACATAAGGATAAAAGAAGCAGGCTGGGGTGGCAGCACAAGTTGGTTCAAGTCCAGTATAGTAACTATCTGGTGGTATCCGTGGTGATTTCCATACAGAAAAAAAGGGCTGAGGGCTCCATCGAAACCTACTTTGTGTTGTATGCTAAAATATGTATTTGTATCTGTTTGTGTTAAAAAATGTGTAAAATACATTTCAACTATTTTATCACATAATTTTATAAATGTTACAAATCATTTTATAAATTAAAGTAATTTAATATCTGATAATACATTTAATGCAATATTAGGAAAGACAATTTTGTAACAATTTTTTTACACCAACGAAGTTCATTTTATAGTTTTAAGATTCTATTTCAAAATAAATTATTTAAGTTCAATCTTTCTTCTTTATAAATTTACAGAAAAGAAGAAAAGAACTTGAAGAATCATCAGTGAATGACAACCTGCTTTTAGCTAAGTCTTCTTTAGACATCAATCTTCTACCAGAGAACGAGGATGACAGGAATATGGCCTCGCTACTCTCTTTACGGCCGTCTAGAAGCATAGAAGAGTCACAAACGCTGACTAGAGGCAGAATACTGAATACCCCAGCTTTGGCCAGTTCTAGTCGTCTTCTGACTAGTTTTGGTGGTTTAAAGAAGGAGGATATCATAAGCAAAAGTACACCTTTAACGAGAAATGCCTTGGGCATTACTATTAAGAGAAATAAAACAGAAGTAGTAAAGGAAACTCCAGAAGATAAAAGAAATGCAAAGAAGATTACAGAAAAAGATATTTTTCCAGATGAAAAAGTAAAAGATAATTTTAAGAAAGATAGCAGTGGCATTAAAGATGAAAAAGAAACAAAGGTTGAAGAAAAAGTTAATTTAAGTAGTCAGTTGTCTTTAGTTTGTGATTATAGTTCTAGTGAGGAGAGCCCTTGAGTTATAAAGTTATAAAGCCTGTTACATTTTCACGCCTAAACAGCTAAACCGATTTTGATGAATTTTGGAATTGATGGAACCTTGGGAAAGGTCATAGGCTACTTTTTACCGCGATGACTGACTATAATGAGTAGGTATTAAGCTTTCTATGTTTAGCTTAATATGTTGTTTTAAACTTTAATGGTCACAGTACCATTAAAATAGAAATCTACGGGATTGCTACCATGTACCGTTTTGTTGTCAAATGTCTGGAATATAGGATTCCAGGATTCGAATGTGCAAAAACCGGCGTAATCAACAAAATATAGTTTCGCGATCAGATACTGTTAGTGTTGTGTGTCGAGAACAGTTACGAGTGAATAGTGAGTTGGTGAACAGTGGTACCGGGGGCGATCGTAGTAACAACTGCGAAAGAGGGTAGACCGATATGTCTGCCAATAACATCTTACCCGCAAGATCTTCAGTTACTCCATGATCATGGCGCTTCCAACAGTGTCGAAATATCGGATACTCACTAACAAAAAGGTACACAAAGTTAGTGACCAGTGGTACCGGGGACGATCGTAGTAAAAGACTGCAAAAGAGGGTAGACCGATATGTCTGCCAATAACATCCTACCCGCAAGATCTTCAGTTACTCCGTGATCATGGCGCTTCCAACAGTACCGAGATATCGGATACTCACTAACAAAAAGGTACATGGTAGCAATATAGTTAAGATTGTATAAAACAGCAATATTCTGTCCATAGCAATGAAGGAGGGACCAAACAGAAAAACAGTATCCACGACCTCACACGGTGTCACTCACCAAGTCAAAACGTTTGACATTTACCGGTACCTATGTCAAAAGAACAGAATTAATTAATATCTTGTTTTCACTGTGAACGGTACTTATTGTATAGTATTGTCTGAAGATACGTTATTGATGTGAATTTTTTTTATAAAAACATCACAGTCGGTATAATCTCAATGTAAAATTCAAAGTTTTTTCTATAAAAAGGTTTTCACAAACACTTAGATAAATAAAGTTCTAAATCTATAGTTAACATATGTATCAAAATTATACTGTATAAAAGTAAATGTCGATGAAATAAAACAAAATACATTTTTTTATTCACGTTTTATTTTCCCATTTAAAAAACATTCACATTGGTTTAATTTTCGATGTAAGCGTGTTTACTGGTTGCGTTATAAGGTGTTCTGACTAGATAAAAAAAAATCCATTGTCCAACTATACAAAAAAACATAATTAATAAATAGGTATGTACTTGAATGTATGAAACTTGTTTGATACGTCCCTATGTTTAAAAAGTAATATCATAGGTTCAGCATTGTCTATTGGCTGTTGGACTTCTGTATAGTGAGTCTTACTTAAATAATTCTAGGGACCTATTTCATTCACCAAGCGTCAGAAAAAAAAAACATTATGCTGTAGATTTAAAGGCAGTGGGGATTTACAACTGTCATTAAATATTTTGTTGATAAAACAGCTCATAATATTGAAAGTTTATATCTAATGCAAATAGTGATTGATTTTATTGACCGTAAATCAACGCTTTGCAGACTTTGCAGCATCTCTAGAAACTGTTGTAGTTAAATTATATCATAATTAACATTTTTTTACAAGAAAACCATCTTTTCCTATATAATTGTAACACGGATGCACGCAGTACATGTGTCATACGTAGTCTGTATGGACAGCAATCGTATCCACTGCATTTAAACCTATCTTATTCAAAAGGAATCTACTATGGATTTACTGTTTCAAATGATCTCAAAATTCATTACTAATAAATGACTGATGCTCGGTATCGAGAAGAGCATACATTTGTGCATTAGGACAAATCTGACTACTTTGTAACACCAAATACGTACAAACAGATAATCTACCCACTTATATATTGACATCAAAGTAAAAACATCGAACCTGTAACCCCTGTTCAGTGGAAATACATGATATTTAAGTACTTGTTGTTGCCGCGGTATCGCTTGATTGAATATTTAGTGTTTTATATCTTTGAAAATAACGAACTTTCATACGACAGAACACTATATTTTACACCATTAGGCGTAAATTAAAGGGTAAATAGTCATTAAGTCCACCGATGCATGTATTTGTGCATAAAGTACCTAGGTATATAAAAAAAGAAAAAAAAAGATACACATAAATAAAACATTGTTTAACTTTACATCTGGTATTTTTTACCAACATCTCGATTTGTTATGCAATCTCTTTCATGAGTTTGCATGACGTCATTTCCGATGGGTTGTACATTCCGACATTTGCTCTCTCGCTCTGGCTCACTAATTATATATTTGTGTCTCTTATCTGTCGTTTCTCGTTTCATGCTGTTTGAAATCACTGCGATTCTAAAGAAGTTTCACTTCAAAAAATTGCTCCTAAAATATTAAGTTAGTAACCCTAGCTGGTTAGGTTCAGCGAGCGTTGACGAATGAATTAGTTTAGTTAGGGCAAGTAATTTTATAAAAATATGTATTTTAAACGAACGAATGAAAAGAATTTGCTCGAACCGTTAGTCGATCCCGAGACATTTATAGCGCTGCCATTGCGCCACTGAGGCAGGCTCTGCGTTGATGAATTCATTTTAAATGTATTGATATTTCATTTCCACTGAACAGTTGGGTTTACAGAATACTGGTAGGTTACATATAAATACCTACACTAACAGCAAATGATTATAAGTACATTTATAGTAAACAGTTAACAGGCTTACAAACTAATGTTTGAATACACACCATATTATATAAATATGAAAATATTCTCAACACTTTTCCATTCAGTAAGCAATATAAATTGCACAGTTTTTTTTCATAATTTGCGCTAGAGGGCAGCACATAGCCCCCTTTTTCATTTAGTCGTATTTTAATAATGACATTTTTGGTATATTTACATGACATTTGATTTTTTAAATCGTATTTTAGAAACGAAGCATTTTTGATTACTGCAGGGTAGAGAAATACAGAATTTTTGATTTATCCTTTTTACATAATGCAAAAAGTATTTAGTATGCATCGAACTAAAAAGTATTAAATAAATAAAAATTATTGATATAGTGACTTATTTAAACTTTGTTTAATCTTACCCTGTGTAAGTGTTAATTCAATTTCAATTGTATCATGACTTTAGCTTCAAAATCATGGTATTTTTTTGTCAGATGTTTCACACTTAAAACTGACAATCTGATGACAAATAACTGTTGGAATGACCGCTTTTCCAAAAATTTATACAGTTTTTATTTTTTATATCATTTAACCATATAATCGTTTAAATCGAGAAACGTTTGTATGCATGGGTTACGCCTATGAAACATTTATGCAACAATCAAGAAATAATATATCTACAAATGCGAGATTAGCCTTCACTAATCATTTTTGTAATACCGTATGTGTACCACAGTAATACGGTAGTTGCCGCAAGTAATTAAGTACATTGAATTCGAGATCCTTAGCTTAGTCACTAAATACGCATTTTAGACCGCTTTCACCTGAAATGCGTCCGAAAAGTTATCATCTGAAATTAGTCCGGGCGAAGCGAGTGTGAGCCATCTTCGCTAGCTTTAGCGGAGACCTGACTAGGATTCGAAAAGGTCGCCATGGCCGAAATCGTTCCGATTGATCAATCAATCAATCAATCATCAATCGATCCACATTAAATACACCTGTGTAGGTATAAACTTATTTAAAGCAGTTAGTTACATTGAGTGAGTTAAATCACGAGTTAGATGGCGCATATTATTCTTAAGTACTTATGGCAATTACCGTAGTGTGGGAACAGAAAAAAAGCCTTTTTCTGTAGTACGAAATGCTACATGGGGTTTTTAAATCACACCTTATAAGAAAATGAAATATAAATTAAATATTAAGTACATCCTAAAAGCAAAACCTAAAAATATTTTTAATTTGACAAACTAAGCATTAATTAAAACTAGTTTTTATCTGTCTAGGTTTTTGTTGAAAACAACTACGTTGTACGAATTCTGTGCCAAACAAATTGATTTTGTTAGAAAAAATCCGTAAAGTAGATAATATTCATACTTGCAAAGAATAAACGGTTTTATTTACGTGTACACTTTTTCACACGTTTCCTAAACTTAGAGATTTTTCAAAACATATCTAATTCGATGAAACAGAACATCCAGAAACAAATTATAACACATAGAGTTAACACGTTAATGAGTAGAAAGTTATTTCCGCTGTCAAAGCACGAGCCCAAATGGGACTATGTATAGTAGTCCTATACTCCATTTAACATTTTGTTTTAGCTTTTTGCAGCTTGTCTGACAAAAATATTCCCCAGACGGGTTGGTGTCTGACGAGCTGTAGGATTACACTACTTAGATATTACGCACAGTAAAATGCTGTGTGTATATCTACCATACTTTTGACAGAGAATGTGTTTCTATGTCTATGAAAGGGTAAATGTTTGTGGAGGATCCTCCGACCAGGCGAGGTGATCATGCCTGGCGGGCTTCTGCCCAACAGTTAATGTTAAGATGTTGTATATATGCTAATCGGCGCGAGAATTTCTCTATCGTGATTCAGGATTAGTAGTTACTTCTTATAGATCATTCCGTGTTTTCTCGTAGTTCAGTGTTCCTTTGGTAGATGGCGCTATTGTATGTAGTTCGCCACATGGTCAAAGTAAGGGGTCGTAGATTATAAGAATGCCCGAATATCGACGTAGAGGCATTCTCGAAATATATACGTAAGTAAAACCGATTAATTTTGCAAATATTTCAAGTATCTAATGAACCGCCTTATTTGTATTTTTTATGTTGTAATTTTAGATGTTTGTCATTCATCATACATATTAATTAGAACCTCATATTATTATAAAAGAAGGTACTTATAAAACTGACTAGTTCTTGAGATCAAAACAATTTCTTAAAC
This sequence comes from Phragmatobia fuliginosa, assembly GCA_932526445.1. Lineage (NCBI taxonomy): Eukaryota > Metazoa > Arthropoda > Insecta > Lepidoptera > Erebidae > Phragmatobia > Phragmatobia fuliginosa. Next base: position 19,960,988 of record OW052070.1, read on the forward strand.
GTAAGTTTTTAAAATATTTCAAGTATAAAAAATAAAATAACGGATTTCAAAAATGATTTTTGATACGAACAAAGGAATAACGTGTTTTTTTATTATTTTTTTAAAAATATTAACAATGAAAGATTATGTTAGCAGAAGGAATACTGCATTAGCAATTAATGTAGTTAAACAGTCAAAGTACACACACCTTGATAATCTTTTGGCCGTACACTGAAACACTGTGACAGTGTTTTTAGACTATAGCGATTTTTACACTTATTCATGTTGTTTGCTGTTAACAGGACTTATTTATTTAAAAGGTTATGATACCTTCTACTTTCCGACATTTCGAACGGGTTATACCGCTCGTGGTCATGGGTAGATTGATGTTCGAAACGTCGGAAAGTAGCAGGTATCGTAACCATTTTAATTTTATCGCGTAAAAGTTCCGTTTACAGCAAAAACAAAAAGAAGAAGCATACCACAGCGGCATCCTCTTTTCCCACCAACCCGCTCTTTGAGGTGGAGTTCACAAATATTCGTGGACTCCATGCAAACCTCAACGCCGTCCACCAGCACCTTGAGACGGTACGGCCGGCTATGCTGTTTCTAACGGAGACACAGATACGCCGCCCTGCCGACACGACATATCTCCACTACCCGGGATACCAGCTTGAGGAGTGCTTCCTCGCGAAGGCTGGAGTGTGTCTTTTCGTCAGGGGGGATGTCTGCTGTCGCCGTCTGCGCTGCCTCGAGGACCCATCCTTCTCTATCCTCGGGCTTCACGTAGATCTCGGATCTACCAGTCGAATTTACGTGTGCCTTTATCGTTCCCACACTGGAGACTCGGAGACAACCCGTTTATTCGACCACCTGAGTCAGGCAGTGGACAGAGCGCAGGAGCAATTTCCGACCGCCGAACTTGTGCTTCTTGGAGATTTTAACGCCCACCATGAGACCTGGTTGGGGTCTTCCAAGACTGACCACGCGGGTCGAACTGCCCACGCATTCGCTCTCACGCATGATCTCACCCAACTTACCAGTTGGGTGAGATCATGCGTGAGAGCTGGACTACCGTCCAGAACACCAGGATACCAGACACATCGAGTCAAGCACCCTCCTTGCTAGACCTGTTGCTGACGAGCCACCCAGCGCAGTACTGTGTGTCGGTTCTCGCCCCTCTAGGCTCCTCCGACCACTGCCTGGTGTCCACCGTGGTGCCTCTTGTTGCCGCCCCACGATCTGCGGCGGCAAGGCGAAGACTGTGGCACTACTCGTCAGCAGACTGGGATGGAATGCGGGATTATTTTGCGTCCATCCCGTGGGCTGAACGCTGCTTTAAAGATAGGGATCTGTCACAGAGTGCATCTGCGGTGGCTGACGAAATCACTGTTGGTATGGAATATTACGTTCCCTACAGTGATGTCGTCAGCCCGAAGGCCCGTCCGTGGTTCAATCGCGAGTGCTCCCACGCCGTTGCAAACAAGCGGGAGGCCTACCGCGCATGGGTCAGGGCTTGCGACCATGGTGACCCAAACATCGATCGCCTAAAAGCAGCGTATAACAAAGCCACAAGGGAATGCAAGAGGGCTTACAAGAGAGCGGATGCCCAGCGCATCGCACGGATTGGCCAAGAACTCGTCGCACACCCTACGGGTAGCCGTAAGTTCTGGCGATTGGCTAAAGCCGTGCAGTCCAACCATTGCCAACCCTCACTACCACCGCTGAAATTTCCCGACGGATCACTTGCCCACAAGCCGCAGGAGAAGGCGAAACTTCTCGTCGACCTTTTTGCGGCTAACTCCCGAATCGATGACCGTGGCTTGCTTCCGCCCACCATTCCGACCTGTAGCTCCACAATGCGGGATATACGTATCCGGCAGAGTGAAGTACGCGCGGAGCTTCGGTCACTCGACGTCCGGAAAGCCAGTGGACCCGACGGGATCCCAGCGGTGGTTCTTAAGAACTGTGCACCAGAGTTGTCTCCTGTACTCACACGCTTGTATCGCCTGTCATATACCTCAGGAATTGTCCCGGAGGCCTGGAGAGAGGCGAATATTCAACCTATCCCCAAAAAGGGTGACCGCTCCAATCCCGCCAACTACCGTCCTATAGCTGTCACCTCCATACTCTGTAAGGTGCTTGAACGCATAATTAACAAGCAGTTGGTCCATTACCTGGAAGATCACTCTCTGCTAAGTGATCGGCAATATGGCTTCAGACCGAACCGATCCACGGGTGATCTTCTAACGTACCTCACGCACCTGTGGGGTGAGGCTTTGGATAGGTATGGAGAGAACCTGGCCATCAGCCTAGACATGGCCAAGGCCTTTGATAGGGTTTGGCACCGTTCGCTTCTCTCTAAGCTTCCGGCATACGGCCTGCCCACTAAATTGTGCAGCTGGATTGCCGCATTCCTGCGCCAGCGCCGCATTAGAGTCCTTTGTGACGGCGCGGCGTCTGATTTCCAACAGGTAAACGCAGGCGTACCCCAAGGCTCTGTCCTGTCGCCCACGCTGTTCCTTCTGCATATCAATGACATGTTAGCCCTTGGCAACATACATTGCTATGCAGATGACAGCACAGTGCATGGACAATATTATGGACATCCTACATTTAAATCGGCGGATATTGAGGTAAAACGACAGGAACTTGTCGCTGAACTCGACCGGGTTCTGAACGTTATCTCTCAATGGGGTGATGAGAATCTGGTCGAGTTCAATGCCAAAAAAACACAGGTTTGCGCACTCACCACCAAAAAGTCTCCATTCCTCCCCCTTCCCACTTTCCAGAGCACTCAGCTGCCACTACAGGATAAGCTCGGTATCCTGGGCATGGATATCTGCCGGGATCTCAACCGACGGGAGTACATCGAGAGCGTCACAAAGGCGGCCTCGCGGAAGCTAGGCATACTAAACAAGGTGAGACGGTTCTTCTCGCCGGAGCATCTGTGTCTTCTCTATAAGACCCAGGTTCGCTCCTGCGTGGAGTACTGTTCTCATCTATGCGATGGATCTGCGCAGTATTTGCTTGACGCTCTCGATCGGTTGCAGAGGCGAGCAGTTCGCATCATAGACAGTCCCGAAGCCACCGAGTTCCTAGAACCTTTGCAGTTGCGAAGAGATGTCGCCTCTATGGCAGTTCTCTATCGCCTCTACCACGGTGAGTGTTCTGAAGAGCTCTTCCAACTCATCCCACCCTCTCCCTTCCTCCACAGAACAACACGATCTGGCCAACGAAGTCACCCCTTCAGAGTGGAAGACATACGCTCCAGAACTAAGCGGTTCGGGTCTTCCTTCTTGTGCCGAGCAGTTAAACACTGGAACTCACTACCAGCTCATGTTTTTCCTTCTTACTATGATCCCGGGTCCTTGAAAAAGCATCTCACTAGGCCGCCATGATGTGGTTCGCCATACTGCTTGCATTTGCAGTGAGTATGGCGACCCCCATGGATGGATTTTACTCATGCTTTCCATCAGGCATAGTAAAGTCACCTTGGCAGGCGTTATATAAAAAAAAAAAAAAAAAAAAAAAAAAAAAAAAAAAAAAAAAAAAAAAAAAAAAAAAAAAAAACCATGAATATGTGATGACATGATATTTGTTACTTATCTTACAACGGATTTATCACCTATTGTTTTGCTTACGCAGTTGCTTTAAAGTAATTTTGAACTAATAATTATGAAACAAACGACACCCCCATTTCTCCGACTGTTTTTTGTCCCGAACTAAGATTTCTGGAAATTCTTATGAAGTAAGAATGATCTAAACTTCTGTGACACAGATATATTGCATAGCTTACAAAGAAAACATTAAAGAAGATCTTTTTCCAAGTATTTTTATCCATGCATCTCCTGGATCCATCTAAACCAGTAGTATTATTATTACTTAACTTTATGTTTGTCCAACACTTGATATAAACGGGTCTTTTATTACTTCAATACAACCTTATATGCTGATGAAAAAACTGAGATCCAGCAGAGGCACGAGAAATGGATAATTTAACATTTTTTTAAAATCGATAAATTAACTACAAAATAATTATTACAAATCGTTTGTCCTTGATACAGCATTTTTGGTATCCATAGTTTTAGTCCGCTGTAGGGCACCTCTTGTCTTCCAATGCGAATATGAGGGCGATTTCTATCTTGGCCTTCAACCACGAGAGTACTTCTGGGTCTGCTACCTCGATGACCTTTTCATCCGTAGCATAGTAGTTCACCAACTCGTCCTGGAAATAGGTTTAACATTAAGTTTAGCGCCATCTAGGGAAAATAATCTGAACTACGTAGTATCTCTTGGTTCTGCATCGCGCAATAAAAATGTCTACACATTTTTCCCTGCAATAATGGCCACAGAAGTCGATCTTAATCGCAAATGGAAACCTCCATAACCGTTGTGCATATTTTTCACGTGGTTTGGTTTTTGATCAAGAATACAGTCTACAGATGCCAGAATTTCAGGGGTTACCCATTAATTATTGTTATCTAAAAATGTAATAAAGTTTATAGTTTTATAAGCAAATAGTTTTTATACCTGTTTTATGTTAAGCATCAATTTGTAATTGTGTATGATGGGGGTGCCAATGATGTCATCTAATTTGACCGCCCACTCCACGTGACAGGAACCACTGGCGCCACCAGCCCGTACCATAAACACATGCCTAAAAAATAGGTAAATAAGAATTTATAAAATGGTCGATTGGGCAGTCGTATATGACATGTAACATCTTTCTGATAGACCCATCTGCCTAGTGGTTAGTGATTCTGATAATTAAGTAACGGATTGTAGGTTCGATCTTAACTCAGAACAAATAATAACCCAATTTGGGATCGGATCGATGTGTGAATTTATAAAAAAATATCCGACGTGAACCTTTGATCCAAAAGTTTGCATTAGGAATATATTCCTGTGTCGCAGGGGACATTACGGACATACAAGAATTGGATACAAAGAACAACCAGACTCAGTATAACAATTTGTGGATCACACAGTGTTATATTATGATTTGAACCCACAACACATTGCGCTGTAGAAAGCAGCGTGGCGACCACTTAAACCAGTCTTGACCTCCTTACCCACGGCTTCCCGTCACAAAATTCCTGCTACGTATCATTTCATGAAATCACTCCTACAGATTATAATTATATTTTCAAGAGAATAAATATAAGATATTTTAAAATATTTTTTAAAGTTTCTTTACTAGCTATCGCAGGTTTTGAACCGCCACTATGTAGAGTTAAACTAACGTATTTACTGGAGTATAAACATAAAAGCTTGTTAGCATCAATCACTCCACAATTTTTGAAAAAAGTATTTTACGGCACAAGAATTTGGTTGCTACGAATACTTACTGAGTGCTAATGAGCAGTGTACAGTTGGATTTAGGTCCGAGATGCGCGTGAGCAATATAAGAATCAGTATCGGCATAGTGACCACGCCCTAATAGAGTCAGGAGCTGTAGCCCCAGTGCTGCATGCTGGGAATATGGACGTACTCCCTGGAAACACATAAAGAATTATAAATTATTTTTTCAATGGAATGGTAATAGTATAGGGATAATTATCATAAATTTGGAAAAATTCAACTTCAGTGTGAAACTGACGTTTCTGATTGGATCTTCACTTATTCACAAATTTACAAAGTTTATTTACTCATTAGCAATAATTTTCACTTAACATACTAGCTACCAACCTATAGAAGCTCTTCTAATCAAAACCTGTCTATTTACAGAATAGAGACATTTTCAATACCATTGTAAATTGACATGACACAAGGAATTAGCCCTAAAATCTTGGTTATTAACAATGCCTTACCTCAGAAGATCCACAATGCCTTGGGAGACGACGTCTGGCCAGCAGTCGGCCACCACTCCGTTCCACGCAAGCTTTTAACGCACTCTCAGCGCTGGTGACGTTCAGCTGACGGGACAGCGAGGCTCTTGCCGCTTCACGACATACATCTGGCAGGCAACAACAGTAAGTTATTTTGATATATTTTAAAACCGAAAGAGATGTGATGTAAAGCGTTGAATAGTGCAAGGCGGGTTTTATTATCTAACTATTCACGCTCAAAGAACTTAGTGCGGCAATATGTTTGATAGTTTACTGAATAGTATTAGTCAAGGTGTTTTGTAGCTTTTAGCAGAAGCGTGAACGTTATCTACATACAAATTTAATATTTTAATTCAATTTGTATGTAGATAACGTATGACTCTTGAAGAATTCCTTTAGATTATAATCACTTCATCACTTTTGGAATACTTCAATTTTTTGAATTGGAATTTATACCTTTTACAATGTCAATTTGTTGTGTATTTTAACATTCATAAAATAGAAAAGAATAGAGAAATATAATAATAACAATAATTTTTAATTTCCTTTGAACGGGATTTCTAAAAGACCCGTAATTTTTTAACTGTTCAAAGATTCATTGTTCACTGTTCAATTAAGATAACAATTCGAAAATAGCAAGTTTTTAAATATATTTTAAACTATTTAAGCGTATTTTTGGTGTGCTTTATACTGCCTTAAATTAAGCCGGAAAAGTTGTGATGCTATGGCATACAGTAGTAGACAGAAAATAAACAATTCTCATGCATTTAAAGGAAACGATACATCATTTTGAAATATAACTAAGAATCAAGGAGATATTTGAACTCAAATGTGTTCACCTAATTCAGTGTTAGAACTTACCAACATTCTATTTTTTTGGCCGTCTGTTTGTACCGACTAATATCAGGAAAGGCGGGACCGATTTTAAGGGAACTGTCACTTTCAGATAACTAATGACATAAGGAATAACTTAGGTTGCTTTTTTGGACTAGCTTCGCCCTGCGGCGTTCTAAGCAACTACCGCTGGTAATGCCGTTGGGCTCAGCTACATTAAACATAAACGTTAAAGTGCAAGGCACCTTATATGTGTGTCTTCTTATCTGCTCATATTCTGAATGTCAAAGCTGTAAATTCTCCATAGCATGTATATAAATGGATAAATATGTGAAGGTATATATTGAATTGTCCGTGTGGTGACGGATTAAGAATACAGAGTGTCACCATCCCTATTCATCCCGCGGGTGTCGTAAAAGGCGACTAAGGGATAAACTACGCAAGACAACATCAATGCAATGAGAAGGAAAACTTGAAACCAACCCTATACCAACCCGTCTGGCCAGCGTGGTATAGTAGGCCAAAACCTCCTTTGTAAGGAGAGGCTTATGTCCAGTAGTAGACTGTTGAAGGCTGTTGATGATTGATGATATATTGAATAGCTAAAGAGATAAATAGCATGCACTACGGTACTCACTTCTCACAACAACACAGTCGTCATCTGACCGCGAACGCAGAACATAGGACAAATAGAAACATGTTTAATCATAAACTACATGATTTTGACATTGATTTTTCCACCGAAAGTTGATATTACGAAGAAGACAATACTTAGAATTTGACCCAAAAATCACCATCTTAATGAATAAATCTTCGAATTCCGGTTCCCATCCATAAAAAAATTATCTCATTAGGCCGCCATAATTTGGGGTCGGCATCACCACACTGCGTGCATTCGCAGAGAGTGTGGTGGACTCCTGGATTCTACACTCACTACATATTATAAAATAAAGTCTTCGGCGCGTCTGTTGGCGATAAACTTAAAAAAAATATTGAAATTTTGTACCCAGATAATCTAAATGCTGAGAAAGGACATAGGCTCCTTTTTGCCGCGATAACCGATATAGACGCGGGCGGAGCCGCGGGCAAAAGCTAGTTCATAACAATTAATTCTGTTGTTATATTTATCCATACTAATATTATAAATTCGAATGTAGCGATGGAGCATCGTCATCTCTAGATCAGAGTAAAAAGATTGATAAGAATGAAAACAATTAGACTATTTAAAATCCATAAAACAGATAGAGGATCCATAATCACATTCAACTGGTTCAAATTTATGTGATACTTCTTAGTAAAATATTCGAGGTTACTCTTTATTCGGCCCAAAAATTACTCAGAAAACTTTGGGAACAATTGAAACAAACACTGAGCAACTGTTAACTACTTAGTAAATAAACGAAACACGAAATACCATTCATATTCATAAATCATTTCTCATCTTCGTCAACTCTCGTTAGAAAACCATCTTATACATAAAACATTAGATTACCATGCGAATGATTCTATAAAGATATTAAATATTCAGAATGGAGATGTAGTAGAATTAAATATATTAAAACACTAAAGAATTAATATCATAAATGTACATTTTTCGGTCCAATAACATGCATTTATAATAACCATCAAAGACATAAAACAACTACGAGTAATTGACAAAATCTCACCAAACGTGGGCCTGGCGACTAGCGCAGTTAGTGCCAGAGCGATGCTGGCCGGGTTACTGCTGTCGGCGTCTACCACGCTCTGCGGTATATCGTTGCTAAGCTCGAGTGGTTCACCTAAATACCACACATTGACAGTAGATACGTACAAGTATAAAGCCATAGCTATAGATATAAAACAGAATAGAAACTGCAGCCACTTTAGGAAAAAACTTAGAACTTGAATCAAGATGATTGCCCATACATAATCGTTTGATGGATTAAAGACGATGTTATCCTTACTAATATTATAAACGCGAAAGTTTGTAAATTTATGTATATAATGTTTGTTGCTGTTTCACGCAAAAACTACTGAACGGATTTGGATGAAACTTTAGTAATATAGCTTATATATCAGAAGAACACATAGGCTACTTTTTACTGCAATAATCGAGATAAGCGCGGGCGAAGCCGCGGGCGTAAGCAGTTTAAAATAATGGAAATAAAATTAAAAAAAAAAGGAAAACAAAAGACGAAATAATGAAAAAAGAAACGGCACGAACCTATAAACAAAAAAATGTGAGCCGTCACGGGACGCCTGGCAGATGTGAAACATCGCCATTATTTTGTAAAAATAATATGCAGAAAAGAACATATTGTAATAGGAACTAAATATGTCATAATGATAAAATAAAATATTACTAATTATTAAAATAGTAGTCTATATGCAGTAGTGTGTACGGTGTGGCGACGCGTCGCCACACCGTACACACTACTGCATATAGACTGTATATATAAACCATCGTATAGCCTGGCGACGCGTCGCCACGGCATGCGTCGCCACGCCAGAAATCTGTGTTACGTGCGGCTATAGATGTTTCACATCAAAAAAATTGACAAGAGAAGAAAACCTAATTTAAACTGCATGAAGGTTCACCATATTTCTGACCCACACGAGTCCATTACACGTTGTACTTTCCATAACAACGTCCATTTTGGAGATAACGTTCATTGTAACAACAAACTTGAGATAGAACCACGACACTCACCTATTTTTCTCCTAGGTGTTTGTGGTCGAGGCAGTTCCTCGAATATACAACTGTTCCTAATAGTAGGGCTTGCCCGAAGACCTAATAATGCAGCTGCACCTTCCTCCAAACGGGAAGCCACGTCAGTAGATCGTCGACCTAGACACGAACCCTGAAAGCGAAAATTAATAAAATCAGTACTAGCCATGTTCGTGAAGTCGTATGCATGGAATTTACTTACGTACAAATCTAAATGAACTAATCAAAATACATAAAAGCTATACAAAAAAATAAAATTGCCGTGTCTGTATGTAATATTAAATTAACAGTTATTTACTAATTGCTTATCAAAGTATATCATATACGAAACCAACATGTATTAATGTACCTAATTAAATTCCTACTCTTTAATAAACCTTATTTTTTAAGTAACAATTGTACAAGAGATTGTAACCCTATACTGGCATGCCTGTTGGCGAAATGTGTATCGTGCTTGTCATTTTTTACCATCTGTTTATCTGTACCACATTTAAGAAAATAAAGTATTTTATTACTTTATTATTTTTTATTTCAGTCATAACACCCAACATCATCTAGTCCCAAACTAAGCAAAGCTTGTGTTATGGGTACTAAACAACTGATATAAATATATAAACATACTTTTTTTTGTAAAATCATATATATTGTACATAGGAAACACCCAGACTCCGAAACAAAAATTCAATATTTGGACCGACCCGGTAATCGAACCCGAGATCTCTTAATCAGCAGCCGCATACGCTGACATCTGGACCAACAAGGCAGGCAAATAATAACACAATAGTATACTTACTACCTGTTTAGCGACACATACCAACTATGAGCTTTTTGTCTACAAACCGTATAGGTTTTCTCTAATGTTTATGTATAAACTTGGTTAAGTTCAATTTGGTTATGAGAAAAAATAAAAAAAAAGCGGCTAAGTGCGAGTCGGACTCGCCCATGAAGGGTTCCGTATCAGCAAGTAACATCATATAAAAGTTCTTGTAGTTCGTTGATTGAATGGAAGGTAAAATGCGGTTTACTATTTATGACCTATTAAAAAAAACTACTTACTAGATCTCGTTCAAACCAATTTTCGTTGGTAGTTTGCATGGTATTGTACAACATATATATTTTTTAGTTTTATCACTTTCTTATTTTAGAAGTTACAGAAGGGGGGGGGGGAGTACACACATTTTTCCACTTTGGAAGTGTCTCTCGCGCAAACTATTCAGTTTAGAAAAAAATGATATTAGAAAACTCAACATCATTTTTGAAGACCTATTCATAGAGTCACACACACGTATGAGTTTGATGAAAAAAAAATTTTGAGTTTCAGTTCCAAGTATGGGGGCCTCCAAAGTGTATTGCTTGTTTATGTGTTTATCCTCCATGTTTATGTGAAAATCTTAATGCGGTTCACGGATTAACTCAACTTACCAAGTTTCAAAAGTATAGTTCTTAAGGTTTCGTAAAAAAGTAGCTGTGACATACGGACGGACAGACAGACATGATGAATCTATAAGGGTTCCGTTTTTTGCCATTTGGCTACGGAACCCTAAAAAAAAGAGAAGTATTTTGTCTTCAAATAAACTCATATCAGTGTGTAACAGATATAATTTTATTGACGTAAATCTTACCAAACAAGGCTCGTAGTATTGTTTTAGACCTCTTGAGAAGTCTCCAATGTAGCTGTAAGGGTTCCCTAAGATGTTGAGCCCAAGAACCAGTACGTAAAACTGTTGCACCAGTTGGGTCCAGTAGTGACGCGAAGCCATGTCTAACACAGATGATGTATTGATAGGGGCGTCACGTAGTTCCAGGTAGGACATTCTGTGAATAATTTACAGATGATTTAGGCTTTGAATTTTTCGTCAACTGAACAAATAAAGCTGTGCTTACTTAATAAATAATAATTATAATAAATATTTCGGACATCTTACACACAACGTCATCTAGTCCCAAACTAAGCAGGGCTTGTATCATGGGTACGAGACAACTGATATAAATACATAAACATGTTTTTTTTTGTAAATACATACATATTATACATAGAAAACACCCAGTCTCCGAAACAAATATTTGTGGATCTCACAAACATTTAATCCGACCAGGAAATTGAACCCGAGAACTCTTGATCAGCAGACGTATACACGCAAAAATAAATTATTAACGTTTTCTGCAATCAAAGTTACTTCAATAGAAAAGCAAAACCGGTTACATACTTTATCGTATTTACTTGCTAATTTTACAGCTAATGCTAATCTAAAAAATCTTATCAAAGTCAAGTACCTCAATACCACGTCCTTCATATCACAAAGTGACGAACCCCACGAGTTAAATAGATACTCCAACAAATCGCTGTTGAAGAGCTTAGGCCTATTCTCCTTCTTATTTCCAAATCTAGTTCTACTCGGACTGTTGCTAGCCTCTGCTGAATAGCCTCGCGATGACAAACTTAGAACCAGCTTCACAGGAGATAAGTGAACGAATTCAAACACAAGATTTCTATGATTACTAATTTGACTTTTTACTGCAATCATTGGTAACGGCATATGTACTAAGGCTAGGTCTGCACGAAGCCTTATAGCAGGTCTCTCTTGAATTTTCCAATGATTCATTATATCGAAGACATAATTTACAAATCCTCGGTCTAAATTTACGCAGTACTCCTGAACCAATATTTTAAAGTATTTGTAAATATCCTGGTTCAGACTTGGCTTATGTTGTTTTAGAACTACAATTTCTATGCAAGGTTTTAGGCCTCTGCTTGACCTGACATCATTAGGTATTGGAGCTGGATAGAGAACGCTGGGGAATATAGCTTCATGCAACTGGTTATCAATTTGTAATCGTTGACTCTTTAAGTGACAATACGCGAATGTATCTGATTTCCGGAACTGCAGCCAAACTCCAGGATTATAAGTTCTGCGGAGTTCAGAGAAGAATGGTTTTGTCATTTGCATTTTCTCCAAGTCAATATGAATATACTCTTTCAGTTGACATTTTTTCTGCTCCGTCTGATATTTGTCTTCGATCCATGATGTTAGATCTGGGGACAGCTGCTTCCATTTATGATTGACGTTCACTTCCCATCTTGGCAAAGAATCTGTCATGCTGACGTATGCAAGTTCCTTTACTCCAGCGTTGGTTGGAACACAAACAGATAAGCTGACTCCTGATAGAGACATGTATACTTCGTAATTACTCCTCTCAGAGTTGATTCTCATTCGGTAGTGGTAGGCAAGTCTTTCATCTTGAGCTAGAGCAAATACTCTTTGAAATCCGTCCACAAATGAAACCCAGTAGACAATCACTTTGTCTTTTCTCATCTTCTTAGTCTTAGTATGACTTTCGGGGAGGTCTGAACTATCAGAGTCATCACTGCTTGAAGAACAAGGTTCTGGAGATTTTGGCGTCAGTCGTTTCAAGGTAGAAGACAATTTGGATGTGACACTGCTGGTTGCAAGTAGAGTGGAATGCTTCACTGAATGGAAACTCACTTTTTCTTCACCGTAACTGAAAAAATATATTTGTAAGCTTTCTGGGGTTTTTTAATTACACTACAAAAAATATTTAAGTTATATTCCTTAATATAGTTATAAAAAATACTACAAAAACAGTGAATAAACATAGAAACAGTTACGTTGATAACTCCATAGTGCATCAGGTATTTTTAGAGTAACATATATTAAACTTAAAAATATATTAATATTACGTAAACCATAGATTTCGTAAAACTTACCCATCTTGTCTAAAATCTGCAACAAAACCCTTGCCTTTGTTGTTGTATATATTCCACAATAATTTCCTTTCCTTGACCGGATCATCCCACGTGTAGAACATAGATTGGTAAGGGCTCAGCAGTGCCACCTGCCCTGAGTTTACCTGATGCAGTTTCAGGAAGAGATCGTCACAAAGGTTGTCGATACGAACTGGGCAGTCTCCTAGTGCGTAGGGCTTGAAGGTTATTACAAACGGTCGATCTGTGCCTCCTGTTACTTCGACGCAGAGCGCGGTCTGGAATATTTTTATGACTTAAAAATAAAATATTGTTGAATCATATGAATTTCTTACTTGGGGGAACAGTTAATAAAAATAATCTTACACATCATACATCCAAATATAGGCAGTACTTTGGATCCACACTGATTTCAGCACGAATGGGCCGTCTAGACTAGGACAGTACTGTCCTCTCACAGAAGACCAACCTTAAAACGTCAGCATTAGTTCTGTCATATTCCGTTAGTGAGTGTGAGACCGGAGGTTTAATGATGCAGTAGGATCTCACTAGACCAACAAAGTGTGGGTCACCATGCTGCATTGCCTGCTTTCACAAAGAGGATGATTACCCCTAATTCTGGATTCTACTCATGCTTTCCATCAGTCAGAGTAAGAGTACTTGTATTATGGCGTTACTATTATACATATTTGTTGTACTAATAAATACATGCATTTTTGTAATAAAAGTTTGTGAAAAGCATGTCGCTGAGATTAACATCATCTTCAAGTCTTTATTATTTCCCAAGTTTATTTTGGGTAAGCTACTAGTTAACTATATGTATTATATTAAAAGCACATCTACGTATTTCGAAAAGACCTAATAGGCCACTAATTTATTTAGGATAGAGTTATTTATTTATTGTACCAATATATAATTACTGTAAAGGGAATTTCATTGTTGACCATAAAATATAAAAATTACATTGACTATTTCAGTGCAATTGACAACATATAGCCGGTTCCAAAAATAACGGGTCAGTCACATAAACCCGAATATCTCCCGAACTACGTATGCCATCCTAATGAAACGAAGACTGTTCAATTGAGAATTTAATTATACAGATAAAAAATAAAATAAAACTTAGTTACACCCACAATATTAATCTTAAATTAAAAAAAAACTAAAGTAGTCATATTTTTCTTAAGATTACATTTCTTTTATGATTGTTTTTTTGCTGTTTTTCATCACTTTCTTCATTTAATACTTTGTATTGCCTCCACGTGATGAAGCCTCCAGTGATGAAAAACAGCAAAAAAACAATCATAAAAAAAATGTAATCTTAAGAAAAATATGACTACTTTAGTTTTTTTTAAATTTAAGATTAATATTGTGGGTGTAACTAAGTTTTATTTTATTTTTTATCTGAATAATTAAATTCTCAATTGAACAGTCTTCGTTTCATTAGGATGGCATACGTAGTTCGGGAGATATTATTTTGGAACCGAGTGTAGTTGAGTAAAATTGAAATGTGAACACCGTTTTGCACATTTTACCGTTGCCTAGTACTTTCTCATACATGTTTGTTTGCTACATCAGCTTCTTAATGAGAACTTATTATTGAGTATAATCCTTTTTGATTTCGTGGTGGTAACTATAACATAAAAGAAGTTACGCAACATCTTACAAGAGCAACATTTCAACTCATATGTTTGAACCTCAACCAATAACAATATTTACTTTACAAATACTGAAAACACACTAACACATTTCCGGATACTAAATTTTGTCATGTAAGTACAAACACGATAGCTGTGATGCAACAGTTATATCATTGACAATAGACGCAGGCGTAAAAGCGGCGCGTACTAACACAATTAGCACCCACTTTCATCTCAAGTTTTATAAGACCCACTCACCACGCCACTTTCCTCAGTTTTCAGTGGTATAACGAAACATCACAATGTTGTATCAGACACTATCGTATTTCATCTTGTGTACCGTGTTAAGTGTTAGTTCTGAGTGTGAACAAGGATGTCAAAAATTCAGAGTGAAAAGAGGAAAATATTACTCGAACCCGCCGAGTAGGTTCTACAATCAACCGCCAATGTCTGTCCCCATCCAAGGGCCGTTTTCTTATACTCCACCTCCCTTTATTAACGATAAGCCTTCGTATCCTGGACGCAGGCCATATAAGGTTAGTAAAATACCCAAACCATCTAGCAATGACGGTTTAGGTGATGATGATATAGCCAATATAGTCAAATATATGTCTTCGCAAGATTTAGAAAAGCTGTTGGAATTTGCACAAACTAAAGATCAAGGATATAATAAGTACAAAGATAGATACAACGCTAACGAAAATATGCGAACCTACAAAAGAGAAAATAAAGATTATGAGAAACCAACGTCACATAAAGAAGTAATTGACTTTTTAAATTACGTTACTGAACCGACATTTGATCATTTTCTGAAAGCTCAAGAGTCTCAATACTCTAAACCAGCTCGTGAACAATCAGGACGGATACCCACTGCACAAATACCAAATGAAATAGCCAGTTTCTCTTCTGAACAAGACTATATCAACTCTGATAATACGCCTAGTTTTTCATTCCCAACCCAGAAACAAAACACAGAAATTATACCCACCTATTTAAACATCTTTACTGCTCAAGAATCCGAGCCATTACAATCTCACATTTCATCACATTTTCAAGACAAAGACTATTTGAACAGGGCAGTACCAAACCTTGTTTCTAGTAACTCCGTCTTTATTGAAACAAACGAAGAAGAGAAACTACCACCTCCAGTAAACATGAGGGAAGAAGATTATGAATTATCATTCACAAATAATGTACCCAAAGTGGTGAAGCCTGAATCTTATGACGTGGAAAATTTTGGGGACTTACCCCTAATGGACTACAATTCTAAGTTGCATGATGTCAGTTCTTATCATGTGCCACATTATTCCGTAAGTATTTTGAAAATTTCATGGAAACTGGTACTGAAGGTTTATTTATTGGTTGCAAAATATTATACCTATTTGAGTGTTATAAATATGATACCCGTATTATTAATTTAAAGACACAGTTTGCGCGGATCGCTCCGTGATTTTATACAACTAAAATTCGCCTACGGTCCAGATAAGATAGTTTCTTATTTCCATTTATTGCCCGATATTATTAGAATTATTATTTGTTTAAAAAGAGGTGAAAGTGTTTTCTTCATATAAAATGATATTCTAGGACTTCTTCAATTGTCTTAATCCAGATAGCTTAAGTTGTATTATGGTTTTAATTGACTTATTCAAAATATTAAATTTTTCGCTTTTGGCAGGTAACGGATTCTAAACCATCACAAGCAGAAGCTCCTATGGTTTCCTTCCCTTCATCTTCATCACAGTCATCATCATCACTTCTGAAAGTATCACCAGCAGCCGCGCATATCTTAGAACCTATATACGAACCAGCACCACCTGTTTCGGCGGCTGCTAGTCAAGCTGATGCTCATCTTAAGGCTACGAAAATTTGGTCTTACAAATCCCGAGGTGCTGCTTATACGTTAAATGATGATGGAAGTCTGACTCCTGAGAGGAGTAGACCCAGAGAACACAAAAAACCTTAGAGTTATATAGTTGAAATTTATAGTTATACTTATTAGTTATTTATTTTGTAAAATGTGGCGTTTCGATAAAAGTATTTTTGATAATCAGGGTTTAAATTTGAAGTTGTAGTGAAAGATGAATAGTATAGTTTTATTTATGTTTTGTTTTATTGTTAATAAATTAATCATTTAAGCTTTGTTTTCTCTTTTATGGTATAGTATCACTTACGATCAGAATAGTCAGTTGATGATAAATGCTGCACTCTTAAAATACAACCTCAAAAGTCATACAGTGCATTGCGCCCTTTTGAATTCTAGTTCCGCTCCGAGTCTCAGGTCCAGTTAGTGTGAAAAGCAGTTTTTTTAAACTGGAAACGCTGGCATTAGGAATATACATTCTGTGGCACTGGGGACTGTATAAACATACATGAAACGGATACAAAGACCTCTAAGACTCAGAGGTACAATTTGTGGATCACACAAAGTATTGTTCCATGTGCGATTTGAACCCACAACAATTGGTGTACTATAAACGGCGTAGGAACCGATTAAACGAAAGCGTGAGGGGGCTTGTTTAACAAGAAAAAACATCACTCACCCCTTTATCCATCCTTAGTACAGTGAAATGGGTTTGCGCAATAGGAAAGTGCTGTGAAACGAGAGTGGAGTCCCGATACTTGCAATGCATTGACATTGAGTCTGTCTGTGGCCAGAACGGTGTACATTGCTGAGGCGCCAGGTCAATCCACAGGTCGGCTGCTTCATTCTCCTCCATGAAACGCAGGTGGCGTCTGGTGTCGTTGAACACCAAGAAATATGGTAAGAGGGTCACAATTTTTGTAAGCTGGGGACACAGCTCTGAGAGGGTTACCTGGAATTAATAGTTATTTTTAGTGAATAGAAGTAGTCTAATGGGTATGGTCGGTTTTTAATTAACTTATTATGCGTTTGATTCCCAGTATTCCCACCCAGTGCACTTAGTAAAGCTTTCACCCGGTTTCGGTTTCGCCTACGGGTGCCTCGGTTATCACAGTAAATAGAAGTCTATGTGTTATTGTAGTAAATAAGCTATATTGCTGTTTTGTAATTTTTGCGCGAAAGAATGTCAAACATTCATCGTCACAAACTTTAACATAAATAATATTAGTAGGATGCTTATATAGGACGATTATCCTCCGGGACACTGATATCTAGGTGGGCCAGTACATAAAGTACAGGCCTAGACGGTTCTGGCACAATCTCCATTCTTCGACATTCTGGCCGACATGGACACAATAGTATACAACAAAAAAAAACCTGTCGGTCGGAATGGCGAAGAGGCAGCATTGTACCACAAGCCCGGAGGTCTAAGGCGGAACTCACACACGCAAGCTGTACTTGGCTTGGCGGGCACGGCTTGGAACTCAGGGCTGTGTTAGCCAACGCGTTGTTGATCAGAATTCATAATGGTGTAATATAGTGACGTACATTGAGTAGCAGTCGGTAGCTGGTCTGTCGCTCGGTATGTGGGCACACGACGAGGCCGGGCGCGGCGGCGGCGAGGCGCGCGGCGCGAGACCACGCCGACTGGTGCGCGCGCACCCGCACCTGCGACACGCGCCTGCGCCCGCGCCGTACAGGGCTCCACAGTAGCGGGTCCTCCGAAACCTCGTAGCATGACTCGGTCTGAGAACCCTGCATGAACACAGAATTCATTACACAACAAATATTTATTACATCTTACACACAACGTCATCTAGTCCCAAACTAAGCAGGACTTGTATGGGTACTAGACAACTGATATAAATACTTAAACATACTTTTGTCGCGGCTGGGTGTGTTACCGTGAACCAAGGATATCAAATAATACGCATATTAGGAAACACGATTAGGATTTAGGAAACACATAAAATATTGCAATATCTTATTACATCGAGAGTTAAGTACAAACATAAGACACATTGTACGTATATAGGTACACATTACACATTGTAATGCGACCCCATACTTTTTTTTTGTAAATACATACATATTACTCATAGAAAACACCCAGACTAACAAACAAGTATTTGCGGGTCACACAAACATTTGGACCGACCCAGGAGTCCAACCCTATACCTCTTGATCAGCAGCCGCATACACTACCGAGGCAGTCATGGAGGAGAAGTGCAGTAAGCTAAAAATAATAATTCTACAACCAGAGACCACAAATTTAATTAAATAGATCAGAGTAATCACCTTGATCTGCAACGGTAGACCAGTCTTGTTGATAATCCAGTGCTGAGCGTGCAAGAATAATTCCCAACAATCGTTCCTCTCGACCGTCACGCAGACCAGCACCTGCTTGTTGGAGATCTCAGAGTCACTACAGCTGGTCATTGTCACACTCTTCTCTGTTATATCTGGAAAGCAAAAGATAAACCAAACTTCCTAAGAGACAAATATCATTCCTAAAAGTCTACTAACGTGACGTCATATGTCACGTGCCTACTCAAACGATTGGCGTAAACTTTTTTACATGAAAACGTGAATAGAATAGATTAGAATGCAGAGAGAAGTTAGAGAAGACACTTGTCTTGTTGTTAGATAAACACTTTCAAGCTTGGTTAATTTATGTGGTAAATATTCTTCATAATTCAAAGTAAATATGTTTCATTTAACATACTTTAAAATCGCCAACATTTTCGAACCGATACGTTTTCCGAAATTGCATTAAAAGAACGTGTTATAACTTCCAGGATCGACAACGCACTTATGACTCCTGAGTTAATGGAGTTTATGGCGGCAGTCAAAAACTGTGACGTGGTTCGCCTGCTATTTTTATTTATTTATTTATTTAATTAACTTACAAATATACTGCTTTAACATACC
Source organism: Phragmatobia fuliginosa (assembly GCA_932526445.1). Taxonomy (NCBI): domain Eukaryota; kingdom Metazoa; phylum Arthropoda; class Insecta; order Lepidoptera; family Erebidae; genus Phragmatobia; species Phragmatobia fuliginosa. The sequence goes on from OW052070.1 coordinate 19,980,498, forward strand.
TGGAGACAACGTGAAAGTCCCAATCCAGGGCAATCCCATATAGTACATTTCGATAGTGATCCTGTGTGATTGTGTCAGTTGAAGTGTGTATGTGTGCGTGCGCTCCCCTGCCTCTATGCGCATGCTCCATGACGCTGATTCGCAGGATATTTCTATCGCGTAAGGTAGTCGATTGTAAATGGCCAGGGGAGGAACAACCCGGATCAGGTAATTCGGTGTTGATCTGGTCACTTTAATAGATTGAATTCCTGGAATAATATAACATGTTTTATTCTTTACAGAGTACTTTACAGTTATGGGAAATATTCATAGAATAGGCTTGTAGGCAGATAAAATGCAGCATGATATCTTTTTAATCCATAATTTGTAGACAAACTACAAAGCATCAATTATGAATTTCTATTTAGTGTTGTCACAGGCTTCCAATGGGATCTAAGTTGGCATGTATCAAAGTGCATCTTGTCAATATACATTTAATCTATATTAGTGATTTACTTTTAACAGTTATTTCAAATGATCTTGTTAAATAAACAAATATAACGTATTTAGAGCTCTCCTAAAAGTTAGTTATCATACCTTCAACTGGCAGTATCCTCATAGCGAAAATCCTTTTGTCATCCCCAGCCTTGGCAGGACAAATCACATCACGAGGTATGCCCACGTCATTTGCCAGTTCCATCCACCAGATACCCTGCGTGGCTGTTTGGTAGCTCCTGTTGGACAAGTTTGCTATTATTTTGCTTACTTACAGTTAAAAACTAAAAGCCTGTTCTATCATTTTATTAAGCCTTTAATGTTATATTTTTAACAATAATCTTATGTCTAAGATTTTATCAACCTCCATATTTATTATATTAATAACAGCAACCTTAACTAATTTACTTTTCGTTGTTACAAATTATAGCAAAATTCCTTTTGTAATGATTACATGCCCCTATATAACAAGAAAATACCTCTTAATTTAGTTTGTGTTATAAGTGAATGGAAACGGAAATATTCAATCATTAAAAAATAGATTGTCGCTTATGAACAGTTGTATGTTCCGTTGGCGCGCGATGAGTTAAAATTCTAAAAATATTTCCGTCTTAAATGTCTCATATCAATCAAATCAATCACAATTTTCCAAAGCAAATAGAAACGTAATAAATAATTGAAGCAATTACTGACTCGAAATTAGAAGGCAGCAGGAACAATTTGCAATGATACGCTATGTATAGCGGTACGTTGTATGTTTCCTGTGGTGCGATTACTGCTACACGCATTTTATCATCAAAGGGGTTTGTCAGGGAACCCATAAGTTGAACCCCAACGGCTTGTAAATCAGTCTTCTTATAGTATAGTTCCATTGCGTAGGACGTTTCGTTGCGAATCTGTAATAATTATGATAGTTTTAGGTAAATCAGAAATTTAAGAGATTTTTTTCTCTCTGTGTCAGAATTTCAAAAGAATGTAGGGCAATATTATCGCGAATAAGTCCCGTTTACAGTAAAAACATGAGTATGTAGGGAAGTTGTCATTCCAGAACTTTACCTGTAACGGTGATCGGACTACTATCTTCTTCTTATTATATTTTGATGTTCTTTCAACTACGATGTAGTATCTCGTTGAATGCTTACTGGGATGTAAAACGTGCATTTTTGATGTGCTGCGTTGGGGACACAGGATCTATTTTGGGAAATTATTAATAGTATTTAATTAAAGCCATGTTATTTAAGTTTTATTTTATGAAGCCGATTTTTAGTTTAGTTTCACTTACTGTGAGATTATCTAGATCATGCAGCCTGACAGTTAGACTCATATCAGTCAGTGCAGTGTGCAGTGCAGAAGGTTGTGCGGGTGGGGCTGGTGACCACGCACTGGGAGGTGGGGCATATGGTGACCCACCAGCAAAACCACCTTCGAAACTGCAAAATTAAATCAAGAAATTAATTTTGAGATTATTTGACTACAATTCCTAAAAAATATTATTAATTACTAACCAATCCCATTCATCACTGACATCTGCTATTTCGATTTTAGATTTTATCATTGGCTCGTCTAAAATATCTCCATTTGATGAGTCACAACCTGTAATCAATGAAGATGTCAAACTTTACTCGTGAATTGAATTACTTAAATTTTATAGTTGGGCATGACCTCAGTACGTCACTTATTTATTTAATTATTACTAGAAATATAAAAATAAAATAATCATAAGAAACTAGCTGATGCCCGCGGCTCCGCTCGCGTTTTAGAGGTATCAAAAATAGATGGTGGCCGATTCTCAGACCTACTGAATATGCATATAAAGTTTCATTAAGATCGGTCAAGCCGTTTCGGAGGAGTATGGCAACGAAAACTGTGACACGAGAAATTTATTTATAAGATTTACCTGGAGTGCTGGGACGGCTTGTGTCAACATCGTAATCAGCTATTGCTATAATTCTCTCGTTGCCGGCTAAATCTGTCTCTGCTTTGGTTTTCAAATGAACCGTTGATCCGGGTCCTAAGAATTAAATCATCATTACCATTGCGATCATTTTCGTTTTTTTTTATTTTTGAAAATTGCCCTGTAATTTTATTTTCATATTCTTAGACTTACCTATATCATTTACAAGTAATAGTCCACTTTCACTGGTGACTATAGCAGTAACTACAGCAGTTCTGTCAGTGCAAGCGGCTGCTAAATCTAATAGACTCTTGGCTCCGGCTGGAGTGATAGTTACATTTAGCATGTCTCTAGCTTCAATTGCAAGATAAGTGCATGATTTGTCAACATTACTTTCGGTATCTAGGCCTGAATCTACACTGTCTTCTCGAACAGGATCCTGGGAAGTAATAAAAAGTACAAAATCGATAAAGAAATAGTAAAAAAGTGTACTTTGAAAATGAAGCTTCGCTACTGATCTGAGATTTTTTTTATTTTCAATATCTAATAGCTGGATTATAACATAGAAAAAAGTTTAATAGAAGTAAAACATTTGATAAAAACCGTAAGGAAATAGCAAGTCAATACAGAGTTACTACACCAAGATGATGTTAGGATCAATGTATTTGACGAAAACCTGTGCCTCCGTCATACCAAGTTAGTCATGAAACCAAGAAAAACAGTACTTTAAATAGTTGATTTAAAAGGCAATTCAAAATCACCAACCTGTAATGTAACAGTCTTATGTTCAACCTCCTTCTTGCTCTTAACCTCTCCATCCGTGAAAGTTACTGCTTTCTCATTGTCTTCATGATCACTGCCATTTTCTACCTCGCTGTTTTCAGGAGCTGAAGAATCCTCTTCATTACTACCTTCCTCTGTACTTGAGTCACTGTTATAAAGGATATGGTTAGGGATAAATTAAGATAATACAATATAATTCAGCTTACGTGATTTGATTAAACATAAAACATTTTTTTTATAATACAAAACTTGAATCCACTTACTCAGTAAACAAATGCCCGATGGCCGTTCCTAATTTATCCATAAGACCACTCTCATTCTCCGAATCTGATTCATCAGCATCTAGCAATCCCAAGAAAGACATATGTCCCGCACTAAAATCAACATTATAGTGCTTGCTTTCTCTTCCGTTTGGATTCCTGATAAACGTCATCTCATTATCAGTGTCGCCTTCATCTGCAGAAGTTTCAGATTCAAAACCATTCTTCTTTTTTGATTTTCGAGATTTGTCTGATGCAGTTGAAATCTCAGCTTCGGTCTCATATAACATCGTTGTGTCTAAGCGTGATGACATTGGGTAAGCTTTTGACTAAAAACATACACTTGATAATTAAGGTTCCATAAACTAGATAATAATACAATTTTGTCAAAGTAGCTAACCTGGAATAGTGTAGCTGTGATTTCCCAAGGTCTATAAATATTCTCATTCTGAACCACCGGTTCAATGAGTGGTTCCCACGCATCCACTTTTTCATTGTAACATGAAGCCAAGATGCTTAAAGACGCTGTGCCGTGAAGTTGTTGTGACCAGTCGTAGAGAGATAATTCTGTCTTCATCTAAAGAGAATGATAGTTGGTTATTTATTTGTTTGTATATTTATTCAACTGTAATAAATCTACTGCTTTATTTTGTTTACTGCTGAATGTAGGTCTAGTAGGTCCGATAGCTAGACATTTTCAAAATGCATACTAAGGCTCATACAATGCTTTAGGTAATATTTAATTAAAAGATATATAAAGATGGGTATAGGCCCCAAATAATATTAGGAATAAGGCTAGGAAGAAGAAGATAGAGATTGGTGACTGAAAAGTTTAATGCTTACACGTATTAAACATATAGATTTATTTTAATCAATTTTGGAGGGTAAGTAATTTGATTTAAGGTATAGTACGAGCAAGAATCGTGCAGACCTCTAGAATACATATGCTAGTCACTACAATGTAAGTATGCTGGGAGATGTTAGAAGGTAACGGGAAGATATTATGCTCATCAATGTAAGATCTGATTAAATTAAAGTCTCGTACAATTTCACTTAACTATATATTGAAAATGTTAGAATAGTGTAGTTACCTTGCACATCAATAGAGGTACTCTGATGGTGTACTCTATTTCAAATATCAGTCTGATACATGGAATGGTCACAGTGAAGCTTTCACTGGGTCTAATGCACGGGTACTTCGGTTGAGCGTAAGTCTCCTCAGGGTTCAACACCATTTGGGGAGTTAACCTCTTTGACGCCCACAGATCGTCATCCCTTTCCCCTCTATAAGTGTTTGCAGCATAATTGAAGACTTTTTCTTCGGGCATGGCCAGCTCTGATGTTATTTCTTCGATGATATCTGTTGAAAACTTTTATGTAAAGACTATATTTATCTCGTGATTCATTCCACACAAAAAAATATTTTTTCCTGAATACCTAATAAAAAAAATGTATATCCATTGCTATATCCCTAAATACGTACGTAAATTTTGTGAAGGTACAAAGAACTGCCGTGCATAAGATCATCATGAAATATAAACATTGATTATTAACTAGATTTTCTTCTCTTGCCTTGGCACTGCAAAGATTAATGGATGATTTATGAATGTTCTTACCTACGACTGTGTGAATAGTAGTCGCAGCGATATGAACTTCGACCTCTGAAACAGTTAGCTTCACTCTCACGCCTTCCTCAATATTCTTGAAAGACTTTGAGAACTCCACATCACAAGGTTTTAAAACGATCTGCGGAGGTAGATTCTTCAGCTTGGACTGAAGTTTCGACATGATTTGGAGTCCTGCCAAGGAGACTACTAAAGACTCGCTGTTAGAGTGACAAGAGTAGTCAATGAGCAATTCCGTTCGAAGTAGGAGTGCATGACCTTCGGTTTTTGTGAGGTCTGTGAAAAACATAACCTCTGGCTGTCGGAATTGGATTGATATTGACAGCCCTGGCTGCTCGTCTGATACTGAATTTGCTGTAAAAAAGAAGAGTTTCAATTTTAGTACAATTTAATATTAATTCATACTAATATCTATCTATACATCTGTACTATCTCAGCCTCCGGTAGCCGAGAGAATGATGGTGGCTCCTACTCCTGGATTCTACTCATGCTTTTTATCAGGAAAAGTAGAGTCGCTTTGGTAGGCTTCAATATAAGAAATATGTTCGTAGGTAAAATCTATGATTTAATTAGTCGTTTAACCAGTACTCACCTGTAGAATAATATCCACTTGTAGAGTCATTAGAACTTGGTAGTCTAGCAGAACGATTGTTGTTACCAGCTTTAGGTGGTTGCATGTCACCAACATAACCGTGGTTAACCACTCCTCCTTCCATAGTCTTTTCACCTGTCGTTATAAAGAAAAAAGAAGTTTAGTGGAAGTAAGTGGGCTACAAGAAACCACGTAGGCAGATAGAATGTAACCTTAACACATACATAATATGATTGAAATTTGTGTGTCGTTACTGCTATTTATTTGCTGCTGCTGTTCAATAATAATCAACAACCAATAAAGTCCCACTGCTGAGCTCGGGTCTCATTTCAGGTGAGGGTTAAGGCGATATGTCCTCAAGCTGACCGAGTGCGGGTTGGGGACTGGCAACACAACATAGTGGCTACGTAATCTTGCTGTTGTACTTTATTAAGCCACCCAAAGGCCACAACCAATGTTAACTAGCTAAAAAAATCTTATGATAATAACCGGAACCCACTGCTTAATGTGACTTCCAAATCACGAGAACGCTCATGGTGTCATGACACAAACGGTCAACCATCTGGGTACTAACCTTGCCGTCGTTGATTACCCTCCACTATGGAAGCTTCTGCTATCTTGCTGTTGTTAATATTACTTAAATGGTAGTTTATTATAACGATCACATTCCAAAGAGAGTAGTAAAAGACACCATTTATAAAATGAAAAAATTGAAATATACCTTGGGACTCACCAGGCATGGCATCCAGCAAAGTCCTTGCCAATTGTAGTAGGAATGGCAAAGCCAGATTTACTCTGGTTCTGTCTACCCTCACATCCGCATGTCGTGCTCTAGCGCCAGTAACCCTAAGACTTGCATCGATGAGAGGAGGACGACGGACGGAAATACAGGCGTCGTGGGCACCTGAAGTACCACCTTGAGACTGGAAAATCCTGCAAGAAATGGAATTGTCTGTAAACAAGTCACTAACAAATGTATTGGGAGAAGAAAAAGAACTACTACTTCTTTTACCTCTTGATGACAATACCAGGATCAGGACGGATGTCTTCCACGAGTAGACTCTGAAGACTAGCTTTTAGTTCTAAGCTACTATCAGAGCTGTATTCCAGTTGCAGTGTCGCTTCCCCAGCTGTCAGCTTTGCTAGACCATGATTTAGATCTCTTACTGGGGAACTTAAGACCTCATCCATGTCCGAAAACAATTTTAACTCCAGACCATCGAGAGTAAATCTAAAATAATATAATCTACTGTTAATCTTCTTCGAGGAGTTTCTTGGAAAGAAGAATATTTAATATTAAAGACACATTAAGTGGCTTTTAAGATTTATTTCTGACCTGATCATTGCTTCCTTTCTAATAGGTTCTCCTTGGGCAAAGAAAGCTTGGAGTTTCTTCACAGATGAGTCAGACGGTGCAGGATCTACTGGAGAACTTGGTACTACACTCCCTGCAGAAAAAAAATCTATATCAAGAAGACAAACGATAAATACATGATTCGACTTACATCTACCAAAGGTTGGGAAACGTTTGAAAAAGTTGGTCTGCGCACATAAAAGTGAACAAATACTTTTATCGCCACATCAAGTATAATTGATAACCATACTTAACTTGTTATCACTCAATCTGAATTTTATAATAAACTACTCTATTACTGGATTGTGTTTTTCAGTTCATTGCCATACCAATAAAATGTCCCTCGCTGAGGTTGTCAGTCCACACAGCCATCATGGTGGCCAGGTCTTTTTGTCCAACATTGATCAAGACAGTATCCATCGTCACATCGGCTTCGCAAGCGAGGAGCTCGCGATACGCGCTGATGGTGACCAGCTGCTGGTAGCACACGGCACGTTTCATGTCACAGCGGATTGACACTGGCTCTAAGATTGGCTCCTGGTGACAAATATTAAACGAATTTTCTGAGTTTGATATGCTAGAAACGTTCGAAAGTTATAAATCACGAGGTTCAACTGGCACCTGTATAGATATACAAAACATAACATGTTATATGCATAAAACCTGGCAGTTACTGTACTGATAAGTTAAAATGGCAGGTATGGAAGTATTTGTTGGTTGGAATCACGTTTACAGCTTAAGAAGTTCAAAAGATCAGTCAAGTTTAAATCTGTACTTTGAATTTAACTAATATTGTATAACTGACAATTTTCGATAACATCCATCGATTTCGCCAAAAATAGGCACTTATATCAAGTGCCTACATCTTACCTGCACTTCCAAGGTCCCAGCTAAAGTCATAACGGCTCTAGAGAAGGTGAGGTTCTCTAGTTTAATAAGTATGTTGTCGATGACAGGGCTTTGGAAAGGGCTCGTTACTTCTTGACTTGTGGTGAGTTGTTTGAAGAAGTTTTCGATAAGTAGATCGCCTGTAAGATAAAAAAATATATCAATAAAAGTGTTATTGTAAAACTCACTCAATTACCAAAAATGTAAACTGCTGACGTTCACACTTCAGCTATTACTTACCCATATTGAGAACCAGAAGATTTGGTGAAGATGGTTTTTGAGGCAGCAGCAATACTGGTGCATGGATCTGGAAGTGTAATAATATGACTCTTAATGAAAATGACATAAGACACGTCGAAGCCCTGTCTCTGTGTCATCTTAATTAAATCTTAGTCTCATTGCCTTATCTGAAACTGATCTGATCTCTGATCCTTGGTGGCGCATTGGTAGAGTTTGTGACCGCTGTGCTTGAGTTCTCGACTCCGAGTCCCGGGTCGGGCCAAATGTTTGTGTGATCAGCAAATATTTGTTTCAGAGTCTGGGTGGTTCTTTAAATAACATGTATGCATTTACAAAAAAAAAAGAATGTTGATTTATTTATATCAGTTGCCCATAGTACAAGCTGTGCTTAGTTTGGGACTAGAAGTTTCGTTGATGACGGCCATACCTCAATCACAAGGTTTAATCTTGTACTGCAACTGCGAATACCCTGGGCTTGTTTCTCAGCAGCACGTTCTGCTGCCAATGCTGTCTCCGTAGTTACCGAGCTTGGTATAAGTGGCTCTAGGAATTGCTGTAAAGGAAGAAGAGATTATATTTGTGCCATGGGTCTCAGTCATCTCAAAAATAATAGTGTTCTAAAAATTGTATTAAACATCTAGTGTATAAAGTTTGATTTATTATAGTTGTGTGTGTAGTCATAGTATTTAAATGTTGGAAATAGGTTTTGAAATTTTTTATTAATTTAAGATTCAGCTTGTTAGGTTCAGATTCAGCTTATTTACGTCAACAAAAGTAAATACAGTTATAAAAAAATGGAAAATTTAAGCTTATAAAAGTTTTATGACGTCACAGTTCAGTATAGCAGTGTCTAGCAATAGACAAAAGAAGAAAGGTAGGTTGGAAGGCTGTCGATATGACGACGACAGTGGGTAGTAGAGTCACGCTGATTTCAGCACGAATGGGCCGGCTCGACCGGGGCAGTACTACCCTCACACAGAGTGACTGCGAGACCGGAGGTTGCCTGAGTCATCCCTGCTCCTAGATTCTACTCATGCTTTCCATCAGGCAGAGTAGACACAATTTGGTAGGCTTAAATATATTAAAAACCTTCCACTAGTACTGTAAAGTTGATGCATCTGCATCGATTCTGCAGTATGACCTGTAGATGATGCGCGACGCAGGAGAAGAGCACGAGGTGCAGGCGGCCCAAGTATACGCGCAGCTCGCCGTGCGCCAGCACGCGGCGCCGCTCCTCCCCCTCCCCCTCGCCCGCCACCCCTGCACCGTACACACGCGCAGCCGCACGCACGTACTTTAGTTCCAACACTTTATCTTCGTCAGGCCACACCAGCTACGGACCAAGTATCAACTGATTTAGCCAAAAAGACCGACTTTCTGAGAACCTATATTATTAAAACTATGATATTTTATGATGAATTTTAGGCAATGGCGAAAAGAAGTTGAGTTGTGATTCCGGACTCTGTATCGCGCATGGATCCGCGCTGACCGAATGCGAGTTAGGGACTGGCAAGACACGTTTTAACTACGTAAATCTCATGGTTGGATGTTTTTAAGCCGATCGAAGGCCTTCAACTAAGCTTCACAACTGTTATCTTATGATAACAACCGGGACCGACTACTTAACGCGACATCCAAATCACGGAAGCGCTCATAACATATTATGCCACAAACGGTCACCCATCTAGGTCTGACCGCGCCGTCGTTGCTTACCCTTGGTGATTGTTTCTATACTTAGTATAACTAAGTAACGCGAGAGAACTGACACAAAAATATCGGAAGATAAAAGTTCTCCTACTTAGCTATGAGAGATAGTTATCTCAGTGCCAAGTTAATATCTGCAACAGATCAATTAGTGAGATGAGTTTGACTATAGTCTGAACAAAATTTTCGGTACCTTGGGATACAATGTAGCTTCAGACAAGTCATCGACGTGTAGTGAACTCAGATACAGCTTGAAAATCATACGATCGTTGGCGCGGAACACGCAGTCACTTTCTAAAGAGGTTAGTCTTATTTCCAGCACCGATGTCTCCAAGTGGCATATTTTCATTGATATAGAGGATGCCCTGAAAAAAGGATATGGTTTATTGACTTTGAAATAATCAATATGAGACAATATTAAAATTAACTAGCTACCGCCCGCGGCTCCGTCCCTGTGTATGTTGGTTATCGCGATAAAAAGCCATGACCAGCCATGTCTTTTTTCAATCTCTAGACTAAACCAAATTTCAATTAATAATAATAATAATAATAATAATAACTTTATTGTACACCAGGTAATTACAGAGTACTTATAGCAAGATATGTAGGTACAATTGGCGGCCTTATCGCCCGGAGGCAATCTCTTACAGGCAACCATAAGATGGAGAGAACACGATTTGGAAGAAATGTAGGGTAGTGCCTGGTGTATTGAAAGTAGAGAAGTAGGGAAAATTAAAACGTTTTATTATGAGTTAAAAATACAAATATTGATTACATACATATACTGTAATTATAGAGTTAAGTAGATACATACATAAAAGGAATGATGTGACCTATTAGAGTAAGAAGGAGAGTTATAAGGTGGATTAAGGGACATTAATGTCTCCCAGGTAGTGCTGCTTGACTAGCCGTTTGAATGTAGTTAGATTTTGTGCCCGTCTTATTGACACTGGTAGAGCGTTCCACAATCGAACTGCTTGGATAGAGAACGAGTTATCGAGAAATTTGGTGGAATGGCTAGGCATTTTCAGCTTCAAGTTCTCTGATGATCTCAGAAATTTAGTATGCGTGTCGTGTAAGAAAGTGAACCGCGATTTGAGGTAACGTGGAGTAAAAGGATTAAATAGACTGTTGTATAGAAGAGAAAGAATATGTGCATTCCGGCGAAGGCGGATGGGTAACCACTTAAGCTTCTTACGATAATCGGAGACATGATCATATTTCCGTAATCCAAATATGAATCTGATACAGAGGTTCTGGAGTCTCTCAAGCTTATTAAATTGGTCTTCGGTAAGATCTAAATAGCTGGCATCAGCATAATCAAGGATGGGGAAAAGAAGGGATTGTGTAATTGCAATCTTTGTAGAAGTAGGTAGGAAATTGCGTAATCTACGCAGAGATCCTGCAGCGGCAAACATTTTGCGACTCAGCTCCTGGAGCTGAGGACCCCAGGAAAAGGTACTGTCGATGTAGATTCCCAAGTTCTTCACCTTATCACTATATGGAATAGTTGCACCATCGCAGGAGACTTGAGGCAGTGAAGTCCAGTTAATTTTGGAGACTGTTCTCGAACTTCCAACTACGATGACCTGAGTCTTGGATGGGTTGATCTTCAGACCGTGGGAAATGCTCCATTTGCAGATTTTATCCAAGTCAGCATTTATAGTTTGAATTGCTTTAGCCAAGTTGACAAGTGGTGCCCTAGAATAGATCTGGAGATCGTCTGCGTAAAGGTGGTAGGAGGAAGTCAAATCATTAGTGATAGTGTTAATAAAAACGGAGAAAAGTAAGGGAGATAGCACGCCGCCCTGTGGTACACCAGCATTTGTATTGCACCAGGAGGAGACAGTGTTATCAATGCTAATACGCTGCCGGCGACCAAACAGGTAGTTTTGAAACCAGCCAATTGCAGTTGGAGATATGTTAAGAGAGCGTAATATACAAAGCAGTATGTCAAAGTCGACGGTGTTGAAAGCATTACTGAAGTCCAGAAGTGTCAGGACAGTAAGCTCGCCGTTTTCCATAGCATGTCTGATGTCCTCCGTAATGTGAACTAGGGTAGTGGTAGTGCTGTGTCCGGGGCGAAAACCAGACTGGAGAGGGTTAAGGAGCAAGTTTGTGGAAAGGTATTTCGAAAATTGGGTATAGATTAGACGTTCAAGGACCTTAGAGAGGAAGGGGAGGATCGAAATAGGGCGATAATCCGAGAAGGATCCAGGGTTTTTCTTTTTTGGGATCGGTACTACATCTGCGTCCTTCCAAGCCTTAGGAAAAACGCTATGGGAGATCGAGTGATTCAAGATATGGGAGATGACAGGAAGAATTTCGTCGAGGATTGGGAGAATCATTTTACGACTTAAACAATCAGAACCCACTGAATTCGAAGTAATAGATACTACACTCTTCTTAACATCACAATCTGAAATTTGACTAAAGAAGAAAGGAGAACAGTCAGGAGTCGGTTAAATCAGTTCAGTAGTTTTGGCGTGAAAGACCGACACACAGACAGACAGGGTTACATTCGCATTTATTATATTAGTAAGGATTTATAATAAAACTGCAAAATATCGACAAAGGTAATCTATTGTAGTATATCACGCGTGCCCATTTTAATCAAAACACACTGTAGGTTTCATCATCAACAGCCTTGAACAGTCCACAGCTGGACATAGGCCTCTCCTAAAAAAGGAGGTATTGGCCTACTATACCACGCTGGTCAGACGGGTTGGTATAGGGTTGGTTTCAAGTTTTCCTTCTCTTTGCATTGATGTTGTCTTGCGTAGTTTATCCCTTAGTCGCCTTATACGACACCCGCGGGATGAATAGGGGTGGTGACACTCTGTATTCTTAATCCGTCACCACACGGAGATTTAGTCGGTTTAGTCGGTTGTAAACACACCGCCTTGCTGCAAAAACTAGTGTTTCCTACGAGGATTTTAACACGTACAAAAAAGGCACACATCTAATCACACATACGTAAGTATAATGGTTAGATGGATCCTGAAAAGAAAGGTGAAAAGAGTACCTACCTAGCTGAGTAGCTGAACTTTGTAGCACCAGATGGAACGGGCGGGTCGGCTTCTGGCTGCATCATGTAGTCCCATAGAGACTGAGTCTTAGGCATAACTACACCCTTGAAATTTAATGAGTGACGATTTTGGACTCTGAAAATATCAAACAATGCATATTTAAGTCAAAAAAAATATTATAGAAATAGAACATAAAATTATGCTCTTTTCGCAAGGTTTTTTGTGTGTCTATTCCGAATAACATCTTAGCATTTCGGTTTGTAGATCAGAAGTAATACAAAAAAAGTATTGGAGAAGTAAGTGCATCAATTCAAAATAACATTCAAATTTGTTGATTTTCGATTAAGACGGTGTCTTAATCGAAACTGACTTGACTCAGTTGTGATTGGCATAAATATGATAAGAGCCAACCCCGCTCAAAGAAGACGGTGAAGGCGGCGAAGGGGACGCGGTAGAATTCGCAGTATAAGGCGGGTTTCGCATTTCACTGTGTATAATGGTGAGGTATGACATCGTCTTAGCACGGGGATGAGTATGGCTATCCTGGGATGTATCTCAGTCATGAGGTACGGCAGGGTGGACTCCAGAAGCCGCCGATGAGTTACTGTAGCTCCTCCCAACTGCCGAGCTAGGCCGCCGCAGGGTTTAGTGGGTAGACCGGGTTCTCCGGGAGTCCCACAAAAGGCCACGATAGTTGAAGAAGTACCAACATAATAAACAATTGTAAAAAAACCTTTAAAATGTGCAATTAATAGAATAGATTAGAAAACTCTTAATTTGCACACTTTGTTACAGAGTAACAATAGGGTACATTAAATGTCATGTATATGTAGTGTACAAAGGGCGGCCTTATTGACAAAGGCAATCTCTTCCAGGTACCTTAAATTAGGGAAATAATAAACATCAAGACTACTATAGACTTAATTACAGGGGCCATCCATAAATTACGTCACACCTTAAGGGGGAGGGAGGGGGTCGATGAAGTGTGACATTGTGTGACAAGGGGGTGGGAGGGGTCCTAAATTATGTGACGTCACATTTCAAAATCTATTGTAATCTAAGTCTTAAAACTGGAACTTTAAACTATTACTTTCTTCTTAAAACCTCAAAAAAACCTCAAAAGCATATACAACTATATCTGTGTAAATATAAGATACCAATTGTTTTGGTGACCACTCGCTCGCCGACCGAGTTAAATATTTGTGACAAATTTGAAATTGATTTGAAGAAGATAGGGCCAATACATTTACTTTTCTAGAGTATATTATATTCATATTTATACTTTTTTTTCACGCGGGGAATGCTTTTCGCACCATTCCCTTCTTGGGGACAATGAAGTGTGTGTGGGCAACCTATACCCACTAGTCTCTGAGTCACGTTGAGAACTAGATAGTAAATAACAATAAAACTTGGCTTCGTTTTTTTATTTTGTTAATTTCTTTAATTAACATAGTCAATCGTTTTTAGGGTTCCGTAGTTCTTGACTCGGATTCTTATACATTCGTCATATCCTTCCGTCCGTCCTAGACCTACCGCCCAAACGGTTGGTGCTAAAAAGATGAAACTTTGCTTGAATATGTGTTGTAATTACGTTGAAAAAGTGCTATAATAAATATGAAAATTATTTTTATTTGGGGTACCTCCCCTATTTGTAAAGTGGTGATGTTTTTCTTGAGGCTACCCATAGTGTGGGATATCATTAGATAGGTCTTTTAAAAACATTGCGAGGTTGTTAAAACGATTTATCGATATAGGTGTCCGTTTGCGAGTTATTCAACTTTAAAACGCATTTTTTGTAAAAACAGGGCATCCCCCTCCCCTCTCTAAAAGCTAAACAGATGGGTCAAAAAATCTGAAAAAATTCATGATAGTAGTCCATATATTAAAACTTAAAGGAAAACTATTGCGGTTTTGATAACTTTTTTATTTCAGGAGTTGTACAGGTCTAACTTGTAAAATGCACTCACTTGGAAAACTTCGTACAAAAATTAAGAAATAATAAGTAAACGTAACAATTATCTATTGGACACGATTTTAAATCTACCTAATATTATGGGTGACCACCGAACCCAATTCTATGCGCAACCTGGCACGCACTTTCAAAAATTTTTGTTTTATTATTTTCTTTAATTTATGTAATTAATCAATTTTTGTATTTTTAATTGTTTGATTTGATGTTAATTTTATTAAAAAATGATTTAAATGGAATAAAACTGATTATTAATGATAAATGTAAATTTGAAAATTATGTGACGTCACACTAGGGAGGGGGGGAGTCTCACAAATGTGACCAGCTGTGACAAGGAGGGGGGGAGGGGCAAAAAAATCATGAAATTCGTGTGACGTAATTTATGGATGACCCCAGATTTGGTTGACTTAAAAGAGACTTACTTTTCATAAATATACTGGAGATATTTGATGAGGGTTCGTAAGGCCACTGCATGTAGGAGCAATGAGAGATGGCCTAGGTCGGCTACCAGAGCCTGTTCGACGCTGTGGAAGTGGGAACGGAACTCCGGGCAGTCGGCACGGACCTGGAACATATATGTAAAGTGTTGAGGCTCTAGCAAATATCACATCGTTTACTGTAATATCCAAATCCCCAAAGTTACAAAGGACCATTATTTGCCATCATTTAACAGGGTTCGTTTCTTTCGCTTCACTGCTTTATAATTGGTCACTGGTTCGCAATAAACTCCGAAACTAATAAACCGACTTTTATCATATTTCGTAAGCTTTTGTAATTTGGACCAACTTATGAGATAGTGTAGTTATTATTAATATCAATGTTTATTATACGATAAAGTGTGTATCAATCGTTAATCATCATCATCAACAGCCTTTAACAGTCCACTGCTGGACATAGGCCTCTCCTTTGAAAGGAGGTTTTGGCCTACTATACCACGCCGGCCAGACGGGTTACGACTTACCTTTCTATACAACATATTGAACAGTTCTCCAGAACTGGTAATCAGCTCCAAGTACTGTCCTGTAGTGCTGTGGTGCTGCTTATCGGTCAATAAAACTTGGCTAACAGATAACTGAACTGCTGGGCCGTACTCCATCAGAGCTACATCCAGGCACACTTTTGTGATGCTCAACATGATATAAGGGTTTTCAACTTGCTCCGTAGAACGGGAGAGGTTGATGACAATTTCGCCTAAAAATAAAATTAATTGATTAATCCTGTCGCACACACAACATCGTTTAGTCCCAAACTAAGCAGAGCTTATATTATGGGTACTAGACAACTGATATAAATACATAAACACGCTTTTTTTTGTAAATACATAGAACACACCTAAACTCCGATACCTACAGATATTTGCGGATCACACAAACATTTTGTCGAACCGAACCGGAAATGAGTGCTTATAGCATTTACCTATACTATTTCTGCAGTCGATACTAAGCTCGACTTACCAATGATAAACCTCAGCAATGTATTAATATTGTTGCTGGGAGACACGTTGTCTTCAAACCCTGGCAGGTCTACTGTCCTCGCGTATACTTCCATGTCCTCGTCGCTATGCTCAGAAGTCGCGGACGCCTGTTGTGAGGCCTGGAAGCCGGTCTTTGCATCGGCTTTGTCGAAGGACGTCTCTGCTGCCCTGTATGCAATAAATGTATACAATCAATACATGTTATATAAGGATTATTCTAAAAAAATGCGAAATTTCCTTTGCAAAGTAAGGTGCTGAAACTATTAATACGCTGAAGTGTTGCGAAAATAACAAGAATAAATAAATAAATATTTCGGACATCTTGCACACAACGCCATCTAGTTCCAAAGTAAGCAAATCTTGTATTATGGGTATCAGACAACTGATACAAGTACATAAACACTTGTTTTTATAAATACATACATATTATACATAGAAAACATCCACAAATATTTGCAGATCATACAAACATTTGGTACGACGCGGGAATCGAACCCGAGACCTCTTGATCAGCAGCATCATACGCCAACCACAAGACCAAAAGGTAGTCAATAGAATTTGATGATACTAGATTTTTCTTAATCAACCGATTTAAAAAGCGCAAGATTTAACAAGCTCAACCCTCAAACTAAGAAAGTCTTTCATCAGCATTCACCCACCTGTTCCTAAGTAAATAAGCAGCTACAATCTTCTGACGCAGTTTAATCAGATCCTTATATTCAGGGTCGGCGGTCACCTTGTCCATTACCAATAACTCAATCAGCTCTGGTTCCTCTGCATCTTCGGTGTAATCTCCAGAATCCATGAAGGAGACGGGGACCGTGTTGGGAACAGGGATCGGCAGATTGTCACAGAAGTCCAAGAGAAGTCCGATGATACGGTCGGACAGGTTTAGTTTGAAACTCGTTAGTGATATATTTAGCTTGTACCTATAAAATGTAAAGAAGATTATTGTATTTAAAAGAAACTAGCTTTTGTACGCGGCTCTGCTCGCGTGTATGTCGGTTACCGCGGTAAAAAGTAGCCTACGTCCTTTCAGAAGGTCCCATCTATCTTTATGCCAAAACTCATCAAAATCGGTTCAACAGTTTCGGCGTGAAAACATAACAGATAGAGTTCCTTTCGCTTTTATAATGTTACTAGCTTTCACCTGCGGCTCTGCCTTCAGTTATCGTAGTATAAATTTTTCGTAAAAAAACAGTTATTTTTTCCATAACAATTTTCATATATGTTACTTCTAATACCTCCAAGAACACGTGTACAAAGTTTCATGACGACCGGTCAAGTAGTTTTCGCGTGAAAGCGTAACAAACAAACTTACATTCACATTTATAATATTAGTAGAGATATTAGGGATTTAAAGATACTGACAAGGGTGTTCAAAATTTAAACAGCTTTCTATAACTAATACCAGCTGACCATCGCAGCACCTCTTCCCGTCTTTATTACCCATAACTTTTCAAGAGGAACAGTTCCTTCATACATTATTTTCAAGAATATCAAATCGTTTACGCAATGGAAGCTCTCAAAAACAAAAAAAAACTCCAGTTTTTGCAACATTTGTCATTCACACTTCGCTCTTAATGTTGGTAATGTAATGATTTACAGCTTTGCCCGATAAAGCGACTATCTAATAGTGAAAGATCTTTTTAAATGGTAGTTCCTGAGGTGAATGCGTTTAAACAACAAACTCTTTAGCTTTTTACTATTACATTTCTCAAGTTTCAATTTAAAACTTACTTTGGTAGTAACTTGTAATCCTTTTTAATACTGTTAGAGAAAACCACTTGCATCTTGATTTTCGGTATGAGATGTAGTTCGGAGTCTGCGTGACGACGAGATTCGCGCCATGGGTCCGTCCATTCGCTGAATAGAACCTGGACAACATTTTAAAGAATGTTAAATTAAATATTAATAAGTAAGCTTAAGACTGCACAGTTGGCATAGTGGTTTAATCGGTCGCCACGCCGCTTCCTACTGCGCGAAGTATCGTGAGTTCAAATCCCACGTAGGATAAAACTTTGTATGATTCACATTTTTTTGTTCTGAGTCCGGGTTATCTTTTATCATTGTATATATATCGTATCTTATCATTTCATGTATGTTTGTTAAGTCCCCCGCGACACAAGAATTTATATTCCTAATGCGGGAGTTGTCTTTAAAAAAATTTAATAATAGTACATTGTTCACCG
Source organism: Phragmatobia fuliginosa (assembly GCA_932526445.1). Lineage (NCBI taxonomy): Eukaryota > Metazoa > Arthropoda > Insecta > Lepidoptera > Erebidae > Phragmatobia > Phragmatobia fuliginosa. Next base: position 19,998,976 of record OW052070.1, read on the forward strand.
AGGGAGGAAAGGAACCGATTACTAGCGAGGGAGCAGTTTGTGGCCCGTAGGCGCAGCCTAGGGCCACAACACTCCCGAGGTAGGAATGGGACTTTCACCCGAGTGCTACACAGTGCTTTATACTACACCTGTGAGGAACATTTAAAGTATTTATAAAATAAAATCAAAACGTAAGACACCATGTAAGACACAATTTAGCTTAGAATTTGACATAATATTTATAAATATTTCGCGCTTCTTTTGTTTTTTTTTATTCTTCACAAAAGGATGTCAGTGGCACGGAGATTCCATATTTAAATTAAATGAAAACTCCTTGGGTAGGCGCGCGCCATAGATAAGATAACACATGAGAAATGAAAATTCATACAACTTTCTCTCCCGCTAAAACACGTTAGAAATGGATTTTCATACATTTTTTCCTCCCTCTTATTTAGGTCAAGGAAAAGACTAACTTTCTCTTTTCATTTTCAGGGAATATTGACTACTGTTCCGATCAGGTGTAGTATAATAGATTTTACCTATATCCGCCTGCGTGGATGTCGGATATCGTGGTATGGCACTCAGAAATGATGTGACAAAAGGATTTTCAAAAGCAGTTCAGTAGATCTAGAGATTCCAACTACAAACTCATAATTTTTTCTTTTACCTTTTATCTTTTCACCTTAAAGAGCAATAGATACATAGAACTGATTTCCTTTCTTACGTCGTATCTACTGAAGTAAAGTGTGAGTGACCACACTTCGGTTACCATACATGAGCCCAAAGCTTCGATTTTAACGGAAAAAAACTAGTGACTCTTGAGTTGCAGCCGTTGGAGGTATCCGTAGATAATGGTTATAATTTAGCATCAGTTTATCCATTCTATCACTTAGGAAGTAAGAAAATTTGCTTGCTTTAGACATCTGACACACAACGCCATCTAGTCCCAAATTAAACATAGAGAGCTGGTACTAGACAACTGATATTAATATGACGGCGCGTGATTATGTACCACAAATTACATGACTGTTAATAATGATTTATTGTAATAATAGCTCAATGTATTAGTTTGTTTTAGTCGATTCTGTAATCGATATTGAATGATGTTGAATGTATTTAATGAATGATAAGAGCGGATTCGAATGATCGTATCCGAACGGGAGTAGTCGATGTCGCGCCACTAGTAATGGCGGTCGGTCATTCTACTGACGGCTACCGCACGGTGCACATGCGCTAACCTGTTGGCTCTTAACTCGTTTCAATCTTGTTAATCGTTTATGATTTAGTGTTATTATGTAAGATGTTTAAATAATACGATATTGAACAACACAAGTGTACACTTATTTTGGAAATTCCTGCCGTTGCAACGCCCACGATGGATAGCCTCAACCAATACCGCTGTGAGGTCTCCACTGACGCTCCGACATCAGAAGTTGGGATTACCATGTGTGCAAGGCTGTTCGCTATCTAAATTCAGTGTCTGTTGTGTTTCTTCATTCAAATCGAAAAATAAAGTTTTAGTAAAAATAACTACCGGCAACAACAAGGAAAATAAAATGAAAAGTTAATTAACGACGCTGGTACATAGAAATCATAAAGTGACATGTAGGCTATGTCTAGTTTTGAGTAATAGTTGCAATCGAATTTAAATCGTTTGTTGTCTGAAATGCTGTTAAACGTGAGGTACTTTAGAAAAAAAAAAGTGATAATAATGCGGGTACTATACGCTATGTTTCAGTGTGTTCGTGTGTGTAAAGTTTTCTTTCCAGCTAGTGTGCTAGTAAACAACGTGCCAAGCGATGGAATCTGCATCCGTGCTTTGTTCGGGATCGTCAGAGTGCAATGTGGAAGAGGTGCAGTGCAGTTCACCAGTACCAATACGGTAATATGTGAGGTTACCGAAAAAGCTTGTGAGTTGTAATTAACGCTACACTGGTAAGATCGAAACATATTTTCATATCAAGTTTTGATTTATTTTTACGTAATTTTTGTGTGTCGTGTATTGCGCAATTTAAAGCGACAAAACGATCGTGCCGATCGATAGCGCGTGTAAGAAATTGCTTAAGGCTGGCGTAAAGATGTGGCTTAACAAAGGGGTTAGTAGTAATCGTAGTATATCGAATTTAAAGAGTAAATTCAAACTTTGTGCCAATCATGATTTCGTATTGCAAATATTTTGACGTGATAACTAATTTGTATGACTACCCCACTTGTGCATAATAAAGTAGGTGTTCTTTAATACGATTACGCGTTGTTTACCGAATGAGTGACGAATTAATAGCAGTGAATGCAACGTTGACCTACTATGTACTTGAAAACCAAGTAACTTCTAACGCATTAAGTATGCAAAAGATAAAATACCCACCATATTAATTAGTTGAATTATTTTATTTATGGGGACGAAAATAAAAGATGCGTGTCAGATTATAACAAGATACAATGTGTATACCACAACGAACATGTAAACCACAGTATTACTGTTCGAGTTTATCGAAATGCAGAGTATTGACACCGGTAAAGACTGTGTTGTCTATCGATCTTAGTAGCGCGAGTTCTTTCGTGCTATTGCTAAAGTTATTAGGACATTACGGAAGATTTTAAAAACCATTAAGTGCCAGGTTTTCAATGAACTTTAAAAGTGTTAAGTTTGCTAGACGCAGTGTTGAGTTAGGCCGAGCTTATAAAAGGTTTAAGCACTAGTCGGTGCAAGAATGCTAAGTCGTGTTAGCCATCGGACAATTTCTGTAACTGGCTGTCTATTTTCTATGTTAAGTTTAATGGCCTTAAGTTTTGACTATACGGGATGACGATCAAAGGTTTGTAAAGACATTATTGGAAGCTTGACAAGTGATCTAGTGCTGGGTATTTTAAATCGTTCCTTCTTCAGTGTTCGAGTGGTTACGCACACTTGTGTACTAAAAAAAATTTTGAGTAAGTGGCTTGTCTCCGTTAAGACTAGCCGCCGTGACCGAGATTAGTGATCATATTGTCGTTCTATTGCAGACTAGTGACGGTAATCGTAAGCAGCCTAATGCCTATCACAGCGTCTTTTCGCTGTCTACGCGAGCTGAGCGCGTGCAGTGATCTGCGGTCTACTGCCGCCTGGTGAGGTGCGGATCTCCGGTCTACTCGCCGCCTGCTGAGGTGCGGTCTGCACGCCGTTCCGTGAGATGAGGACTTGCGGTGTGCGCCTCGTCTGCGTGACGAGCAGCATACAGCCGGCTAAAGTTGTGCGCGAGGCCCAATCTGTTGGCTACTCACTGTCTGAGGGAAGTGAGATTACCAACAACGGATCAGGAATAAAATACAGGTCAGAGTGTTTATATTTCATGTTGATAAGGAGTGTGAACGTTGTAAATAACTTTTTGAAATGCAACAATAAAATTAGATAAAATTAATACGTTATGTACAAATATAACAATAACTGAGTTTAATCTTGACACTATTGTGATGGATTTACTAGAGAAATCTACATCTAGTAGTTATTTGATAATCACATTAAGTAAGATGTTCAAGAAATCGGCGTCAACATGGCTTGCTCAAGCTAGTTAGCCCGGTTTATTATGTTTAACCCGGATTACGTGGCTACAGTTAAACGATCTGTTCCTAGCTAGATATGATACCGTTGAAACTATGTACAGCTACCGACTGTACGACTTATTTAATAGTAATTCATGAGAAGAAGTATCTGTCTGCTTATGCTGGGCGATTTGTGAGCTCTACACTAGCACGACGGAAGCCTTTATTGAAAGAACAAATTTCACTCGCGCTTACTCACGGACATGTTTCAATAGTTGGGTCGCGATTGCAAAGAATAATATTCACTACTAGATTGACATTCACGTTAAATTGCAATAAGAACTCGCTGATTTTTTTTGAGAGGACTACTCCAAGTGAAGAAGTCGTGTCTGGAGCATGCACGGCGATACTACAGCTTTGGAAGGATGGGTGATGTATTAAGTAAATGTCGAGGCAATTGTAGTAGTACACTACTAATACACGATCTGAGATTTCAGGTACCCTCAACATATGAAGGAAGCCGTAGCCGTAGAAAAAGACTGATTCAAGTGTGGTGGTTGGGGCTACAGCACCGCACTGATCCAGTATGAATGCCAGAGCCAATGATGCACGAGCCGAATAACAAGTGGATGTCTGCTCGATCGAACCAGCTCTTCATCAGCTCTTAGATGAATTTGGTGAGAAGTTTTTATTCTGTTTTGATTCAGTTGTCAAATGCTCTTTAATAAGTGATGGCAAGTGGCATTGCCTGACATTCGACTAGCTTAACTTAACTGTACTACGAGTAAGACTACTAAGGCGAGTCCTTTAGATTTTTTGTCATTAGGACGGCTTATTAGCTCCCTAAACTTATTGTCGTTGGAGGATGTAGAGCAGTGAATTTTAGTCTTGTTTGAGAACAATCGACACGAGCAATAGAAACGAACGTTTGTTGAGATGAGATTGGTTTCCTTAAACGTAAGACAAAGTTAAAATAACAAGTGGTTGAATTATGTGCAGAATGTGCCAGTGACGGCCACAGTAAAGAGTTAAGGTACACATTACTTAAACACTCTCTTTAGTTTCTTTTCCATCACATGTGACAGTTATTGACCTATCTGGCATTGACTAGCCTGTGTGGCGTTGACTGGCCTGTGTGGCATTGAGTAGCCTGTGTGGCATTGAGTAGCCTGTGTGGCATTGAGTAGCCTGTGTGGCATTGAGTAGCCTGTGTGGCATTGAGTAGCCTGTGTGGCATTGACTGGCCTGTGTGGCATTGACTGGCCTGTGTGGCATTGACTGGCCTGTGTGGCATTGACGAGCCTGTGTGGCACTGACTGTCCTGTGTGTTGTTGAATAGCCTGTGTGGCATGTATAACGTTTGTGAAAATTATGAAACCCTGTCTATAATAAGTTATATGTACCTTTTCTGAAAATACTCGATAGTATTTGAACTTTTAAGTTGTATTGAAGTATTTTGCCGGTTTTTCTCTAAAGGGATGAGATTTTAGAACCGAGCAACCAGTCATTACTGTGATGTTTCTAAAGTACCTGGAAAAGCCTGTAAAGTTGTATAATATGAACTTAGAGACTATTGTGTGGTCAGGAGGACCGAACAGAGCATAGTACATAGCACTATATCTATTGTTCACAGATGAGACACATACACACGAGGTCGTGTGACGATGCAGGACGGCCGTGACGGCGCGTGATTATGTACCACAAATTACATGACTGTTAATAATGATTTATTGTAATAATAGCTCAATGTATTAGTTTGTTTTAGTCGATACTGTAATCGATATTGAATGATGTTGAATGTATTTAATGAATGATAAGAGCGGATTCGAATGATCGTATCCGAACGGGAGTAGTCGATGTCGCGCCACTAGTAATGGCGGTCGGTCATTCTACTGACGGCTACCGCACGGTGCACATGCGCTAACCTGTTGGCTCTTAACTCGTTTCAATCTTGTTAATCGTTTATGATTTAGTGTTATTATGTAAGATGTTTAAATAATACGATATTGAACAACACAAGTGTACACTTATTTTGGAAATTCCTGCCGTTGCAACGCCCACGATGGATAGCCTCAACCAATACCGCTGTGAGGTCTCCACTGACGCTCCGACAAATATATAATTTTTGTTTTATAAATACATACATAAAAAAACACTCAAAATCTGAAACGAATATTTTTAGATTATACAAATATTTTATTCTACCCGGTAATCAAACCCGAGACCTGAAGAAAATTATGTTAAAAAAAATGTATAATGAATATACCTGACAAGAGCATTCAGCGTGTAATCTGTCGTAGAGTCTCTCTTCGAGTTCCATACACGTGGCGTCCTCCAGGGTCAAGTTGGATGGCTGCAGGTCGGACTTGACTATAATGCGGCTGATGTCCAAGATAATCACTCGACCAGATCTGTGACGGCAGAATATGTTTGTAAACAAGTGATTTAGGTCAAGAAACAATTACTGCTTCTAGGAGATACAGTGAGGTGGAAATTTAATTATTACATAAAATTTGTGTTCCGTGTGGTGACTTGTACAGAGTGTCACCACCCCTATTCATCCCGCGGGTGTCGTAAAAGGCGACTAAGGGATAAACTACGCAAGACAACATCAATGCAAAGAGAAGGAAAACTTGAAACCAACCCTTTTTTTTTTTTTTTTTTTTTTTTTTAATGTGTGAAAAATCATCATGGACCGTCACCCCACCGGGGGTTACGGCGGGGTGGTGTGTCGGACTTGAACCGACTAAAAAACACACAGTGTGCCCTCTCCGCGCTTCTCTGTTTAGGAGTAGGAGAAGTCCAGGGTGGGATCTCCTTCTGAACTTCTCCAGCGCCTGCCCGCTCCTGATGCGGGCACCGTCTCTGTTTGACGACCCTCTCTTAGGCGGCGTCCGGCACACACCGACGCCGCCCCCTCGCGGCTGGCCACATAATGCGGGTGGAGGGAAAACCCGTCCCGTCCACCCGCGGCCACACTCAAGGCGGCATGAGGCGCAGATGTTCGCGCCTCCGCCGCCCGAGTCGCCGGCGGCGAATCTGGTCCGATTGGATGTCGTCCTCCCGGGCCTTCTCCGCCGCCTCCTTCTGCGTGATTACGTCCTCGCAGAAGGTTGCGACCGCGGTAAATGAGCTCTCGCTGCCGACCATGGAACGAACGACGGCCGGCAGCGAGAGATCCCCTCCGATGACTGCAGTGAGGACCCGGCGCTGCGTCTCCCATGAGGGGCAGACCGCCAGCGTGTGATGAGCCGAATCCTCACTGCAGTCGCAGTGGTGGCAGGCGGGACTCAGTTCCCTCCTGGCGACCGAGTGCAGGTACTTTCCGAAGCAACCATGCCCGGAAAGAACCTGCGTCAGTCGGAAGGTAAGGGTCCCGTGCTGCCGCACTGCCCATTCGCCGATGACCGGCTGAAGCGCCTCTACGGTGGCGAAGAAAGCACGTGGAGTCTCCAGCCGGACCGACCAGCGATCCATCGTGGCTCGGTGAGCGGCTTCGCGCCACTCGCGCACGTCCTCGGGCGGAGGTCCAACTCCACCACTCTCCGCCCGGTAGTTAGCCACTCGCCGATAAACGTCGGCGAGCACTTCCGCCTCCAAATCCCACGGGGGTGTTCCGGCCAGGGCGCACGCCGCCTCCGTCGATACGGTGCGGTAACCCCGTATGGCTCTGACCGCCAGAGTTCACTTGAAACCAACCCTACACCAACAACCCGTCTGGCCAGCGTGTTATAGTAGGCCAAAACCTCCTTTCTAAGGAGAGACCTATGTCCAGCAGTGGACTGTTAAAGGCTGTTGATGATGATGATGATGATGATGGAAATTTAGCTGTTGGTTTGAGTTGCTACATATACGGTACAAAGAGAGTGTGAACCACAAATAATTGTCCTGAATCTGAGTATTCTTTGTGACTAGTTTTTGAAGGTTATAAAATTCCCTTGGCACAGAATTTATTCCTAAAACAGGTAATATATAAATAATAAACATTCCCGGACGATTGGCACACAACGTCATCTAGTTCCAAACTAAGTAAAACCCGTACTGTAATAAAAGTTAGATTGACTGATTGAAACCCCACACGAAAATACATTTTGTGTGATTTTCAAATCTGTTATGAGACGGTTTCATGTATGAATGTTTGTAAAGTCCCCAGCAATATATAGCGGGCGATACAAAACGAAACCAAAACTTTAGCACAGCATATTGCCGCAACTGAGGTAAAGTGAAAAAAAAATTATAGAACACCTCGAGTCTGGACTTCGGTGGGTCTGATCTCGCCAGAGTTAGGGATCTGATTGAATTGCTGTTGTAGGTTGTTTATGGCTCTTTTATCTAGTGGCTTTCTTCTTTATTTATTATATTCTTTTAATTTAAATCTAATTTAGATGGTACTAATAATTATCTTTTGTTAGCTGTGATTACCTATAACTGAATGAGCACAGGGCATGTATTTTGTTTTCTTTATATTCATAATTGATGTGTGTATCATTTGTTGGTGATCCGAAATAAATAAATAAATAAATATTTGTAACAAATAAAGCAAAAAATTACTTATGCACGCATCCATGCTCTGGTATGACGATACAAGGTCCTTTCACATCCACATTTAGGTGGAAAACCTTCCTCCTGTTGATAGCATACACCAGCAGCGACCTGCTGACTCCACCAGCTCTGTACATAGTCTCTGACACTTCAGCAGCCAACTCCTCAGATGTCATGGAGTGGGTTTGGAAGAAGTTGATCAGCTCTGTGATTGAGTGCTGTTGACACAAAAAAATGGCTGAACCTGATTGCTGAGCTACAATTACTAACAGTAATTTGGACATTTAATTTTTTACTTCTCTGAATCTGCATGCAATGACATCTTTAGGTGCCCATTCTACGATAGTAATAATCATGACAGAAATCTATAATCCGGCTTCACCTTAGGAAGGTTTTTTTGTTAATTTGCTGGTTTTTTGCATGAGCTACAAACAGTTTTTGTAAACAGTCTTCATGTTTGTGCTTTGTTACATTTAACAGTAAAGGAGAGTAATCGTCACAAACTATATGGAATTGCGGAGAAACCTCCTAATCTCATCATAGATTTTCATTTCATATAATTTTCCTTTTAAAGGTCTTAACTTTTAACTTATTAATCAGTTTTAATTTCAGGTTCGTACCTCAACGTAAACTATCTCCACCGGTTCCATGAGACAGCATAAGCCATAATCCGCTTCAGTATTAGAAGGGTTCTTCTCCACATCCAGCGCCAATAAATTGGAGTTGGTCACTCCTGTTCCACGTTCTGGAGTGAGGAGGGGAACTAGGTCTCCGTCTGATGTAACTCCTTCGACGACTACACACTCTGCTCGAGCTGACACCTGGAAATATTGATTTATGACCTTGTAAAAGTGATTAAGATCTTCTATTTTTTTTCCTTTTTTTAAGCCTACCGCTCTGCTTGATGGAAAGCGTGAGTAGAATCCAGGAGTAAGGGGTGGCCCCTACTCCTGGATTCTATGGCAATGAGTGGTCATTGCGAGCACGATACTTTACAATGCAGCATGGTGACCCACACTTAGTGAGATGTTCCTGCGTAAGTCTCCTGGCCTCCAGAAGCCAGGCTTCTTTAATCCAGTGTGTAACACTACCTGTCAGTCACGAATATATTTCTGTTTCTTCTGTGAAAGTAGTGTCTCTTTTGGTCTCATCATTCAGGTAATAATAAACACCAAAAGTACCTTGTAAGCCTTTGCAGATGGTCTTGTCTCCATGGAAGCCAGGAATTGAGTGAGGGTCACAACGAGAACTTCCTTACTTCTATTCATCATCGTTAATGAGCAGTTCGCCAATGTTAAGTTTATTTTGTGCTCTGGAAGAAAGAGTTGTATCGTAAAACCATTATTGTTAACTAAAGTAGTTAAGGTTAAAAATTAAATGACAAATTTTGAAAAATTTCAGACACGACCATCGTGTGATCCTAAACCAGGCAGAGCCTATACGATAGTAACCAGGACTATTGCTAACCACACTAACATATTTCTAAATTGATGCATTTTCATAAAAATAACACCTAGACACAGAACAAAATGTTCGTGCTCATCACATTTGTCCTGAATGGGAAATAGAAATCGAACTCATGACGTCTGCCTTAGTAATCAGTATCATTATTAACCAGACTGCTGGGCAGTCCATCAAAAAATAAAACATGAAACAGTTTAAAACAATTTCTTGAAACTCACCTATATACTGTTTGGATTTATCAGGCTGTGGTGCCCCCTCCACGTAGCCGATGAGCTCACAGACCCGTTTCTTCTCAGGACTAGATAGATGACTCCACAGAGTCTTGTTCCTTTCGCTCTTCACGCACAGCTCCACGTGAGTCTTGGGATCCTCGATCTCACTCTCAACTGGAGAACTGCTCGGCCTCCACCAGTCGAATTCAGTTTCTACAATTTCTATACGCTCCGGTTCCTGCGCTAGAAGCTAAACAATAATAATATGTTACTACACGCCTCCTTGTTGTATACCAGAAGTTTTGACTCTATAACAAAATATTCAATATACCACAATGAGATTACCTATCTAAAGGGATACCATATTGACGATAAAAACAAGAGAGGAATATAGTACAGAATATTCCAGGAGGTTGAGAACCACATTCTATCAGATGCACCGAATCTAATAAATACTCTATGGCACGTTCTAAGTTATAACAATAATATTAAAAATTCACACAACGCCATCTGGGATCAAACAACTAAGCAGAGCTTGTACTGTGAGTACAACTAGACTTCGTATATAAATATATGGACATACATTTTATTAATTTCGGACATCTTACTCACAACATCTCGGACATCTTACTCACAACATCATCTAGTCCCAAACTAAGCAGAGCTTGTATTATGGGTACTAAACAACGGACATACATAAATACATAAACATACTTTTTTTTTGTAAATACATACATATTATACATAGAAAACACCCAGACTCCGAAACAAATGTTTGTGGATCACACAAATATTTGGTCCGACCCGGGAATCGAACCCGAGACCTCTTGATCAGCAGCCGCATACGCCAACCACTAGACCAACAAGGCAGTCGAATTAAATACATATTATACATAGAAAATACAAAACACCCTGAAACAAACATTTGCAGGTCATACAAACATTCGATCCGTCCCAGGAATCCAACTCATACACAGTAGTCGCATTCGCTGGTACTGCACCAGCGAGGTAGTCAAATCAGTATAAAAAACCACCATCATCCTTACTATTTCTAACTCCTGAAATAACTTTTTCTCTACTTAGGTCCTTACCTACGACCAACGTTAAGACTAAAAAACTTACCTCAAATTTAGCCTGCTCTCTTGCAATGACCACAGAAACTATAGGGAGACTGTCTTCACACTTCTGCAGATCCAACTTTAGCTCAATATCATTGGGACTTCTCAGTGTACTCTTATAGATCTGCTTGTAAGAGTTGTACGTCTCTCTGTGCTTCTTGATAGCTGCCCAGGTGTAGGGTCTCACGCGCTGTTCCACCACGACGTTGTATGCGTAAATCCACCATTTCTTTACATCCTTGGATAAGGGTACTCCTGGATGTAAATGGCGATATTTCCTGTAAGAAGAATATTGTATTTGATGTTAAAATATTCTTTAATCAACTGGTTTCTTTACTAATATTAAATATTTGCTCAGTAAGCGAGTAACGCCAAGGAGCGAAGGTAGTCTATAAAAAAGCCTAAGTTACTCCTTAGGTTATCAGCTTTCCGCCAGAGAAAGTCTCGTTAAAATCGAACCAGTCTTTCCAGAGATTAGCCGGAACAGACAGACAAAGAATTTAAAAATTGCCTGTTTGTTGTTAGTACCGTATATATTTCGATATGCATTGAGTACCTGTTCATTTGATATTACATACAGACACTCCAATTATATTTATTTGTATATATGATGATGATGACGGTATGTATCAAGTAAGAGTTGCCTAGGTATTACAAGATATCAATATTTTCCTAATCTCTTGCCCAGTTTAAATTGCATTCTACCCAATATGAAATTACAAAGGGTTTATTTGTCTGACGCCTTGACAATGTAATCATTTTGAGGTTGGGCAAGCTTCGCATGGAAAACAAGACTGATGCTTCAGTAGCTCGTCAAGCTCATCTGTACCCGTATTTACATGCTATGACCAGAAAGCTATTCAAAAAGTTTTTGCTATATTATATTGGTTGTCTTTTTCCCTCGTAAAGTTCTAACACTCAACATAAGAGAGCAGTTAGTTTTACATCTCAATAAATTGTCAAATTTTGAATACCAATCACGAGGCAGCAGAGTCATGCTGTTCATCACGAATGGGCACGCTCAACCGGGGCAGTACTACCCTCACACAGAAGACCATCCTACTAATGACAGCATTCTTGTTGTCGTATTTCGTTGGTGAGTGTGAGACCGGAGATTCAGTGAGATCATTTAACAGTGAGAAACATCTAACCGAGATGACCTTAATGTATATAATCAAAGCATTAAAGAATGGCATCTCGGTTAGATGTCGCCATGTTGCATTGCCTACCCTCACAATGATGGTGACCCTTACTCCTGGTTTCTACTCATGCCTTCCATCAGGCAGAGTAGAGGCACTTTGATAGGCTTAAATATTTGAAAAAAATTATAAGAAATAATTCAACAGAAAAGATATAACATTCACTGTACCTGTTTAATTTGATTCTCGTAAAGGATGCCAGTAGGTTATTTATAGACAGATATTGTCGTCGGGACAGCTGTAATGCACTGTCTTGCAGCACGGCGTCCAGCAACAGACGAGGCACGCGAGCCTCGCCTGAACGATTGATCAAGACCTTCACTTTACAGGTCACTGGCTTGAGCACTGAAATTAAAATATAAATACATGTTTAGCGACATGCAAGCGAAGAAACACTGAACCTTGGAGTTACGAAGTAACTACTTATCCTGAATCGCGATATAGAAATTCTCGCGCCGATTAGCATATATAGTTAGGACAGTAGCCCGTCAGGCATGATCAAATGGTTGGAGGTTGCCCTTTGTGATGGTGGAACACGACTCTCGTTCCCTCCACAAACGTAATCAACATTACCGTTTAACTTGTAAAACTTGAAATGCATTTCTATTTGTTTTTATTTATTTATAGACTGCCTCGTTGGTCTAGTGGTTAGCGTATGCGGCTACTGATCAAGACATACTGGTCTCGGGTTCGATTCCGGGTCGGAACAAATATTATTTGTGTGATTCACAAATATTTGTTTCGGAGTCTGGGTGTTTTCTATGTATATTAAGTGTGTATTTACAAAAAAAAAAGTATGTTTATGTATTTATATCAGTTGTCTAGTACCCATAACACAAGCTCTGCTTAGCTTGGGACTAGATGATGTTGTGTGTCAGATGTCCAAAAAATATTTTATTTAAAATAAGCTTTTGCCCACGGCTCCACTTGCGGGTATGTCGGTTTTCACGGTAAAAAGTAGCATCTCAAATAATGAACCAATTTTAATGAAAGGTGTAAATACTTTTGTAAGGCTAGATTACTGCAAGGCTTGCAAAACCAAGACTGAGAGTGCAAGATCAACATCATACATGCGTATACTACTGCACTGCACGGTTGACCTGGTGGTTTAAGTGGTCGCCACGTCGCTTTCTACTGCGCCAAGCGTCCTGGGTTCAAATCGCACGTGGGACAACACTTTGTGCCATTCACAAATTGCTGTTCTTAGTCTGGACACCTATCATGTATATTTTTAAAGGTTTTATATTCCTAACGCGGGAGGTCTTTTAAAAAAAAAAAACCAATGAAGTAAAAAACTTACAAAACTCAAAATCCTCGTGATGCATTGAGAACTTGTCGAGTCCAGTGAGCATGTAGTGCTTCCAGTTGTAGTATTGCATCGGTGTAATGTGTGCAGTCTCGTTGTCATCCAGGGCGGTGGCTGTGGGGTTCCAGTACGCTGACAGCGATTCCACGCGCATCATCTGGTACACTGTGGAGGCGTTTGGTGGAGTCACGGAAGCCTTCCATTTGCTGGAATAATTTTATTACATATTATAGTTAGTGTTTTGCGGATAATTATGCAAACGGCTAAATAAGCTTCGATAGAAGTCGTTGTTGTGAATCACAAGTACCCTCGTGTCTACCCCACACGATGGGGTAGAGACGAGAAAAAAATACATTGCCACTTTACGTGTAGGGGTGTAAATAATTGGTAATATTAAAGCACTTGTTGACGTAATTACAAAACATATTCTTGGAAAGTTTCATCTTTCTAGCACCAACCGTTTAGGCGGTAGGTCGAGAAGTCGAGAACGACCGCACATGACGAATCTATAAAGATACGGAACCCTAAAAATAACAGAAACTCTGTGGACAATCCTTTACCTGTTGGTAGTTTCAATAGATAAGCTCAGGAGACACAGGCCACATGCTAGAGGCCCATCCTTAGAGCTGATAGAGTCTTCATATCTTATGTGAACATTTCTCACATAAATTTGTATATTGTTCACGATTGCTGTGAACAGGTGCTCGAAGAAATTTTGAGGACCTTTCAAGACCTGAAAGAAAAAAGCAGATTTAAAGGTCTGAAATCTAGTTCTTATATCATATTTCTAATTTCGAAAATGATGATTCATTCTTTATTTTACTCTCGGGGTGAAATTTCAGAAAGCCCGTTTCGAGTGGATGAAACAGTTAAGTAATTAGGCAAGTCTGGTTAGTTAATTTTACATTTTTAAATATAAAAAAATGTGTCAAGATGTATGTTTGCGATAAAGTCCGAAACTACTAAACCGATTTTGGTGTTATAGTTTCTGAGATTTCGTGATTAATCAGTGAGTGGTATTTTGCTTTTTGATATACATACGTATAGATATATAAGCACATACCTCACTCTCAGCTTCCAAGTCCTGCAAAATCTTCCTCTTAGCAGCTCTAGTCAGCCGCTTCTCTCGTTCAGGATCGAAATAGCTGTTCGATATAGCTGGTCCAACTAGAATCAGTACATCTTCGATGTGTACCACTACGGGTTGTGTGTATATACCAGTCCAGGGGATTTGAAGTCCGATACGACCAATGGTACCAATTTTCACATCTATTGGTAGATCCAGCTCATACTGCAAAAGAGAAGACAACATTTAATGTTCATTCGTTAGAAGAAGTTAACTGCCTTGTTAGTCTAGTGGTTAGCGTATGCGGCTGCTGATCAAGAGGTCTCGGGTTCGATTCCCGGGTCGGACCAAATGTTTGTACGATCTGAAAATATTTGTTTCGGAGTTTGTGTGTTTTCTATGTATATTAAATATGTATTTACAAAAAAAAAGTATGTTCATGTATTTATATCAGTTGTCTAGTACCCATAATACAAACTCTGCTTAGTTTGTTACTAGATGGCGTTGTGTATAAGATGTCCAAAATATTTATTTATTTTTTATTTAAATTAATTAATAACTTATCAGCTGAAAATAAAACAGATTGTATAGATTTAGTATTTAAGATTTTTAAGACCATTTCAATTAGTAGGTAGTCTGTTTACATCTTGAAATGAGTTTCGTTGGTGAATGTGAGACTGGAGGCGCAATGATGCAGATGCATCTCACTTGGCCGCCATATTGTGAGTCACCATGATGCATTGCCATCACAATGAGGATGGTGACCACTACGTATAGATTCTACTCATGCTTTCCATCAGGCAGAGTAGAGACACTTTGGCAGGCTTAAATAGAAAAAAAAAAAACTAAGACAGCAAAGAATTGTGATCGAATAATGCTAGATGATAGAACTGATTTCCAAGTGGTGGTTTGCTGCTCAATTGTTGCAGTTGCCGGCAAAGCACTTATCACCTTGATTAACATGTGTCTGACAACAGTAGTCACATTAATATCAGATGACACATTTACTCCTTACCCCCGGGTATACCATAAAGAGAAGATGCAGACATCGTACTGCCTCAATCGATAACTAGAAGACCTAAACTTTTGTATAAAATAAAGTTAAGATAAACAAAAGGAATCCAAAATTAATAAAAAAAATGCAATTCATTTTCATATATTCACATTTTAAACCTTCTCTGGACTTCCACTAATAATTCAAGACCAAAATTAGCCAAATCGGTCCAGACGTTCTCGAGTTTTAGCGTGATTAACGAACAGAAATTCATTTTTATATATATAGACTAGTTGACCCAGCGAACTTCGTACCGCCCAACTTTAAAATACCAGAACTTGATCGCAGCGCCACCTACCGGGTCCAATCGCGAATCTAAACCATTCCCAGATCCCCTTGAACACACACAAAAAATTTCATCAAAATCGGTCCAGTCATTTGAGAGAAGTTCAGTGACATACACACTCACACAAGAATTATATATATAAAGATATACATTACAACAGGCGCACAGCACTATCTATTACCAAACTAAGCAAAATTTGTACTGTGCGTAGTGCGTACACTTTTAAAAGACATATACATGAAACACAAAAACTAAATCTTTGGCGTAACAGCTCATTACTTATACCCCTACGCGGCGCTGTAATAAATGTAATAAAAAATAATAGAAGAAGCAAATGTCTTACCAAAGCCTCAGGTTTAAGTTTGAGGTCGGTGAGGTTCACATTGCCGGAGAATATGCCCACGTTGAGGTTCTCGGTGTCCAGGTCCTGAACGTACTTGCCGAGCAGACGGTTCAGGATACCGGCGACCGCGCCCTCGAACATGGTGATAGGTTTTGGTGATCAACTGGAAAAGGAAGATTAACGATATAAATTAAGAAAAGTATAGCTTAGTTTATTATTTTATAATGCTATATGAACACGCAGAAAGCTTAGTTATGAAAATCAGTAGAAAGTAGAAGGTACTCTTTTAAATAATTTTATGTCGAAAAAGTCTCGCATAACAATAAAAAACATGAGTATGTGTAAAATTCGCAAAAGTCTAAAAACAATTAGAACCTCTTTTACAAGAACAGAGTACCGAAACATTCCTTTTTTAGTTTATTTTTAAAAATTTACTTCGTTATATGCTATATATACCTTTTACTATGGCCCTTTTACAAGCTGAGATACAAATAATGTACATACTTTCATTTTGGATGGATCTTCAGATTTCCTGAAATCCATCCAAAATGTATGAAATTGACTGGTTTGTAGGAAGAAAAGATGTGGGACGTTGTTCAACGAAGAATATGACTCGAAACAAAAAATCATCAGTAAAATACTAATTTGATATTTTCCTATTAGTAAATACTACTAGTATAAAAATACTCTTGGTTGTATTTCATGATTTCGGGAGTACTTAACTCTTTAATTTTTTTTTTTTCTTTCTTTAATTTTTACATATTATATGTATTATAGGAGTACTTTTGAGAATGAGTTTTTTAAATTACGAGCTACACTTACCAACAAAACATTTTATTCTCAGAAAACAATTTGTTTTATTGTGCCCAAAAACACAAAGAAAACATTTAATATATTACGAACAATCGAGGACATTACGCAAGTAGAACATTGGTATCAACAAAAAACAAAAACAAAACATCCTCGAGCGTGTAATCTAATCTATAACACTACATGTACACAAATACACACTAGGTACACACACACAAACGAAAACTTACTAACTTCAACCAATCGAGAATAAAATAAAGTGATTACAGAAAGAAGTAATACAGGAAATCACGTAATATTCTCAGCTAAGTAATTCCTAATCAATACAAATTGACAGATAAGTATGTATTTAGGTATTGTCTATGATGTACGGGTTTTATAAACATAATATATTAATTTCTTATCTCCATTATCAGTGATAAAGTGATAAAGCATCAGTGATACGTCGAGGGTACTCTATGGTGTGTGTAATTTGGTGTTTTTACGATTCGAAATCAAGTTGAAACCTGTTACGAATAAGTAAATAATAATAAAAATAAGTGATGGTATACGATCTTCTCGACATGTTGATTCAATCATTGTACTGATAGTCATATATACCTAGTGTACATACTCATTTTTTCACTTCTGGGCCCACTTCCACTGCTGGCCTCTGGTCTCTTCACAGAAGACAGTTAAGGCCATACGTTGGCCGTATGCGTGTTGGGGACTGACAAAGCAGGCAACGTTGGGGCTATGCGTATTTTGCCGTTGATTGTTTTTAAGCCGCCCAAAGGCCTTTAACTAAGCTTCACCACTTGTTTGTTATGTTAACAATGCTGAACGTAACCTTCCAATCACGGAGATGCTTGTGGTATGTTACCCTTCCAGGCTGACCCTCGGGTTGTTAGCCCTCGGTAATTGGCTGTGAGTGTCTAGACGCTTTTAAAATTAGCTAATGCAAAGACGAGCAATTTAAAACTTCTGTATGTTATCAGATGGACACTATTTTCATAAATGTCACTGATTTGTTTCATTTAATCTTTCAAATGTTGTAGTGGATATTATATAGTTACATGCGTGCCGCGGCGTTACCGAAAGAAGATTTAATCACTCCACTTGGCAAAGGGATTACTGGTGGCAGTGAGTGGAAAAAGATAAGGGAGACAAAGCCTCCCATATCAGAATTTACAATGAAATGAATTATTGAACACACCCCGTTATAACTTGTTTGGTGATGTGTAGTTCATGAGCTTGATGATACCCAGTCTTCTTTATCTCTAATCGTACATAACATCGTTTCTCTATATATGAGATGATTCATCTTAAACTATTAGAGAATTCACCAAAGTGTGAATTGGTGAATTTTACCAGATGAATTTCTACTTTTGGATTGAATCTAGTTTACTTTTAATTTGTGGATGGGCAATTCTCAATAAACGTGAAGTATGTAAAATGAAATTGCTAGAAAGACGTTTGATAGCAATTTGCTTGTCCACTATTACGTAAGTGGGATGAAAATTCATCAACATCACCCTCTACTTTTTCAAAATTGGGCGAGTTCGGTGCTTTAATTTAAAATTTTAAGTGAATTTAGATGAGCTTTCTTTTTAACCAACTTCAAGAAAGGAGGAGGTTGTCAATTCGACAGTATTTTTTTATTAGTTTATTACCTCAGAATTTTCGATAGGGTAAATCGATTTTAATAATTCTTTTTTATTTGAAAGCTAGTGCCTCCCATGTGGTCTCGTGATAAGAAAATCATAATATGATCATAGAATCCTGAAGAAACTGAGGGAACACTTTATACAAACAGACTCTTCAAATATCGATAATACTCGGAATAAATTTCCTTTGCAGTCGGTTTTTTTTGTAAAAATTATTCCATTCATATTGATCATTAATTCCAACAGATGTGACACACAGTGCTTATAGCAGTGTCGCTCAAAGCAGAAGAAACGGTCGCATTAATCGCGGAGCCCACACTCCGCGATTAATGCGACCGTTTCTTCTGCTTTGTGTGTGTTTGTCTGTGGAAGTGACAGACAGACCTCGCAGTACTTATAAAGACATGTTAATGTGTTTAAATACGGTGGTAGAGGAACCACCGAAGTTGTCGCTTCGTAGGCCGCAATTACTTGCTCGGTCATAAATTATTTGATAGCATATTAAAGTTATACGTTTATCGATCTAAAATTCTTAGGAACCATTGGACCGAACATATTACGATTTCTATTATTAAGTGAACCTGTTCGTCTAAGCTATTTTAACTATTTCTAGCAGAAATCAATGTAATGGACTCGTTTTTACCTTCGTACATTTCAATTTAATAATAGATAGTTAGATATGTTTCCGATAGAAAATATTGTCATCATGACATTTTTATGATTTTTTAAAATATTTTTAGCATACCAAAGGGACTCTACCCTGCCTGATGGAAAACACGATCATAATCCAAGATCCAAGTGGGGGCCACCACACTTGCTGCGAATGCAGACAGTAAACTATGGCGGCCTATACTGTGGCGGCTTAGTGAGAAGCGATTTTTCACGCCCCGTTTAAAGGACCATAGTGGGTGGATCATAGAGGTAAGGAAACACATTAGCTGGTAGTGAGTTCCAGCTTTTGACTGCTTGGCATAGGAAGGAAGAGCCGAACCGTTTCGTTCTGGTGCGTATTTCTTCCACTCTAAAGCGGTGATTTCCAAGCCCAGCACGTGTTGTCCTGTAAAGGAAGGGAGAAGGAGAGACCAGTTGGAAAAGTTCTTCAGAACATTTGTGAAGTCTTTGGTCTTGATTGTATCTTTGTGGACTTTTTGTTTCTTTCGTGCGAAATTCTCCTTGAATTGTTGGACGCCGTTTTACGTATCAAAAGCCGGGGAATGAGGTATAGGATCGCAGGCCATCTACGGTTTATAGATAGTCCATCGGGTAATTTTCCTTCATGTGAATTCATTTCAATTTAAAGACTCGTGCTCGGTAGTTCTACTGCTACAGTTACATTTGGCCTCACCTTTCTCTAGGCCTGAGTTGAAAGAGGAGTCTGAGTCGCCTAGATCGCATACCTGTAGGTTTTTACCGTTATTTGAAACTTCCACAGAATAGATATAGATTGGACTCTAAATAAAACTCACGGTTTCAAAGCTGGCATTACATCGATTTTCTTTTTATAGCAGCAAAACTTAAACTGAAAAACAACTAGAGAAGTACAAGCTATATTTAGAAAGAACATCCCAAAACGTATTTTAATACAATTTCGCGTTAACATCGTCGGCGTCCAACGGCCAAATTAATTTAAATGGTAATGTGTAGGAGGGAGGGCTCCTAAATAAAATGATTATCACTTAGGAATGATACGCGGAAAGTGTTTTTTTTATATATTTAAGTTTGTACCGAGATATACAAAAATAGCAGCTTTATATATATAACATACGACCGTTTGATCACGAATTCAGACAGAGCCAGTGGTAACCACACTTCAGTGGTAACCAAACATTTTATTATATTTTATACTAGTTTTTCTTCGCGGCTCCACCCGGGTGAATGTTTGTTATCACGGTAAAAGGTTGGCGTGAAAGCGTGACCGACCGCTGGAAAGCTCGAGTAGAGTTCAACAGTAGGAGTCTCCAACCTCATTTTGAGTGCAGACAATGCAGAATGGTGACCCACACTATGGTACTCTGAGTGAGATGATTCTGCAACATTTAGCCTCCCATGAAACACGAGAGCACGTAAATGCTTTTATTTTAAGTCGGTCTTTTGTGTGATAAGTATAGAATAGAATAAAATAGAGTAGAGTATAGTAGAGTAGAGTAGGGTAGAGTAGGGTAGAGTAGGGTAGAGTAGGGTAGAGTAGGGTAGGGTAGAGTAGGGTAGAGTAGGGTAGAGTAGGGTAGAGTAGGGTAGAGTAGGGTAGAGTAGGGTGGGGTCGGGTGGGGTCGGGTAGGGTAGGGTAGGGTAGGGTAGAGTAGATTAGAGTAGAGTAGAATGTACTTTATAGTATACCAAATACAGTTTTTTACAGTTGAAAGTTTCAATTAGAACTATGGGCGTCCTTATTGCTAAAAGCAATTTCTTTCAGGTTCCCTTTGGATGGACATTTCAACAGAAGAAAAATAATGAAGAAGGGTAGTTAAGGTGTATTGAAGATATAGTGATGTTAAATAGATATATGAATACACATGTACGCAATATACATATATATAACATATACTTAACATAAATAAATAATTAGAAATATCATACGTACATTAAAATATTATCTAAAAGAAAGTAGTGTAATAGAAAGAAAGTAAAGAGAGAAAAGAGACTGAGAGCACCAATCTCAGTCGATCTAACCTATTCGGGCTGAATTGGTTTTACCACCTTGAATACAGACAGAACATATGGTCCTATTCATCAGTTGTTTGTCCATTTGTCTTGGCTTGTCATCGCACTAATGACGTTAATTACGACACAATTTACATCATCATTACTTTACAGTTTTTTGATCATTTCAATCGAAGGCATGAGTCACCGTGTATGTGTATTACATACAATCAAAGCATCACCATAATGTCCCACTAGTGGGCTCGGGTCTCCTGTCAGGAGAGGGTTAAGGCCCAACGCTGGCCGACCTCTAACATATCATGCCACAAACGGTCACCCATCTAGGTCTGACCGCGCCTCAGTTGCTTACCCTCTTATTACATACATCGTCTAAAAGTATGGAGCACTTATTTTTTGCACTGAAATCATCTTCCAGGTCATCGCTCCAGGCGTCTCCTTAGAAAAGAGCTTTTGGTCCACCATACCACGCTTGTCAGACTAGTTGGTTAGAATTGGGACATCACATGTCTTCATTACAAGACTGCATGGTTAGCTTAGTGTCACCACAGGTAGGTTTCCAAATTCCACATATCCCATGTGGAATTTTGAACATTTTGTGTTATCCATAAATAGTTGTTCTGAATCTGCGTGTTCTTTGTGTCCGTTTCATGTATGTTTTCAAAGTCCTACGTGACACATTCTACGTGATGTATATTCTTATCCGGGAATTGCCTTTTTTTAATAGAAAGAAAAGAACTATCTTAGTAAACTTATTTAAACTTATATATAATTTACTTGTGATATTTCGTTCCCGAATCAATTAATAACCTCATTATTCTATATTCCTTCTCCTCTTTAATATTAATATCCACAGGTAGGTATATAATCTAAACTTTGATATATACGTATATAATATAGACTTATATACGAACAAACTTTGTGAAGATTGTATTAGAAACTAGATATCAAACACAATACATGATCCTTAATTAAACTTCGACGAAATCATCCCCATTTCGTAAGGATATTTTATAGCACTTTTGATTGCTTTCTCAGATATCGGAAGCTCCATTTAGATGATCGAAAAAATCTTGTATAACCCTTATTTATTCAATTCTGAATACATATAAGTATGTAAAACATATATGTTCATAAATATGGATTCGGAAAATGGAATCCCACAGAGTATAAGGTCTAACTCAATAAATTGTATAATATAAGGGCGGAATATACCCTTGTAGGTGTACTACAAGAGATTCGATGATACGTTTATAGATAAGAAGTCAAATTAGTTGGTTCTGTAAGGGTAGTAAGCTACTCAGAATATTTTTTTGTTTAGAACAGGTTATAAATCTAATCGTATTAATATAGAAACATCAATTGTAGTTACAATTTCATAGTACTAGTAAATGATCACTAATTTAAATTATTCCATTATTAAATTTGCCTTCCATTACTTATTTCAAGTAGGTACCAGGACGACGGAGCTTTGCTCGGTTATCATATTTATTGTTTAAAAACGCCATCTTTGTGAAAGCGTCCACGTTTCGCAGCCATAAAGCGCAATGCTCCAAATCTTTGTTAAGCATTTGAAATGAGGTGCTGAAGGCGGATGTTGAACATCAGATGGACAGAGAAAAATCTAACGAGGAAGTCCTACTAATATTTAACCAACAAAGGAGACTTTTGAATACTGTTGACAAAAGAAAAGACAAAATGGTTGGCCATTTGATAAGACACGTCAACCTTTTAAAAGATAGAAGGTAAAAGAAAACGCGGAAGGCCTACGACTAGATTCTTGCTGTCGTATTTCGTTGGTGAGTGTGAGACCGGAGGCCCAATCATTCTGCATCATTCTCCCGGCCTTCGAAGGGCGGGAGAATGATGCAGAATAATCTAACCAGGCTGCCATGGTAGGGGTCACCATGCTACATTGCCTACCCTCACAATAAGCATGGTGACCCCTACTCCTGGATTCTACTCATGCTTTCCGTTAGGCAGAGTAGGGTCACTTTGGCAGGCTTAAATATAATAAAAAAAAAAAAAAAAAAAACATACAGCAAGTAAAGGATAAAGTAAGAGTCGTGGCCTATCAAGAGGTCAAACGAATTGCAGAAAATAGAAAGGAGTGGCGATTGCTCTGCCGACAAGGGCCTGAACCTTAAATTGAGAAGAAGAAACGCCATCTTTTCTCTCATGTGTGTGTGTGTGTGTGTGTGTGTGGTGGAGTGTTACTGAGTTGGAGTACTAACCACCACCCAGTTATTTGTTTATGAACATCATGTTCATCTGTAGCTTTTGCATATACCTACATACACATATCTATAACCGTACACAGGTACCTAACAAATAATATCATAAAATAATGTTTCTAAAATCAATACACGATATGGAAGTGGAATTGTTAATTAGGCATAAATTAATGACATATAAACGCTGAATGGCTTGATGGTTTAAGAAATAGATGGAATTTGTACGGGCCTATAAATTTTGGGACTTAAAATTTCTCATGGACCCCATAATTCATATCCGACTCGATGAGATTAAGTGTTTAAATTAAGACCCGCAATCATATGAGAAATCGTCCCTTAAAAGTAATTTACATAATTTTTGTTTTTTTAAGCATGAAAAAACATCAGTCAGAATTAAAAAAAAAAATTGTATTAGATAGAGCGTCCATTGAAGAACATTATACTCTTAGTAGGGAGTATATTTGTTCTTCGATGTTTTCGATTCTATTATAAATTCAAAAGATACTCCGTCAATGTATCATTTTGTTACGCTTCTACATCTAAACCATTCTCCTAATTTAGATGAACCGAGGCAGTCTGTAGCGCAGTGTAGCGGCCTCTCACCTTCTACGATACCGATAGGTTATATAGGGGTAACAGCCTGTACTTTCAATACTTAAATGTTATCTTTGAAATCAAACATCATAAACAAGCAAAGTAGAAAAGCAAACTCACAATAGGTCAAGAAATAATATTCGTCCTTAATATCGGAGTGACGTCAACCATCTGTTGGACATGTTCTAACACGTCATAGAGACAGCCTTCACGATGGATGGTCGTGACATTCCTGTGGCATAATATCAAACCGAGTTATAAGTTCTGATGGTCCTGTTCTTATTGTTTTGTTGTTAGAATCAGTGCTGAACATGTTTGATACCTATAACTTTATCCTGGAATAGCTGTTACACGCTGCTCCGTGTTATAGGCTACTAACTTTTACCCGTGGCTTCGCCTCTGCATATATGTTGGTTATCGCAATAAAATGTAGACTTTTTTCTTCTTCATGGTGCAATCTATCTCTATATCAAAATTCATCTAAATTAGGTTAGTGGTTTAGATGTGAAAGCGTAACAAAATGATAGAAAGATAGTGGTAGCGTATGCCACTGCTGATTAAGAGGTTTCGGATTCGATTCCCCAGTCGGACCAAATGTTTGTGTGATCCGCAAGTATTTATTTCGAGGTTTGAGTGTTGTATGTGTATTTATATCAGTTGACTAGTACCCACAATACAAGCTTTGCTTAGTTTGGAACGAGATGACGTGTGTGAGATGTCCGAAATATTTCTTTAAAAAAGCGTGATAAGTAAACCAAAACTTCCTTTCTGAGGAAATGCCTATGTCCAGCAGCTTGTGCTGTATGGAAGTCGCCACAATATCATAGTACAAGTTCTACCTATGGGAACAGTGAACGTGTGTTAGATGTGTGAATAAAAAAAAAACAATTTTTGTTTAACTAGTTGGTCTTAATATGCTTTTGTACTATCTCTAAAATCGAACGATCAATCACAGCTGAAACTGCTGTGTCTAGCAACAAAACAATGAGTTTAAAAACAAAATCGCTTGTTCTAGAAACATGAAAGCAAAAACGTTCCCAAGGTGTGTTACATTGAAAAATCGATATTTAGAAAGTGATACATTTATCAATACCGATTGCATTTACATATTTAATAACGTGTTATAATTATGCGAAACTCGTCCAAGAGGCGATTCGATGATTAATCGATACAGGAATGAACAACAAACTTAAGTTATAAGTTAATCAAGCAAGGGGATGTTTACATAAAATCTATTCTTACGCAAAGCCCTCAAGAGTTTTAATCGGTGAGAGCTCTCTTGGGCTTTAAATACTTTATTAAAGTGTTACTAACTTTGTAAATAGACTCAAGGGCAGAAATTTTCTTTTTGGAGTTGGGATACTAGAATCGAAAGAAGTTTCTCGTATAATCAGACACAAAAGACACAAAAAAAAGAAATTTACGGTCATTTTAATATAGCTTTATTTCAATGGCGAAAATAACGAAATTATTTTGAATTAGCAATGTTATTTTCACCACCTATATTTTGATTCTTGACGGGCCAGGTTTTATCACAAATGACCTTCTGAATATATATTTTTTTATTCGTAAGAGGCGAATAAGGAGGCAAACTTTGTTTGTCAACCAATTGAAATGAAACACTGAATGTTGACATGATAATGAATGAGACATGCCAAAAGACCCCTCTTTTAGCATGTCTCATTCTTTCTTAGTCATAAAAAAAGTTTTTAACTTTGTTTTTACAACAGATCCTTTCATCTCTCGACAACAGGTGCTGGCCATAGAAGTCACCGCTTTAGAGTGAAATAGTACGCTCTCGAATTAAACGGGTTGGCTATTCCTTCAATCAAAACCGAGCAATCAAAACCTGGAACTCACTGCCAGCGCACGTATTTCCCTCCTATGAACGCGGGTTCTTTATGCGGGATATAAAAATCATCTCAATAAGCCACAATACATAAGTAAAATCGATCAGAGTGGTGTGCAATGGGAGAACCCTATGTCCAGCAGTGGACTGCGATAGGCTGATGATGATGATGTATGTATCGATAATGTAATCCGCCTCACATATATCTTATATTAAAGTTTCTTTACACAAATCCCTATTAGAATTTAATTAAATTCCTTCTATAACTTTCCATATACGTATATATTACTTAATCTATATACATTACGTATCTATTTCATAAATTAATTGGAGCAACCTACACAAACTTAATTAATGCTGTACATACTCGTATTAAATATAAATATGTAATTCAATATTAAAATGGAATGATATTTATTCCTCTCTAATTACTGAATTAGAAACATTATATCAAGAACTCAATTTGAAAAGAATGATTTCACTAATGGCCCCTAAATTTAACGGGCCACTTAGAGAGAGTTAGGTAGCACTTAGTGATTCTTTGGTTTTCAACCACTTTTAGAGAAGACTTTTTAGTTTTCTTTAAATTTTGGACCTACGTTAGGAGGCTCCTAGCAAGGTGACGGTTTGAGTATAGTTTGTGAAAACGCGCATGAGCTCTATAATATAATAGTGTTGCTTTATGTAACTTCAATATAATTATCAATAGCCTTTAATGATATACTCCTAGTCATACCTAGTCATAGACCTCTCCGGAGATCTCTCTGCCTAGAAAAGAGGTTTTAGTCGATGGAAATGGGATCGTATAGGGTTTGTTTTAAGTTTTCGTTCTCTTTGCAATACTGTTTACTCACTTAGTCAGTTCTTGCGATACTTTCACTCTATACTTTTAATTCTCGACTGCGGGGACTATCCTTCACCACACAGGTTAATTTTAATGTGCCTTGTTGGCAAAGGTTTCCTGGTAAATTGAAAAACCTTCTAGAAAAGATTGTACATCCTCCACAAAGACAGATATGCTATCTACGAGTAAACTATACGTGTATATACCATCTAGGCTATTGAGCTGCAGATGTCCTACCAGTTAATCGCAATGTCAAAAAAAGAACGAAAAAAAATATCAATAGGGTTTGAACTTCTGCAGATGCGAGTTCCATTTATCAAAATTAGATAGTAAATTACTATTGCGTAAACTATCCCAATATAAGCAATACTCCCCTCTTCTGCCATGTCTCATTCACCCTTGGACATAAAAAAGCTTTTTACTTTGGTTTCTCAACGGCTCCTGGCGTTCGAAGTCACCGCTTTAGAGTGATACATAAAAAATGTATTTCTATTTATTATGGGTACTAGACAACTGATATAAATACATTAACATACTTTTTTTGTAAATACATACATAATATACATAGAAAACACCCTAACTGTGAAACAAATATTTGTAGAACTCACAAACATTTGGTCGAACCGGAAATCGAACCCGAGACCTCTTGATCAGCACCCTATACGATAACCACTAGAACAACAAGGCGGTCGCATTACACCAGAAGGAAGGTGGTTATGTTTTTCATTTGCAATTTGATTAAAATTCTTCTTTAATTTGAGAAATATAAAAATATAACTAACCTCTTTGTAAATTTCGGTATTTTACAGTCGTTAATATATTTTTTTATTTGAATAAACTTACTAATATTATAAGCGCGAAAGTTTGTATGTGTATGTATGTATGTTTGTTGCTCTTTCACGCAAAAACTACAGAACAGATTTGGATAAAACTTTACAGTATTATAGGTTAAATATCAGAATAACACATAGGTTACTTTTTACTGCAATAATCTAGATACACGCGGGTGGAGCCGCGGGCGAAATACTATAACTGTGTAATGCGACTGCCAATCAAGAGGTTTCGAGTTCAAATCCCGGGTCGGCTCAAAAGTGTTATTGGGTTTTTCTTGGAAGAAATTCTGAACAACAGTAAAGGAAAGCCAGCATCAGCCGTAAAATATAACCAACAATTAATTCAATCTTCTAATTCGTTCCATGTCTGATGCTAGTCTCTCCGTAACAAAACTAATATTCAGTAGCCGACCTCAAATAATGATAGGAATATGAAGATGATGAGATTAAAATACTCATGTTAAGTTTTAATTTAAAGATAGGTGTAACGCCAGCAATGTAAGCATATAGTTTAAAACAACATCTTAATAATTAAGTGGATTCTGAATGCGAAGATAATCGATTAAATTTTCATAATAAGATGGATGCCGAATTGCCGCCCAACATTAAGATAATAAAACGATTCAATATCTAAACTGAATCCTTTCTTATCTTTGAAAGTAAATATGTTAATCATAAATAAAAGTGATCAGTTACATAAAATATATATCGATGCATCGGTAAGTTACAGACTTTAATCGAGAATCGTCTTTCATATTTAACAAGTTAGACAGGTGGAGTTTTCCCCATACACGTGTAAGACATTTTCAAGGTTTAGAAACTAGGTACATCAATAGTCTAAAAATAACTCATAGGTTTTAGAACGTTACTGAAAATGTTATCAATACGTAATTAGTTACAAAAGACGCCATTTTTTTCTGAAAAGATTTAAAAAAAAAAGAATTTAGAATGTTGTTTTTTTCGTTTCTTTCTTTTTTTTTTAACTACAAATATTGAATAAATGCGTATTACGTACAGAGTAATAAATCTAAAATACACGGGATGTTTAATTTAAGGCTACAACAGATTTGTAATATTACTGAAACGTATCGTTTAGTACTTATCAATAGCTAGAATGTCTTATACATCGAAAGCTCCAAAGATTTTCTATGACACGATTGTAATGGCTGACAACATCAACGCAATATCAATTAAGCTCAAATCAATCTGATAGTACTAAGAGTAAAGGTCACCAGACAGGCGCAATATCAGTCGGATACAGGTACATTTAATTGTTATCAGAACCTTCTTGAGCTATTTATAGATCACAGAAAATCTATAACTTAGCCAACCCTCTACTTCTAAGTAGTCGATAAAACTGTATAGAATATCTATATTATTAAAAAAAACATCGTAAAATAAGAAATATCGAATATTCGAAATGTAAAAAAAAACAACTCTGATTTCGATGTCCTTTGAAAAAAATCCATGACGTCAACACGTATTTATTTTATAAATAATTTCAATATCATTATTATACATACCTTAAATTACATGATTCACCAAAATGCACCAGGAATTTCCCAAATTGATGGATACAATGACGTCAAACAGTGCACGGCACCGGGGAGGGACAGACTGATTTTGACAGGTGTCAAGAACGCACAACGGGTCTCCGCATGCGCGGTAACACAATGGAAAATTATCGGGCGGGCGGGAAAGCGTTGGGTGGGCTTCGCTCGATACTGAAAGGATGTGACGTAGAACAGGAAATTAAGTCCTTCATGTGTTGGAGATTGTCTCTCTAGAAGCTTAATCTGTTCTCTTAATTGAGCGTTTATTTTTTAAGAGGATTTGCTAATAAATATATATTTAGAAATAACAATAACTGTAGCTTTTTAATATCTTGTTCTTGTTGTAAATCTTCGATGTTGGGATGTTATCGATGCCGAAACGGTTAAACGTAGGTAGTCTGGATGATGTTAAATTAAAGTACTTGATATTCAATGTATCGAAAGATGCTGACTGAGTATTAAGGATCCCATAACGTTTAATTGCCCAAAAGAACAGAAAAAAAACTGTTAAATTAAAATAGTGACTTATTTTTACTGAACTTGCATTTGTTCATAAATAATGTGCACCAGACAAACATGTAATGTTAATTCTTTTATATTAATTTCTACATTAGATTTGTTATTGCTGTAGAGTATTTTAAACGAGATTTAATTGTAGCTAACTTATTAACTTACTTGGTATACCTGTATGTTGTAGTTTTAACTGCCTCACTAGTTTAGCCTTTAATCTATACGACTGCCGATAAAGAGGTTTTGGGTTCCGTTCCCGTGTTATTGTTGTTTAATTTTTCTGAATTTAAAAATTTCGTGCTTCGGAGAGCAAGTAAAGTCGTCCGTCCTGCGCCTGATCCAGATGTGTTGGGAAGCCGTTAAATCGAATTGTGTGAGTGATGGAACAGAGAGTGCATGGTCTGTGTTTGAGCACACACTTGTGCACTATATTATCTCCGCACACAGAAGAACAACCAAAAATGACAGAAGTCATGCTTTCGTGTTTCGAAATTCAATCTGCATGCACAATAAGGATGGAGACCACAACTCTTGCATTCTACATATGCTTTCCGTCAGGCAGAATATCTACACTTTACCAGGTTCATCGATCGTCACCAACAATCCATAATATCTTACTGCTGAGCTAGGGTCTCCTCTCAATAGAGGGTAAATGCTATACGTCCCCACTCTGTCCGACTGCGGCTTGGGGACTGGAAAGACACGTTGTGGCTACGTAATCTTGCCGTTGGATGTTTTTAAGCCGTTCGAAGGCCTCCAACTACTGCTTCACAACTGTTACCTTATATAACAAGGGAAACGCTGATAAAATATCATGCCAGAAACGGTCACCCATCTAGGTACTGACTGCGACGTCGTTGGTTACCCTCGGTGATTGTTCACAATCACTTGAAGCCACTTGACTATGAGTGCTTACCAGGTTAATAAAATAAAAAAGAACACAGTACTGCCAACTGCAGAAATTCTTTATTATAAAAAACAAATATGATATTTAGGTTATTTATCTAGATGGTGCTTATTGGAGCAGGGGCAGCAGCGTAGCAGGCGTTGCAGGACCCGTACGGTATCGCGGGGGCGAAGCAGTCACTAGGGCACACGGGACAAGCTCCTGCGTACTGCCGAGGGTACTCGCAGCTTGGTGATGAGTCCCATTGTCCTGCTTCGGTTTTCTGTAGAAAAGCAATTATGTGTTGCTTACTTATTGATCTATTTAGGTAGGATTCTAGAATTCGATTGGCCTGCTGGCACCTGGGAAAACACTTTTTGTGATTCACAAAATGTTGTTCTGAATCTGGGTGGACTTTGTATCCGTAACCTGCGGCTATTGATGGAAATCGTTAGTAACGCCGCGGAGCAAAGCTAGTCAAAATAAAATTTCTAAGTTACTCCTTAGATCATCGGTTTTCTGCCAGCGAAAGTCGGTCCAGCCGTTCTAGAGATAACCCGGAACCAACAGGGAGACCGATTTAAAAAACAAAGTATTTTGGATGTCAGTAACGTATAACACTTTCATATGCATATCTGATATTACTTACAGACACTCCAATTTAATTTATTTGTAAGGATTATTTAATAAAACATAATCATCTGCCACTTACCTTAATGAAGCTGACCAGTACACAGTGTAAGATATCATAAGCTGGACAGCTAAGGAACACTCCTTGCGGCGGAAGGTCACGCTCCACACAATTCGTTATCGCATACTCCAGAACAGTCTTCCACTCCGGCTTATCCTTCGCCAGCTGGTTGAAGTGGCTCACCACTTTTGGCTTGTCAATTTTGCCAGCCTTAAGCCATTTGTTTTTACGGAAGACACAGGTCATAACATCACACTGTAAATAAAACAATAGGTAACTAGCTTTTCGCCTGCGGCTTCGCCCGCTTGGAATTCGTTTATATCGCGCGACACGGTAAGTGTAGATTAAACAATCTTACATGATTTTATGTTTGATAATAAGGAACTTCGACACAAACTTTCGTCCCCTATTTCAAACCCTTCTACCTTTATTTTCGGGATAAAAAGTACCCTATGTCCTTTCCCAAGTTCAGTTCTATCTTCATACCAAATTACATCAAAATCGGTTCAGTGGTTTAGGCGTGAAAGCGTAACAGACAGACAGACAGACAGAGTTACTTTCACATTTATAATATTAAGTAGGGATGTATACCTATCCAGTCTCTACAGAGAACGGAGATCAGCCAATTACGCAGGAGATATCAGATATTATAGTGCAGATATGTGTTCTCAAACACAGGTTCTTTAAATATTTAAGCCTACCAAAGTGGCACTACTCTGCCTGATGGAAAGCACGAGTAGAGGTCACCGTAGAAGCCGGGAAAATTATGCACAATGATAGAAACTACGGTCTCAACCTCACCAACGAATACGACAGCAAGAGTGCTGTCATTATTAGGATGGTCTTCTGTGTGAGGGTAGTACTGCCCCGTTCGAGCCGGCCCATTCGTGCTGAAATCAGCGTGGCTCTGGTGCACTCTCTGTTCCCTTACTCTCACAATCCGAATGAACGGCTATCTGGCACGACTGGGAGAGATCAGACGCAAGACTAGTGAGTTTACCGGGGCACTAGGCTTAAGATCTCAAACTTCCGAACTTCGGGCTGTTCTTAAGGGTTTCTATTATCTATACTTTTATTAATTCTTAGAATGAATCCATGACTTGTGGATCATAAACAGACACAAAGTGTTGTCCCTTAGGGGACAGTGTTGTATGTTAGACACAATCAGCGAAGTAGAAAGCATCGCGCGTGACAATAGTGTAACACTATTTGTACACTTTAATACTTTCTGCATTACATCTGCTTGGTAAATGAAAATAAAAGCTCCTTAATTTGTAGGTATTTTATAGGTCTTATAACATCTAAAGAAATAATTATTATAGAAGTGCCACTTTTACGTAGTTCGCTAACATTGTACTGTTTAAAAAAATCAACGCTTCATTATAAACTAAAACTAGTAATAACTAATAATAATTGGTTTTATGACCATCTTACGAGTTAAATAATCTGATTTACTTTAAAGTACATTTTTAGGGTTCCGTAGTGTACTCGTATGTATACGTTTACGAGAAATTCCACTTTAAAGGGCACTTTTTTGTAAAAATGGGGATCCCCCCTCCTCTCTAAAAGCTAAACGGCAGGCTCAAACAA
Organism: Phragmatobia fuliginosa; assembly: GCA_932526445.1. Classification (NCBI taxonomy): domain Eukaryota; kingdom Metazoa; phylum Arthropoda; class Insecta; order Lepidoptera; family Erebidae; genus Phragmatobia; species Phragmatobia fuliginosa. Next base: position 20,031,762 of record OW052070.1, read on the forward strand.
TCAATGTTACTTCGGGAGTTATAGATGCCTAACTTGTAAAATGCGCTTCCTTAGAAAACGTCATAGAAATTAACGCATTAATACGTTAACATGACAATTATTTATTGGATACGATTTTAAATTCACGTAACATTATGGGTGACTGAGGAACCCTTAGTTGCGCGTGGTCTGACACACACTTGGCTGATTATTTAGTTTGTGAAATATTAGTTTTTTGCCCTTTTTTGATACTCAAACAGAGATATTCGAACTCTTATACACTCTTTCACTTGGTGAATAGATTAACGTTTCTTGCAATACTTACTTTGGTGATTTGATCTTTGTCACAACTTGAGATCAAGTCCTGGGAAACGACGTGTGGATTCTTTAAACATGTTAGTAGCTGTAACAGAAAATATAACTTATAATCATGGGCGTACCCAGCTTCTGGCCTAGGGGGGGGCAAGTCAATTTTTTTAGGTCGGATCGTCCCCGGCTGTTTTGTCATACACACTACACAAACACACCTACATGCAACATTAGGTATATGTAGTGTTCGGGCGATTAGTCCCCCAAGTAAGAGTGATAGCAGGAGCAGTACATTGCCTGCTGCCCAATCTTAGTGGACTACGGGAAGGGGGCGCCCGTTTGGTCTGACGACCTGGCGGGCTCCTCCCGCTGCCAGGCTCAACTCAGAAGTTTGCAGCGGCTGTTGTCTATACGGATCGTACGGGGCTACCGCACAATTTCGTACGAGGCAGCGTCGGTCCTGGAGCGATCTCCACCCTTCGAAATTCTGGCCGACATGGACGCTACTGTCTCCGACCAAATTCGTTCAGTCGGTCGGAGTGCTGGGGAGGCCGCGCCAGACCATGAGCCTGGAATGCGAGCTCTGGAGACTTGGCAAGCATGGCTTGAAATTCAGGGCTGTCCTAGCCAACGGGCTATCGGAGCCGTTCTGCCGAACTTCGAAGCGTCGATAGAGAGGACCGACTGTGTCACCTATTGATTGACTCAGATACTCACCGGGCATGGTTGCTTCGGTGAGTATCTGAATCGAATAGGACGGGAGCCTACACCACAAGCTGGTGGATTGCCCTGCGGGGCGTCCAAACGTCGAGTCCTGGTCGGACAGATCGGACAAAACCTGTCACCGCCAGTATTAATTGCGGCAATGCTGGCGAGTGGCGAGGAATGGGAATCCACGGTCCCCTTCTGTAAGAACATTATGCTCCAGAAGGAGTCTGCAATTCGGGATTGGGAAAGGACCGATTCCGCTCGAAGGAGGCGGCGAAGGGGACGCGGCAATGTCGCCTAGCACCCCAATCGTCGTCTAAGGGTGGTTGCGGTCACATCCCGGGGAAATGTGACCGCTACAAATGTCCCGAGACAGGTGACATCCCGGTGCGGTCGGGGGTGACGTCTAAGGCGGATTGATGTTCCTTCCTTACTGTGCAGAGCGGTGAGAGACGCAGCAGCATTCTGCCTCGGGAGTGAGTCCAGCTACCCCGAGATGTACCCCAGTTAAGGGGTAAGGCAGGGGGCACCAGAAGCCGCTGATGCGATCCTGGTGTACCTCCCGACTGCCGAGGTTGGCCGCCATGGGGTTTAGTGGGATTTAAGTTGAGTTTAAATCGAATGTCCGGGAGTCCCACACACGCCTTTCACTCACCCCATGAAGGGTATGGTGCCAGAAGCATTACACGCGTAATAAAAAACGTCTTCCGTGAAAGAATCGCCCATACTGTTTATAAGTTTTTTATGTACACTGAGACAACAAAGACCATTTAATTTGTCTTCAATATTTTTGATCTCAGCCACGTTTTTACACGTCTGAATGTAATGAATGATCTTTCAATTGTAGTCGTTGCTGTCTGTGCTTTTTCACTTTCGGATAAAAACATTCTGCTTGTTGTATTAATTCCGTTATCTCCGAATCTTCGAAGTCCTTTAGATGTGATCCCTTCTAATTCATAAAATTGGGATACTTCGTCCATACATTTTCTAAATTTTGGAGCTGTAATTTTATTATTTGAGCAGGCTGTAACAATGGAAGAGCAAACGCTGGTGTATGTTCTTTATCGAAACTCTCCTCTAATGAGGATACTAATCAAATAATGCGTCTTATTTCCGCCGAAACTTGTATGTGGTGTACAGGGATCTCTAATTGTCAGACCGTTATTTAAATATAAAGATATACACAATAGAGAGAATCAAGTGCAGCTGCCAATTGTTTTGGCAACGTAAAAACAAATGTACAGGTTGCGTTGCAAACAGGCCAAGCAAAACTTATTAAGGAGAACAGAAATACGGTAGAACCTATAGTTAACACAATAAATTTTTGCAGTACTCACGATTTGCCACTGTGAGGAAGAAAACGATGAAGGCGATTTTCGAGATTTGTTGAAACTGAAAATTGATTCTGGTGATGAAATTTTTCGAATACCGAAAAATGCTCAATATGCGTCCCCAAAAATACAAAATAAGATTTTGAATATATGTGGAGTTCTAATTAGAGAAAAATTGGTTGAAGATGTTAAGGCTGAAATGAATAGATTCATCAATGCCTTAAACATCGATGATAACGAATGCGTGGGACAGGGCTACGACCGATGTGCTACGATGGCGAGAAACATTTAAAAAGAGTTTATATTTTCACTGCGCCTGCCACTAGCTAAACCTAGTAGCGAACGACTTAAATAATGTTTCTAAGATCCGAAAGTGTATAAAGATATGATTAAAAAATTTCAGGGAATCAGTTTTGCGTCGAAAATATTTGGAAATGGTGGAAGGTTTGGAAAAGCTTTCACAGGAAGGTAATTCTGGGACAAGAAAAGTAGCTTCCCAATTGTTATTTATTTATATAAATATTTATTATAGTCTATAATTTTCTGCCCAAGAAGGCACTGAAGAGTTATTAATATCAGCTAATGAAATTGATAAGGTTTTGAATCTTAAACTGCGTCTTCCAAGGACAGCAAGCCGCTAACAATATAGGGCAAATCATCCAGCTGGTTCGTTAACCGAATATTTTCGCCTATCGTTGTATGTGTTATTTAGATTTAGGTTCATTGTCATCCTCATTAGTGGCGAGATTCGGTAACATTCACCAGCGTTTGCTCTTTCATTGTTACACCCTGCTCAAATAATAAAAATTACAGCTTCAAATTTTACCATCTCTCTGAAGTCGGTCCCTCATGTCTGAGGATCGTGGTCAGCTTCAAGGTTGCATCTGGAGCGGATGATCCTCCTCCACCGGTTCCTGTCCAGCGCGTCTCCCACAACCGAGTAGAATTTGGAGGTCGACGTGTCCTTTACTTGATCGGTCCATCTTGTTGGTGAACGACCGCGCGATCTTTTGCCTTCTGAATCTATAAGAACTATACTTTTGAAACTTAAACTTAAAGTAGATGTATTGTGTGAATCGCATTTATATTTTCACACAAAAATAGAAAAAAAAACAATACATTTTAGGGGTTTCAACTTATAACTGAAACTAGAATTTTTGTTTTCATCAAACCCATGTATGGATAGGTCTTCAAAAATGTGTGCCCCCCCCTGTAATTTCTGAAATAAGAGGTTGATAAATCTAAAAAAAATATATGATGTACATTATAATGCAAACTTCCACTGAAAATTGGGTTAAACGAGATCTAGTAAGTAGTTTTTTTTAATACGTCATAAATCATCAACGGTTTTTTAGTAATTGCACCGTGCATTTTGCTAGTACTATCTGCGCGGATATTTAAAAGTTAAGGCATAAAGCCCCTTGACATTTTGAATAGTAATTAGGCGCGTTCATACATGTTAAGCGAGATTTCCAGGGGGGGGCAGCTGCCCCTACCTGCCCCCCCCTGGGTACGCCCATGCTTATAATACAAGCAAATTGATGTTCCGTGTACGAGTTGTAAGAGCCAGCTAAGTAGGTAACTACGCAGGAACAGGAACACAGCTCGACAAAGAAAAGGAAAACTTGAAACAATCTGTTTAAGTAGCTTTGCAGTGTTTACTAAGCGAAAATCTTCTTTATCTAAGAGAAAGAGAAAAATTCTCCTTCTCGAGCCATTCTTGCAGTCCCGTCTTGCAGTCTATTACTCATCCTTACTTTACCTTACAATTTACTCTCAATATGCGCAAATTGTCTGATTCACGTCATATTGCGTATTGTACGAGTATACCTTTCTTGTTTTAATTGTTGGATGTACAAATGTATCGTTTATCATACTGGAATCAAATTCATGAACTCCAACTCAGCAGTGAATCTATGAGGTACTGATTACTTAGAGGTTGCCAATTAAAATATATAGGTACTAGCATAACCTGGAATAGTGAATATTTTTGTGAATAGGAAATACAGATATTTCTATATTCTATTATAGTTTGATTTATGCAAGTTTACCTTATCTGGAGTGTCTCCACAGTAGACTGGTTTTGGGGTTGAAGTTGGAGTCCCATGTGTAGCCTAAAAGTTGTCGCATTATACAAAATTAGCAAATACATAATTATATTGTATTCGATTTTATACTTAAATTATAAAACATGCTGCCTATAGTAAGCACTATTTCATTCTATCGTCATCATCATTTTTAGTATCAATATGGTTTTGTACTTTTTAAAAAAAACTGATATAAAGTACCTATTTACTGACATCGCAAAAAAGCAAAACATAACTAACTAAATGCTTATTAGATTTTGAGTTGTTATACCTAATTGCATTTGTTTACATATCTAGAACATGCAAATTAAACTGACGTTGAGGAAATCCTTAAAAAACATGTCATTATTTTTTGACTGTAATTATGAACTATATTAGGTCAAAGCACTACAATAAATGCCAAACTAATTTAATTTTAGCTGAGAGGACAGAGCCTTCACTAAAACAAACCAAAACAGCATCACTTTATAAGCAAAAAATACGTGAACAAATTACACAGAGACCTTAAAACAAAATTAAATACTTACTGCAACACATATAACAATAAAAACAATAATTTTAAACATATTTCCAACACACTTAATACAAAACGTTCACTAAATGAAGAAATATCAGTTCATTTAACTTATAAGACGTAACATAAATGATAGGAGAGGTCAGGCGTCGGGTGAGATCATACCGTCTATTAAATAAAGATAATATCTTAGTTATTCTAAACTTGTTTGATGAATCAAATCAACAACGCTGTTTGCATTTTAAGTCTCTTAAATTGCTTGCATGTGTGTCTAAAACAATTTACATACAGCTAGAATAAAAGAACGTAGTAAATGTGGAATGTCCAGGACATTTTTACCAGTCTGTCCACCGAGGTACATAAGTGTTTAAAATCTATGCAAATAAATAAAATTGGAGTGTCTGCTTGTAATATTAAAATAACCGCTTTTTACTAAATGCATATGTATGAATACACGGTACATATGATAAAATATATATTTTTACAATTTTTGTCTGTCTGTTTATTCCGAGTAATCTCTGGACGGGATGGTCTGATTACGACGGGACTTTCTTTAGCAGATAGCTGATGATATAAGGAGTAACTTAGGCTACTTTTTCTAGACTAGCTTCGCCCCGCGGCGTTGTCCAAGGTTACAACAACAGACGCAGGTAACACCGCTTGGCTCAGCTAGTTGTAAAAAAATAAATGATAAAACCTTTTTAAATTTTTATGCTTTTTATTTACTGAAACTTGCAACATATATCTATGAATTAACACGTTCCCAGCGGCACTGATTTATCTGTACTTTCCATTACTGCGTTACGAGGCGTTTGCAACCTCGTTCTGAACCAGAGGTTGTAGCGGCACGAGGCTTAATAAACCCCACCGCCCACAGGAGACAAAAATCCTATTTTGGCGCCAAATAAGGCGAATTGTATGGTTTTTGTTCGCGATTATTATTATCAATGAGTTGATTAACCTAAATCTGCCGCCGCCTGTGGGCAGATTATTTAGTTTAGATTCTATAGGTAAAATAAAATGTGGGGTCTTATGTACCCCATACCGCACTGAAAAAGGGCAGTTTTTCATATTGTTTAGTGATGGGAAAAAAATATCGATTTCATTTAATTGTACTTATGGATGGTTTTTAGGGTTCCGTAGCCAAATGGCAAAAAACGGAACCCTTATAGATTCGTCAAGTCTGTCTGTCTGTCTGTCTGTCTGTCTGTCTGTCTGTCTGTCTGTCTGTCTGTCTGTCCGTCCGTATGTCACAGCCAATTATTTCCGAAACTATAAGAGCTATACTGTTGAAATTTGGTCAGTCGATGTATTCTGTGAACCGCATTAAGATTTTTATATAAAAATAGAAAAAAAACAATACATTTTGGGGGTCCCCATACTTGGAACTGAAACTCAAAATTTTTTTTTTCATCAAACATATACGTTTGGGATATCTATGGATAGGTCTTCAAAAATGATGTTGACGTTTCTAATATAATTTTTTTCTAAACTGAATAGTTTGCGCGAGAGGCACTTCCAAAGTGGAAAAATGTGTGTCCCCCCCCCCTCTAACTTCTAAAGTAAGAGAGTCATAAAACTAAAAAAAATATATGTTGTACATTACCATGTAAACTACCAACGAAAATTGGTTTGAACGAGATTTAGTGAGTAGTTTTTTTTTTATAAGTCATAAATCGTAACACGCAATATACCTTTCATCCAATCAATACACTAGTATAAAAACATCGATGAAAGTTACAACGAACTACAAGAACTTTTATATGATGTTACTTGCTGGTACGGAACCCTTCATGGGCGAGTCCGACTCGCACTTGGCCGCTTTTTATTGAAACAGGTCAAACAATAATATTTTTGCAACCGATACATTCTGTGAGAATTTTCTTTGCTTTCTTATCAGCCTCACGACTTGATAAGAAGGTGCGAAGTTTTTCGTAGCATCCTACACATCTCCTCTTTTTTGATCTTTTTTCGAGATGATGTGGATTGTTTGGAGTGGGTTTTGAAAATAAAAAAACTGATTGTGTATATTTGAAGTGGGTTGATTAGGTGTAGCGATTTATTGGAGCAGTTCTATACCTGAGTATGGGATCGTTACGGCCGGTGTGTGTTTTGCTTTTGTCAGTTGACGTGAACGTTTGACAGGATTCAGTCGGGTGATAGTACGCTAACGTCGACTATGTCTATTTGGACTCGCTGCTTTGGCTATAACCTCATGCGCATTGACCAAAGCGTCGGGTTCAAATATACATGTGATGACGTCAGCGCAGCGTTCAACGTTTTGCACAACACTAACCGCGTGAAGCTAGCGTAGGGTGCGGTACGAGGTGTGCAGGGGTACGAGGTGTTCGCAACCTCGTAACGCACTGTATTAAACTTTTATTTATTCAGTGCGGTACGAGGCCTAAAAAACCCGGTATTAAGGTAGGTATACCAAAAAACTCGGCATCAATAGCACATCTCAGATATATATTTATCTCTTTCCTAGATTGAACCAGACGGAAGTTACGCCTCTCGCACGACAGAGAAGTTTAAGTTTTTCCTTACCGCTATAAAGACGAGACACGGACGAGGTGTTTTAAGCCTCGTTTCGCACTCAACGTGTTAAAAAAATTGAAACCGATCAGGTTCACCATAATAAATATTGTAGAAAAATACAAGTGTTTTAATTCAATAGAAATTAAATTACAAGACTATTATCCTTTCTCTTTGCTTCATTATGATATATAAATAAATAATTAGATCAAATTATTTAATCAAATTATTAATTAAAAATAGTTAAAATTATTAAAACAAATTTGTATTATGGTGCAACCCTGTGCTGGTGGGATATTTCCTAGAAAAAAAAACAAAATTACAGTTTGTAGTGTATGTGTCACTCAGTCATTTATTACCTCGCTCACTGTACCTACTATCTGTGAATGAATGAGAAGGAAGCAATATGTCATCTCCAGCTCACGTGCGGTCGTGATACAGTTTAGTTATCTATTATCGGCGATAGCGAATGAAAGCGTGCGTTTGTGAGGCATCAATATAGTAGTTGTAGTACTTGTATCCCACGTACAAGTACTACAAGAATAAATGTTTTTTTAATTTATTCCTTCTTGTTTTCTCCGTACCATAGCGTCGTACCATGCTGTATACGTTAGAACCTACACAGGACATCACATGGTACCTTCACAAGCATATAGGTATACAAGTGGTACACAAATAACCCGTACCTCCCTCGTGTATGAATTAATGAACACGGTTGCTTATTAGTATCGGTAGCGAACGGCTTAGGGACAGAATGGAATAACATCATTAGAGACTAGTTGAGTCCCGCGGACTCGCTCGGTTGTTGTTGTGAAGGTACAGGTAACGTATATAACTTCATATGCATGTAGCAAAAACCTAATATAGCTTTTGGCCAAATACTGAATACATGCAAGAAACTTCAATTTTATTTAGTTGTTTAAACTCTCCAAACCCTGTTTAAACGCACAGCCTCACGTTAACATAATTACATAACACTGTTTTTAAAATACTAGTTTATTGTCATCCAAGTCAAAGACTTGTAAAAATCTGTCATAATTTATTTTAACTAGTTTACCGAATAAGAACAATAATTTCTTCAGACATCGTTTTTATATAAATAACAGGATTAGAAAACGAAAAAATGAAAAGCATTCAACTGAAGCAAGAATTATAAAGTTGAGTCACTAGTTTAGTCAAAAGATGGCGCTGAAACAAAAAGTTTTGTTTAAAATTATTTATTTCGTTTCAACATTAGAAATCTTGTGATTATACTATTGAAATTAAACACCTAAAATAATATTTCAATAATCACTAAGAAAAAGATAATGATAGTTTACGATCACGTTCCTTATTTTTTGCTATCGTGCATTTTGTTCACTGGTAAGATTTTTAATTTTAATAATCTTGTTCTGGATATCAGGTTTTTAAGACTGTCATACGACGCTTATCATTTATCACTGGACAGAGAAAAATCACAAGTTTCAGAACATTATACTTTATTTACTTCACTATTTTGTTTTATAAAGTTTATTTGTTTTAAGTTTTCCACCAAAACAATTTGTTATATTATTTACATAACTTTCTTTGTAAAGTTCATTCATTCATGACAACGACCTCTGTCGGTACTACTCTTAAATTGTACCAAAGATTAGACAAAGCGTTTATATTTTAGGCATTAATTCAGCTATGGTGAATTATTTGATATCCAAAGAAGCTGGAGTTGGCTGGAAATATCCTAAAGCAAAAAGTGACCTTTGTCCTTGGTCAAGATTGAAAATATTTTCATTTTTTTTATTAAATCAGAGCAACGGCTTAGCCGTTAAAGCGTAACAGACAGACAGACGGTTGCTATTGAACAAACCATTTAGTTAGTTTTAAAAGAAGCTTTTACTTTTGCCTACAGCTTTTAACCAGAAAAGTAAAAGCCTACATCCTTCTCCTAGGTCTCATCTATCTCTGTAGCGAAATTTATCTAAATCAGTTTAGTAGTTTGGCTGTGAAAACATAGCAGACAGACAGATATACATACGGAGTACATACAGATATACTTTCTTGGATAATTTCATGCAGAAAAGGTCTCAGTAAAACTTAAAAGTCATTATTAGGACGAAGATCAAAGAATTAGACTTTGCAAAGTGATATGTATGTAATAATATCATAACTAATACACCAGGTGAAACTAAGTTTTTATTTTAATGTATTAGGGAGATAAAATATTTGTATTATAATATTTTAGTATAGAAGTTGTAACATGTAAACAGGAGTTCCTCTACTTCAATTTTTATACTGTGTGATGCCTTTTCAATAAACATGTACATCTGATTTAACTGCCTTCTTCTTACTCTGTGATCTGATTGACGTTCCGTTCCAAGATGGCAGACATGCCGCTTGAGCCATGATACTATGGAATCGTAGGATTACGATTTTTAGGTGTGTCTTTCTAAATAGCGAACTAGAATGTCTCCCGAATTCTTGACTAAAGTCTTATACGAATGTTTTGACAATGTAAAAAAACTTCCTCGCGTGAAGTGCGCTAGTTTTAGGTAACGTTTGCGCCGGGACATATGTAATAAAACGGTGATCGAAATTGTTTTTCGGTGTGTCGTGTACGATAAGTATTCTGGTTTGATGTTAAATTAAAATGTGGAATATGATGTGCGACGTGATGCCCACTATATCTGAGGACACTGTCAGTCAAAGGAGTTCGCAGCTATCGGGCGAGGATGCGAATTTCGAACAGTTGATGGTGTCTATGCTTGATGAGCGAGATAAGTTGGTGGAGAGCCTGCGGGAGACGCAGGAGCGGCTGGGTGACTCGGAGCTACGCCTTAAGGAGGTGGAGAAGGAGAGGGACTCGTTGCAGAGACAAATCTGCGCCAATTTGCCTCAGGTTAGTGGCTGTTTTCTTGAAGTTAGTGCTCATGTCAAGTTGAAAGTGTTCTGGTTGACAGTGTCTTATTCCAAGACACGTTAAAAGATAGTTTAAGGATATTTATAGTGAATAAACAGTGTCAGTTAGCCTCATGTTATTCTAATTGGGTTTCATTAGGACTTTGGTGGCTAGTTATAGATGAAACAGTTAAAAGTATAAACATCTTAAATGAATTCATTGATTCTGTTTAATATGCCTTTAGTTTTATTAATAGTAGTAGTAATTTATTTAAATTAAAAGTCTTATAACGAAAATATTCATTTGACACATTTCATACATAAGTGTTTCATAGCAAATTGGACTGAACTTCTACATTGCTATATTTTATTATTTATTTATATTGTTTATTCTGTTACAGAATACTTATACTTAATGATATCAGGTCTATAGGTTAGGTAATAGTACAAGGATATGATTTTTAGGTAGTCAAATTTCTTGACATTCTAATTACTTAGAATAAAATAAAATAAAAAGTTATTGATATTGGTATTAGTATTGTAAAAAATATACACAAAAAGTGTAATACAGAAAGCAAAAGTTTTAAATTTCAGCTAGTGCTTAGATTAATATAATAGGTGATTATTGGAATTTGAAAAGGCATTTATTGGTGTTAATATTTTTGGCACTGAAATTACTGGGTCAGATAAAATAATAACCTAAAAACTATTACATATGCATTGAAAAAGAAACTTTTCACTCATAAGAAACTACTATTGGTGAAAGAATCACTCAATGTTGACTGTATTGTAACTAATTTTGACAATTCAGCCATAGATCATCTAGGATAAATCTATACTAATACCATAAAGATGTAAAGTTTGTAACTTTGTAGGGGCTAATCTCTGAGTCTACTAAACCCATGAATACCTAACCCCAAATAGAAAGGTACACTATTATAAGTATTATATGCTAAATATTAACCTGAAAAATGACCACTGCAACAGCTGAAATGTAAGTGGACAAAGCTGTGAAAAACAAGTATTAGTGTAAAGAGGATCATCATTTCCATATCCAGATATATTTATCTACAATACATATGTATCTGAGTACATTATAAGCAATTTGATTACGGTAGTATTGGCTTTGACTATGACACACACATGGATTTTGGTGCTATATTAAGGTGCCGAATTATTACTGGTTTCAGTTCTGGTGTTACTACTAGTTGGTACTATCAAAATGCTTAAGGGATTCCTGGTTTCAGTTCTAATATCATTAGAACTTTTGGAATTAGTGGTCTTTTGATATTTTAACAGTGCATATAAACTTATCAATCAATTGTTTATTTGTGGAAACAGGTAGTTACAGGTTTTATACATATATATGTTAAAGGTACACTATGTCCTACCACATAATGTGTACAAATATTTTTACATAAAAAATGAAAAATTGAATACAGAAATGACAGCAGATATCCACCTGTTTACATGTAATGTTAGGAATTAAAGTTTGAATAAACAAATAATACAAGAAAAAAATTTCCAAAGTCTTGCTATGACCACCTTGCGTTTAGATGACTGTGTAATTTTTTTATTTTTTTCGGCCATCTTACACACACACCAAACTATGTAGAGCTTGTATTATGGATACTAAAAAACTTATATAAATACTTAAACATACTTTATTTTTTGTAAATACATACATATTATACATAGAAAACACCCAAACTCCGCAGCCGCATATGCATCAAAATGTGTCTAGTTATTATTTTTGTCCGTGACATATATTGCAGTCAGTTTTTATTATGAGAATTTTACTAGTGTCTTAATGACATTATCATATTATGATTGACGTAGACTGACCTTTAAAGTATAAAAACTGAGATAAACACCGAATTGTCTCAAAATATTTTGCTGTAGTAAATGTGTTTACTATTTTGAGCAGAAACTAGTAATAGAATAAATGTATGCTATGACTTAATGTTTTCCAGACAAAAACTGATATATTTACAGTATCTAACAATCTTTATTAATAAAATTGTAACAGGTTGATGTCTGTACATTCAATATTTTGAAGAAAATCTAGTGAATTATGAAAAGTAACAGAAACCAAAACAAGAGTAATTAGAATTTTTGTCTGTGTTTGTACATGCTAATCTCAAAAATGGCTTTACTTATTTGGATGCAGTTATTTTAATAAGCTTCACTTGACCAGGATATTTTACCTACTCTATTAATATGATTATTATCTGCTGTGGTGCTACAAAAGATATCTTTACTGAAGTTGTTTAAAAAATTGATATGTTCTTTTATATGTTTATTTACTTAAATTAGCACATTATTATTGAGATGTTAATAATTTTGCCCATGTCACTCTTCTTCCTAGCCTTTTATTTCCAAGATCATATGGGGTTGGCTACTAATTTTGCCCATGTCACTGTGAAGTGTATATGACTGTGTTGATTAAATAAGTGTTCCAAATTATCAGTAAACCAAATGAATAAAGTCGTCAAATATCTTTTGTAAGACTATTAACTCATCTATGATTGTATGAATAATTCATAACCAACTGATTACTAGACATTTCAATATTTATCTTCCTTCAAATACCTTACACTAGGTACGTAATACATTACTTAATGCCATAGGCATTTTCTTCTGTCAACATATCATGTACAATATTATTACGATACAGTAATAATGACAAAAATGAAGACCCTATAGAGTTAAACGGATAAATATGAATATAATCAGCTAAAGTGCCAGACGTCATAACTCCTTCTTTTTTGTTGAATGACATTTTGATGCTATAACAAATTATTAACAGAAAATTATTGAACTATCATTTGACAATGTCAATTTAGTTGACAATATGTAAAAATGCTGGGACTGCATCATTCAACAAACCATAATGTCCCACTGTTTGACTCGAGTTTCCTCTCAGGAGAGGGTTAAAGCCATATGGTCCCCACGCTAGCCGAGTGTGTGTGAGTTGAGTGAGTTTCGAACTGGCAAGACACGTTGTGGCTACGAAATCTTGCTTTTAAGACGTCCGAGAGCCTCCAACTATGCTTCACTACTGCTATCTTATGATAACAACCAGGACCGACTGCTTAATGAGAACTCCGGATCACGGAAACGCCCATAACATGTCATGTCACAAACAGTCACACATTTAATTCTAATCGCGCAGTCCTTCATTACCATCAGTGATTGTTTGTTATCACCTAAGGCCACTCTGCCTCGGCTATGAGCGCTTCACTGCATCATTATGCAGTCTGTAATTTCATCAATGTCTTCAAGTTTGCATACAATTGGCATGTTAAATATAAAACTCATTATTGCTACATGCACAGGTTACATTACATAAAGTACTGCGTTGCAAATTATTCATTGTGCAAGGTAACACATGAGTGATTAAGATTGAATCTTATAAGATTTGTTAATGCATAAAGGTATTAACTTCATGCATCTTGGATGCGATTGTCTGATCCCGAAGTAAGCAGAATTTGTTGGTAGACATTTATCTTCTTCTTAGCCTTTATTCCCAAGATTATTTGGGGTCGGCTACGAGTTGAGGCGGTTTTACCTGAATATCAGTTTCCACGGTCCACTGTCATCAGAACTCTGCAACCATAAGGGAGACCTGAAATTCGTAGGTTAAACTAGTTGCTAGAATATTTGAGGGCACTAGCTTCACAATAACGATTGCCATAAGTGTTCATGACAACCGAGACCGACAGCTTAACGTGCTCTCCGAGGCATGGTCATGAATCACCGCCAATGTTCCTATGCTGCTATGTTCTATGTTATTTAGGTCGATTTCCGCACTTAGTCCTTTAAGTGGACCATTGTACGTGAACATCCGGGCTGCTATTAAGAATTTCCTAAGAAAAACCCAAAAACACACCCGGGATTTGAACCTGAGACCTCTTGATTAGCAGTCCCTTACTAAATATACTCGTAAACCTAACTTCGCCATCTTAGCTCGCACCAGTTATAGACAAGTTGCAAACGTAATATTTTGTTTTGATCACGTGACTGGGTGAAATAGAATGGAGAATAGAATAGAAAACGATAAACGTTTGCAAACTTGGCTAGGGAGGCAGATCTTAGTCGTTGGTGTGTTAAATAATTAGTTATGCTAGATAATTATAACAGTGAGTATTATGTCAAGGATAGTCTGCAGACTTAGTGTTCACTCAGTGGAACATAGAAGCTGACTATACCTAAACGAATATTTAGTTTCTTGTTGTTGCATGTTTTGTGACTGAGTGTTTAAAGATTTTTTTTTAATTACGCATGTAATATGGTGTGGAATTTTCCTGCTCTGTTCTTAGTGACATTGGTTTAGAACTGTTTTTTTGATAATTATACCACAATATCCGAAACAGTGACTGCACGGTTGATCTAGTGGTGTAAGCGGTCATTGGTTCAAACCCTACATGGAAAGACGCTTATGTTATCCACAAATTGTTGTTTTGAGTCTGGGTATTAATTGTGTCCGTTTTATGTATGTTTATAGTTTTACGCGCAACATTCGCGATATTCCTAATGCGGAGATGTCTGTAATATATAATGTAGCTGTAAAAGAAAAACAATATCCATAACATAATCATACCATAATAAGTAAGGTTAGAATAATAAACGAGTAATTAAAGTAAGTTAATAAGTTGGCTATAATTGTTAACCCCGACGACGAAACAAGTCTGAAGATAATATAAGTTCGCTATAAACTTCTTAAAAATAAAATAACATAAAAATGTCACTAAATCTACGTTACTTTAAATAATATTATTATAAATCGAGGAAAGTCGAGGTTCCTGTGCTTCAGGAAGAAGCTTGGTTTGCTCACCCAACCTTTAAGCATAAAGATCCGTTCTCGAGTCTAATCCGAACCCACAACCAATATCAACAAGACAGGTATTTTGTGTATCATATCGTAGTCTCATCCACGATCCTTTTTGCCACAGAGATGCTGTTTAAACCGTCTGAAAAGATGTTAAGTATTGAAGCAATCATTAGTCAGTACAGCCGTAAAGGCGCTTTAATCATTTGTGATACTAACTTTTTATATGAAAAGAACATCAAACATATAGTATCGACTAATTAGAAAGCAGATAGATAAGCAAGGCCTCGTACTCGTGCTGCGCAGATGCTGTCTCGAGTGTGATTTATCAAGCTATGGAGTACTTTATTCCTTTCGCTGAACTATCCCTTGAGACCAAAGCTCGCCCGTGGTTTAATGCTGAATGCCTCTTAGCTGAAAAGCGTAAGCGTGAAGCCTATTTGTCATGGGTTGAAGCTCGTAAAAGCAAAGCCTTGGATCTCCAGTCTAAGAAGAGAGCATACAACGCAGCTGCTAAATCCTGCAAAAAAGCGATAAGAAAAGCTCGATTTGACCACATTGGCCGTATAGGTGAAAAGTTAGCTTCTTTTCCCTCAGGGAGTAAAGCTTTCTGGAGCCTCGCCAAGTCGGTCGAGAAAAACTTCTGTCGCTCTTCGCTGCCTCCTCTGCGCAAACCTGACGGATCCCTGGTCCATAGTGCTGAGGAGAAGGCAAATTTATTTGCCAATCTCTTCGCTGAGTGTTCTCGTCTGGACAGCAACGGCAAATGTCCACCCCAGTTACCTCCGTTTGGCCCTAAAATGAGTGCTGTTAAAATCCACCAAAAAGAGGTACTTAAATGTTTGCTGGATCTGGACATTAATAAGGCCAGTGGTCCTGACGGCATTCCAGCAGTGGTACTGAAGTGTTGTGCACCCGAGTTGTCCCCTGTTCTGACTCGTCTATACCAACTCTCTCTAGAAACTGGCAAAGTTCCGAGATCCTGGAAGCTTGCTAATGTTCAGCCTATACCCAAGAAAGGAAGCCGTGCAGACCCAGCCAATTACAGACCGGTCGCGATCACCTCTATAATCTGTAAGATTATGGAGCGGATCTTAAATAATCGTCTCCTGACATATCTTGAAGCAAACGAGCTACTTAGTGATAACCAATATGGTTTTCGCCGGGGACGCTCGACGGGAGATATGCTAATATATGCCACCCACCTTTGGAGCGAGGCCTTGGAAGGTCACGGTGAAGCAATAGCTGTTTCGTTGGACATCTCAAAGGCCTTTGACCGCGTCTGGCACCAGGCATTACTTAGCAAGCTTCCAGCATACGGCATACCTACTGAACTCTGTGACTGGATTTGTGATTTCCTGAGGGAACGGTCGATTCGAGTTGTCTTGGATGGCTGCTCTTCCGATCTAATGGCAATCAATGCTGGGGTACCTCAGGGATCTGTTCTCTCTGCAACCTTGTTTCTGCTGCACATAAATGATCTTTTAACACCGGATATTATTAGCTACGCCGATGACAGCACCGTAATTGAGAGGTACACGACCAAACCGCGAGCTAGTCCAGAGGAAATACGGTCCTTGAGAGAGTCCATGATTGAACGGGTGAACGTGACATTGCAGTGGGTGTCCGATTGGGGTGACGCCAATCTTGTCCAGTTCAACCCTTCCAAAACACAGGCGTGTCTTTTCTCCGCGAAAAAGAGTAGCTTTGATTTAAAACCCACTTTCGAAAGTGTATCCTTACCGATTACTAACCATCTAGGGCTTTTAGGTATTACCATCACCTCTAACCTTAACTTTGGCAAACAAATTGAGTCTATGGTACAAACAGCGTCGAAGAAATTATCGATTCTGTCAAAGGTTCGTCGGTACTTCAGCCCTGAACAGCTGCTTAATCTTTACACTGCCCAAGTCCGATCCTGCATGGAGTACTGCAGTCACCTCTTGGACGGTGCAGCAAAATATCATCTAGAAGCTTTGGACTCGGTTGACCGAAGAGCCCGTAGGTTAATTAATAACGAAAAGCTCTCAAATAGCAGACTACACACCCTCGAGCATCGTCGTCGAGTTGCCAGCTTATCGGTTTTTTATAGGATGCACTTTGGAGAGTGCTCGAAAGCTCTTTTCGAACTGATTGAACCATCTCCATTCCTTTATCGGACTACTAGGCGCAGGCAAAAGTTTCATCCATACGTTGTTGGCATACCCAAAAGACGAACTAAACGGTTTGACAGCTCGTTTTTGGTGAGAGTCGCCAAAATTTGGAACGACCTGCCTGGGTCTATTTTTCCTGATGAGTTGAACTCTGGAGCCTTTAAGAGTAGAGTGAACAGGTTTCTTTTGGATGGGCGTGTACCATCTTCGTCTTCATCTACACTTTCCATCAGGTGAGATGGAAGACAAACGCCTATTCCATTACAACAATAAAAAAAAAAAAAAAAAAAAAAAAAGTATATCGTGTCCTTACTGATATTGTATATTCGGAACCAACTTTGTCTGTCTGTTACGGTTTTATGACTAAATCGCTGCATCGATTTAAATCTTAAGAAAGGGCATTACGCCACTCTTTACCCGCGATAACCGATAAACACGCGGGAGCAATCGCGGGCAATAGCTAGTTCAAAACCGGTGGGG
Source organism: Phragmatobia fuliginosa (assembly GCA_932526445.1). NCBI lineage: Eukaryota > Metazoa > Arthropoda > Insecta > Lepidoptera > Erebidae > Phragmatobia > Phragmatobia fuliginosa. Next base: position 20,049,560 of record OW052070.1, read on the forward strand.
TATAGTGCATCGTACCTCCGAAAGGTATCCTTCCTCAAGAATCTCCATGTAATTTTCATTGAAAGCGACTTAGTGCTTTAGCTGTGTAACACCGTTGAATTTATAATATTAGTATGAGTTAGTATCATTTAAAGTAGTTGCATTGCCGTCGAGTTTCTCCCTAAGATCAAGGACAGAGGTGCCTAAAATTGGTTCTCTCCTGTTTTACAAACTACCCACATTAAATCGAATAATATTATAATATCGTTTTGACTAGAAAGAATGCTTTCTATTTAGCATATTTGTTTATAGACCTTAAGGTTAGATGTAGTATCTCAATTGTACTTTCAATTAGACTTAAAAAAAATTTGACTCAGTTTACACATTCTTCATACAAATGAATTAGAATTTTCTTTGCTTGCGCTGATGGCGTAATGGGTTAGGGCTTTGATTATAAACATGTCTAGATAGAGAGTTCGAGCGCCTAAACGTCCAAAAAAATAGTATTTAACTGTAAGAGACTAAGCTCGTCGCGGCCGATCAGTGGCGTTACTGTCATTGTACGGTAAACACGTATTGAGTGGCGTCATAAAAATGACGTTTTGCATGATAAAAGTGTGCAGGAATTACTTTGGACGATTGAAATCAACTAAAAAAATTAGTTATCATCGGTAAGTAAACTTTAAATAACTATATTGTAAAGAAATAATTAAATTAACTCTGTGAAATTTTATCAAAGTTCGACCACCATTTTGACGGCATTTTTACAGGGTAGCCTGGTAATTGAGTTTAAATTTCCCATGTGAGTGTTAGCCAATTTACAAAATGTTCAATCATGATCGAAAAAGTATATTTCGAGAATTCAAGCCATTTCAATTTAACTATAGTGCTGGATAATACATATCATGTATTATGTATACATAATATATTTATGATGTGGTAGATATTGTTTATTTTATTTAAAATCTAATATGCGTGACGATTTTGCCGCTCCATGGATGCTGATAATGGAAGTAGTATGTACGACGTTAAGTTGAAGAGATTGTTTGTTTGTTTAAACGCGCTAATCTCCGGAATTTCTGAACCGATTCTGAAAATTCTTTCACTAATCGGAAGCTACACCTTCTCTGAGTTCTTAACGAGAACGATATAAAAACAAGATTTACGAGAAATTGCGGGGAACATCTAGTTAAAAATATAATAATTAAATTAAATATAACTATGTTGAATATAACTTAATTAAAGGCCTCTGTGAGTTGGCTTTCCTTCGTCCGCCTTTCAAAGTACCGGAACCTCAGACTACTTTCTAAGGCACAGGGTATATTTTTACCAAATTGTTGTAAGCTTTAATAGCAATACCCTTCTTCACCAACATATATTTTACCTAGTAACTTAAAAGCAAAAACTCAACACAATATATATTGACTGACTTTAAATTTAATACAAATCACTTATAAATCTCAAAATCAATCCACAATTATTTTCCCTCCTTTTATGGAAAACATTCAAGGGCTGGTATCACTCAAAACGCTCCCACGTCATGCGCGCGCCCGTAGGCTACGCTTGCATGTGTGTGTAACATGCACACAAGCCCTGCAAATCTGGCCTGTTGTTTTTATTGCGAATGCAGCGCAACAATTCATCTAGACATGTATATAATTAAAGGGTTAGGGATACCTCCTACTGCGCTGAAAATTGTGGGTTCGTCCCTGAATAGGACAATACTTTGTAATTCACAAATTGTTATTCTAAGTGGTGGTATTCCTAATGTCCGTCTGTATTTTTTTTTCAAAGTGTCCCGCGAGACAGAATATATTGCTAGTGCGGAAGTTGTGTTCTTAAAAAAGAAAAGTAGGAGTATCGTTATGTAAAACATTGTTAACTTTTTTGTTAAGAAATCCTAAGAAAGTCGACAAAGACTTCTATTTAGTAACAACTCTGTAAGTAATTTTCTCTCAGAATGACTTGAATTTTCCGTACAGTGATTTATGAAAACGTGTCTGCAGCAATTAGGCGGGATTGTCCGCGATTTCGCATTAATTAACTCAACGAAAAAGTATTGAAAGGGAATATTGGAAGGAGTTTTGAATAAGAAATAATAATTTTTATTTGAAGGTATCCTTTAATATTTTGATTAGCTGTAGCCTTGCGTTGTGGTACACACGAATAGTCTATATAGCAAAACAAGAACTGATTCTATCCCGTGTTGGTGAACTGCAGGGTGGACACTATTCTCTCATCAACATACCATAACGTCTCACTGCTGGGCGCGAATCTCCTCTCAGGAGAGGGTTTAGACCATACATCCCCACGCTGGCCGAGTTGAGGACACTATCTTATAAGAACTGGGTCCGGAACCAAATGCTTTACCATTACTAGGTTATCTAGGTACAGACTGCGTTGTTGTTGCTTACCTCCGGTGATTGTTTCCAAGCCACTCGACTATAAGCACTTCCACTATTCTCTATGCCATACTTAGCTCCTCGTTAAGCATCCAGTCTTCATTGAAAATCTCAAACAGCCTTCGAAGTGGACTTTTCCACACATAAAATTGCGAAGTTTTACGTATACAGCTCTCATGGTCTCAGAGTGTGTATCATATTCCTTTCTTCAAGGCCTCATTACTCCATTCTTAATATCTATTGGGACTTAAGCAAGGCTAAGCTAGCAGCAAATAACCTTGTTAACCGAAATCCGTGTGGTGATGAATTAAGAATATACTTACTAAGTGTGACCACTATTCAACCCATGGGTGTCGGAAAAGGGGGCTAACGGCCGTTTTCAAAAATCTATCTTCAATAATAATGTTTTTCCAATGTGAATTATTAATTAAAAAAAAATCTGTTTTATGACAAGTTTTAGTTGTTATAAACAGAACCAATGCTCTTTCCGTCCGTTAAAAATTATGGCGAAGAGGAACAAAGGCTATGTCCAGCAGTGGTCTATTGAAAGCTGTTAAAGAAAATGTTAACCGATGTTGTATTCGTAATTACTTCAAGCGAGTAAATTGTTTCTCGACATTTTACCTTTTTTTTATAATAATTTAATTTTTATAATGAATAATTTTCTTCTGATTACGATCAACGAAAAAATATTCCCATCCATTTGCATACTAAATGAAATCTATTATTTGAGCATTCAAATTTAAGACCATTGTCACTTCCCATTTCCGGAGATTAATAAAACGCTTCGCTGATTATGCCATCAGCTTAATTAACTGAATTGTATTCTATTTTTGTCGCTTCATTGATCAGAAAGTCAGTACCGGCAGTTCTACGACCAGTCCGAAAGCCCAAATAAGCTTCTTACACGTCATACTACGCGTTCGGAATATGTAGATACCATACAGGCAGCGTGGTATAGTCAGACAAAGCCTAAGCCTAGCAGTGTACTGCTAAAGGCTCTTGATGATGATGATGATTATTCTGTCTATGTAGTGCCGGATTAAGAATACGAAGTGTCCTCCTTACTATTCATCCCGTCGGTGTCACAAGAGCCAACTTAGAGAGCAAACTTGGAACACACCCTATCCTTTTTCAATTATAGGCCAGGGCCTATTAAAGGCTGTTGACGATGGTGATGCTAGTGTCCAGATCTAAACTTTGAAGGAAGGCATGCTGACAAAAGATGCTCATAACTGTCGTGAGCTGAACTGTGTCATCGCTGTACCTACTGAATTATAAAGTCTTGTGTTATCAGACACAGCAATCGATGTTAAGAAATTGTTCCATAACTTAGTTTAACTTAGAACTTTTACTAGTGGTTGCTTGTAATTGAATGAACAAACTACATTTATTTTTTGTAATGTAAATTATGGTGAGTTTGTTTGCTTACGCTTTAAATACTCGAAGAGTTCCATATCTATCTATTGATCTCAAATTTTGACACATTGTGCAAACATTTCAGAGATTATTTTAGAATATTTTCTACATCAACAATAAGGCACAGTTAGGTAATTATAGCTATACAAATAAATAAAATTGAAGACTCAAAAGCAGAAAAACTCACGGGTAACACCGAAGGGCGCAACTAGCAAAAGAATAAAATACTGCCATCAAAAATTAATAGGTTCTCAATTCGACTGATTACTTTCCTGTGTTTGTTACGCAATACCTTTGTCATTTGTGAACCGATTCCAATAACTCGAATTCCGATTCAATCCGATTTTAATTGAATTGGTTGTATTCAAGGTTGGTCCCATTTATATTTGAAAAAAATATGCCGTGTATAAGCAATTAAAGGTATGAAAAATATGTGTTTTTACAGTTTGTGATTATTAAGGCGCATTGAAAATAGTAAAGTATTTTTTCTGCAACAATTAGGACTATGCATTGAAAATATTTGTGATCATTGGGAATAAAACCCTCGACTCGTAATGCTGCTGTTGAAGAACCAAACTTGGAATATCCACTGACATAAGCCTCTTCCATAGCTCGCCACTCCGATCGATTTATACTTTTATCGCCAACTCGCTTGCCCTTCGTGGCATTATTACCTCCCAATGCAGATGCAACTTTGAATTTTTCTAAACTATTTATATTTTAAAGAGGTAATAGTTTGTGAGGTTGTGACTCACGTTGTAGGAGGTAAACTCGTGATTTACTGAACACATTTAGGGAATTATTGTGCCAATATTAAGCCACATTACTTGATAGTTTCATGGACTATATTATGTTAACTCGAAAGGTTATTACCGCGATATTCGATATGAGAAGGTATACATGGATGTAGCCGCGGGCAAAAGCTAGTCGTTTATAAAAAGAAACACACTTACAACAGAGTTTTACAAACAAACCAAACAAAAAACAGGCAGGTGAAATTAATAAAAGTGTTTTAAAAAGTATACGGACATTTTTGTATATTTAATACTACATAATATTTTATTGATCATTAGTATTGCTTGGTTATTGATCAATTAAGAACAGTCTCAATTAAATAAACACATCGAATTGATACCATAAATATATCCAATCCCCCACCCATACTTTAGTTGGCAGTGATAATTTACAGGGCATCCTGCGTTCCAAATCCGGCGAGCTCCCCTACATTCTTGTCTATAATCAATGCCTTCCTAGAATACCGGCACTGATTATCGGAACTAGTCTATTTTGGTCCTCGGACTTGCTATGAACAGAGTCATTACTCTAAGCCGGATCAATTAAATAAATATTCTCGGGCATTACCCTATTCCATCAGATTTGATGATTGGAGTCACACTCGATATACTATTCTCGTAACTGTATTGCTTTGGATACAATGATCGGTGTTTACATCTAATAAAAAGAAAAATGGTATGGATTGGTCACAAATTTTGACACAATTTAAAACTACTTACCAGGATCGTTTTTTAGGGTTACGAAGTTTATGACTTCAAACCCTTATAGATTCGTCATGTCCGTCTGTCCGTCCGTCCTCGGCTTACCGTCCAAACGGTAAGTGCTAGAAAGATGAAACTGTGCATGAATATGTATTGTAATTGCGTCGACAAAGTGCTACAATATAATTATGAAAAATATTTATATTTGGGGTACCTCCCGTACACATAAAGTGGGGATGTTTTTTTTTTCTCGCGGCTATCCTATCATGTGGGGTATTATTAGATAAGTCTTTTAAAAACAATAAAGGGTTTCTAAGACGATTTTTTGATTTAGGTATCCGTTTGCGAGAAATTCCTCTTTAAAGCCACTTTTTTGTAAAAACATGGCGTCCCCCCCCTCTATAAGCTAAACGGCTGGCTCAAAAAATCTAGAAAAATTCGTGATAGTGGTCCATATAGTGAACTTTAAAGGAAAACTATAAGGGATTATATGACTTTGTTAGTTCAGGAGTTATAGAGGCTTAACTTTTACAATGCGCTTACTTGGAAAAAGTCATACAAAATTAACGCATTAATACGTCAACAAAATAATTATCCATTGCATACGATTTCTATTATAATCCACGTACCATTATGGGTGACTGAGGAACCCTTTCCTGTGCGTGGCCTGACACGCACTTGGTCGATTTTTTTATATTCAGTTGTATCAATTTTGATCACCTTTTCTCTCCAATACAACCACAACGTGACACAGTGAAACGTGCTAAGATACAGCTGGTAATTAATCTTTATAAAACATTAGAGCGTTATACCCACGATATTTTTATTTTTAACATGATTATCATTAATTACATTGCCAAATTTTTTAGTTGGCCTAGCTAAATCTCGTTTGTTTTTAAGGCACTACTAAGATTAAATTGCGAACATAATTAATTAAAGCAAAGAAAATGAAAGGTGAAGAAGTTAGAGTAGACGTACTGATCAGTGAATCTGGGATCTAAGTGATCTATCCTTACTGGATCAAAACTGAATTGAAAACCCAAATTGAATAAAGAATTTAAAAAATGATCTAAGATTTCATGATGAGTTCTTCTTTTCTTCTTAAAAGACAACTCCCGCATTAGGAATATAAATTCCTGTGTCGCGGGGGACTTTACAAACATACATGAAATGGACACAAAGAACACCCAGACTCAGAACAACAAATTGTGAATCACACAAAGTGTTATCCTACGTGGGATTTGAACCCACGACACTTGGCGCAGTAGGAAGCGGCGTGGCGACCGCTTGAGCCACTAGGCCAACCGTGCAGTCGAAGTGTCATGACGAGTAAATGAATGTCTTCAGATCTATGTCGCTTAAACAGAATCAATGAAGCAGACTGATTAATAGACCTGTCTAATAAATTTATTTGAATCAAATAAAATCAAATCACTTAGAAACGTTTCATAATCCAGTTGCTCGATTCCAAAATTTAATTCTTATGTAGAAGAGACTCCATAAGTTACCCTTTCAGTATTCATAATTGTTATGAATTAGGTATGTGTGGTGTCATTGATTGTAATCTAAAATTATATATCTCAGTATGTGATTTTCGACATTTTTGAAATATTTCTCCGTCTCCGAATACTTACTAATCGACGCTACTGATTCTATGGTGTGTAAGAGAGACAACAGCTAAACTGTACTTACGTTAGAGAGAGAAGACTCATGTGTGTATGCATATGTAGTATTTGTAGAGTGATCTGTTGGAAATTACAATGAACTTTACTGATGTGATGTATATTTAGATTGGAGATTTCTTTTTTACAGATACGTAATGCGTTTGATGTCCGATCGTGTTTATTCAAGGCCTTTATGGGGTTTTAAAAGCTTGTAATTATTCCATAAAGATAGTGATTGTGATTGTTTTAATTGGGGCTTATCATTGTAGATAATTGTATTAGTGTTGGATGAATATTATGGAATAATAAACACGAAAGAGCCATCAATTTGTGTATCGACCCATAGTGCGGTAGGTATCTATAGCTTTGAATAAGTTTGTTTTGGTAACAGTTTTGAACGAAATACTCGAGTTGCTCCTGTGTATTCTTGTTCTTCATAAGGCGAAAGAGATTGACAGCAACTACGATTCCTGCCAATTCTCGGATGTTTCAAAACCATGTCTTTCTTCTGTGCCTCTTCTGTGTACTCTTCTTCTCGCAATCTTATCCAATATACATTAAAAGTTCCTCTAAATCTTTATATTTTTCAAGTACGTGTGCAACTATTTTCTTGGTTTCCAAAAGTTCTCGTTACATACGTCTGTAAATTAAATGATGTTTATTCCCGTATATTTTTACAGAGATTTAAATATGGCGGACTTATAATACGCCGATATTTCCTAAGATCCACTTTGGGAAGAAATTAAACAAACTACAGACTTGGGGTGAGGGTTAATATCAATTAAATATGGTTTAGGAATTTAGTCTATACAAATTTGACGGCACGGTTGACCTATTGGCTTAAGCGGTAGCCACGCCGCTTTCTACTGCGACAAGTGTCGTGGGTTCGAATCCCACGTGGGATAATACTTTGTGTGATTCACAAATTGTTGTGCTGAGTCTGGGTGTTCTTTGTGTCCGTTTCATGTATGTTTGTAAAGTTCCTTACTACACAGGATGTATATTACTAATGCGGTAGTTGTCTTTTTTTTTTTAAATTGGTAGGTATATTAAAAAAAGAAAATAAGTAAAATTTAATGAACAGTTTTCTTCTAAATGTATAGGATAGTAAATAAGGTACTTACATAAAAAAGCGAGTTTTAAAAATGTTGTCTGTCTCTGTGTTTGTTATGACTTGTCTTTGGAACGACTGAACCGATTTTGACGAGACTTTAAATGGCGCATAGCTGATGGCATAAGGAGTAACTTAGACTATTTTTAGACCAGCTTCCCTCCGCGGCGTTACCGCCATTTGCACAAGTGAATCTCAGCTAGTAGTAAATACACTGATATATACAAATTACATAATAAAAATTACCCAACTTCGGTGTTTGTACATGACTTGTTGTGTAAGTGACCGTTGGCTGTAGTGGCGCAAACCTCAAACAAATTTGTACAAATGTTGGCTTGTACACAAGTTGAATTACATTCATGGAATCCCTTTTGAATTTGTCTCAAGGTTCTTGCTCTTATACGGGTTAAACTTCGACAAATGTTTTATGGGTTCTTGGTACTCTGTTCACAATTGTGCTTTGACGTGTTCATTAAAATTTTTGAAAAGATTTTCTTAAAATAATTTAAGGTGTATAAAAGAAATATTATCTAATTCACGGTGAGTTTTGAGATAATTTGGCAATTAGTTTTCTAGAAGGATTGCCTAAACTACTGAATCTTCGTAGCCGCAATAGAAAAACACATTTGTGCGCGTTCACAACTAAAAGGTCTCCATTCCTTCTTCTCCCTACTGTTCAGAACACTCAGCTGCCACTACAGGATAAGCTCGGTATCCTGGGTATGGATATTTGCCGGGATTCAACCGAAGGCAGTATATGGAGAGCGTCACAAAGGCTGCCTCGTGTAAACTGGGTGTGCTTAACAAGGGGAGACGGTTCTTCTCGCCGGAACATCTATGTCTTCTTTATAAGACACCTAGGTCCGTTCCTGCGTAGAGTATTTTTCTCATCTTTGCGATGGATCTGCGCAGTACTGGACTCTCGGTAGGTTGCAGAAACGAGCAGTCCGCATAATTGATAGTCCCGAAGCCACCGAGTACCTTGAGCCTTTGCAGAAAGGCTTTCCGCCAAGCCAACAAAGGCGAGATTCACCTCAGTATCCCAGTAGACAAGGTGGTCAGAAATGAGAGTACAGCTTATAGTTGAACTGACCGGAACCAGATAAAAGTATACTTGCTGACGACCCACCCATGTTTTCCCAAATCAACGATTGAAAGGATTTATTACTGAGGTGTAAGAAAGAATAAGTACATTAAATGAATAATCTATATAAAATTCTCGTGTCACAGTGTTAGTTGCCATACTCCGACGAAATGGCTTGAACAATTCGTATGAATTTTGTGTTTTTATTCAGTAGTTTTGAGAATAGGTCTCGTGAAACAATTTTTATATCCCTAGGTAATAAAAGACTGTAGAAACGAACTCGAGCGTAGCCTCGGACATCAGCTACAATGACGTAGAATTGTAAAACATTTCGTTTGGTGTAAAAAAACAATATTTCATATTTATGTCACCGTTACTCTTAAATGACAATATAATTTAGGTATTTTCCCCGTGGTATACTTTACTTTCATAGAAATAATTGTAATCGCGACTCAGTGGAATCTTTTGTTAATTTATCTTTCTCAAAACCCTTGACCAATGTCAAGATAGCCATTTAGCGTTGCTGTTTACAATTTAAAGTCATTCTGCAAAATAAAACAATTTTGCGATAAACCCAGTTTTTGGCAAGCAGCCAATATTTTTAAACACTCTTTTATGCCATTTTCGATTTGACGGATCGTGAAATGGTTAGTGACCCTGACTTCAAATAGAGGTCATTGGTTCAATTTCCATCTAGGACAATTACTTATTGAATTTTGAAATGTCATCAATAGCCCATGTCCCTTTGCTCTGCTCGGGTTTTTCCTCTCAGGAGAGGGCTAAGTCCATATGTCCCCAAGTTGGCCGAGCGCAATTGGAGGACTGGCAAGACAATATTATGGCTACATAATTTTTCCGTTGGATATTTTTAAGCCGCCTGAAGCATTCCAACTAAGCTTCACGACTGTTACCCGATTATATTATCTTGGGCAACTGGGCTATGATCGTCTTTATGTATTTAGAGATGTATAAGTATGTTGTCACCGATCTCTTGCCTAATTACAGGCTCTGCTGATCTAAGATTTTTATTCGACCTCGCTTAAGTATCTAGTTGAAATCATTTATGCCTGATGCTGATAATTATTATAGGTCTTTAAGAATATAGAGATTGAACGTTCAATCTTCAGTGAATAATCCAATCCCAATAATGCCAACATTCTTGTTGTCGTATTTCGTTGGTGAGTGTGAGACCGGAGCCTCAATCATTCTGCATCACATCAGAAACTTCTGACCAGGCCACCATGGTGTTGTTCACCATGCTGCATTGCCTACCCTCACAATTAGGATGGTGACCCCTACTCCTGGATTCTACTCATGCTTTCCATCTGGCAGAGGCAGTAGGCTTAAATATATAAAAAAAAGTGTGGGAAAAGACAACATAAACATATCAAGAGTTTCTCTAAAGACTTAGCTATTTGATGAATTCATAGAAGTTAATTAATACGCAATTAGGGATATGTTTCAACTGTACGTTTACTGTATATTACTTGTGAAACCTTACTTCGAACCCATGTAATGAAACTCTTTGATGTTATAATTGCCTTTGGGAAAGGAATACCCATTTAATAGGTGTGACTATTGTTAAGGTATATGATAAGGCACATATATACATATGTACAAGAGTAAGTGAAATCTCAAATGTACAGGTTTTCTCGGTAAGGTTGCGATTAAGAAACTTATAAGTGATAAAAATAGCAATAAGGGGGTGTAATTAAGATACTAATCACCTAAATCGTCTACTTATTAGATAGACCTACTTAACGTAGGTAGCTCCTAAATTTTGAGCGGCATCTAAGCAATTATCTGCGACAGGTTTGTTAAAATGAAATTATCACTAAGGGTTATCTAACTCTCGCTAAGTGGCTCCTTAAATTTGGTTAAAATTTGCGCATTAATTTTTTTCCAGATTATTTAGATTTTTATTTTTGTTTATATACTTTTTCGACCATTGTTCTATTTGTCGGTTAGTCTAGCCGTTAGTAATATTATGACTGCTGAACCAGAAGACGTGGATTTAATTCCCACCCAGAACAAACTGTTGTGTGATAAGCACGATCGTTCGTTGTGTATGGGTATGCTTGGTCTATAATGTGCTGGTGCCGCATCTGGAATGGCAGTGATCAAAAGCTATCGACTTCTTTAGAAAGTCATAAAATGTAGATATTTTGATGTAATCTTAAATTGTATTTTAAGCAATCTAAGTAGTATATGAGTACTATATTAAATTCGTTTTGGAGTTTTGTACGAAATCGTAGCTATAAATTGATGAGCATTGAACCCACGAATGTTTCATAAATGGCGTGCACGGTTGCACCTCTGTGCGATCATGAACCTTTTGTTCGATTCTCGATATTGAATTTACATTTGAAAGCTTCAAATGTCGGTAGGTTAGTGATTTGAAGGGCCTTGCTCCAGCATCATTAAAGCTCTTCAATAGAAAAGATAAGAGGAGTGTCCAAGTATTATTTAATGTATTTTTATCTTTTCTGAGTCAAATCTTTGAAGTTATATCTTATGTAGGTACATATTTAATATAATAATATAATGTTAAGTTGGTTTATGTACGCTTCAAAAACTCAAAAGATCTGCAACGTAAAAGTTGTATTTTAACTCGTACTTGACAAGTCTCGGACTAGATGAGGACCCTATGTCGTCTAATTAGGTATCCTATCGGTATATTCGTCATAAATAAGTAATGTTACGACTTATCAACACACATATACAGGAATAAAATCTCATCTATTCTTTTATTGCAATATTAACAAGAAGTAAAGTTTGTGGGATTGTTTGGGGACAATATCTGGATATAGTGAAAGGATTATGAATAACTTGTACCAATAGGAAGCCACCATGAAATATTAAAATTTGACAATCTCGATTGCGGATCGCTGGTGCCTGAGGTAGGTACGAAAACCTGTGTTACAGGACACCAGGTCCCCACTCGCACCATGACTTCTTACTTTAATGTGTAATATATATAGGTAAAATGGTACAATTGTTATATAAAGAAATACAAAAAAAAAACAAAAAAACAAAACAAATGCGCGTGATTGTATTTGTGTGGCGTCATTGTTAGGTTGGTTTTTAACCGACTTCAAAAAAAAGGAGGAGGTTCTCAATTCGTCGGAATCTTTTTTTATTTATTTTTTATGTATGTTCAGCGATAATTTCGTCGTTTATGAACCGATTCTAAAAATTCTTTTTGCATTGGAATGGGCGTAGCTTACAGGTGGTCCCATCGTCACCATATCGGGATCTGATGATGGGATCCCAAGGAAATCGAGGGAACTCCTCAAATATCATAGGCACAATTGTAGCGATTTGGGTACTCGGAATAGTTTTTTTTTGAAGTCGGTTCCTTTTTGTTAAAATTATCTATACAAGGATAGTACCGCCCCGGTCGAGCCGACCTATTTGTACTGAAATCAGCGTGGCTTATACCTTGAACTATAAAACTAATGTACCTTTTTTATTGTTACAGGTAAAATAACTGCCATCGTGAATATTCCGAATTCAAGTTTCTATGGTTGCTTCAGCATCAACATAATTGTTTTACGTGAGTACTATCCTTCTTGTTTCTATTTAAAAAAAACGAGAAGTAATCTGTTAAATCTATGTGTTTAGTTTTAAATACTTATTTTACCATTTTTATGTGTTTTTTTTGCTTTATTCACATCTATCTGTCCGATAGACAGATGGTTCAAATACAACTTTTAAATGTAACGTTTTTATATAAAGACGAGTGTCTGGGAAATGATTTCAGACCGGCCGGCTAGACCGGGGCGGTTCTATCTTCTCACTGATGACTAACCTTTAAAGACAGCACTCGTGCTGCTGTAGGGCGCTATAGTGTAGATCACCAACCTTTTCGTCTGCATTCGCTATGAGTATGGTGACCGCTACTATTGTTTACTACGAGTACTACCTAACGCTTTCCATCAGGCAGAGTGCAGTTCCTTTTGAGAGGCTCATACACAAAATACAGGATTACCAATTATTGCGAAAATCGATTCTTTGATTGGGATCTTTTTAACAAACGACTTTAAAAACATTAAAGTTATTAGTAGTTTCAATAAATTTGTGGCGACTTAAATATACAACAGCGCCATCTAGCGAAGAAACATTGAACTACCATGAAACACAGAGTGATCTATACGGAGTAACTACTAATCCTGAATCGCGAAAGAGAAATTCTTGCGCCGATTAGCATATAGGTATACAACATCTCAACATCAACCGTTGGGCAGTAGCCTGCCAGGTACGATCACCTTGCCTGGTCGGAGGATCCTCCCTTTGTGTTCGAGGAACACGACACCCGTTCCTCTACAAATTTGTCATACAAACAAATGATAAACCAGCATGTGAAGTCACAGATGAATGGATTCGGTCACAGATTGAGGGCCGTTGAAGTATAGAGGCAACTGTAGTTCAATAGCTGGGATCAATTGATGCGTTTTACGATTTAGTAGCTTATTGTGTGTGCCGCTCCTAGCTGGGATCTTATCGGAACACGTTAGATTTTGTTTGCGTTTTGATTGTGGCCTATCTACTTATCTGTAACAATAATGACGACAACCAAACAAAATGCAAATTTTTATCATGGAAATTGCGAAAGTATGTATGTCTGTAGCTCTTTCACGCAAAAACTACTGAATGGAATTTGACGAAACTTCTTCGAAGCTCAATATCGGAACAACAACACATAGGCTTAAAATACGCCATGAAAGACCTACACGTGGGCGGAGCCGCAGGCAAAAGCTAGTTACATGAATAGTTTAGACAATTTGTTTTTAATTGTATGGATATATTTATAAATAACGTTTTTTAGCATAACGACCTTCCTCCAGACCCCAACTAAGATATAGAAAGAGCGGAAAATGATCAATAATTTTAAGTTGCGTGAAAGAGCAACGAACATACATATTTACTCACAAACTTTCGCGTTTCTAATAATAGTCGGTTGTCTCTACTTTGCCTGATGGAAAACATATGTATATTAAAATCCGGTAGAATTTAATATCTATCTTATCAGTGTTATGTACTTTATGTGAATATTTTTTATTTAGGTTGCAGTAGTTATAAAATTGTGTCAATTTCTTATCGTTTATGACTTGTGCCCTATCGGTAGCTGCGCCCATGTCTAGTCTTGGAGCTAATCAGGCCGCGACAGCCTCTTTCATGCTCACAAATGCTCAGAGCTACTCTATTACATATGATTTAATTTTACAGTAAAACTTTCAGATCCACATATAAATATGTTTTTGCCTATTACTCCAAGTATTGTGAATGCAGATTGCTTCAAAATTGACAGTTTTTTGAATTAAAATGTATTATTTAGATATTTTTATTATAGATCAACTATTTATTTATTAATTTAAAAAAATGACAACCAGCTACTCTTTAGGTACATCATTTCCTTAAACGAATGTGCTAAAATTAAAATAATGTGCTAATGTGATCCGTGTGGTGACGGAATAAGAATACAGAGTGTCACCACCCCTATTCCTCCCGCGGGTGTTGTAAAAGGCGACTAAGGGATAAACTACGCAAGACAACATCAATGCAAATAGAAGGAAAACTTGAAACCAACCCTATACTAACCCGTCTGGCCAGCGTGGTATAGTAGGCCAAAACCTCCTTTCCAAGGAGAGGCCTATGTCCAGCAGTGGACTGTTAAAGGCTGTTGATGATGATGATGTGCTAATATTATTAAAAATAATTTGAGTAACTATATTAGTACTTAGTATATTAATTAAACATGTTCTGTTTTAACTATTCTTTTTTATATACCTCTATATCTTTATCTTATCCCGCAGTACTTTGCCATCAGGCAGAGCTTTATTTTGCCAGGTTTACAAGGCAAGGCAACAAGTAATTATTTCGTCAAATATTACTATAAATAGTTATCTAATCATTTAAAGAAGTCGTTATTCTAAGAAATAGATCGGTCACCTATCAGAGTTGGTTGTATACAAGCCGCTATCGCTCGTCCACCAGGCCAGCCTTCTCGCAGATAATCAGTGCGCAACGGGCGTTCCCTTTAACTAACACAAGTGAATGTTCACTAGGATATCGTTACATGCTTCCGTCCTCTAGACAACCGGTGTCCGTGTTGTGTTAGGTAATGGCTTAGCAAGTCATTGAATTAAAATTATTCGATCAGGTTACACATGATTATTGTAGGCGAATCTACACAAATAAAAAAAATTGGAGTGTGGCGCTTTCACGCAATAATTACGGATCCAATTTAAGTGAAACTTTGTGCACAGATAATCTAGAGCTTGAGGAAGGACACGTGGTACATATTATTGCGATAACGAACCTTTACGCGGCTGGAGAGCTGCGGGCAAATTCTAATATCTTAGTGAATAATTTTAACAAAAAGGAACCGACTTCAATGAAAAACTATTCCGAGTACCCAAATCGCGACATTGTGCCTATGATATTTGAGGAGTTCCCTCGATTTGCTTAGGATCCCATCATCAGATCCCGATATGGTGACGATGGGACCACCTGTAAGCTACGCCCATTCCAATGCAAAAATAATTTTTGAAATCGGTTCATAAACGACGAAATTATCGCTGAACATACATAAAAAAAAGGATTCCGACGAATTGAGAACCTCCTCCTTTTTTTTGAAGTCGGTTAAAAATAGTATGACTTGGCTGTTTTATAGCATAACTAAATATTTCTGACATCTTACACACAATGTCATCTAGTTCCAAACTAAACAGAGCTTGTTGTATTATGGGTACTAAACAACTTATATAAATACATGAACATACTTTTTTTTTGTAAAAACATACATATTATACATAGAAAACACCCAGACTCCGAAACAAATATTTGTGGATCACACAAATATTTGGTCCAACATGGGAATCGAACCCGAGACCTTTTGATCAGCAGCCGCATACGCAAACCACTAGACCAACAAGGCAATATAATTATGTGAATGAGCCTACGAATAAATAATAAGTCAGGAAGTCTAACTCTGAACAAATTTCACGCAAAAAGTGGCCCTACTTGAAACCATAACGACGTATGAAACCAAAACCAATCACAACCGAGGCTAGAAATAGACATTGTTTGTGATTGGTTTGAATTCAAAACGAAAGCAGGGATTGGTTCATACGCTTGCTGCAATGTCTTCTATGACAGCAAAGTCATAGCAGAGTGGACGATGTTATGTAATAAGTAGACCGGACAAAGTTAATAATAAAACAAATTAATTGTATAATGTTTATATATTTGTTTTTTTTAGTAATAAACTCTATGTCCCTCGAAATATAATTAATTTATTAAGTTTTTGTCTAGAAGAAATTAAAAAAGAATCTTTTTTGCAATGTAGTGAAGACGGATTCTGAGAAATTCTACTATTACACATTTTATAAAAAAAATGAAGTGGTCATTATTTGTCTGGTGACTATTTTTTAGTAAGCGCAAAATACCGTCATTGTCAATTATTTTAGAAAAACACTGTGTAGATATTACTGACAGATTACTTGCTCGAGTAAGTGATTTTCCGTTATCATGTATTTTTATTATCTGTCTTAATAGTGTTTCTGTGCATGTACATATTTTATACAACACCACAGATGGATAGGAGAGTCCACCGAAATCTTTCAAACTAATCAGCTTGTGAAAATACAATTTTTCATTAGCTGGTAGCAATGATAAGCATTCTGGACAGTTGATTTTCGCTTGTAGTTTTCGAGTTACAAATCCGGCTATATAGCCTACAATTTGCTCCACTGTTTCTGGCAATTGAACGCTAGCGTCTAGCATGTTTGATAGCACCATGCAATTTTCTTCTTCTGTTTTACTCTCACCTGCTGCAGTAGAGTAACTAGCGCTGTCTGTACTATTTCTAAAGCCAGGAGTGGTCTTATTGATTACCGAAGAGCAATTTAGTATTGGAATATTCTCCAATGGTATGCTGTTGCCTGTGAATTTATTTCCCATAAATTGACAGGCGTTTGGGTTATTGTTGCAACGACCGTGGTTGCGGATCACTCCAAAAAACAATTCAATATGGTCTTGGCTAAATTTATAAGGTAAAATAAATTTCAATTTTTGTGCCTCCACTAAGCGAGCAAAAAGTAATTTAAAACTTGAAATACAAATAAGAAGACCTAGAAATCCAGTTTTAGACTGAGTTTTGATTACTGGTTTCAAGGAGTTGGTATATTCCTTTACTCTTAGTCCATTTACTGTATGAGTTGTTTTTTTGGACTGCACATTAATTTGAAGATTATTAATATATTTTTCACTTAGATCTTAGTTTTTCTTTTTGTTCAACCGAAAAAGGGTGTTTAAATCCGTGTCCAGAAAGTGATCTTGCATTTAATATATCAAAAAGGTTATTAAACGTTTCTAAAAAGATAACAGTTGCATGTGTGTCTTGAAAATCAGGTATCTTTAATTGCTGCGAACAAAACTTAATCGCATCAGCTACACTTTGACTTAAAGTTTGAGTCGCTAGTTTCACGTTCATGATATTATTTCGAACCTCTATATGCCGATTTGATAACTTATTCCCAAAATGCAATCCAATATTATCTTGGACATTTTTGAGTTTTTGCAAATGTGCCCACTCTATTTTATTGTTGTTTTCAACTACCAATGTCTTTTTCGCCTCCAATGTATTACGCACAAGTTTCACCATATGACATGGGTCCAATATCAGAACTACTGGGTCTCCGGTAGATGGATGGTCAAAAAAAGTTTTTAAGTTATTTGTGTCTTCAAAATTGCAACCCATCATCTTAGCCGTAGCGAGGTTAGATGCACAACCATCAAAGGTCAAACTTACTACCTCAGCTCCCACGCCATGACATTTCTCGAGACACATTTTTAGAATATTAGCCCTTTGTTCGGCGGCAAGACCATTTACAAAGAAATAGCCAATTGGCAATTTAAATGCATCATTTAGAGCTACTAGCATTAACACATATACCTGTGTAGCCATTTCGTCCGATGGCCCGAATGTAACAAGCCCATCTACAGTTTGTCCATTGAATATCTTTTGTTGTCTTATACCCATATCGTCAACAATCAGACAGGCAAGCCTTTTGTCACTGTTAGAGTATTTTAACTTTAAAGCTGCGAATGCTTCTTCGGTAAAGCCTGGCTTTCCATCTATGGATTGGTACCATTTAGATAAGGTTGACGGATGAGGAAGAGATGAAAGCAACTGTCGTCTCACATATTTATATCCTGCTGGTGAATAATAGTTTAGCGTTAAAGCGAACTTTTTAATCGCTGGTGTAAACTTTATGATATTTAGTCCATCTTTTGACTTTTTCCTTTGTAGGGCTAAAACGATATCATCAGAAAATTCATTCAATGCAGTATTTTCTGCAGTATTGCTAAATCCATTTTGTTTCAATTGCGATAAAATATTTTTAAGCGAAATATTTTTCACAACTAATCTTTTATTTCTACGTTTTAGATTTCTGATCCGTGATAGTCGTTTCACTGCTAAAATAGTTTTATTTCGTAGTTTTTGTTTTAACATGTGCGTTCTAGGTGCATTTAGAACAGATTCAATATCTGAGGATGGTATATTTATCGGCGTAACGCATGATCCTCTTTCTTCAAAAGTATTGACTTTTGAGACAAGATTATTTTCAATTTTTTTTTCTGGGTTCCTCTACAACAACATCGTTACATTCAGTGATGATTTTATTCTCCTGAAAATAACATAGGTGATCAATTTTAAATCTGGGAAAGATGATCTTTATTTCAAATAGATACGTATATACAGCTGAAATAAAAATATCGAAACCAAAGATTACGTGTAAAAAATAACAGTTAAACCTCACCAATTTACGTTTTTGTACCCTATGCGGTTGTGGTTCTGCAGTATTTGTTTCAGTTAACTGCTCAGGTAAAACACACACTTTAAAATTTACAGAAACTGAATTTTCATTAACCTAAAAAAATTAAACATGCTTTAATTCGAGTAAACAATGAACTTATAATTTTTAATCCTATAGTAATTCTCACAAGCCTAAAAAGCCGGACCGGCATTACATACCGATTGTAATCTTTGATTAGTGTTGTTTTCATTTTCTTTATTTCTTAAAGATGCTTCTTCAAGACGAATCATCTGCGTTAAAAAACAGTTTCATTTTAGATTAAATAATAAATATAATTATTTAAAAAATAAAACAGTAAGTACTTACTGTACAAACTGGTACTGCAGTTTTGTGTAACATTGTATAGCCCTTTGATGATTTGTAAAAATCATTTTCATCAAAATGAATGAACATACTCTGCTGGTTTTCGCAGGCATCCAGTCATATTCCTGTCTTTCCAACTTTACTGCAGATATCCACTTTTTTTGCCGAATTGCATCGGCAGGGAAACTAAAAGAAAACAAATTTTGCAAAATACATTAACGTTATAAAATTTTCAAAATAAATATACCTATTTAATATTAAAAAATATTTTATTGATATACTTTTTTGTTGTTTTCACCAAGAAGAAAAAATACAATCAAAAATTTACTGACTTCATGTTGCATAGTGTTGATTTTCTAGGTTTGATAAAATATTTGCAAATCATTATACCCGCTCTACACTCGCGGCGCGAACGGCCGCGAAAGCCCGCGACAACTGCGAATCACGAGTGTGGATGTTGTTCACACTTCTCGTTCGCGCTTCGCACCGTTCCCCGATCGGTGTCGGTTTTTTGGCCCGCGACAAAGGGTTCGCGGCACGTGAACGTGAACGCATCCACACTCGCAGTTTTTTGCAGTAGCGTACGAGACATCGTAGGGAGTGGTTGTGCGTGCGTTGGTAATTGACCTAAATATGAGCAATTTCACCATATTCTCTTGCATCTCCAACTCCTTCGCCCACATACCAGAGCGCACATACTTCACACAGCAGTTACTCCGAACCATCAATTCACCACTACTTATCACCTCCAGAAATCCATATTCCCGAACAAAACCCATCTCGTGCTGCTTCACAGATCATCATAACATAAAATGAATGTATTCGAACGGCTACTCAAGAATACAAAAATGATGATGAAAATAAGATTGATGCCGCGTTCAATAAGGCTTGATTTTTTTTAAATTAATAGAGTTTTAAAAGACTGATTAATAAATAGTACAAATACTTACTTCTGATTTTTAACGTTTAATTAATGAATACTATAATTAATAAATAATTTTAATAATAAATTTGTTTTTAACTTCCTTGATTTCATCCTTTAGGGCTTCATTCAAAGCATGACATAGTTCTGGAATAATCTTTGATATCAGTTGATGTGAGATTTTAAATAAATAGTGGAGTCTTTCGAAACTATCTCCAGTAGCCAAATATCGCAATGTAATGGCAAGGCGTATTATAGCTGGGATCGATGGTCTTAATTGAGTGTCTTGTTTGGATATCATTGGTAAAACTTTGCCTAATAAGTTATCAAAATCCGACTGAGACATTCTCGTAAACTTATGAAATTCTCCTGATGGTTCAGCAACTAATTTACTCAACTGTTCATCCATTGTTGCACTGAAAAAATAAAGTAGGTAGGTAAAGTATTTATAGCATTAAGAATATACAGAAAAAAATAAAATATGCTCCAAAATGAAAAATTTACCTGTTTCTATTACGATGGATTCGTGTCATCCACCAACGTCTTCTTCTCCATCTCTTTTTTGTGTGCTTCTTAACTACACAAAGGTAATTATAATACGCAATTGCAAGCAGTGACACATTAGCAGCAAAAATCACGTCGTCGTCCATCATAGTCGCGAACAAGACTGTGAAGCTTTGCGAGTGTGGAGGGACACGGTCCTTGCGCGGATCACGGCGTGAATTCACGGCGTGAATTCATGGCGCGACGTCACGCGCGAGTGTAGAGCCGGTATTAAATATAATTATAATTTTGCTACTACTTACCAGTGAAAAGTGATCCCTGGGCATTTTATCCTTGTATGGTTCCTGCACCACTTCACAACACACGCTGGCATGGTTATTGACAACACAATAATAAATCGAAATATGACGTCTGCTCGCTTGCAAAAACAATATCCGACTAATGGCGCCGTGGGCTCAACTTATAAGCACCGCCTACTTGGGCCCGACTTTTGTTGGGTCATTTTTAGAGCGCAGTTAGACTTCCTGACTTATTATTTATTCGTAGGAATGAGCCTATAATGACTTGGACAAAGGGTGGCAATGCGACTGCCCGACAAACTGTAGTCTTAAATAAATACGTAAATATATAAAGCAAATGAGAAAAGTAGATGTATTTTCGTGATATAATACTCTTAATATTACCAAAGAGAAAAATAAGCTTTAAATAAATTAAAATCTCAAGGCTCCATCTAACATAGACAGACTCCAGTCAAGCCCTACGCAAATAACTGACGTCACACTTCAACGGTTTGACCTAACTAAAATGTTTGGGGACGCCATTTTATTTTCGTTGACGTTCAAAGATAAGCTAATGAGACGACTTGTATTTTATTTATCACGTTGTCATTTGTTGCCATAAAGAGGCTGACATCTAAACTCTGACTTCTAATTGGGCCTTCTTTTTTCTTTCTTTTTTGTAGAGATCAATTAGTATTTCATAAGAAAAGGTCTTGGAAAACTGTTAAGAAATTCTTTTATGAGTTTCATATTTTTTTAAGAATATAAATTCTGTGTCGCGGGGGACTTTACAGACATACATGGGCACAGAGATCATCCAGACTCAGAACAACAATTTGCGAATCACACAAAATGTTGTTTGAACCCACGACACTTGGCGCGTGGCGACCGCTTAAACAACTAGGCCAACCGTGCAGTCATATTATATCAAAAGCCTTTTATAGTAGTCCACTACTGAACATAGGCCTCCTCCCCACTCGTTAGAGAGAAGATTTCAGCTTCTATTGCTAGCCAGACGGATTGGTATAAGCTTTACAAAAAGTTTTCCTTCTCTTTGCAGTGATGTTGTCCTGTATTGTTGTCTCCCTTAATCGGATTTTACGATACCCTGGGGAAAGAATAGCCTCTGGTGGTGTGATTACATTCCGTATCCGTCACCATAAAGTCCTAATCCCTCACCATGAAATCACTGAAGCGAAGCCGATGTCTATGGGTGAAGGTAACCTTACCATCAAGTGCTTGTTACTGGCTTACTCCCCGCACTATAAAAAATAGTACATAAACTTTTCAGCCTTGAATTTAGTGAAAATATTTGAATAACATCTTACAGTCGAAAGGTTTTAGGATGGTATTATCAGATCCATCACGAAGATTATTTCTTACCTTTCGACTTCCATCTTGTACAAATTTTACGTATCTACATTTATATAATCCTTCAAAGAAAGTCCAACCCAATCTCTTTCGTTGAAAGCGTTTTTGTTTGTTTTAGTAAATAATAAAGTTTTGACCTAATGCACTTTGGTATACCATTAACTATGTATTGTTTGACTCATCATAAATTAGGAATAGATTATCTACAACTAGATATCTGTCTGCCTAGCCAAGTTGCAAATGCTTTTTGGCTAACGTCACTCAGTCACGTGATCAAAAAAATATTACCTAACTAGGGGGGGCAGAATAGACAAGTGACTTAAAGTACGTTTTAGAAATGACAGAAGTCTAGCTTAACACTAAGCAGATTTCATGGCCTATGGGACCAACAGATTTTGGAATGAAAAGCTCTAAGCGTAAGATTGACAAAAGACTGATTAAAGATTGGAAGGTTGTATTCGGAGGTATGCATACTATATACATTTTTTTAGTTGCCGTTTCTGGCAGAAAATAATTTTCAGGATTACAAATCTATAACTCGTGCGAGCTAGATGGCACCTGGCTCAAAATGAAACGTAATACCGTTCCCCCGCGTGATACCCCTCTGTCATCTTGCGAGTAGCGTTAGCATCACTATTACCGTTGCACGAATCTTTCCATATTAATTTTAGTTTATTAGGTATTACCTAATGTTATATAAATCACTCCATTTTTTTTTATTAATTTATCATTAGATTCATCTGGATAACCCTATTGTTTTAAGAATGGTGACACGAAAAAATCCAGCATGACGACTATGACACGCAATAGTTTAAAATAAAGAATATCCATATACATATGATATTTAGAGACTACGATTAAAAGGCTTATCATGATGATTTAAAATTGTATTTTATAACCATATTTCAGTTCCTAATTTCATTTAAAATGATATTAGGTTTTACCTAATATCATTTAAATCACTGCACGAAGAATGCATTCGGGTAAATAATTAATAAGGCCTGCTTCCTATTGGTATGCATATGCATTTTCTTAACTCAGGTAGTAAAGTACTTAAGATAAAGTAGTATGTTATGAGAAACTATTTGAAGCAAAATAAATGTTGAAATTTTAAAAAACTAGAATAAATTATATTTTTCTAACACTCTGTACTTTAAACGACTGACATTTGAGTCAGGTGCCATCTTAGGTCGCACGAGTTATACAAGACTTATCAAAAACCCATGTTATTTCATCAGAACTTTTGCTTCTAAAATATCCTTGACCAAGTCAATATAAAGTCTATTAGACTACTTGTACTACTTTTAGATATAACTAATCTTAATTTGAATACCGTCAATTTTCGCATCTGTATATTTCTCACTTAAAATTTAAATACACAATATAGGTATCGAGCTAAGAACTGTAGACGTGTGATTTGTCACGCTCTGATTCCTCGCTCTCGACGTCGATTATATCTTGAGGTTCTCAGATACTCGTGTTAAAGCCAAATTCATGTGCTTCTTTTTCAGTAAATCGTTGTTTGAGAATAAAAATTCTTCTTGTCATTAAATATTATACTATTTTGGATCAGTTTCTTTTTTGTCTTAATGACCACAGTTTATAAATAACGATATTTCTGTAAGTAGATCTTTAACTAATATTTTTACGTCGGAGATTACAGCTACAGCCACACACACATTCACATTTGTCTGTAATCCTAGTACATTTATTTTAATCTACTAAATTTTGTGAGCTGAAATATTAATTCTTCTCGAGACATTCGTATCGGAAGTTCAGTATCTTCGGAATCTAGAAATTACTTCCAGGATGGAAGAGGACTACTAACCCTAGTAAACCATCGGTAGGAAGTAATGATATATTGAGACACCTGTCATACGGTCATCTCATCCTAGATTAGGCAGACTACCATACTGCTAATGGATGTAGATATTGACATAATTATACATTACTAAATATTAATTATGTTTATCTATAAAAACAATTTTGAACCGGTATGGTTTATAATCTTACCGGTAAGCATTTGTTCAGACGGCAAGCACAAATGTTTACAAATTCTAGATAAATTATACTAATAATAATTATTTGTCCCTAGGACTCGGGATCCCTTCTATACGTATTTAACCGAATTGTGCTTCTACTATTGCTATTTACAAAATTCTACAAAACTAAATACATTATTTCAAGATCTGTACTCAAAGCATTACACTTATTTAACGAACCGAGTTCTCTCAATATTTTCGTTGTTATACATTAATAAATAACATCAAATATCGATTAACGCCCGTTCATTGCATTTGAACAAGGTTATAAGGGCAATCAAAAAGCCTTTCCACTTCATTTTGAACTTTACCGTTTGACAATACAGTCTAAAGTTCCTGCGTAAGGTTCTCCCTGTGTTCATTTTTCACATGCCGTTATGGTGTATGATAAATGGGATATGATACGATTTTTGAAGGATTCAGTGAACGGACTCGGTCGATCAACCGGCATATTTCTCAATCTTTTAGATGAGTATATTTTTTCCTTTTAAGATGCTTTTAATTAGTTCTTATTCACGTTATAGTTCCATTTCACGTTAAATCAGCACTCGTTTCTAATATGCGCAATTTTGCTAAATAAACGAAAATGGCGCATAGATGCACTTCATATTTAGCATCTTAATTTTCAAATGTAGTACTGAAGATAAGATATATAAGAATACTTACAAATATTATAAATGCGAAAGTCACTATGTCTTTTACGATTTCACGGCTGAAGTGCTAAACCCATTTTAATGAAGCTTCCACGGATACACATTACTTTTAACCGCAATGACCGACATACCCTCGAGCGGAATAACATACAAAAGCTAGCATGTGGTAGGTATAATGTTACAAAGTATAAAAATAATTTTCATAAAACTATACTTGTCAAATATATTTTGACCTATCGTGGTAAATTAAATGTATGTTATTGCGGTTCAAATTGCAGTAGTCAATGTAATATTAAAAGACAAAAAAAGCAGCCAAGTGCGAGTCGGACTCGCCCATGAAGGGTTCCGTAACATCATATAAAAGTTCTTGTAGTTCGTTGTAACTTTCATCGATGTTTTTATACTAGTGTATTGATTGGATGATAGGTAAATTGCGTGTTACGATTTATGACGTATTAAAAAAAAACTACTCACTAGATCTCGTTCAAACCAATTTTCGTTGGTAGTTTCCATGGTAATGTACAACACATATTTTTTTTAATTTTATCACTCTCTTATTTTAGAAGTTAGAGGGGGGGGGACACACATTTTTCCACTTTGGAAGTGTCTCTCGCGCAAACTATTCAGTTTAGAAAAAAATGATATTAATGATAGAAACCTCAACATCATTTTTGAACACCTATCCATAGATACCCCACACGTATAGGTCTGATGAAAAAAAAATTTTTGAGTTTCAGTTCCAAGTATGGGGACCCCCAAAATGTATTGTTTTTTTTCTATTTTTATATAAAAATCTTAATGCGGTTCACAGAATACATCAACTGACTAAATTTCAACAGTATAGCTCTTATAGTTTCGGAAATAATTGCCTGTGACATACGGACGGACAGACAGACAGACAGACAGACAGACTTGACGAATCTATAAGGGTTCCGTTTTTTGCCATTTGGCTACGGAACCCTAATAAAAACGGTTGTATTCGACCTCTGGGATTCTCTAGTAATATTAAATGTGTATTCAAAGCTGACCCGTCTTGTCTCAAATAATTTCTAACCACAGCCAAGGTCCAGCTATGTCAAAGATTAAGAAAATGAACGTTTATGTAAAGGAATTTATACGTAATACCAATATCGGTTATAACAACTTATATTGAATATCTTTTATCAGCGTTCTCGTTTTTAGCGGTATTATTTTGCTGGCGAAATGCTTTTAAGAAGTAGTCGAAAAAATTTATTAAGTATTGTATACAGTATATTTACTAAAATCTCCATGCCTTGGATGTACCTATTACTTGTCTTCCTAGCATTATTTTGGGTCGGCTGCTAGTTCAACCGATTTTACCTGAATATCAGTTTTTCCTCCTCAACCCTAAGGGAGAACTGAAATGGTTGAACTTGTTGTCAGTAAATTTGAGGGCACTGACTTCCTAATAACGATTGCCTTAGATGTTCATAACAACCGGGACCGACGGCTTGACGGCACGGGCGTGTAGCAAATTTCGAAACTCCGGGCTCCTATTAGGAATTTTGTAAGAAAAACCCAAAAACACTTTTTGGCCCGACCCGGGATTTGAACCCAAGACCTCTTGATTAGCAGTCGCATACGCTATTCACTAGACCAACGAGGCAGTTAAGCATTCCATAAAGTATAAACAAAATCTTAATGCCTTGGATGTAGGTATCTACTTTACAGCCTAAATACTAGACCATATATTATCGGAAATCTATAGATAAAGTTGTTGTCTGACTGCTCAGGGGCTCTTGCGATCACTACTGATTAATTAGTTTGGCCACCGGACTCGATGGCTTAACCTCGAAACTATACTTAAACCGTCTTCTTACCAGGCGCCCCCTAACTTAGGTAGCACGTAAATATTAAAGGACATCCCAGCACTTAGATGGTCCCCTAAAGTTTGCTGAAAATATCACTAACTCTCTCTAAGTGGCCCTTTAAATTTAGGGGACGTTGGTATAAACGGACATCAATATCATAAGGTCATCCAACCATAGTCCGACTTGGCCAGGAATATATAACTTTGCTTTCTGCTAACCTACTCGGTAACCACTTAGCTTCGAATCTCATCATATCCTTAAACTAACAAATGAATTTGAACAAGCTTCTTGAGTTCTCGTCTCGTGTTATCTAAACGTCTATGATGCTGTTTAACTTGTGAACAACTTAAATCATTTACCCAAACCCAGACGGATCGTGAGCCACATGTAACAGTCACGTTCGGAATATAGGTCAGAGTATAACCACAGACCTGTTGCTGCCTACACCACTAAGGGATTGAATCCCACATGTTATCACGATCCCGCCTTGACTTTTGGGAATTTATCTTATCTATCATATTATTCTATCACTATCTAGTAGCTTCGGATATGACTTTTTGGAAATGTTGTTAACAAGTAGCAACGAATCGAATCGTTATCGAGTAGTATAATGTATTCCTCTCATCCTAATAAAATTCGCATTAATCTAGACGATCGTTTTTTTGGTTTGAAAAAATAATTTCGTAATACATCGTTATTTTCTTTATTTTTGCTTTAAAAAAGGACAGTTGTACCTGAATCGTTATTGAGTTACCAAAGAGCCTATTTTATTTTTTAATTGTATTTCTATTTTGGTTCTATTCAAATTTGAAGAATAAATACCATCTCTAGGAGTATTAAATCAAGAAATGAAGACTATAGTTTGTAAGAGCTTTGGAAGTTGGTACTACTTTTTAAAAGCTACTTCTTTTCTAATATTGTCAGCGTTTATAGAACTAATGGTTGGCGAGAGGTTGAAATCTGACTACGATTCGTTTTGTTTTACAGCTTTTTTTTATCATTTTCTTGTTCAGACAAAAAAATAAATAGATGCGACTGGAGGATCCATTTTAAATTACGCAATGGCTAGTTGTAAGATAGATTCAAAGCTTTAAAGATCATTTTAATTTCCCAGAACAATCTGAAGAAGATAATAAAAAGTACGATGTAATATCACAAGTTATTTAAAACATTAACTACAGATTAGACTAGAGGTACAGTGTAAACTGAATCCATTAATGTTTTTCGTGTTTTAACACAAACTTTTGTAGTTTCAGTTTTTTGTAAAAGTTTAAAAAAATTATAACCATACTGTGTAAAAACTAGATTACTATTATATATAGCCTATGTCACCTAAGTCATAATTACAAATCTATTGATACCACACTCATTAAAATCGGTTATGTAATTTAGGCTACGGCGGAACATTATTATATATTTATTACCCTTCATTTTGTTGTAAAATTATCGCCATAAGTTAAACGTTAGACTTTCCAAAGAAAAAATTGTAGCAATAATAAACTTCAAATAAGGCACAACAAGTACTTTGAAAGGACTACACAAATTGTTTACAAGAAACGAACTATCAAGGGGGCGTCTCCATTTTCCAATTGTGAAAGTACCGTCAATTTACAGACAATATCCAATTGTATTTAATTGGTGTTATTTAGCAATTGATATTACTAATTGTTTCACTTTGAAACTTTACCTCACTGTTTATTTATTATCGCGAGTTCTTAGTAAAAGAGCTGATGGTCGGTCAAATAAATGGTAAAATTTAAGGTTACGTTGGTTTTAGTACAGTTTGATTTATGCCGTTTTAATACTAGAGGTAAGTTATTGAAAAATAAATAAAAATAAATAAATAAATATTTCGGATAATTTACACACAACGACATCTACTCCCCAAACTAAGCAGAGCTTGTATTATGGGTAACTAGACAACTGATATAAATACATAAACATACTTTTTTTTGTAAGTACATACATATTATACATAGAAAACACCCAAACTCGGAAACAAATATTTGCGGATTACACAAACATTTTGTCCGAACCGGGAATCGAACCTGAGACCTCTTGATCAGCAGTCGCATACGCTAACCACTTAGACCAACGAGGCAGTCGAAAACGTCTTAGTTTCCCTCAAAACGAGTATTATTTTGTTCTGTTTTTGAACAACCAAAACATGTTGAAAACGTAAAAAATGATCCTGTATATTAATGGAAGTAATGAGCGAATCATGTTGATAAAAATTTGAAAAAATATACTGGACTATCATCAGCATCATCATCATCAGACTGGACTATCTCCGGTTTTAACTAGTGATTAGTTATTAAAAACGGCCGTTAGTGTTTAAAAGTAAACTTAAAATAAACTGATCAAGCCTAATCTATTTGTGTCATTTCACGCTTTTTCATTTAAAACAACTACCTTCATACACACATTAACAGTTCATCATTATCATCAGCTTATCGCAGTCCACTGCTAGACATAAACCTCTTCAATATAAATCAGTTAATAAACGCAAAACTTCAAAAGTGGACCCGCGTTGGGCGCCAAAATATTTTCACTAAATTGAGGGTCGTTGCTGACGTAATAATAACATTTCGTCCTTGGCAAATAGTTGTACCTATTAAATATTCTTACTAATGAAGGAAATATTTTCTCCGTTCACGATACATTCAATATTTGTGTGCGTGAAAACATTCAATGTAACTTTTTATGGTTCCGTATCCAAATGGTTAAATTCTATTACTAAGACTTCACTGTCTGTTCGTTCGACTGTCGCCAGTGATAAATCATGATAGTTAGACAGTTGGAAATTGTACGCAATGGATGTATTTCTATTACCGCTATAAGAACAAATACCAAAAAACAGAATAAACTAAATATTGTTTTTTTTGTTCGATATTGAAAATGGCAACAGCAACAATGACGCTTGAAATGTATAGAAAAATAGCTTTCTTCCGCGGCTCCCGCTTGTATCTCGCGTATTGCAGTAATAAGTAGCCTATGTGTGATTCAGATATATAAGCTATAGACTGTAAAGTTTCATCCGATCCGTTCAGAAGTTTTTGCGTGAAAGAGCAACAAACGCGAAAGTTTGGGAGTAAGTAAGAAATGTATGACATACATACATTCATACATACTACTCACAAACTTTCGCGTTTATAATATTAGTAAGGATGGTACGATACCTTCCCACTTGTCTGATTTTTCTAATAATTATATCTGTTACTTTACAGTAATGTAAATAAAGTTATCTTTTTGCAGTTGGTTCGCTTAGGTTTTATTACGCCTGTTATATAACTACTTTATGTAGCCTGCGAACAAAACAACACAAGCAACATTGCAAAATCAATAATCAAAATTGTATTCCTTTGAACGCAGGGTCTATTTAATTCAATTTTTTGAGAGCACGCAATGCGACCTACTCAAGCCCGTTCCTTTTTAGCAGCATAAATGGATCTTCAAATTTTGAACGAGAAAGGTGCGTTGAGAATTGAGAGACCCTGATAATTTTGCTTTGTTATCAGAGGAACCCACTTACCAAATATACTGAGTGTTGGATTAAGTATTGATAGCTCACAAAACTTTCTACTATACATGTTATAGGAATTAAATTACTCAGGATTTAAACTTTGTGTTCGTGGTACTTTTCCATTTAACAGGACACATCCTATTTGTCTCTCGTTTTACTAAGAACCGTTAACTTAAGTTTGTATTATTTTCCGTGTGGTGACGGATTAAGAATAAAGTGTCACCAACCCCTATTCATCCCGCGGGTGTCGTAAAAGGCGACTAAGGGATAAACTACGCAAGACAACATCAATGCAAAGACAAGGAAAACTTGAAACCAACCCTATACCAATCCGTCTGGTCAGCGTGGTATAGTAGGCCTAAACCTCCTTCCTAAGGAGAGGCCTATGTCCAGCATTGGACTGTTGAAGGCTGTTGATGTTGATAACTTACGGTACCATTACTCCTACTAGCTACCACTGCGCTACCGACGCAATCAAATTTCTTTGCAGGTTCCTACATTAAATTTGACTGTTCCCAGGATCTTATTGGTGAGTTTGTTGGTCGATATTGATGTACAGGAGTTGTTATAGTAAACGCATGGAAGGGATGTGTCAAAAGCTCACAAAATTCTAAATGTCAAGATTAATGGCTTTTGTTTTAACTGTCCTAAGATGATCAAGAAGAAGTTTAGCTGTTTTTAGGTTCGATGAGACAAAGCATACTGTTTTCTTAACTAATCGATTTTGAACTCGCTACTATGACGTAATATTACTCAAAAGACTGACAAGGAAACGGGGAACATATGCGATAATTTTATGAGACAACATTTATATAAACTGTATAGAGAAGAATTATTTATTAGGTTTAAATATCTTCATAACAAAAAAGAAAAAAATCTATGTGCTAGGTACCTTTTTCTAATATTAAATAAACATATTTGCCAACTAAGATATCAAATTGTAGTGGAATATCAGATCTGATACACCATAATTATACTTCCTTTATAGTCCTTAATATATTTACTAATTCAGGTGATGTATGTTATTTTGACCTGGGTGTAGACCTTTTAGTAAGCTAGATAAGCTTCTCGATAATTTCATTTCACATAGTTTGAAACTTCGGCAATATGATCATGTGTCTACTTTACCTTATTGCTTGTGCCACAATTACTAAGGCTTACCTCTCAATATTCATATCTCAACTCACCATTCTTACCCAGTTTGTAGCCCTATTTTCATAACCTTACACGACAGAAATTTGAATGTTCCTCGCACTCCGACTACGTGAACTCTTTGTTTTACGCAACTACTGAGGGACTCGCTCGTTTATTTATTAAGAAGGTTTGGTCCCAAGAAAAGTATTAATACCACGAATAACTCATATAAATAAATGTGTTTAATCTAAGCACGCGTCCGCAATTAGCACCGGTACACCGTGGCCATCAGCTAATCCTGTAAAGACGAGGGTGGGCGAACAAATAAAGGATTCCTTTTGAAGCTCTCGGTCACGCTCCACGGTCTCATTTACATGCTGCGTAAGCTCTCTGGCGAATATATATTGTTATAATGAGTAGAGGTTAGTTTTTTGCTGCTGAAAGGGCTAAGTCTTATAAAATGTATGTTTTCTTGTGTTATTGTACAATAAATGCGAAAGTCACAATTGAAAACAACGTAGTCAGCCTAACCATGGTTATTGCAACTTGATCGAGAACAAGATTTTGTCTCAACTATATTTTATTCCTTACGTGCCAATTGTATCACAAATAAATACATTGATACTAGTGTTATAAGTTTGTAAGTAGTTACTTTTGTTAGACTGTCTTGGACAGACTTCTGTCTGTTACACTTTTATGGTTAATCTGCTGCATCGATTTCAATGAAATTTAGCAAAGAGATATTTTGAGTATTAAAGAATATAGGCTATATTACCGCGATAATCGCGGGCAAAAGCTAGTTCATCTAAATTTCATATTTCATTCAACTCACACCAAAAATGTACCACGCAAGTTCAAAAATGATCGCAGCGACAACTATCGTAGATCATCATCATCATCTTCCAATGCTTGCACTTTGGAGCCCGGGGTCCGCTTTCCGGCTCTTTCTCCTCCACTTTGCCCGGTCTTCGGCATCCCTGGTAGCAAGACCATTTACACGCATATCACTCTTTACGACGTGAAGCCAGCACTTTTTGGGTCTACCCCTATACCGGGGTCCGGCGGGGACGGCATGGCCAGACATTTGTTACCCACATAACCAGGCGGTTGCCGCAGAACGTGACCGTACCAGCGCAGTCGACTCTCCTGCATGTTGTCTGCGATGTCACGAATTTTTATGCTTTAATCAATCGTAGATAAAGCTATTAAATTCTCATACACCTTATTATATCGGTATAACCAATTGCTTAGCAATATTTAAAGGAAAACTAATTTAATCATATGTAAAAGATCCCAAACAAACTGGAAAAGGTGGTTTCGAATCTGTTTAGGCTCTGGAAATATTAGCTCAAAGTGTTTTTCTTTGTTTTGTACAAGAAACATAAGATTAGTCCACTTTAAATGACCTATACAGTTATTAAAAAAAATTCGCCATGTAAAAACGGAGCTTTTGTATACTAAATATCTAATCAACCAACGACAAAGAGTTTTGCATAATCATTTTAAAGGTTTATTTGAAGAATTTGCAAATTCAGTATAAAGAGCCTCCACCGCAGTTCCCCGGGCCCGTTTAGGGCAAAAGGTAGTGCTTACAAAACCTCAGCTCCTCTAATATTTAAAGGAACACTCAGCACCGAGTCCCAGGTGTACTTTATAAGCTAATATCAGGGCTGTGTATCTGTATGTAAATAAACAATACAACAGTTTAGAAAACCGTTTTATCGTATGTTTCTCATAAAGTATAAGTCAAAAATAGGTAAAACTGTCTTGAAACCAAAGAAGCGTTTTGTGTTTCATTCTTTGTGGTGAAGAAAGTGAAACTTATAGTTTCATTATTTAAGATTAACTAGTTTTTTGTCGAATATTAATACCTAATATTTTTTGGGTACTACTGCCTACTAGTGTTTTCGCCCGAGGCTCCGAACGCGTGTATGTCGACTATCGCGTTAAAAAGTAACCTATGTCCTTTTTTAGGTGCTAGACTCTAGACCATATGTGGACCAAATTTCATTTAAATAGATTCAGTCGTTTTAGCGTGAAAGTCGAACAGACAGAGTTACTTTCGGGTTTATAATATAGTAAGGATGTCACTCAAATAATATAGCTTTATTAGGGTTCCGTAGCCAAATGGCAAAAAACGGAACCCTTATAGATTCGTCAAGTCTGTCTGTCTGTCTGTCTGTCTGTCTGTCCGTCCGTCCGTCCGTCCGTCCGTCCGTCCGTCCGTCCGTCCGTCCGTCCGTCCGTCCGTATGTCACAGCCAATTATTTCCGAAACTATAAGAGCTATACTGTTGAAATTTGGTCATTCGATGTATTCTGTGAACCGCATCAAGATTTTTACATAAAAATAGAAAAAAAAACAATACATTTTGGGGGTCCCCATACTTGGAACTGAAACTCAAAATTTTTTTTTTCATCAAACCTATACGTGTGGGGTATCTATGGATAGGTGTTCAAAAATGATATTGAGGTTTCTAATATCATTTTTTTCTAAACTGAATAGTTTGCGCGAAAGACACTTCCAAAGTGGAAAAATGTGTGTCCCCCCCCCTCTAACTTCTAAAATAAGACAGTGATAAAACTAAAAAAAATATATGTTGTACATTACCATGCAAACAACCAACGAAAATTGGTTTGAACGAGATCTAGTAAGTAGTTTTTTTTAATACGTCACAAATCGTAACACGCAATTCACCTTTCATCCAATCAATACACTAGTATAAAAACATCGATGAAAGTTACAACGAACTACAAGAACTTTTATATGATGTTACTTGCTGATACGGAACCCTTCATGGGCGAGTCCGACTCGCACTTGGCCGCTTTTTTATTGGTATAAGAATCACACAAACTTTTCCACTAGCCTTTATCCTTTATCTTCAAAAAAAAAAACTTTAGTAGTCCACCGGCTGTACAAAGCTTAGAAAAGCCTTAAGTTGTCGACTGGCTGGACAAAACTTCATATGAGATTGTGGCGGTTTTGGCTCATTATATTCAAAGAAACGAAAACGGTAAATAAATACGGTACACGTTCTGTAATAGGTGCAGTTTATTTTTAACAATGACTAGGTATCGAGAACTGCTTGAATAAAGACAATTTCGAAAGTCTGTAGCTTACTTGCTTAGGTTTCTAAAAGAACGCCGTCATTTACTAAAATTATTCATATATCAAAATTAGGTGTCGAGGGCCCTCGGCTGTCGGCACAGATTTTCAACGCCTGTAAATAGAATGT
This sequence comes from Phragmatobia fuliginosa, assembly GCA_932526445.1. Classification (NCBI taxonomy): domain Eukaryota; kingdom Metazoa; phylum Arthropoda; class Insecta; order Lepidoptera; family Erebidae; genus Phragmatobia; species Phragmatobia fuliginosa. Next base: position 20,084,396 of record OW052070.1, read on the forward strand.
TTTATACACCCACTTCAGACATACGCAAACCACCCAGACATGCTACATACACTACTTAATACGCATGATACGTAACATGGCGGTTAAAATAATAAATTATGTTCCTGGTTGTGAATAGACCGTCGTCTGATGTTCAGATTTTGTGAATATTCAGGTAATTGTGAAAGGTGATCTTCGGTTTCTTGTATCCAGCTCCTGCCAGCCATCTTGTGCAAATCATCACTCCTCCTTTTTTTTGTCGTGCTGAAATCCCCACAGATACCATATATTGGTGGCTATGTCGGACTCGAACTGTGGGTACTTTGAGTCGAGGAATAAGGTATACCCTTGAAAGGAAGTCCTTATCACCTCGACCTATGTGGGGCCACCTACCGCTTTTAGATGGAACTACTGTGTGGAAACACTAATTTAAAATTAAACGGCGCGCACCTTGTAGCGCTCGTGCCTCCACCCCAGCGCGCTTTCCTTCTGGCCTGTGGGTAGAAATTATAATTAAAACAAATACACAAATGACCGGCTTGACTTGGACGATACCTAGCTCTTACAGAACACTTGAGCAGTTTTCTGCTTTCTGCTTGGATCTCCTGATTCTGAGGAGATTCAGTTAGTGACAACTTACTTGTAACTGTTAAGGTGAGGAGTTAACAAGTAGCATATGTTACTTACTATCAGAGGATGTGTCAACAACAGCTTTTAATAGTCTACTGCGGGAGATAGACCTCCTCCTAAAAAGAAAGGCTCCTGCAACCTCCCACCCTCAGTGAAAAGCAAGAAAGTGGCTTGTAAACATTAACTACTCAACGTCTACAGTACAACCACAGCTATTAAAATATAATTGAATCATGTAATTAGCTTTAAGTGAACTTAGTCAATAAACTCTTGTAATTGTTACTTGGCCACAATTCGATAATTTGTGGTTTGTGGTCGAGTATGTGTAACTAACAATTGGTTTGACGTCTAAATTTAGAACTCTATTAGAATTCCTTTGTTATATGAAACTCTTCAACCGCGGCAGATTGTGGGTCTTCTGATATGGACAATCTCTAAACAAATAAACTAGCGAATGCTTGACGTGACGGTTCTACATAAATACAATCATAGGCTCTTATTGCAATTACCTGTGGATAATATTGACAAGTCGTAAAACTCATCACTATGAAAACTTTCATTGTGTGATTTAGGATCGGTAGATATTAAATAGTACGAGTAAGTTTCGTTAGGTGGCGTTTTTTTTTTGCTGAGACTTACATTGCCTGGCTTTAGATTTCACCATTTATATCCCCAAAGAGCTTGGGCTACGGTACTTACCCGTAAGAATATAGCACTTAATATAGCACTAAGAATAAACACAAAACAATAATTTTCACCAATCGCCTTTTGTTATACACCGACCAAGTTATAGAGTAAATTTTGGCAAGTTGGCTTGACGGAGTGGTAATAGGGTTTATTTATGTTTTATTTTTCTTTGCAGGGCTTTACTGCGTAGTTGTTCAATTAGTCAGCTCTTTAATCAACTAAATAAATAGAGGTCACCACTTTAGCAATAATGGGTACTTACTGCCAAGTAGTTTTCTGTTAAATGGCTGTTAGTTCTTTCCACAAAGGAACGATGTTCATATAAGCAATGTCTCATCTCGAAATTTATCTATTGTCTAATCGTACTAAAACGCCAAACCAAAATACAAAGTGCTCGATTAATTTTCCCAATTAGCCGACTCAATTGGCTAAGTTATTAACTCGCTTAGTAATTGTATTCCAACAATTCATTGTCTTGTCGAGTGATGTGTTAGGAGCGTGTGTATTATCTCCACGATTGAGAACTTTTCTTTTAGCAACAATGAAGTAGGTAACTACTTACAAAGATTTATGAATATTTGTTCAAGGTTGTGAATCCAAAAATGTGTGTTATAATATAAAATTTAATATCCAAAGATACAAAGTAGTTGGTTGGTGGATAAGTTAGAAACATTAAGAGACTAATAATGAAATAGTAAATTTTTGTATTTTTGTTTTAATATTTACATTTTCTGTTGACATTAAGTGAAGGTTCTTTTTGTCATTCTGTGATCCTTTGGTCACCAAAATACTGTCGCTTTTTAAATACATGTACATATACAATGCATACATACGTTATAAACACTTACGTCTCATCTTTATTCCTGAAAGGGCAGACAGGCGTAATAGACACCCACACTCTACCGCTCATATTTTATCACTAAGTTTTTTAGGATTTACTTTAGTGGCTCTGGCGAAATTCAAGTTAACGTATTCTATATACTCTCTATCCATAAGTATAGTATCAAGTATAAGTATAATGATGTAATATTTCATCATATAAAATATGTTTCACAGAATCTATAAATTGAGGTTAATGATATTTTACGTATTCGACTCTATCTAAACATTTTTATACAATCAAAACAGCGAATATTAGCGGCGTACGACCTACATTTCTTGTTTCCATTATGCTAATGTTCGTTCGGAAAGCTAAACACATTCTATTTCATTAAAAACTCTCATGCTGTCACGTAATCACGATAATCCATGAATGAGCGCTCCCACGGTGTCGTGGACCGGTATGCGCTCGCGCCGACCTTGCCAAGGTGAGCCGGCCGTATCGCACCTTGCGAGGGAATTTTAATGTCCCCAACGATTCTTGATTGTAGTTTAGTGAAGGGCCAACATATGTTTGTGTTATTTAAATACATATATTATCACGTGACGATTTGCGAATGTATGTTTAGTGGCATAGTGACCCCACACTATGGCTGATTATTGAGATGCTCAATTGAGGTGTACCTAATAACTACAACTAAGATTGGTTTTAAAGCATTTGTAAATATTATAATAAAACTCCTGAACCTATTAGATTCTATTCTATTCTATTCTATGTTTAGACTACAGAAGAAACTACATTCAGCATTGTCTCGATCGATATTTCAGTCAGCGTCACTCCTAATCTTTCTTCCGAGGATTACACAATAGGCGGTAGGTTTATCGATCGGTCTATTACTGTTCTGTTCTGATACTAGATATCTGATATCGTCTAATAAATAATAACAGACTCAGGTATCCTAGCAATAATTTTCACGAAACACAAGTACTCTTAGTACTATTTTCTAACCTCTTAATCTATTAATACTGTTGCCTTGCCTCTAAATATATTTTGCAGACATTACCCTTTCCCTTGTGTGAAGCTTCTGCTTTTCAGTTTACTGTTTGTTATCTCTGTAAGTTCCTTAAAGTCCTGATTGGCCAAACTTGAATTGTGATCTTGCCTATTATAAAAAATACACACGAATATACCTAGTCTTACTGCGAATCAAGGAAAAAAGCGGCCAAGTGCGAGTCGGACTCGCCCATGAAGGGTTCCGTATCAGCAAGTAACACCATATAAAAGTTCTTGTAGTTCGTTGTAACTTTCATCGATGTTTTTATACTAGTGTATTGATTGGATGAAAGGTAAATTGCGTGTTACGATTTATGACGTATTAAAAAAAAAACTACTCACTAGATCTCGTTCAAACCAATTTTCGTTGGTAGTTTGCATGGTAATGTAAAACATATATTTTTTTTAGTTTTATTACTCTCTTATTTTAGAAGTTAGAGGGGGGGGGGGGGACATACATTTTTCCACTTTGGAAGTGTCTCTCGCGCAAACTATTCAGTTTAGAAAAAAATGATATTAGAAACCTCAACCTCATTTTTGAATACCTATCCATAGATACACGTATAGGTTTGATGAAAAAAAATTTTTTGAGTTTCAGTTCCAAGTATGGGGACACCCAAAATGTATTGTTTTTTTTTCTATTTTTATGTAAAAATCTTATTGCGGTTCACAGAATACATTGACTGGCCAAATTTCAATAGTATAGCTCTTATAGTTTCGGAAATAATTGGCTGTGACATACGGACGGACAGACAGACAGACTTCACGAATCTATAAGGGTTCCGTTTTTTGCCATTTGGCTACGGAACCCTAAAAATACAATCATGTAGAGGTTCGAACCACAACATCTGAATCTCGAAAGAAGATATTTGACCGTTGGAGCCGGACAGTAAACTAGTGTTAAGGAACTCTTTCAATACTTCTCATTGCATGATTGGGGTAAATAGAACCAGGTTTAGAAAATAGAATTAGCTTTCGCAAGCGAGTCCATCCACGTATATGTATATCAGTTATCAAAAAGTAGCTTTTGTACATCTCCAAGGTTCTACGCAAAACTCATACAAATCGGTTTAGCAGTTAAGACGTGAAACCGTAACAACAGACATTTCGATTCCTTAATTGGTGGTTTAATCTCTTATTCTTTACCTCATTTCATATAAAAAAACACAATAGGCTTATTCGTATAAATATATGTATATAGTTGCCATAGTTGCCTCTTACTACACCCGCGAAGTTTTATTTTTAGCTTCAGCTTATTCAGTTATATTAAACCGTCATTTTAGATCTAAACGGGTTTCAAGATGTAACTTATGTAACACATTGAAAATAATCTAAAACTTGTAGACTATCTGTGTTCTTATTTCCCATATTTATTACTTCTTACTTACTATTCTTAAAAAGAGACCTTATGGAATCTCATTAAATGCTTGTTCATCTCCTTTAATATCTTTGAAATCGAAGCAATTGTAATCAAAATAACAGCTTTACAATAAATGCATTTGAAAGTATACCTATACTAAAATCAAATTTAAATTTTTTGTCTGTTTGTTTGTTCTGGCTAATCTCTGATTTTAACTCTTCTTGTACTTCGACTAATTTCGACGGAACTTTCAATAGCATATTGCTGATGACATAAATTGTAACTTAGGCTACTTTTTTTAGACTAGATTCTCCCCGCGGCGTTACTCGCGAGTACTTAACAATCGCGGTTCTCATGTACTTTAAAAATAAACTATTCGTAAAATATTCCCTTTAAGCATCCACGTCCTTTTCACTACCCACGGAAACAAATCGATATTCTCTCCGCCCATTCCTTTAATATCTTCAATGTATGTTCGTAATTCTTCAAGCTGACAGGTTGAGAACACACCGAGTCGCAGAGGCCATTAGTGAGGCACTCAGATTTAAGAGGCTCAAGCAAATTATTTTGCCCCATTTCTTATTTACCTGACAGTATCTGCCAAGGACCCCTTCAAGGTACTATTTGCTTTTAAACATACAATTTAACATGATGAATACAACATAATTTATTACAATAATATAATTGTACTACTCGAATTTCAATTTGTTTCTATTTCGCCCAAAGGGGGATTAGTACAAAGGACTTACAGTTGAAAAAGTCTGATGTTGGAAAAAAATACTACTGAATTTTATCCAAAGAATCAAAGTTTTAGAACAATGTTCATTTACCAAAGTAATTTTTTCTTCTCTTTACAGTTATTCCCTCTATTAATAATATAATTGTGAAAGCTACTTATATTTACTTTTCTATAAGGCTTTTCCTTTCTATTTTGTACTTAATTAATTTATTTTACATAATAAATTTTGTTTAGTTTATATTTAAGAAAAATGCTGGTATCTCAAAACACGTGTAACTTAATTTTACTCCATCTTAATTAGAGATCTTGAAGTAATTATAAATCATATATTTATTAGTTCATAATCAACAATCTATAACGTACTCAGGAGAGGGTTAAGGCCATACGTCGCCACGCCGGCCGAGTGCGAGTTGGGACTGGCAAGACACGATGTGGCTCCGTAATCTTACCGTTAGAGGTTGTAAGTCGCCCGAAGGCCTCTAACTAAGCTTCACGACTGTTATATTATGTGACGTGACCTCCGAATTACGGAAAAGCACATAAAATATTATGCCACAAACGGTCACCCATCTAGGTGCTGACCGCACGCTCGTTGCTTATTGTTGCCTTCGGTGATAGTTTTCAATCACCTAAGGCCACTTGGTTATGAACGCTTCAAAAAGCTTATACATAAGTGTAAAGAAAAAGCGCATAAACGTTTCCCCACATAACAGTGATTGAAATCAACATGACAAGTTGCATGGTATGCCACCATCTTAATCTTGGAAAAAAGCCAAATATTGGTATTATCTATTGGTAAACTGTGAGAACCACCAATTATCCGATATGTAAATTATTTCAATTATTAAATTGAAAGCATTTGGCCTAGCCTTGCCCCGTGGTGTGCCCGCGTATGTCGCTGCAATGGTACAACCCAGGTAACTTTTTTTCATAATTTTGTTATAAAAGTACAATGACAACCGCAGGGAATACCGCTTGGCGTAGCTGGTCAGTTTTATGTTTAAGCCTGCCTAAATGCCTACTCTGTCTGTTGGAAAGCATGAGTAGAAACAAAGATTAGTGGTCAGCATACCCATTGTTAATACACACAATGCATCATGGGGATCCATACTATGGCGCCTTAGTGAGAAGCTTTGCATTATTGCTCCTTCAGTCTTGTACTCACCAACAAAACACGACAGCAATAGTGCTATAATTTAAGGTTGATCTTCTGTGAGAGGGTGGCAGCGCCCTGGTCAAACCAGCCCGTTCATACTGCGTGCATCAACGTTTCTCAACTATATCCTACGAATCACACAATTATTTATCTTGGGTGAGAATCGAACATACTCTGTTTCAACAGTCAGAATCTACAACTACTAAACCAAACTACATACCAGGATACTGATCGATGTGATGATCACCAGAGTGATAAGACATCGTACTAAGCCGCCATGTTGTAGGTCACCTTCCTGCATTGTATACACTCACAATGCAGATGGTGGCCCCTGCTCCTGGATTCTAATCATATTTGCTATCAGACCGAGTGGAGTCATTTTGGTAGGCTTAAATTTAAAAAAACATGTTACTTAGAATACGCAAACTAATGCTGAAGAAAAAAATAAACTTCGCAGGTTTCTCGTAATATCCGTTCTGATGTCATAGCCGTGATATATTGTCATATACTTCCGATTGAAATCTTTAGGTGATGCATGTACTTATGCGAAGAACTTAAAAGGCATGTTTTGATATGATTTTCCTTGTCATAAATATCGTTAATATATTACCAGCCTGCACGCAACCTCTTCTAGGTCTTTAATTGCCCGTAGCGTGATGCTATACAGCATGAACAAATTTGATTACCCTAAAAAAAGTTGAACTGAGTCAACCCTAAAAGATAGACCCACTGAAAAAACATAAAATTTTATAAGAATCTATGAACTGAAATTGTGACACGAGAATAAACGGTTGAAATTTCGCAAGAATACAGGTTTGTTGGTCTGGTGGTCTATGTCTATGCGTCTATGCGACTGCCGATCAAGAGGTTTCGGGTTCGATTCCCGGGTCGGACCAAATATTTGTCCGATCCACAAATATTTTTTTAGGAGTTTGGGTGTTTTCTATGTATAATATGAATGTATTTACAAAAAAAGTATGTTTTTGTATTTATATTAGTTGTCTTGTACAAGCTCTGCTTAGCTTGGGACTGGATGTCGTTGTGTGTAAGATGTCCGAAATATTTATTTATTTATTTAAAAATGTCCCTATTCCTGTTTAAATGTTTAAAAAAAATCTTTATCAAAAATACCATTCCCGCATTAGGAATAAACATGCTGTGTCGCGAGGGACTATACAAACATACATGAAACGGACACAAAGAGCATCCAGACTTAAAACAACAATATGTGAATTATTCAAAGTGTTGTCCTATGTGGGATTTGAACACACAACACTTAGCGCAGTAAAAAGCGGGGTGGTCACCAATTAAACCAAGGTCAACCGTGCATTCGAGTGTTGCAACAATCTACACGCGGTCCCAATTGCCAAAAAACATGCTTTATAATAACAAAGTATAAAGTTTCTTTTCGATTTCCATCCTATGTCCTTCCAAGTTTTCCCTCCATCCATTCAAGTAATCGCCTAATTTGTATACCCAGCTAAGCTTGTTACATTGTTTGTTGCTTTCTTTTTGTCCCAAACTTTTTTTAAAGTTGTGCAGGCTTGGATCGAATTATGACGTTGGTTGTTTTGGGTAGAAAACATTAATAACTGCCAGTATTATTTTTACATGATTTGTGATTTTAATCCATTACTGTTAATAATAGTAAATGTTATAGGAAATATTTACACTCAAAATATAAAGTTATTGATCCTTTTTAGGGTTCCGTAGCCAAATGGCAAAAAACGGAACCCTTATAGATTCGTCAAGTCTGTCTGTCTGTCTGTCCGTCCGTCCGTATGTCACAGCCAATTATTTCCGAAACTATAAGAGCTATACTGTTGAAATTTGGTCAGTCGATGTATTCTGTGAACCACATTAAGATTTTTACATAAAAATAGTAAAAAAACAATACATTTTGGGGGTCCCCATACTTGGAACTGAAACTCAAAAATTTTTTTTTCATCAAACCTATACGTGTACGGGTATCTATGGATAGGTGTTCAAAAATGATGTTGAGGTTTCTAATATCATTTTTTTCTAAACTGAATAGTTTGCGCGAGAGACACTTCCAAAGTGAAAAAATGTGTCCCCCCCCCCTCTAACTTCTAAAATAAGAGACTAAAAAACTAAAAAAAATATATGTTATACATTACCATGTAAATTACAACGAAAATTGGTTTGAACGAGATCTAGTGAGTAGTTTTTTTTTAATACGTCATAAATCGTAACACGCAATTTACCTTTCATCCAATCAATACACTAGTATAAAAACATCGATGAAAGTTACAACGAACTACAAGAACTTTTAAATGATATTACTTGCTGATACGGAACCCTTCATGGGCGAGTCCGACTCGCACTTGCCCGCTTTTTTTATAACTATTACCGATGATTCATATTTGCCATATTCATTGAATTCTAAGTTACTGCATCTGCGTGCTACCTTTTAGGAGAAAATTCGTATTTAATTGATTTTCTGCGTTTGAACTGCCTGGCGAAGTCATCGTCATTATAAACATAGTTTAATTGTAAACGGTACTTACATCAAACAAACAAATGGTCTCTCTGTCTGTTTAATCCGACTAATCTCTGAAACAGGTGGGCCGATTTTGACGGCACTTTCACTGACATATTGCTGACACTGCTGCATAAAGAGTAACTTGGGCTGGTATATTTTAGACTTTATGAGACCTGCGGTGTTATTCGAAGTTGTTGTACAGGTACAACCAAAACCACGAGGCACAGCGAGGTATCAAAACAGCCTCACTTCCATTGAATACATACATTAGAACTCAAAATGAAATCTTATTCATGTCCGTTGTCTCCGCTGGTTACATCCGGAATTAATCCGTTTACATTCGTGGCGGATATTGTGTTGTTTAATCTTTGAGTAAAAGCTTTAAATGAGTTTAACTGTAAGTCAATAATGGGCTGGTGAGTTTGCGTTGTGCCAAAGCGACGCAATTTGATTTATTTCTATTGACTGATTTGTTGTTAAAGTGGAGTTTGCAATTTGAAGGATTGAGGTTTTTTATTGAGAAGAAAGTGCCTTTGTTATCCAACAGAACCGAAAGTTGCGATGAAGAAGACGTTATAAGCTAATAGTTTTTTTTTCTTACTGATACATAAATCTCAGGCTGGATTCCTGGGGAACCAGGTATACCCTAGAAAATAAATTCCTGGAATCCCGAACTACCGCGGGCTATCTACCTAATGCTTGCAGATAGATGACTCCTGAGTGGTAACCCTGATAACCCTGTCTGTCCCGAGAACGGCGCTCGCGCTCAGAAAAGCGTCGCGTTGCCACCTCATCTGTCACCTTAGCTTATGGAGGATGAATATCGTAATGCGACCTCCGGCGCCTAAGTCGTCTGCTCTAGCGGGTGCGTTGCCGAGACTGGTGGACCGGGAGGGTTCTAAACCTCTTCCCGGTCCCGCTCCGCTATCTCCTTGGCAAGAAACATGTGTAAATTTATCTTTACCGCTATGTTATTGTGCAATGTAATTGCATAATATGTTTATCTTGAGCGGTAAACAAAAAAGAAGGAATAAAAATCCGTCCAGACAGTGTTTTTTGCACACAACTCTGTGGTTGTGTGTTGATTTGGCCGAAATGCTTCCTTATCTGTATAAGGAAGCATTTCGGCCAAATCAAATACTGTTATTATAATAATAATATAATAATAATTCTTTATTGGATGGCAACGAGGCCCAATATGTTAGTAACAATGAACTTAAGACTAATGTTAGTAGCGTAATATGATAAAAGTGAATGTAACAATTAACCTGGTCTCACTAACATTCTGATTGCGTGACGCAGCCAGGGTGCGTCAAGTCTGTTGCTTAGCATAACTAGGATACTATTGGAACTGGACCGCATTCTAGTTAGCAGCGAGTTAGTTTTGTTGCGGATAACTGCGTAGAAATTGTTTGTTCGCGCTGTAGCGAACATACCAGATGCGCTACAAAAACGCGGCAGTCCCAACAGCATCCTAAAACAATTATTGTATTGTACTTTTAGTGTCTCTAACGATCGCTTGGTATACCTAGTCCACAGATTGCTCGTATACAAGATCTGACAGTAGGCTTTAAAAAGAGTAATTTTAACATCTCGACTACAATGAGCAAATCTGTGCACCAACATGTTGCCTCTGACCGCCAGAGACCTTCGTTCTCGTTCGATATCTGTATCGTCTCTAAGGTCTCCGGTAATGATATGCCCAAGGTATTTAAATTGAGAGACTCTTTCGAGTCTCACCCCGTTCAGTCTAATAACCAGGTCATGGGGTACATTCCCACCGGAGGCCTCAAAGACCATACAAACACTCTTCTTGACATTATATACCAAGCCATGTGTCATCGCATATATCTCACAGACATTTAACAAATCTCTGATCGAGTTGGCCGTTGGACCCAGTAGGACCATATCATCCGCGTAACTTAGGTTGTTTACACAAACGTTGTCTATCCAACAACCAACACGTTTACTACTGAGCTCAACGATCAGCTCGTTCATATACAGGTTAAAAAGCACAGGGGAGGTTAAGCCCCCTTGTCTTACCCCACATTCTAACCCATAGTCATCAGACAGGCTATCTCCCCAACGCACATTGTTAATTTGGTGCCTATACCAGTATTGAAATAACATTGTGAGCTCGATTGGTATGCCCACCTTCTCCATCTTCCGCCAAAGGACGTCATAAGACACAAGGTCGAATGCCCTAGAAAGGTCAAGAAAGCACGCATACACGGAAGTATTCCTGTCTACATAGTATTGAGCAGTCTGCTTGAGAGTCAAAATGGCACTTTCAGTGGATAGGTTAGGCCTAAAGCCAAACTGAGCATCATTAAGTTTTATACACTTGCCTAATTCTTTATCAAGCAGACTGTCCAACACCTTCGCCATCACTGTTGCCAGAGAAATAGGTCTGTAGTTGGATGGATCCGAAATGTCACCCGTCCTGTCCTTCACAATCGGTACGACTATAGTTCTCATCATTTCTGATGGTAAATACGAATGACTAGTACAGAGTGTGAAAAACATGGACAACAAACTAGGCAAATGCACACCTGCGTATTTGAGATGTTCGATTATGTTTGGTACGTACGTTGGTAATACTTCAGTGGAAAGGAACATAAATATAGAAATAATAAAATAAAGTTTTATATGAATTAACATATAAAAAGGAAAAATAAGCGCCAAGATTGACCGATACAAGTATTTCGATAGATGTCACGCATCTTACCACAATTACTGGTATTGTTAGCGATGGGTGTTGATTCGACGTGATGTTCCCACGACTTGATTGCCAATAAACGAGTTGTTATATTCGTTACAGTCAAAGAACCTGTGAGAAGTGTTACCATATCCCGTTGTCCCTATTGTGTCATTTATTAACAATAAATTGGACGGACGTGCACAGTAAATTCGCACGTTGAATTAGTTTCTGCAGGATTCTTCAACAACCCATGACGTCCCACTGCTGGTCTAGGGTCTACTCTTAGGAAAGGGTGAAGGTCATACGTTCCACGTGGATACTGGATACTGTTTAGCTAAACCACCTGACACTGCGGGTTGGGGACTAGCAAGACAATTTGTAACTATGCAGATCATAGTTTCTTTTACAATATTTCACTGACATGGTTAGAATATAGTCTTATATCCTTGTACAGTTTTATTTATTTATTTATAACTTCATGCACTTTTGTACATCGGCGGGCTTAATGCCCTAGGCATTCTCTACCAGCCAACCTTTGGGGGGTGTAGAGATATGGTATGGTAGGTGCATCGAGGTTAAAGTTGTACAGAGCAATATGCAATGGATGTAAAACTAAAGCTAAGCTAATATAGCGTTAATTAACACATACATATATTAGTGTATAAGTATACATACATAAATACACACATACATATACATACATAGATACATACGCATATCGTGCACAATAGATAATGTCTATATAGAGGCATACTATTAATTAATTGGGTGACTCTGCCATCTTGAGAAGATACTTATGGACGTTCTTTTTGAACGTGTGTCGATTAGTGGACATCCTGATTTCGAGTGGCAAGGCATTCCAGAGCAGCGCCGCTTGCACAAGGAATGAAGCGTTCACGAAGTCTGAGCTGTGGGAGGGACATAGGAGAAGTGAGTTATTAGTTGAGCGGAGATTTCTGTTGTGGTTGGAGCACAGGAAACGCAAATAGGGGTCTAGGTAAGAGGGTGTGAATGGGGAGTTGAGGAACGAAAAGAGGGTGGTCAGCGCTCGTTGATTGCGGCGAAGACGAATAGGTAACCATTTTATTTGCGAGCGTAAAGAGGACACATGGTCATACTTGCGGAGATTATATATGAATCGAATGCAGTTATTAAGAAGACGGTCGAGTTTATTGAGGAGGTCATCATTGAGGAGTTTTCAGGGACAGGTGCTCTTGCCATAGACATGGTTCGTTACATTTAATAACTGTTCATTTAGCACGTAAACGCTGTAATTACACTTTTGTTTAAGTATGTCAAATAACTACCTACTTCTGTTAACAAATCACTGTCTGTTCGTTTATAATTATACTGGAGATGAAGTATTATCAACAACATACTACCTACGAGCATGGATATCTGCGGCATTTGACCTAAGCCATAGAGACTGGAAATAATAACATCTAGCGCTCGTTAATCCTTGAAATTGGACGTAGTTCTGCAAACAAGAACCAACCCACAACTCGAGTCAAATTGAGTTACATATTGAGATAGACTCCTAACCATGTTTCACACCTTTTTAGAAAAGACCCTGGTCAATTTATCAATCCAAAACAAAAATAAATGAGGCCGCTTAGGGTACCAAATACAGATAACTCACTTTTTAAAAGCTAAAAAGACTCATGTCACATGGTACAGACAGATCTTTAGCATTTTTAATACGCAAAATGGAACCAAGTCACATGGTTCTTTTTAAAAAAGAAAAATACAAATTATGTTCGTCTTTTTTGTGCTAAAAGGAACCATGGTGATTGGTTCTTTTCTGTATATCATATAGAATACCTTATGAAGTAACCAAGATGCTTAGATCCATATTGTTTATTTACATTTTGTAAAATATGTACCAAAGCAGTGACCTTGGGTCGTTTGGGTTTGTTTTGTAAGATTTTTAAATTTGGTTTTAATGTAAAATTTTAGTTATGTGTACCTATATAGATCGCTAATACATGTTATTTATGTTTATAATTAACGAAATGCGTTTTGTTTTAATTACATAACAAGAACTACCAACTGTATTTTCGTAAATAGCAACACGAAAAGTTAGCTGGCAACTCTTACAGTCATATTCGTTTCTACTGTACCAGCGTGTATTCGTATTTCAAATTGAGTATAATTGAATTGTTAATTACAAAATGTATAAAAAGATGAGTGCTCGAACGAGAGCACTTTTAAGTGCTTGCCTACCAAACAGTCCTCACGATGAAGAAGAAAATAACAGCTCAGTTGGTAAGTAATTCATAATGTTTGTGTAACCTCAAATAACGTGATTTAGTTTTGTAAATGCTTAGTATGCTAGTAACAGGTGATGGTAATTATTAGTTCATATAGTCCGTCTGAATGTGATTATACCTATCGCCAAGCTAGATAAAATCAATGTTGAAAAAAATCGACAACAATGTGGATCCTTTATCTAACAAAGTAAATATACTTTGGCACTAAGTACTAGTTTGATTATTTATATTATTGATATGCAAGATTAATCGTCTATTAAATATAACAATATTGTATATAATCAAATTTGTACATGAGCAAAAAACCATGCATGTTTTCTATGTAGGGTTAGGTCTTTTTTTTTTTTTCGTTAATGCCATAATTTTACATATTAAATAATTGCTCGGTAGATGTTAAAAGCGTCGAGTCTGCATAGACTGCTTTTTACATTACACAACATTGTTTGTTTACGCAGAAGGGGTATAATTTTTGGGGATCGAATGTAATTGTTTCGGTGGATGAAACTTTTTGAGGTATTTGCATGACATTTTACACTGGTTACATTGTGTAACCATTATGCTTTTATAAGTGCTATATTATTGAGCGCATGTCTCGCAGACACGATGTTTTTTTTAATTCATATAAATTTAAAAAAAAAACATATGTCGTAATAATAGTGCCCCTCGCCGCGGTATTTACAAAGCTAGCTTGCCGTAGTATTAAAAATACTACGGCAAGGGGGCATTTTCCCCTTGTAAGCATATTATTAAAAGGACTACTGTTGAGCTCATTAAAAATATCGGCAGATAATTTCTTTATTTCTTGTACAGCTTTGCCTATTGCTGATGCTAATGGCCCTACGTGTACCGAGCTAGAAGATCAGTCTCATGAGATGAGTATAACCGGTGAAAAGAATGCTGAAACGCTTATTTCTAATATGGAGTGCATTGAAAAATCAATCTCTGCCTCTCAAGAGAATGTTGGAGAGAAAAGTATAGAGCCTCCACCCTATTCTCCGTTAACACCTAGACCGCTTAGCAATTTAAATGCACAGGTGCATAAAGAACATTGCATGAATTTCGCGGGCTTTTGTAACGATTGCATGAAATCTCCTGAACTTTATGACCAACGTCATGAATCCATTGCTAAGAAAACTATTGAACCTCCGCTAAGCACCCTCATTAATCCTTCTTCATCCCCTTTACATCTAATGTCACCGGAGACAACAAATATATTTAATATTTTAACGGAAGCCTTTGAAAATGACTGCGTAACACCCGATAATACATTCAATGTTGATGAAAACTGTCAAACAGTATCATTAGCATCTTCCAATAGAACTGAAACCATCTTCGACAGTGACGACTCGGTACAGGATCCTGATTTTGTTTGTATTGACGACATTAACGCTAGAGATACTAGTTCAAGGGCATCAGAATCATTGATTACCACATCGACAGAAGTGTATGAAACTCCAGGTGATTCGAATAAACTTCAACCCTCTGGCCATTCTTCTCAAACCCCGCAAGTTAACAATTCTGAAATCGCTAGATTATCGAGCGGTAGGCCAAAAAAAGGCAGAAAAAGAAAATATGGTGGACATACTCGAGAAGAAAGAAAGAAGAGGAAATACCAAAATTTAAACTATGTTAACTCTAAAAAACAAAACATTGAACCAAAACAATTTTTAGATTTAAACTGCCACTGTCCAAGAAAATGTCAAGAGAATATTTCGAGTGAGAATAGATTAGTAGAATTCCAAAAATTTTATGCTTTAGGCTCATATGAATCACAGAATATGTTTATTGCAGCTTGTGTGACCGAAATACCAGTAAAACGTTCTTACGTTTCTACTAGTACCAGTAAATCGAAGAAGAAGACATTTTCTCGAGAATATCGTCTTAATAATGTACTTGTTTGTAAAAAAATGTTTTTAAACACTCTTCAGACGACCTCCAAAAGGGTAAACACATCCCTGTGCAAAAAACGAGATAATTGCATAAAAGATAAGCGTGGTCTACAAGGCGGGCACAATAAAGTAAGTTCTGAAAGCGAAGATTTTATCGCAAACGTAATAAAGAAACTGCCTACATATGTCTCCCATTATCGACGAGCGGCTTCTAATGACGCAAAATTTTTGCGATCCGATATGACTTTTTCCAAAATTTATGAGTTGTATTGCGACGAAGTTAAATCGGCTGGTCAAAAAGTTCTCTCTTTTTCAAAAGTTAAACATGTATTTTTAACCAACTTCAATCTTCGCACAAAACCGTTAAAAAAGGATACATGCAACCAATGCGACTTCTTTTCTAATAAAAAGAAACAAAGCTCAGAAGAAGAAAAGGCTCTGGTTGAAGACGCTCACAGAGAACACTTACTAAAAGCGGAATCATTACAAAATCAACTTAAAAATGACATGAAATTAGCCCGTCAAGATCCATCCACCGAAACAATAACTTTCGACTTACAAAAAACACTACCTCTTCCACGTATACCCACGAATGTAGTATTTTATAAAAGACAGCTGTGGGTATACAACTTAGGAATCCATTCTGGAAAAAACGATCAGGCTTATTGCAACATTTGGGTGGAAGGAGAAGCTGGGAGAGGATCTCAGGAAGTGGGTTCATGTCTTATTAAGCACGTAATGGAGAGACTTGGCAACAATGACGGTGTGAAGAACCTGATACTCTGGAGTGACTCTTGTGGCGGTCAAAATCGCAACATAAAGCTGACTTTGATGCTGAAAGCTTTATTAGAGAGTAATTCAACTCTTCAAACTATTAGACTACGCTTCCTGCAATCTGGGCATAGTTTCCTACCTAACGATACCGACTTTGGCCGAATCGAATGTGCTCTAAAATTACAGCAAAGACTATACACGCCAGAAGACTATATGCGTATAATGAAAAAATGCAAAAGAACAAAGCCAATGCAAGTAAATAGAATGAGGAAAGAGGATTTTTTGTCTAGTGCTAATCTAGAAAAGAGAATCACAAACAGAAAAAAAGCTACTGATGGGTCAAAAGTGTCGTGGCTTAACACGAGAGAAATATTGATGAAGAAAGAAGATACGTTTTCTATTTTTATGCGCTCTGACCTAGATAGTGATTATATTACAGTAAATCTGAAGAAAAATTTACGAGGAAATACAGACCCATTGACTAAAGACCTAATGAGTCCGCTTTGGCCGAATGGAAAACCCATCCCTGAGGCCAAACTAAATGATTTAAAAAGCTTATTGCATCTTATCCCAGAAGATACCCATGACTTTTACACAAAATTAACGGGCGACGTAACAGTAGAAGATGACATAGATGGGTATTCTGGTCAGGTAGATTTTGAAATAGAAATGGACAATCTTGATTAGGTAAAGTGGCGTGATACGTAAGTAAGTAGTTTTATATACGACTTAATGTGTGTATCTAAAATTATTATGTTCAAGTTACAATAAAAATATTATAAAACACAAGTTATATTAATGTATCTGCCTATCTTTAAAACCCTAGTTTACTGTTAAAAAGAACCAACCCACAAGACTTTAATTTTGCAGTAAGGAACCAGCAGGTTTTTGATTTAAATTAAAAACTAAATCAAAGAAAAATCAAAATAATTGTGTTGTCCTGTATTGCCATCAATGTTACACATATTATTGTAAAGTTTTATATCCTAATTAACTTACCAATTTTTTTCTTCACACTCTTGAAACAAAAATCTAATTATCTCGAAAGTTACTTTTTGTGGGTTGGTTCTAGTTTGCAGAACTACGTCCAATTATACAATTTTTTTTTTTTTTTTTATTCTTTTTTTTTTAAGAACTTTTACGCACAGCGTATGTCAGTTCTATCGTATCCTAAACATATTTATTACTACATACTTATAATTTAAACATAATCGACATGAATTTAAATAGAGCTCTTGCGTCATCACTATTAGGTTCCGACAGAATTTTGTGGAACATTCCTACGTTGGCTCCATTCAACTCCAAGTCGGCCACTAAACTATTTCTACTTGACTCATATCTGACACACTCCATCAATAAATGGTGTAAGTCTTCCACAACACCACATTCTTCACAATTAGGGGAAGCAGTTTTCTTCATCATATACCTGAATTTATTGCATGGGATGTGTCCAGATCTGAGTCTATGGGCAACAACAATTAGTTGCCTATTTAATCTACTGTTCATACACCAGGGCACATGAAGAGGCTGACACTGTATAGTCTTATACCATATTCCTTTTTCTACTGACCGTTTATCAAAGTATTCCTGCCAGTCACTATAACATTTATTTTTAAATTTAGGCAAATATTCACAATAGTCTACTGTTAAATTATATTCTTTTCCATTTTCAGCGGCAAACTTTGCTAAAGTATCAGCCTTTTCATTGCCCTGTAATCCAATATGCGATGGAACCCATTGTAATCGGAGTTGAATCCCTTTCAAGTTTAATTCTAGAATTTTAGACAGGATAACATAAGCTATCGATGCACCTCTGGAACCAGAGGCGCATCGAGCTATATGCTGTAAAGAACTCTTGCTGTCTGTACAAACTACTATATATTTTACATTACTATTATTGTTAACATAATTTAAAGCTTCTGAGATTGCAATGAGCTCCAACGTCATAATGGATGTAGGTTGGCACACTTTTAAACAATTATCGTTATTATTAAAACTCATATTAGGTACATAATACGCTGCCCCAAGACCTTCTGCACTCTTCGACCCATCTGTATATATAAAATTCCAATCACTATACTTCGTATATAATTCTTTAATTACTTCATACTTTAGAGAATTAATCTCGTAAGACTTTTTACAGTGAATAACCGATTCTAAATCTACTGCTATAATCTCTTCTACGTTAATATTAGTTACCCACGTTTGCAATGTATACATAATTAAGGGATAAGATGATGATATTTGCAACTCACAGATTTCATTAACTACTGATACTAATAAAGGAATTTTTTTATTTCGCCAAAAAGCGTTTTGTCGAAGAGTGTAAAGATCTTCTAACAATGGTATGATAATATTATTTTCTATTGATTTTGACTTTAAACAGAACTTATAAGCTAAATATTTCCTTCGTAAATCCAGTGGAACTACACCGAGCTCACTCTCCATCACATGAATAGGAGAAGTTTTAATAAACCCACCCACAATCCTTAAAGCCTGATTTTGAATTTTATTCAATTTATCTAAATGGCACTTTGCACTAATGTCATATAAATAGCAACCATAATCAATTCGGCTTCTGATCAATGAAATATATATATGCCTCAGATGTTTCGGATGTAAGCCCCAGGAGGGACCAGACAATACCCTAAGTAAATTAAGACTCCTTTGCACTTTTTCTACCGTTATGTTGATATGCTTACTCCATCTTAAGGATCTATCTAACCACACACCTAAGTATTTATAATTATCTACTACCTCTAAACTATTATTATCTAATTTGATTTCAAATTGGAGTTTTTTAAAGCCTCTACTAAAGATACATACTTTGGATTTAGCCGCCGATAATTCTAATCCTAATTCGCCTAAAATATCAGAAAATGTATTCAAAGCCTCTTGAAATACATTTTGGCTTTCTATTAAGTTTCTTGACGAAGAGTATAACACAAAATCATCTGCATATTGGCACATGGTAATATTTTTTATTTCTCGACAACATTTAATAGTGACTATATTGAAAAGAATAGGAGAAAGTGGATCCCCTTGTGCCAAACCACGATTTGTGTATCTTATAAAATATTTAGTTTCATCTGTTTCATCTTTCATTAGCAGATGTCGCTCACTCAAGAAGTTATACAAGTAGAGGCATAATTTCATTCCAACTCCTATGTCATCCAAAGTATTCAATAAGTTGTCTACTGATACATTATTATACGCATTAGTGATGTCTAAAAAGCAAGCAATAGTCGGTATTTTACTCGAAAATCCTAAATAAATCTGACTAACTAATTTCACTAAACAGTCCTGACATGACTGACCTCTTCTGAATCCAGAAGTAAAAGGAAATAATAATTGATTTTTCTCAATATACCATTCAAGCCTTTTTGTTATCATAGAATGAAAAATTTTGCAAACACATGAAATCAATGAAATTGGTCGCAATTGAATAGTACTAGTTGAACTTTTAGGAATTGGTACCACTAAGATGTCACGCCATTGTGAAGGGACAATGCCGGTATTTAATATGACATTATATAGGTTTAATAAATATAGTTTGCTTGAGGGAGATAAATGATATATAAGTGAGTATGTTATACCGTCATTACCGGGAGCTGTATCCTTTCGTTTAAAACAATGGCACATTTCCTGTAAAGTAAAGTCAGACTCGAGTAAATTATTTTTAGATTTAAAATCGAGGGGCTTTGGGCATACGTAATCTGGAGCTAAATTGGAAAGAAGATCAGTCTTTTGATCATTTGAAACTTGTTGCCTGGCTGAACTGACTCCCTTCACCCAACCCATACGCTTCCACATTTCAGAGTTTGTCGTTCTTGCATCGATGCTACTACAGTAATTTTGCCAATCTTTCGATCTTGCTTGATTAATAGTAATCTTGGCAGCTTTAGTTTTTTGTTCGAGTATGATCAGATTAATTGGTATGGGATTTCGTCTGAAATTTTTCAAGGCTAACCTACGCTGTGCAACTAAATGTGAGAGATTTGGATTCCAATAGGGCTTAGGGCAAAATCTCCTTTTTGGATTATCACTACTTCTAACGGACGGTATGTGTTCATCAGCCGCTCTATTTACCTGGTTTATAAAATTATTGTACAAGCCTTGTACATTGACAGAATCTACGGATCGAGACAAATGTTTTTCTAATGACTTACTATACTGTGTCCATTTTGCTAATTTAAAATTTCTCCTTTTACTGTAGGGAAAAGGGTTGAACTGGTTACCACATTTATAGGAAATCTTAATAAAAAGATGATCACTGCCCAGATTTTCGTTCAGTACCTCCCATTTTAATAAAACAGACAGGTCCGTTGACACAAAGGTCACATCAGGTGACGTTTTCTGTACTACATTATCTACTAAACATAATCTTGTAGGACTTCCGTCATTCAGCGGAGTAAATCCAGCATCTAAAGACGCATCGTAAATCTGTATTCCTCTTACATCGGTTTTAGAAGACCAAAGAGTATGGTGGCCATTAAAGTCACCTGCGATTATACATTTACTTGAAAATAACGAAAATATTTGTTCCCAATCAGTAAAACTTGTACGCACTGAAGAAGGGCAATACAACAGCACAATATTTTTTATTTCATTGCAGTTTAAAAGTTTAATTGTAATAATTTCTATGCCAGAATTTCGTATAGAAAAGAAACATTGCTGAACTTTAATGGATTTACAAACGATAACAGCAACACCTCCATACCCATCTAACCTATCATTTCTAAAAATATTATAACCACTTACGTTAAAATGAGATTCAGGTTCTAGCCAGGATTCGGATATTAGAGCAATATGTATTTTTTCTTGTGCCAACAGCAATTCAAACTCGATACGCTTGGGTCGTAAGCTCCGTGCATTCCACTGTAAAATACGTAACTCAAATATTCTTGTAACAATGTTATCCATTGTTAAACATGGAAATAAATGTACTACATATGTCATCTCTTCTCAAAAAGTTTATAAATAACTGTTTACAAATTTCCTTAACAAGTTTACCGAATAATTTTAATTTAGTTTGCCAATCTGTGTTATCAGTAATTATATTTTTGATTCTAAGTATAATGTTCGTACTATCTAAGGTAACGTTAGAGCTTTGCTTATCATTCAAGTTCCCTTCTGATTCGGAACAGTATCTTTCTCTATCTTTACTCTGCCTATTACTATTTCTGCTTGTCATTTTTCTTGTCTCTAATGGATGTTCCATCTGTTTTAAATGCTTTTCTGTGGTTCCATCTAAACGCGTTTCTTTTAGCGAGGTAGTGTCACCAGCGCTACTGTTGTGAACAATTGCTTCAGATAAAAGCACATCTCGGTAGGTTTTCTCTGTAGTCTGTGAGGTATGTATGGTAGACTGTTGTGACTCCGACATATCTTGAGTTTCACTAGTATTCTCTTTTCCGCTTCTATCTTTTATATATAATTCTAGTGCTTTACGATAGGTGCAATTATGCCTGGTCATCATGTTTCTAATTTCTTTTTCTTTTAAGAATACTGGGCACTTCTTATACATTGCCATATGTGAGCCTTTACAGTTGACACACACGTATTTATTTGTATCACAATTTTCATGATAATTACTGCACTTAGGACATACAATTTTTTTGAGTGGACAAGATCTAGATAAATGCCCGAATTTCCAGCATCCAGAACACTGGGAAACTGGAAAAGTGTAGGGCTCCACCTTAAACCTGCAACCGTATCCATAAACATACGGCGGCAAAATGGAACCCTTAAAACAAATTCTAATTGTCTCCGAATTTATCCACTTACCATTGTCAGCCAGTCTCTTAAGCCTTCTTACTGATATAACTTCGAACTCACATGTAATATTTTCAATAATTTCTTTTTCGTCAGCTTCCAGATCTATTTGTCTAAGTATTCCATAACACAAGTTTACCTCGTCCGTTCTCTGTAATCTGTATCCTAAGTTAATAAACTCTTCGCAATTCAATAACTCCAAAGCACTTTCCTTTTTATTGAAATAGATAAGAACCCTAAATGCACTTTTATATACCATTTTCACTATGTCTTTAATATTATATGATTTTAGTAGTTTTGCCATTCCAAATTGTTTCGGTATAATGTCTTTTCCAGTCATACATATACATATTTCATTTTCGTCCCGATCTTGAACTAAACTGCCGCTCATAAAATCTTTTTTATAAGCTCGCTTAGGTTTTCTAATAACTGTGATCATACCCTCCTCCTCTATTATTTCCTCCTCGTCTTGTCGTACTCTCTTCTCCACAAGTCGTTGCTCACTCTCATTTTTTTCCATCTTCTCATTTAAGTTCAGATTAAGTTGTTGCTCACTCTCGAATATAGGTTCCTGCTCCATATCGCTGCCACTTGAGTCACCGAGGCTCACACTTTCACGTATTTCAGTCATTTATGAATAAATAAAAATAAAGAATTAACATATTTTTAATGTAGGTAGAACAATAAAATTACGCGTTATTATCTTGCGATACGGCTGTACGTGTACGTTCGACTCGACTGCTCGCGCGCAACTGACGTCCAATTATACAATATAATCTTGAACAGGGAGCACCTATTAGTTTGGTATTTAGACAATCCGAAAATCGACTCGTGTATTTGATGTAATTAGCGTATACTTCCATATTCTATTAGTGCAAAGCCTTTAATTTGATATTACAAACACTCATTAAAATTTTATTTATTCACTTAGATATAAAATATATACGTTTTCCATCATGTGCATAATTTTGTTCTTTGGAATTCCCGGCTGGTTTTATATACCCAAACTAAACCTTCAAAGGATTATGAAACAATCTTCGTCGGTGTCACTAAAACGATATATCTTTCGACAATTTATAACATAATATATGCAACTATTATGAAAAGCTCCAAATTTAAGGTTTACAATCTTGTCTCACAATATTTTCCTATACACAACTGTATCCACCTAGCGGTGGACGTATGAACTAAATCAGGCAATACAAAATTGTACTTAACTACATCGCGACACCGTTACTATATTGTTTCGCAACCCCACACTAGATGGCGCTGTGTGTACTTAAATGTAGCGTAGCATGTGTTGTTGCTAAATTTACACAGAGTTTTTAATACAATTCATAGAAAATCATAAATACTTCATATGTATCATGATGATTTAGTAGAACTTAAAATATTTATTTTAATATTTGCTATTATGGGAATTTGATTCTTGTATCATAAACAGTAGGTCAAACCAAAAGCGCTTTAGACTGCTTCATCATAACAACACTGGCTTTCGCCCGCGGCTCCGTGTATTTCGATTATTGCAATAAAAAGTAGCCTATGTGATATTCTGATATATAAGCCATATTACTGTAAAGTTTCATCTATATCCGATCATTAGTTTTTGCGTGAAAGAGCAATATACATACATACTCACAAACTTTCGCGTTTATAAAATTAGTAAGGATACATGGCACTAGAATGTGCAAATCTATCCCGCCCAAAATCTATAGCGAGCTATTGTTGCGAGCGAGAATGCTATTGTTTGTGAATTCATCGCAGGCCAAACTCACCTGTCAATTTAAAAAGACTTCTTGACATAGGTAGAGTATACATGTATTTATTTGAAATAGGTTGTGATGTTGATGGTAATAATAGTGTGTTGAGTAACCGGACCTCTCTCGCATAAAAACCTACACGGTTAAAGCGAGTATGTGATTATCATTACTATACGCAATAAAAATAAAATTGTAAGCTGTTGATTTTATCAGTCAAATAAAGCTAATAATGAATTTCTCATCGTTGTCCCACGTTATTTAGCACTAGAATGTTATCTGTAAATTTAAACCCCCCCTTGATACCACTTGCTGGTGTGTTCTACTCGAACCGACCAAAACCGCACGTGATTTCGAGTACTAAAAGCGGGAAATCAGGTACACCCTGGAAAGAAAATCTTTTCAACTTTCCATTACTTCTACCGTTATCTTGTTAGTAAAAGATTTCTTATTTTTTAATGTAACCAAATAGTTTTGAATAACCAACCGAATCGACTACCCCTTATTTCCTAGGCAGTATAAATAGCACAGAAGTTTCTTATTGGAATTTTAAGCATTAAGCTTTAAGAGATCCCAACTAGTACCATTATTACATTTTTATTTATAAGTACTATGTCAGAATAAGTTCCAGCCCCCCTAGCCAAGTTGCAAACGTTTTTTGTTTTCCATTCTATTCTCTTGTTTCATTGGCTAATGTCCCTCAGTCACGTGATCAAAATAAAATATTAGCGAATCAAATAAAAGAATAGACAATACAATAGAAAATGAAAAAACATTTACAACTTGGCTAGACTGTTAACAATGAACAGAGAAACAAAAACATTCAGAGCTAATACAGATTAGTTTAACGTAAAATATGACGTGATAATTATAATCAATTTCAATAATATCGCTCGCCGGCGATGACGGCAGATCGTAAACTCGCTAAATCGAGAACACGTAGATATCGCGTAAATTATAAACATCGCCAGTCGCTGACGGCAACGTTATTGTTTATCTTCGTAATGATTTTTTTATACCTCTTATTGTTCTATAACTCTTGAATGGATTTAGGTGTTTCTTAGCTGGGCATAGGCCTTTTCTTAAGAGCTTTTGGCCTACTACATAACGTTGGCCAGACGTGTTGGATTTAGTAAAGTTTTCCTTTTCAATGCTGTGTTGTTGTCCTGCATAGTAGGCTCTTACGACACGCACAGAAGAAGACACTCCGTATTCCTAATTCATTACCAAATGTACAACAGGTGTTTTTTATACACAACTCCCGTATTACGAATAAAAATTCTGTGTCGCGGGGGACATTACAAACATACATTATACAGTCACGAAGAGCAGGATCCATGTAGGATTTGAACCTACAACACTTGGCACAGTAGAAGTAACGTGACTGCTTAAGCCACAATAATAAATTAATATTTCGGACATATTACACGGAACGTTATCTAGTCCCAAACTAAGCAGAGCTTTTGCTATGGGTACTAAATAACTGATATAAATACATAAACATACTTTTCTTTTGTAAATACATACATATTATACATAGTAAACACCCAGACTCCGAAACAAATATTTGTGGATCACACAAACATTTGGTGCGACCTGGGAATCGAACCCGAGACCTCTTGATCAGCAGCCGCATACGCTAACCACTAGACCAGCAAGCCCAACTGTACAGTCAGGTACTTCTTATTTTAGCGAAAACTAATAACAACAGTTTTCAGCATTCTTAGGGAAACGGAGTCTTCATCCATAAACTTATACATTCTAATAATACAGATGATCGTGTATTACAACAAATACTGAATCGTAATTGACTACATTAACATGTTGTTATTCTGTTAAATATATCCTCCACATCAAGTGTAAGAAACCAAGAAATCCTCGAATTGTCTGAATTAAAAACTTATTATCTTACCTTGTTCCATGAGTTTAGTCAAGTTGGGTGGTCTGGTGACGAAGAATAAATATTTTTATTCTGTGAAGACAGCTCACACACATCTTCCATATAAAACCACTTGTCATAATTCCGAGAATGATTGTCAGAATCTGAATTTATATTTGCCGAAATATTTCACAGTATTGCTTTTCTTGGACATTTTATCAATTGTTATTGAACATTTTTGTTTTATTGTGTATGAACCTGTCAAAGTGACTCCTCCACCCTGCCTGATGGAAAACATGAGTAGAGTCCATGAGTAGAATGCACACATACAATACAGTATGGTGACCTATAATATTGCGGCCTGTTGAGAAGCCTGGAACTAAGTAAAGAAAGGTTGTTGATATTTGAATGGAAATTAGTGTTTTGAATGGACGACCGGCTACCTAATTTACTGGTTCAAGAAATTAGGTCACACTTATCTGTTAGACACTTAGCGTGGTCATAGAATAAAGCTTTTTGTTTACTGTAATATTTGTTCATCATACAACTAAGGCTGATAATATTAAGCGGAATTGTAGAAACAACGAAAAATACATCACTATATCTACTGGCTAGAATTTAAGTTTGTTCACCTTAAGTGTTTCAAAAAAACTGTATTGAGTTTATTTGTTTACATAATAAAACATTTTGTAACCTAAATTTTCTCCTCTTTTACAGGTACGATGCTCCAATCTGTCTTCCGAGTGATGAATCATCGTGATCTATTTTCTCGCCTAACATCAAAGGAACTATGCAAATAAATCAACTCACAATTTTAAGCGAAATCTTTAGAAATTTATACACAAAAGAAAATCCTCATAAGCCAAAGGAATATAGAATTAAAAAGTCAACAAACGTTTGGCGCACCGGCTGAGGGTCACGCCACTATTTTTATATGCACACACGCACAGTTCATTCATACGTCAATTTAAATTTAGAACGTGATGGTTGTAGTTGGTTAGTTGGGCGTGAGACGTGGGCGGGTGCGGTTGTCATGCTCCAAGATATTTAGTATTCAACACAAATGTATTTTTAAACAGGTATATTGGTATTTATTGTTTACGTTTTTTACATTTTCGAGACCGGGAAGTGAACATCGGAATTTTTAACTGCGCTTGTTTATGTTTTATTTTAGCATTTAATGGGTGGAAAGTATAATGTCCAGGGCATCATTCGACTTTCAATCGTTATTATAACATTCTGAATAATTTTAACAAAAAGAAACCGACTTCAAAGAAACGAGTACCCAAATCGCGACAATTGTGCCAATGATATTTGAGGAGTTCCCTCGATTTCCTTGGGATCCCATCATCAGATCCCGATATGGTGATGATGGGACCACCTGTAAGCTACGCCCATTTCAATGCAAAAAAATTTTGAAATTGGTTCATAAACGACGAAATTATCGCTTAACATACATAAAAAAAAAGATTCCGACGAATTGAGGACCTCCTCCTTTTTTTGGAGTCGGTTAAAAATGAGACGATTCGTGCATAATATGACATGGCGTGTAGCGACTTGCAGCCAATTGTAGCCTATCAATTAATTTCTATTTAATACGGCGCCATGATGTGACTAAGCTATATTATGGTGATTCATTCTTTACCTTTACCTATCTATACAAATATATAAAATTGAAGTGTCTGTATGTAATAATCAATACTTATGTGGAGGAACGGGTGTCGTGTTCCTCCAACACAAAGGGAGGATCCTTCGACCGGGCGAGCTAATCATGCCTGGCGGGCCACTGCCCAACAGTTGATGTTGGGATGTTGTATATATGCTAATCGGAGCGAGAATGTCACTTTTGCGATTCAGGATTAGTAGTTACTCCGTATAGATCGTTACGTGTTCTTCTTTGTAGTTCCGTGTATCTTCGCTAGATGGCGCTGTCGCATGTTCGTTGCGCTGTATGTGGAAGTCGCCACACCTATATTAAATGTATATGAAAGTATATGCGTTACTTATTTTTTAATGTCTTTGTCTACAAAAAAAATAAAATAGTAATGTCTGTTTGTTATTTTAAAATAATATAAATACCTATAAAATTATTTACGATGCTTGTATCAAAAATCTGTTTTTTAAAGTGTCTGTCTGCCGTCGAAGGTCGAAATAGTAGCCTAAGTGACTCCTTATATCATCTGCTATCTGCCAGTCAAATTTCCGTTGAAATTGGTCCAGGCGTTCCATAGAATAACCGGAACACACAGACACTTTAAAAATTATCTTTTTTTCATAGGCATGTTATTTTGAAATTACAAAGAAACATTCTAGTTTTACTGTGTCCTATGTGTCCGAAATATTTATTTATTTTCATAGAACTACGTACCAAACTACTAGGCGTATAAAAATGACTGACCGATTAGCTAACCTAACCGATGTGCACACAAATTTTCATACAAATCGGTCCAGCCGTTTCAGAGGAGTTTTATTACAAACATCGTGACACGAGAATTTCTATATAACAGACTAACTGACCCGGCGAACTTCGTATCACCCAATCCGTATTTTGAAATCCTAGAACTTAATCGCAGCGTCACCTACCGGGCCCAATTGCGAATCCGGTCCCGGTTGTCATGAACATCTATGACAATCGTTATTGGGAAGTCAGTTCCCCTTAAATTTACTGACAACTAGTTCAAACTTCGAATTTCACTGCTCCCTGAGGGTTGCGGAGGTCCGATCCCAGTCGCTTCGTTAAAAAACTGATATTCAGGTAAAACTGGTTGAATTAGTAGCCGACCCCAAATTAATATTGGGAATAAGGCTAGAAAGAAGAAGAAGAAGAACTACCTAAATAGGTGGCAGGATAAGTACCTATGTATTTACTTAGAAAAGATTAACCTATGTAATTTTGTAAATACATATCTTGGGGATTAAATGTTATCAATTTTATTTGGTATACAGTAAATTTTCTTTTCAAATCAATTCTCAAGCACATCTAAAGTATCATTAGAAGAAATATTGTATTGAAATTTGAGACGGGCCCGTATTTTCACTTAAGTAATTGAAAATACTTGGCTGAGTTTATTCACTTATTTGTTATATTTATTGGTATTGAGGTCGACGTATATTGAATTACTGAGATACCGATCGAAGTAAATGATCTGACTTATTTATATAACTAGCTGAATCCCACGGTTTTACCAGATTGTTGTAAATCTCAATTAACGCCACGCAACGAAGTTTAGTCTAAAAGAAATTGGCCTGAGTTATGGCCTTATGTCATCAGCTCGTCTGTTAAAGTAGGTCCAACCGTTCCAGAGAAGAGCCGGAAGAGTCACCACGCTGCTTTCTACAGCGCTAAGTGTTGTGGGTTCGAATCCTACACAGAAAACACTGTCAGATCCACAAATTGTTCTTCTGAGTCTGGATGTTCTTTGTGACCGTTTCTTGTATTATATGCCTGTAAAGTCCCACGCGACGCAGGAATATATTCCTAATGGGGTAGTTATCTTTTGAAAAAAAAATTAAGTGCAGTACAAATGTATTTAGTGAATTTAGTGAAAAACTGTTCATTTGATATTACGAGTACGTACAGACACTCCAATTTTATTTACTTGTATAGATAAATTAAATTTGTAAAAATATTTGCCGTTCACGATAACAAACAGATAAACAAAAAAAATAATGATTTAATATTTAAAAAAAACTTGTCTCTATCCACCTATTTCTACACGTCTTATATCAATTCATTAGATTTCAATGTTTTGAAACAAAATTATTCCAAAATCATGTATACTACTATCATGCATGTATGTATAATAGGAAATATTTAATTTCTATATTTGCATATTCAAATAGTTTACTGAGCTCTGAGTTTATACAATTCTCACCCGGCCCGTTTTCCTCAAGATTAAAAAGTGGGATGTGAAATAAGAGGAGCACGATATCGCGAGGGATAGAGGGAATACAGAGGGCCAATCAAAGCAACTGCCTCTGGGTGGCTATTCAATTAGAAATGCCTCGATCTAGGCGTTGTGGTCTAAACTAAAGGGAAAAGCGTATCCCTTGATATTCTCTTTATACAAATATTATAAAGCTGAAAAGTTTGATTGTAGGTTTGGATGCTCTAATTTCTTAAACTTATTTAGTTTATTTTTAATTGACGTGAATAATGTCTATAATAATTACTAGCTCTTGCTTACAATCAGTGCTACTATGTTAGAAGAAACTCATAATCAGTAATCATTTTCAAAACTACTTATGGATTCTTGTTCTACGTTCTTGTAACTACAGATTCTTAGATTGATGACTCATTTGCTCATTGCCCAAATACAAAAGTCTTAGAATAAACAAAGCTTCTTGTAATAACTTTTTCTTAATATCAACTACCTATTTACCTTTTGCCACCATATCTGACCTTCTTCTAAGATAAAATTATCTCCATACTAATTTTCATTAAAATCGATGCAGCCTTTAGCCGTGAATACGTCAATCAGTTACAATACGCGTATGTAAGTATATATATTACAAACTTTAAACAAAATTTTACTTTCTGAAGGTGACATCAACGTATAGTATATTAAGTAGTATATTTGATCCATTCACTAACGAGTTTTGCCTTAGTTTATTGTAGATAATAAAAATTGTTCAAGATCTGTGCGATTTCCATCAAGTTTCTTATATATAGAGTCTGTAAGTTTAATACTTGCACAGTGAGTATAAAAAATATTTTATCAACCGGGCTTGTCTACGATTGCGTATGCTATTGCTGTGCCGCGGCAACTAGAATTTTCTCAACAAGCAATACGTCTTAGAGTATTTTTTCTGCATGGCATTCAAAGTTTTACTCACACGGTTATTTCGGATATTGGAGTAGTTAGATAAAGGTCCCACGAGATCCCGTACCTTTATCTGTGATAAAACGATGTTAGACTATAGCGTCTGGCTTAAGACCGATGTTAAAACCCGGAAAATACGAGTATGTGATTTATAGTGAGTGTTGATTTAATACAGTGCAAAATAGTATTGAAACCTACCGAAGTACTCATACATAGAACGATTTGGTTCGTTGAAAACTCATTTGATAAAGTAGAGTTAAGCGCGAATCTAATCGTTCAGACAGCGCATACGGGAATATATCCGCTGTTTACAGAAGATCATGAAATAGAAGTTAATTGTTCTTGCTTCGTTCTGTTTATTTCTGTCATCAGTAAACTCTCCAAGGTAATTAGTGAGACAGACACACTTGCCATCGTATTATGGTTAAAATAGTCTTGATAATATGCTGTTTCGTTTTCTCGGGTTTGATTCCCGGGCCGAACCAAATATTGATTGTTTTCTATGCATACTCGTATATATTTGTGTTTATATCTATCAGTTGTCTAGCACCCTCTTTGTACAAGCCCTGCTTAGCTTGGGACTAGATGGCGTTGTGTGTCAGATAATCAAAATGTTATTCTATAAGTATAGGAAACCGCTCTCTACCAAGTAATAGTATATTTGTTTTTCGTGAAGCCTGTTTTTCCCTAAATACGTGAACAACAACACACCAAGATATATCGCTTTGCCTACCCCCATGATTGTAACTCACACATACCCATGTTATCCGTTATTGATATACGCTTACACATAAAAATAAATTGCTTTATACAACACACGCTCGTGCTATGGCCTCTCGTTTGCTTTTACTGTTTAGCGAAATTGACTTTCATCCCTTGCACAGTAAAACGTTTTTGTCTTCGACTAAGCAAACACCAAACAGAATGGTAGGCAAGATACAGGCTTAATGCGTCACTTGTTGCTACAGGTAACTAAGAGCTGATGCATGACTTACGTAGTATATATAGACTCTGGAATTTGAGAAATTGAGTACAAATT
Source organism: Phragmatobia fuliginosa (assembly GCA_932526445.1). Classification (NCBI taxonomy): domain Eukaryota; kingdom Metazoa; phylum Arthropoda; class Insecta; order Lepidoptera; family Erebidae; genus Phragmatobia; species Phragmatobia fuliginosa. The sequence goes on from OW052070.1 coordinate 20,116,230, forward strand.
AGTACAAAATATAATAAGTTCACAAAAATGTAAAATAAGTTTGCAATCAAAACTCTCCAAAGGAACAAATCTCCCGTTTTTGCAACATTTGGTATTGCTACTCCGCTCCTTTTTTTATATATTTAGCCTACCAAAGTGACTATACCCTGCCTGATGGAAAGCATAAGCAGAATTCAAGAGTGAGGGAAACCACACACAATTGCTGCGAATGCAGACATTAAAGCATGGCGGCCCACATTACGGCGGCCTAGCGAGATGCTTTTTCACGCCCCGCTTAAAGGACCCGGGATCATAGTGGGAAGGAAACACGTGAGCTGGTAGTGAGTTACAGCTTTTGACTGCTCGGCATAAGAAGGAAGAGCCGAACCGTTTCGTTCTAGTGCGTATTTTCTCTATCCTGAAGCGGTGACTTCCAAGCCCTTTTAGTGATATCGTGATGATGCATATTTTCATTCCAACACAATTTTCTTTTCAAATTGTACCTGTAATTTTTTATACTTGGCAAACTTTTCAACTTCATAGTATTAATACAGATTGCTATATATATATAAGAAAATTTATTTCACCCCATAAAGAATTTTCTCAAGTAATAGGTATACAAATTTTATATTAATTTGATGTTCAAAACATACAAGTCGATATCCACATATTATAAACGGAGCCATGCCTAATTAATCCTTCATCGCGTACTGCAGTTTGCGGGCAAATATTTACACAACGTTTCATAAATCTTTCAACAGTAATATTCAATGAAATGAAAATTGCTGCGCGTTAGGAAACCATGAATAAAAAGTATTATATTTCATGTATATACAGTGCTTTGTTAAGCACAGTTTCGTGGTCCGTACACTGGAATCCAACTATCAGTTCGTGCCATTCTAACCACTAGACTCCAGTGGTTAGTGACAATGACTACTAAGCTAGAGGTAGTTGGTTCGATACCCGCCCAGGACAATCCTGTGATGGCTACAATTTTTCATATATTCTTGTAACCTCACTTTCTATTCCTCATTTACTTGCCAAGAATTTCTGAACACTATTTCTACCGATTCATATGTGCCGAAGTAACCCTTGTGCCACGTTTTAAAACATTTTTCCTCATCGCGATAAACAAGATATAAACAAGCCCGACTTGAATTTCATGATCCCGCCCTCATGTTGTTATTACACCGACGGTCGTATTACGCTTATTTTTCACAAGAACAAAGGCTTAGATGTTTGTTCCTTATAAAATCATTTGTTTGGATGAAAATATAAGGGTACATTTAATCTTAGAAATTTTTGTCTGTGCTTTAAAAACTCAACTGATTTAGCTCAGATTTTGATACGTGTTTCCCGGTGGCGCAGTAGTAGCGTTGCGGGTCGAACCAAATGTTTGTATAACCTGCAGATATTCGATTCGGAGTTAAGGTATTTTCTATATGTAATATGTATTAACCAAAAAAGAGTGATATAAGTATTCTTAGTCTAGTCTAGTCAATCCAGCCTTCGTATTAGTAGTCTCTCTCTGAAGTCGGTCCCTCAGAGGATCGTGGTCTTTCTCCACGGGTTTCTGTCCAGCGCGTCTCTCACAACCGAGTAGAATTTGGAGGTCGACTAGTCCTTTACTTGATCAATCCATCTTGTTGGTGAACGACCGCGCGATCTTTTGCCTTCGGTGTACCCCACCACGATCAGTTTTTCCAGATTTCCGTCGCCCCTGCGCCTTTGCGTCGTATTAGTAGTATGTATATGGTGAGTATTCTATTAGCTAATTTAGCCATAGTACAAGCTTTGCTTAATTTGAAATTAGTTGGCGTTGTGAGTTGTCCCAATGTTTATTATTGATATCCATTTTTGGAGTCCGGTTTTTTCCAAATAACTTCTCAAATGCAACTATGAATGGAGGTCTACAGCTAGTTTTGTATACACGCAGGATTCACCTTTGCGCCTAACTACCTACCTAACCTACCTTTGCGCTTTATCAGCATCCCAACCCACACGATTAATGCATTATTTGTGCACGAAGTAAAAAAAGTATTAAACAAAATCCATCTAGTTCTTTAATATACTTGAAAGGATATTAGTTTCGGACACAACCTAACATCGGCTAAGTCATCAACAACCCAAGTCTCGGGAGAGGGTTAAAGTCATACGTCACAGGCTGGCCGAGTGCGGCTTGGGGACTGACAAGATAACATTGTGGCTATCTAATCTTGCCGTTGTTTAAAGCCGCTCGAAGGCTTCCAACTAAGCTTCACGATTTTAATCATATAGTAACAACTGGGAATGTCTGCTTACGTGACCTTTTAATCACGAAGACGCTGAGTATCATGCCGCTAACGATCACCCATCCCATCCATCACCCATCGGTGATTGCTTGAGGACTAAGCGTGGTAAAAGAAAAACAAACCTCAAAAAGAGGCACCCTTTTATTTAATAAATACTGCAAAAGAGGATCCTTTTACTGAAACCTTTCTCTTGTTGTTCCAAGATTTATCGCGCTTTATTGAGCTCTTGCGCGTAAATATTTGACAGATGCTAGGTATTTTCCTAGCACCATTCCTCGCTTGGCATTGTTTTATAGCACTCATATTTTTATTACCTCTGAATATAGTATGTGTACAACGTACTAGAAGCCTCAGTGCTCTCGATCTTCTGAAATGGATAATTTGCTGTAAATAATATAAATTTTCATTTAGTTGTACTTTATTGACATATTTATACATCCGGCAAATGTTTATTTCTGCAATTTCTTCCAGTAAATTTGTGTTCAGTACTTTCTATGTAAATTCTTTGATAATTTGTAAATTTCAATGATATAACAGATTCCATGTTCAATCCTCTCAACATTTGTATGCATTATACAACAACAGAATTATCCCTACCAATATTATAAATGCGAAAGTAACTCTGTCTGTCTGTCTGTCTGTCTGTTACGCTTTCACGCCTAAACCACTGAACCGATTTTGATGAAATTTGGTATGAAGATAGAACTGAAATTGGGAAAGGACATAGGCTACTTTTTACCGCGATATCCGACATACACGCGGGCGGAGCCGCGGGAGAAAGCTAGTATAATATAAAATATACTGACACAGATATCCAATCTTCTGCTTACGTATTTACATATTGTACGTATAGAAAGCTCTGTTTCTAAAATATCCAAATACGGACACATACATAGATACATCCTCACCCTAAGTCTCAATTGAATAATTTTAAGCAACTCTTACTTTCAAACTACATATTAACTTATGAAATTGCCTGTGTATGTGTTGTATCTCATACGAAGTCGGTATTTGAGAAGAAACATTCATTTTACAGGGCTGTAGTACAAGGTTAAATAAGCAGTATTTTGTGTAGGTCCCGTACCTAACATCGCAATTCGGGTGTTTTCAAATTACCACAAATGGCTTGCCTAAACGTTTATGTTTCCCGGTTTGGCGATGAAACCTATTAATGTTTAAAATTTAGTCTAGTTTTTTTGTACAATCTTATAAATTTACCAGGGCTAATCATCTCTTCAATGGTGCTTAAAATCATATTTTGGTACATTATTAAGGTTCTATTTGTCAAATTTTACCTTTTATTGTCACGGATTTCGCCAAGGCAACGCTGCAATGTTAATTTCAGTATTTAAAAAAATCTATACTAGTAGTATGAATTCGAAAGTAACCCTGTCTGTTACGCTTTCACGGTTAAACCACCCATCTATTTTAATTAAATTTTGTATAGAGGCACTTTGATTCTTTGATCCCTGAGTTTGTTTCGTCCTTTCTTCTCAGGGCTAGGTCCAGTTAGGAAAGGCCGAACTCATCTGCTCAAAAAAAAGTTTTACTTGCAAAAGTGTTCATGTAACCTAATTGCAGAATAAATGATTTGATTTGATTTGATTTGATTTGAGGAAGGACAAAGGCTACTCTTTACTGCGATAGCCAATATAGATACACACGGGCGGAGCCGTATACTAGTTAACTATAAATACCACTGACTTTGTTCGAACCAAGGGATCAAACCATTAGAGAGGGCAATGATGATGGTCACTGACACTAATACCCCTACGTCATCATAGCTCTTAAAAGCTAAACTTAGTATTTTTAAAAAAAAAACTAAAATACATTATAGGTGTATCGATATTATGTTACAAGTACAAGTGATTTCCGGCTTAATTCTGTGGGTTCCGTCCTAATAATGCTTAGTTATCCAGTTAATTGAGGTTCACGCCTAAGCCGATTGGTTTCCGGCCTAATGAACCTATGGTAATCCCACTGGGACGTCTCCGCTTGACTTATAATGATGTTGATATTAACGATTAAATGTTTCTACTTCAGTAGAAAATAGTTTCAAGAAAAATAGGAAGGATTACGCAAAGCTGATTTTTTAGTAGTTCAAAGATAGGACCGGTCCAGCTTTGAATGTCTTTTCAAGTGAGACGATGATGATTTCGGACATCTTACCCAACATCAACTAGTCCCAAATATTTGGTCCGAGAATCGAACCCGACACCTCTTGATAAACAGCCGCATACGCTAACCACAAGACCATCAAGGCAGTCACAAAGCTAATGTTAGCAAATAGTTTGTTCTAAGAACAAACCATTATTAGAGTAAATTTAAAAAAATATTTCGTAAAATAGACCGTATGTATAAGTCTATTTATATAATTGTTCAGTCCATTGAGTCGATGCTAGACAGAAGCCAGATTATCGGAGGTATCCCTAGAGGTCTCGGGTTCAAATCCCGAGTCGTTCCAAAAAGTGCTTTTGGGTTTTTCTTAGGAAATTCCTAATACCAGCCCGGAGTTTGGAAGTTTGGCGGTGATTCACGCCCGTGCCTCGGAGAGCACGTAAAGCTGTCGGTCCCGATTGTCATGAAAATCTACCTATGGCAATCGTTATTGGAAAGTCAGTGCCCTCAAATATACTGACAACTAGTTCAACCTTCGAATTTCAGTTCTCCCTTAAGGTTGCGGAGGTCCGATACCTCTCGCTCCGTGGAAAAACTGAAATTCTGGCCAAACCGATTGAACTAGTAGCCGACACCAAATAAAAAAACTTGGGAATAAAGGCTTGGAAGATATAGTACTTTCATATGTGTTTAGTAAAAAAAACTTACCATTTCATATTATAAACAGACAACCTTCAATTTCATTCATTTGTAATGTTACATATATTATGCACTAATGTACAATCATCTAGAAAATGTTTTCATTGCACTCATTGTTTTAGAAGTGATAGAAGCTACTTACAAAAGCTTGTAAATAAAATAAACCACCCCGGAAGGTCACAATGCACACTTCCTTACTTTACTAAAGCCTTAATACGATCCAGTTATTAGACTCCAACACTTTATGCCCCTAAGAAGGGAAGGTTTAGAATTAGATTGCTCCATATTACTTTGTCGGTTCGCCCCGGGGCTCCGCTTGGTGATACCTATTAAGGGTTGATACTTTTACCCTCGTGAAGGGTAAAGTTGCTTTTAAAGTGAGCTATATTAATTTTGATATGTTTCCTTTGATTTATTTGTGTTCTCGAATTGTTTCGGTTGTGATTTATAAGTCTACGTCTATATAAGTAATTAAAATTGAAGTGTCTGTGTATAATATCACAATCATCATCATCATCATCAACAGCCTTTAACAGTCCACTGCTGGACATATTCCTCTCCTTTGAGAGGAGGTTTTGGCCTACTATACCACGCTGGCCAGACGGGTAAAGGGTTTGTTTCAAGTTTTCCTTCTCTTGGCAGTGATGTTAGCTGCTTATTTTGTTCCTTTAGTCGCCACTTACGACACCCATGGAATGAATAGGGGTGGTGACACTTTGTATTCTTAATCCGTCACTACACGAATATCAAAATAACAGTTTTTTATTAAAAGCATACGCAATTTTTGGAATTTTTGTCTGTCTGATTGTTTGTTTCGGGATAGCGGCACCGGTTTGACGGGACTCTCACTGGTAGAAAACTGATGACATAAGGGGTAACTTAGGCTTTTTAAGACTAACTTCGCGGTGTTACTCGCGATTTACAACAATAACCTGAGCTAGTTTTATATAAGAATGTATATGAGTACACGACGCCTGATGAAACTATATAAAACATTGTGACGAATAAATTTAAAACGGCCGTTATATATTTGAATGTAATTTCATATATACATATACATTAATAACGGTAACGGTAATAGGTAGACGCTTGAAATCTTTAACGGAACCCTTACTGGGCGAGTCCGACTCGCACTTAGACGATATTTTTAATTTAGTATGAATTTACACATGCAACGACCTATTTAAATTCTAAGTCATAATATATGGAGTTTTCTTTGCGTTGAAGTAGCAATTAATAAACTATGAAAAAAAATGTATTAACGTATAAATCAAAACGAATTGGTAAAGCTTCCGTAACACTGGCAACACTTTCACTTTCCCGAGGCTCAACCACTTCTGAACATCTTATATGAATGAAGTAAGCTATAAATATTCCCTCTTTATTGGAAATCCTCGTATAAAGGAGGTATAAAGTACAGATGATTTATGTTTGATGTGATTTAAGAGCTCGTTTATTTACTAAAAATAAAAGCGATAACTGTTTCATGTATTTTATAAGCAAAATAAGTCAAAATAAAACCCTTTATACACGACCTTCGGATACTAAACTTGATACTCCTATATGGTATCCAGACCGATGATAACTATATATATAGGTACTTGGTACTAAATATGTATCTCAGTCACAGGTCTTATGCTACTGGATCTAGAAGTTCCCCTAGACTACCCACGACAAGTATTCTCTATTCTCGTGTTTCATTAGCTAAATATTTTATTTTAATCACATGACTGAGTGACGTTAGCCATTGACCAAAAGAATAAAATAGAAAATGCAAAACGTTTGCAATATGGCTAGGGAGGCTGTTCTTGCGCATGACGTGACCTCCACCTCCCTCGAATTACATAGAAACACAGGCAGAATGATCAAGCTTATTTGAATATATTTGACTTGGATGGTAAGCGAACTGACGAACTACTACGACTTAATAGTTAAGACCAGTGGCCTTAACCTTTTGAACGCCAGAGCAAAAACTCATCAACTTGCCCTCAACGCCAGACCACAAATTTAGCGCAAATACCTACGAAAAAAATAAGCATTCCAAAACTTTATCGATAACATGAATTGTATTTTTATTTTCGTCTACAATTTCAAAATATATGTCCTTATAACACTGAATTTATTTCAACATTACACTTCTTCCTACTCTAGTAATAGTTATACACTATTTACAGAGTTGTTTAATACCGTAATAACAGAATTGAGACGACAATATAATTAAATATAATAACTATAGGTACAACACTATTCTTGATCTGTTGTCTTGATATTGTGACCCTGGCGTGGACGGTACGTCATTTTTATGAATATTGCGCTTCTCAAATAAGGATGTAGCAACGTACTATCTCGCTTATCGAGTATAATATTAACTAATAATAATTAAAACACGTATTTTAAATTAGATTTCTATAATTCCGTTGAAGGAGATATTTAAAAAAAATACACGATTCAAATAGGTTAAGTATATACCACTATATAAAAATATAAAAATTTTACAAAATGTAAAACAGTATGTACGTTTATAGCCTTTAAATACTAGCTTCTATAAACCTGGCATAAAAAGTAACAAGTAGAATTTTGTAAAAAAGCTAAGCAACTTGTGATGGACATTTTAAAACTTTTATTTGTTTCATTTAAACCTCAGTAGTGTACGAAGCATTTTTAGGGCACTGCTTATATTTTGTATCAATAACTAAGAGTCCTCTTTCTTCTTTACAAAATAATTGTCTACTATAATTATCATTTCACGAGCACGGCTGTTAATTACTTTCTTGCTCATTTTAACAGAATAAGTATAATAACAAAACTTAACAACAAAAATAAAACAGGCTAACGAAATTTTAATATAAACTTACGATATCACCTAACGTGCCCTACATCACTAGTGGTCACATATTTGTGACTCTGGCGTGTGAGGACATCCTTTTTTAGCAGTTTATTTCTTTCTTTTTAGAGTAAAATTTCTTAAAATCATAAAGCAATTTAAATAGTTTTATGGAAATAGATAACAGTTAGAACTTCTTCTTAAGGTACTTATATAAATTTAAAGGCATAAAAGTAATGTTTAAAGGCTTTATTTCGTATTTCGGTGTACCGCTTTTTTGTCACATATTTGTGACGTTGGCGTACAGGGACAGTTTTCGTTTGTCACATATATGTGACCATGGCGGTCAAAAGGTTAAAGACCATTTCACGTTGGAATTATAGAATTTGTATTTTGCTTTGTGTAAAATATCACTGATATTAACTAACGTCATTTAATTTCTGCTGTAAATAAAATTCTGAAAACTTTAGGTTTGGAGGCTGATTAAAATAAAGTAGTACGTGATTTACGATTTTTTTGTTATCTTTTAGCACTGAACCACGTAGTCGTCGATCACGGCCTCCGTTAATCCTATTCGGAGTGATCAATCACTCGTCAGCCTTCGACAATCCTCGAAGACCTTAAAAAGGCTTTTTATACCGGATTCCAGGAAAATCTTTCAAACATTTATAGATAGGGAACACTAAAATTTAACATAAAGTACCCTTATAGAACAATTATATTAATTCCACACATTATCATACTAACATAATTACTAAATACATAGTAGCAGGCTAAAACCTTTCTTAGAAGACGCCTATATCTTGCTATAAACTGTTAATGATGATGATGAAGTACACGTTATAGGAAATTACACACAAAAACAGTTCTAATGATGGTGCTCATAATGTTTTTCCTGTATTCAAACCCGCGATATCAGTTTTACTAGCCAGAGTCAAAAATCGATAAGGAAATGGCCATTAATATTTTAGACCACAGTCCTAACTAGACACCTGCAAGAAACTAAACTTTTTACACGATGCATCGTTCGATGCTACAGCGACTATATAAAGTAAAGCTAAAGTGAGACATACCGTGTTTCAATGTTGTTATTCCTATTTAATTGCAAAATATATTGTTCTGATGAGCATAAATGTGACAGATTCATTCAATTGAAGTAGTAGTGAAGTGATATAATATGGAATATTAGATGTTTTGTATGATATCACTTACATTTATGACTGCCTTGTTAATCTAGTGGTCAGAAGAACAAGAGGTCTCGGGTTCCCAATATTTGTGTGATCCACAAATATTTGTTATCGAGTGTGGGTGTTTTCTATATATAATATGTATGTATTTACAAAAAAAGTATGTTTATGTATTTATATCAGTTGTTAATTACCCATAATACAAGCTCTGCTTAGTTTGGGACTAGATGACGTTGTGTGTTAGATGTCCGAAATATTTATTTGTTTATTATATCTACGATGTAAAAATGTCTCAAAAGATTTACTTACAGAAATAAATATCATTTAACATCATTTATCATTGATGTTTGTTACACCTGTTCATTATTTAATAACAATTAAATAATGAACAGGGCTCGTTCGTTTTTGCTTCCTAAATAACTTATAGTCCTTGCTTGCAACTAGCTTAAAAACCGTACAGCAAATGTTTAATTAGAATTTTTGAAAACTTTTGAATTTGAGACGAAGGCAACTATGTATTTCTCTAGAGATACTTTCCAGTTTTTTGTATCTTTAAATCTGACATCACAGCGTCGTTTTCTCCGTGTCGAAGGAACTTAGCGCACATAAAAAGAGCTTTATAATTGAAAATCTTATCTTGACAGAATCGTACTGTTTTTGTGGACGATCTACTTCCTCTACGAGATTCGTAAGTGGTATTTATGGGAGGTTCGGCTTCTATCATAAATGTTCTACTGGAATAAAGTTTAGAGTTTCAACGCTCTTAGGTTGGTAATAAATCTTTATATCGCAGTACTCGTATTAGTTTTTCAAATTACATTATGTAATATAAATTAACGATATGTTGGAACTTTCGAGTGCTTGGTGGGCCTAGTGGTGTAGAGTCCAAAAGGAGATATCACCCTGGACTCCTCCTAAAACAGAAGCGCAAAGAGAGCTAACCGTGTAGTTTTTAGTCGGTTCGAGTCCGACTCACCGCCCGCCGCATTGAAAAACCCGGCGGAGTGACGGTCCGTGGGGATTTCCACACGTAAAAAAAATGTGTTGTGGGTTTAATTTTTGCTTGAGCTACACTTTGTGTGATTCACAAATAGTTGTTCAGAAACTAGGTGCTCTTCAATACTTTACATCTAAAACCGCGAGTTAGGTAGTCTAAAAAAGACGATATGATGAGAAATTCCAAATTTTAATCATTATATTTACCAATACTGTAAAACAATACTATAAAACTGCAAATTTTCAATTCTAAAACATTTTATCCTATTTACATTATGTGTATACCAGCTGGCCCTCGAAACCTCGTCTGCATCTCCTCAAGCGTATAGAAAAGGTTACGTATAGTAAACAAACCTTAAATATTGACACATACTACCGCGGATTTTTTTTTACTTTTTGAAACGTTCTAACGCTATAAAAATCTCAAAAGGAATATTTTTTCGCACTTTGTTGCTACATTTTTAATTGGCATTCCGCACAATACAATTTAATAGCATGGACTAACACTGAAGATGTTATCCAACCCCACCAGCTACTTGGGAACAGCGCAATGTTCAAAGAAACAAACAAACTTCAGCTTTATAATAATATAATAGATGACAAAAACTTTAATAAATTTTCGTTTGTTCTCGAAAGGTTCTCTATCTAACACGATTGCTGCGAAAGACAAACGTGACACTTCTCGCATTAAAGTTCTTGTGTGTTTAGTCAAATCGAAAACTACAAAAGTGAAAAGTTTGAAAAATATGCATACTCTGATAGAGTAACACAGACCCTCGGTACGGAGAGGAGTATCCATTGTGTGTTTTCCGATACAAAATAGTTTTATACTACACCTGATCGGAACAGCATTCATTATTCCCTGAAAATGAAAGGAGAAAGTTAGTCTTTTCCTTGACCTAAATAAGCGGGAGGAAAAAATGTATGAAAATCCATTTCTAACGTGTTTTAACGGGAGAGAAAGTTGTATGAATTTTCATTTCTCATGTGTTATCTGATCTATGGCGCGCGCCTGCCCAAAGAGTTTTCATATAATTTAAATATGGAATCTCCGTGCCACTGACATCCTTTTGTGAAGAATAAAAAAAACAAAAGAAGCGCGAAATATTTATAAATATTATGTCAAATTCTAAGCTAAATTGTGTCTTACATGGTGTCTTACGTTGTGAGTTTATTTTATAAATACTTTAAATGTTCCTCACAGGTGTATTATAAAGCACTGTGTAGCACTCGGGTGAAAGTCCCATTCCTACCTCGGGAGTATTGTGGCCCTAGGCTGCGCCTTCGGGCCACAAACTGCTCCCTCGCTAGTAATCGGTTCCTTTCCTCCCTCGGTGAACAATGTACTATATCATTTTTTACGGGGGGAAATCTTTAGACATACACATTTCAAACTCACATACAGAAACAATGTCTGTCACTATGAACTCACACAGCCAAAACCATTCGTTATCATCATCATCATCAACAGCCTTTAACAGTCCACTCCTGGACATAGGCCTCTCCTTGAAAGGAAGTATTGGCCTACTATACCACGCTAGCCAGACGGGTTGGTATAGGGTTGGTTTCAAGTTTTCCTTCTCTTTGAATAGATGTTGTCTTGCGTTGTTTATCCCTTAGTCGCCTTTTAGGACACCCTCGGTATGAATAGGGGTGGTGACACTCTGTATTCTTAATCCGTCACCATACTGACAGACCATTAAAAAATACAAATACAGTGAAATATAGAACGTCCCTTTACTATCACCTGTTGGAAGCTGACTACATAGTACATCCCTTTATAACTACCTCGTTGGTCTAGTGGTTAGCGTATGCTACTGCTGATCAAGAGGTCTCGGGTTCGATTCCCGGGTCGCACCAAATGTTTGTGTGGTCCGCAAATATTTGTTTTGGAGTTTAGGTGTTTTTTATGTATGTATTTACAAAAAAAAAATGTAAGTTTATATATTTATACCAGTTGTCTAGTTACCCATAATACAAGCTCTGCTTACTTCGTCTGCCTGTTATAAGAATACTGATTATCTTATAATCGTTAAGAATTGTGAGAGTGTCTCATTTTTCATTCGTCGTTTTGTCTTTTCACAGTAAACTGAAAATATAAAAAGAAAATCCACCAAGCATCCGTCAAACAAGCGATTATCATAAAAAACATTTATAAAAACTTTTGTGGTTTTGTATAAAGGTTTAAAATCTAACCGCATTTATGTAAGTCTTTAAGTATTTCGTCTTGCTAACCACTTCAATTTGTCAAGTTCCGCTATATTTGTTAAGTTATAAAGCATTTGTATGTACTTTGAATACAAATGTACAACGTAACAAAATTGCGAATATACATACTTCTAGCATATCCTGGAACTATGGCCTTAACTCTCTCTCTCCTGGGAGGAAACCCGATCCCAGCAGTGGGACTTTATGGGTTGTTGATGATGATGATGATGATATCCTGGAAGAATACCTTAACGGAATGTTTAGACTAACGAGGAATACATCAGATTTCGCATATTCGGAGCCGGGATATTCAAGTTCTATTCACTCATTATTGCTCAGAGTATGTACAGTAGATTTAAAGGTATTTATAATTCAAAAACTATTTTAAAATGAATTAATTTGAAAGTTAACTATAAATGAATTTTGTCAATGAATAACTGTATTTGAAACGGTTAATACTTTAAAACCATAAGGGTTCTGAGTCATAAGTACGGAACCCTAAAAAAATTGCTAAAAGAAAAACGAGTATGAATTATATTTAATAGCGGGTTAGCTTTCATCTCTTGTTACTAACAAGGTATGAAAGCCAAACCTAGAGTTGCTATCAAATAAACTCGAAAAGGTCAAAAAAAATATTAATTAGAATTTTAAAATGCTGAATAATTTGAGCCGTGAGCTCCCGGTTTATTACGTCATATTTGTTCGACGCGTCCGTCGCAATGCCGGTCGAGATCCGTTCGCGTAGCAGTGGCTACGAACGCGTCGGTCGCGCTGGTAGATGTCTACGAACCGCTACGTGAACGTAGAGGGTTGACTTTACACGTGATTTTGATTGAGTTGTCAATTGTTGAGTGCCATTGTTTACTTACATACTTTACTTTACTTTTTTCTTATAAATAAAATAAATTTATTTTAGTTTTGTTGTTGTTTTTTAAAATGTGTTAATGTGTATGTGTAAGATGTACAGTAAGTTCTCCAAGTTTAAGTAACAATTAAGTGAGGTTTATAATGTGAGGTGATATGGGTGAAGGCCCAGTGCCAGGAGTATTTTTTACGGGGGGTGAAAACGGAAACGGATACCGGCTGTCAGTGCAGGGCATCAGGACCCTGCAGAGCTTTCTGAGGGAACATGGCGCTGACTGTGTCAGACAGTTTATGCAGGTAGTTAATTGTATTTCATTCCAGAACTGAATCAAGTGTCAACAGGTTTTTGGCCTTGTACCAAACGAAGAAACTCTCGTAACTCTAGTACTATTTTTGAGTTTTAGCTTTCATCAAATCTTTAAGGAAAGTTCTTACCAACTCTAACTTTAAATTTCTTAAGACTGTCCATATCACTTTGACTACATTAACTGGCGCTGGAATGTAAGAGACGATGTACTCGCAAATCAGAATAAAATAGATATTATTAATACAATGCTTGATAAACATATAAAACGTTTTATCATTTTTCTTTTATTATTCTAACAACTTGGTTCAACTCATTTTGCAACGTCTATTGCACACCTTGTGACATGAATCATTCTGAACGGACTTAGTGATTTATTACCATCCATTTTTTTAAATTGGCTGAAAATGTTCCTATTATATGTTTAGATTTATTTCATGCTCAAAACTAATATTTATATTCCTATTAGCTATATCCTCTATTACTTATTTATATTACTCGTAATTGTTATTCTTAGTCTGGGTATCCTTTGTGTTCGTTTCATGTATTATTTGCAAAGTGTCGCGACACGCGGAAGTTGCTTTTTTAAAAAGATAAAAAAACCTTCCTCTTGAATCACTATCTGTTGATAAAAACTGCATTAAAAACAATTGAGTGGTACGAATGATATAAGCCAACAGACAGCCGAAACGACTTCATTTTATCCCTACTAATATTATAAATGCGAAAGTAACTCTGTCTGTCTGTTACGTTTTCACGCCTAAACGGATTTTGATGAATTTTGGTAAACAAATAGTTTAAAACCTGAGAAAGGAGGCTAGGCTACTTTTTACCGCGATAACCTACATACACGCGGGCGGAGCCGCTGGCTAAAGCTAGTACTATATAAATAAGTAACACAAAAATACTTTTAATCTCAGTTGACATGCCTTATGTTGGTATGAAGATTGCCTTACATGTGTTGGGTATTAGGATTACCTCATCAAATATTTTGTGAGCATTTCTCGCAAATGTAATTTAGGTAAGTACCTTTTCTTTTTGGGTTCATTTTTTTTCACGACGAAGCCTACGATTTGTTATCAGGCCTCTTTTAATGTTACGTACATAGGGAATGAACGGGCTTGCATATTATTAGGTCTATTTTATTTTTAAAGAGAACTATAGGACATTTTAGCTGGTTCTTCTTTGTGAGTGTTGTAGATTTTGAAAGATCTTTAACTTGGTTGATGCAACACTCTACTCAATCTGGAAAACTTGTGTGATTATATTATCTGTATTCGTATCAAAAACTTACAAACACGCTTACAAAAGTGGGTTGCAAGCAAACATACATGTTAAACTGATTAGTTTCGGTTCTGCGTACGATTTACAAATGTCATTGATCTACTCAGTATAAAATATACATAATATCATTTTGATACAGTTTTTTTCACTTACACATGCATATCCTTCCTAATTTAGTTACATAATAATTGTTATAAACGCGAAAGTTTGTATGTGTATGTGTTTGTTGCTCTTCCACGCAAAAACTACTGAACGGATTTGGATGAAACTTTACAGTAATACAACTTATATATCAGAAACACATATGCTACTTTTTGCTGCAAGAAATCGAGATACACGGACGAAAGCTAGGTGATTACAAAAAATACATAAATCGTAGATGTCAAAATGTATCACTGTTTAACTACTGTCAAAACTTCACAGGTTGCTATGCATAACAAACTTCCATAGCAACCATAATGATAGTTTGTCATGTCATTTATATCAGAAACACATAAAATATGCTACTTTTTAGTTCAGTAATCGAGATACACGCGCGTGGAGCGGCGGACGAAAGCAAATATTAATATAAAATTCCTTTTATTTTATTTAGGCTTTTTCAGTTGAAAATAACAGTATTTTTGTACCAAATTATCAAAGAAATATTTCGCTAAAATGTTACAGAAGAGAATACTTTAATTCTTTGCTACCAGCAGGAAAATCAAATTCAAGATAAGACCGACCCCGAGTCGTATACGAAAGGAAAATATATTATAAGGCTCTATCATTTAAAACTCGCATGAGGATTTTTGAACTCAATTTTTTTAGTATGAGATTTAAACCATCCAATCAAGAAAGTATCAAGAGTGGGATATTTTTTATTTCCCTTTTCAATTCACACCCTTGCTCCCTTTCCTGCAAATACATTTTGGCAACCTTTTTGTTAACACTGTGAAAACGCTTCACCAGCACTGTATCACAACAACGTTTATTTATTTATTTATTGACTTACATCCTGCCTGCATTTAATTAATGGATTTAAATATCTATCAGTAATTTGATATGATTTAAAGACTCAAGTAATTTTATATCTTTTTACTAGCTTCGCTATCGCTGTCGCTTTGGCGAGTTATACAGATTGCTACTATTTAATAAATAAATAAATACGGACATCTTACACATAACATCATCATCTAGTCCCAAACTAAGCAGAGCTTGTGTTATGGGTACTAAACAACTGATATAAATACATAAACATACTTTTTTTGTAAATACACACATATTATACATAGAAAACACCCAGACTCTCTGGTCCGACCACGGGTATCGAACAAGAGATGCATACGCTAACCACTAGAGACCAACAAGGCAGTCAAATCAATCAATTTAATATTTGACTATTTTATCGTTTTAAACAGCTGTGTTAATCAAAAACATCGGTACTTAGCAAGAGCTCTTTCATTAAATGTTTAGCATCGCAGGCTATTCTGTAGGCTCTTAAAATAAAACGAGGCACTAATAAATACACCACTTGTGTACAAGCGCTGACGCCCTCAAGGGTCCAAACACAATAAAAGATAATTTCATTTTTATGTACGTGATATTAAATGGTATTTTATGTTGCAAATAAAATGTTATCAACTAAATAATATTGTAGTTATTCTTTCGGAAGGTCTACTGCCTTTAAGTTACCCTTTATATCTATGTTCTGTTGAAGAAACTGGTAAGAATCATAAAAGAGTCATAAAAGAAGTGTATTTTTAATATATATGCCTGCAAAAGTGACTTAACTTTGTCTGATGTAAAGCTAAAGTAGTGGTCAGTATAGCTTTTTTTTTGTTTTTTGATAAAGACAACTCCCGTATTATAAATATACATCCTTTGTCGCGAAAGAAAAATTATGCATAAATAAATACACGAAACGGACCCTGTTCCATGTTGAATGTTAACCCACAACACTTGGAGCTGGTGGTGACCACTGAAACGACTTTTTTTGCGGCAGAGCTGTGTGTCGGAATCTTTTTTCTTTTAACGTGTACAAACCTCCTCGGGCCGTGATCTCGCGGTTTTTGCGGCGGGGCGGTGTGTCGGAATTGAACTAACTAAAACTAACCGGCGTGTCTTCTGTGCGCCAGAAGTAGAAGGGCGTCTAGGGATCACGTTATTAAGTCGTCTGGACCCGACCACTGAAACCACTAGGCCAACCGTGCAGTCTATACGAATGCTACAATGTAGCATGGTGACTTACACTACCGTGGCCTATTGAGATGTTTCTGCATCTGGTCTCGCCGGTCCGGTTTCTATGCTAAAGGCAGTAAATAAGCAGACGGGTGACTCGAAAGTAACTACCTCCGCCCTTGGACACATACAACGCAAGAGACACAATTCGCGTGTAAGTGTGACCTTCGGTCTCATCGCTCCCGTTTATATATTAAAGGCAGAAAATAATCTGACGGGTGATCCGATAATTAGTAGACATCTACATTATATCAGTGAATAGTGACGAAGGTATTCTTTGACAAGGCCATGACCTTACAGACATGACACATAACAACTTTTTTTTTTTTTTTTTTTTTTTTTTATTTATTGTCTAATATAAAATTCATACATGCATACAGTTATCCATTATATACCACACAAACCATCAAGAGTTTATCCGTGGTATATCAGACACATCTCGGTTACAAATAAATTACGTATCTGTAAAAACATAAATATTATTATATAGTATTATTATATATATAGTTTAGTATCAGCTAGACAGTAAATGCTTTATCAGAACAGTTTTACAGTTTTTTTTATTCATCTTGCTACGGGTTTCGATAGGTATGTTGTTCAATATACGGGGCAGCATGTGTTCCCACGTCCGCGTCCCATATACGTTAGTACGCTTAGGTATTCTATAGGTAGGTAAGTTTGACAAGTGACGTAATGACTCCAATCTTATATTTTTCTTTAATTTAGCAAGGTTGTGGTATTCCTCACCCAGTACACATACGCTCACTTTGTCATACACGTTTAATATTTGACAATGCTTGAATAAGCCACATTCGTCTTCTTTAAATTCTAGTTTAATTTTTCTAGGTACTATTGTTTTCAAGATGCTTAATTGTATGTTATAAATGTTTTCGAGGTAGGTCTTGTATGTGCGCCCGTAACTACTTAGTCCGTAGCTAATCACGGAGTCGGCAAGTGCGAGGTACATGATTCTAAGTGTTTTGTACGGTACTTTATACTTTAGCACATATAATTTGGATAGAACGGATCTTAGTTTACTACATACGCTATTAATATGAGGCCCCCAGTGGAATTTACTATCTATAGTAAGGCCCAGATACGTATGCTGAGACACCAACTCTAGTGGTTGGCAATTGCATAGTGTTGTCTGGTGTAAGCACGAGTGTTCATGAGCAACAATGAGACTCCTATCGAGCTGGCGTTTGTAACGGAGTAAGACTCTCTCTTTCTATTGATATTATACGGCCGAGGGGAGTCTTTAATAATACCTGCTTTCGGGTCCCTTACATTACAATAAAGCACACCGTTACGTTTCAGTCAATTCGATTCAAATTAACTGTGGCGACTTCCACATAAAGCGCAACGGAAATATAAAAGAGCGCCATCTACCGAAGAATCACAGAACTACGAAAGAAAACACAGAATGAACTATACGTAGTAACTACTAATCCTGAATCGCAATAGCGAAACTTTCGCACCGATTAGCATATATACAACATCCCAACATCAACTGTTAGTCAGTGCCTGTTAGGTAATGCCCACCAGGCATGATCACCTCGCCTGGTCGAAGGATCCTCCCTTTGTGTTGGAGGAACACGACACCCGTTCCCCCACATAAGCATCTAACCTACAATTCGGACAGAGGAGGTATCTTCACGTACAAAAGAAATAGGTAATGCAATCTGTGCGTATTAGCAATTCAAATAAATCGTACGTAATACTCATATTTCAATATACGTACAAGATTATATGCCATAGAACGCGAAGGGCTCAAAGTTAGTAAAAACAAATAGATATTTGATATCATTCATGTCTGATATAAACTACACCATCGATCGTTGATGTGTTTGCAGTGCTTTGACATTGACTATCTCTGTTCCAGTGTACACAGGCCTTATTAATCGATACCGTTTGCTATTAAATGATGTTCCGATAGAAATTGATCGCCTTTCTAGTAAGTTATGACACCTATTAGAGGAACTTAAGTGATAGTAAATCTGAATTGTGATATATTAATTTTGTTATGAGATTTTCATCAGGCTTTTATAAGTTTCATTATTTAATAAATATTAGATGTTACTATATTCTCTGTATGCATTTTGGATGACAAAGCTGTTATTTAGAATATTAGAGCTCATCTATACTTAATTCTTATTATTAATAGTAGGCCAAAACCTCCTTTCTAAGGAGAGGCCTATGTCCAGCAGTGGACTGTTAAAGGCTGTTGATGATGATGATACTTAATTCGAAAGTAACTCTGATCTGTCTATTACGCTTCACGGCTAAACCACAGAAGCGATTTATATGAAATTTACAATAAGATGCTTTGATTTTTGAGAAAGCATAATTTCATAAGCCTATAATAATACCTAAAACGTCCAAAACCTAAAGTACTATTTTAAAACTAAATCCATGTTCATTTTAAACCAACTTTTAGCTACTACGTCGGCAATATGAACTTATTTAATTCCATAACGTCCGCTATTCAAATTTGAAACTTAGTTTTAGACACACATAGTGAATTTCATTGTAACCAAAATGCTGGTAAATTGGCTTAATTTTATATTATTACAAGCTTTCGCCCGCGGTTCCGCCCGCGTGTATCTCGATTATTGCAATAAAAAGTAGCCTATGTGTTATTCCGATACCTATATTACTGTAAAGTTTCATCCAAATCTGTTTAGTATTTTCGTGTGAAAGAGCAACATACATACAATCTTTCGTGTTCATAATATTATTAAGGATAAGCTTTTTTTTCATTAACATAATCAATAGCCTTTCAAAGTCCAATGCTGGTTTTTATTTAGCAACAAGATTTTGACCTTTTATATCACGCATTCACGCTGGTCAGACAGGTTAAAAATACTATTTGATGTAAATACCGTAGATACTTTTAGATTTATGTTAGAGTACCTTCAATTCTTGAATTTATAAAACCAATATAACGGAGAATAATCTTGGACAAAATCGAAGTGCACTTAATTTCAAAAATTATTCACAGCTCACATTACTATTCATACCTTAAAATGGATGAGACATCGCAGAAATACTCTGCTTTGTGTCTCAAGTTTCTTTAGATCTACTTAATATGTATTTTGTGACTTAGTTTAATATTACACTCTACAGTGCGAGAGGTCCGGAGAGGAAAGTACACCTCCCTTGCGGTTCTCTTGAAGGACCATCCAAAGCCTATTAACGAAACCATCCTTGATGTGGTTTTTGTGTAAATAGAAGCCGGATTTGCTAATTAGAATCGTTTAGTAAAGTGTAAAATTGTCAATTAAAGGGAAATAAAGTCATTAGTTAACTACCGACTAACGTGTGAGGCTTTTAAGTAAATGAGTAGTGTAATTCGATGATTGTGTACATTGAAAGTAATTGTAGTTTTAACAATTAATACAAATATCTTGTAATGAATGGTACCAATGATTATTTGTAACTGCCTCGTTGGTCTAGTGGTTAGCGTATGCGACTGCTAATCAAGAGGTCTCGGGTTCAAATCCCGGGTCGGGCCAAAAAGTGTTTTTGGGATTTTCTTAGGAAATTCCTAATAGCTGCCCGGAGTTTGGAAGTTTGGCGGTGATTCACGCCCGTGCCTCGGAGAGCACGTAAAGCCGTCGGTCCCGGTTGTCATGAACATCTATGGCAATCGTTATTGGGAAGTCAGTGCCCTCAAATATACTGACAACTAGTTCAATCTTCGAATTTCAGTTCTCCCTTAGGGTTGCGGAGGTCCGATGCCAGTCGCTCCGTGGAAAAACTGAAATTCAGGTAAAACCGGTTGAACTAGTAGCCCCAAATAAAATTGGGAATAATATTGCCTGTTGTGTGTTTTATATTTGTGAAATGCTCGAAAACCGATAGTGACCGACTGATAGTTTTAGTATGGGTGTAATAGATAAGTGATCACGTTTGGGTAGATGCCAGACTATATTATTTGACTGCATGGTTGGCCTAGTGGTTTAAGCGGTCGCCATGCTGTTTTCTACTGCGCCAAGTGTCGTGGGTTCAAATCCTACGTGGGATAACACTTTGTATGATTCACAAATTGTTGTTCGAGTCTGGGTGTTCTTTGTGTCCGTTTCATGTACGTTTGTAAAGTCCCTCGTGACACAGGAATTTATATTCCTAATGCGGGAGTTGTCTTTTATAAAAAGAAAAAGAAAAATATATTTTCTAGGCTTCAATACGATTTCATATAGAATTAACATTCTGATAAAAAAATAAAAAAAATTGTGAAAAAATCTTGAAGTATTAAGTGAACACTTACATTCGTAAGTGTTCACTTAATACTTCAATGAAAACTTTTTCAATATCCTCATTTTAGAAAAATAGAAGGAAGAAGAACACAGAGACAGTTGTATTGACCATAATTATTAAGGAAAAAGTAGCGTTCGCGACGCATAAGGAGGTCAAGAAAACGGTTCTTGATGGGAATAGCTGGATAAGTCTGCATCGACAATAGCGTAGCTCCTAAATAACTAGCTAGACATATGCTCTGCGATAGAAAAATACTTTAACTTCTTAATAATTCATAATACATACATACTTAGATAAGTCCCGAACATCAAACTACACATTACAAACTTAGGCACAGTATGTCGATGAATCAGCATGAAACAACTCGAGGAGAAATTTGGTTCGTGAATCGCAAGAGCCCAATGTTTTCAATACAACCTAACTACCCCCTAATCACCGTAGTACTGAACACGATACAACAAATTCTGTGAATTCCCGTCTGTACCGGAGATGAGATATTCGAAACCATTTATCAAAATCTAGTCGCTCGCTCAGAGACTAATTATGACTTTGCTACCTATCAAGTTTTGGGATTAATGATACAATGGTGTATTCAAATTTGTTGTAGCGGGGACCAGTACTGTATATGAACGATTACGACGTTTTAGTGTAATTTACAATGGTACAATATTTCCTAAAAGCATGATACATAAAAAGTGTCATTGTTTTTCCTTGTTAAGTGTAAAGTGACGGCTTTGTTGGTCTAGTGGTTAGCGTATGCGGCTGCTGATCAAGAGGTCTCGGATTCGATTCCCGGGTCGGACCAAATGTTTGTATGATCTGCAAATATTTGTGTTTGTGTTAGGGTGTTTTCTACGTATAATGTGTATGTATTAACAAAAAACGTATGTTTATGTATTTATATCAGTAATCTACTACCCATAATACAAGTTCTGCTTAGTTTGGGTCAACATGGCGTTGTGCATCAGATGACAGAAATATTTGCTTAAATTAAATGCACTTTTCATGTCCTGCATAATCCAAATTAATGTTAAACAAAAAAAGAAGTCGTTCTCAAAGTGCGGTTAATATTGATTTTATTTAATAATAATAAAAATAATAAGGCCAATACACATCACAACCATCACAATATAGACCCATTACTTGTTTACCCACTATATACAAAATTCTCACATCAGCCATAACTCAAAAACTTACTGCTCATATAGAACAGCACAATATCCTTGCTGAAGAACAAAAGGGATGTAGAAGAGGGCATAGGGGATGTAAGGAGCAACTTATTATCGACTCTCTAATTCATAGACACGCAACTACTAATAAAAGAAATTTACACTGTACATATATATAGATTATAAAAAAGCGTTTGATAGCACACTCTTGGTTACTACACATTTTAAAAATATACAAATTTAGTCCTGTTATAATAGAATTCTTAAAAAACATAATGCCCCTCTGGAAAACCACACTTCATCTAAACAATATCACTAGTAGAGAAATAGTAATAAAAAAAGGTATATATCAAGGTGACTCCCTAAGTCCTTTATGGTTTTGTCTGGCCCTAAACCCTATATCACAGATACTGCAGAATTGCAAGGCTGGATATCGATTAAAGAATAACAGTACTGAAACTAGCATATCACATTTAATTTACATGGATGACATAAAACTTTATTCAAAAACAGCAAAAGAAATGAAAGCACTCATAGACGCTACAGCAAAATTTAGTACAGATATCAGCATGCAATTTGGGTTAGATAAATGCAAAACTATTCACATAATTAAAGGAAAGATCCAGCCAGGCGATTACGCAGTGTCCCGTGATGAAACAATTACAGCCATGGAACCGAATGAGCTATATAAATATTTAGGGTATCATCAATCAAAAGGAATAGATCATAGTAAATTAAAAATAGCTTTAAAAGATGAGTATAAGCATAGGGTACATGTTTTAAGTAAAAGTAATTTAGCTGGCAAAAACTTAATAAAAGCAATAAACACATACGCTATACCCATATTAACTTACTCTTTTGGTATTATAAAATGGACTAAAACCGATATAAATAACATACAAATATCCACTAGAACTATCCTTACTAAACACAATTGTCTACATCCAAAATCGGCTATAGAAAGAGTAACAGTCAAAAGACAGGATGGAGGGAGGGGGCTTATCGACATATTTACCTTATGGACCACGCAAATATCAAAATTAAAATCATTTTTCTTCGAAAAAGCTAACAATAGTGAAATTCATAAAGCAATAGTTAGTAATGATCTAAATCACACTCCACTAAATCTATCTCAAGAGACAGAAATAGGTAACACAGAGAATAATTATGAAACCTGTAAACTAGAACAATGGAAAAAGAAAGCACTTCATGGCCGACACCCCCAAGATCTTGAACAACCCCATATAGACAAAACAGCTTCAAACAAATGGCTCACTCTAGGTTCCCTATTTCCAGAAACTGAAGGCTTTATCATAGCAATCCAAGACCAAATCATAAACACAAAAAACCACAGAAAACATATTATCAAAGACCCTACAGTAACAGACGACAGATGTAGGAAATGTCATAACCAATCAGAAACCATACAACATACTGGAGCGTGCCCTAATCTTGCACAAACTGACTACACACATAGACACAATCAAGTGGCAAATATCATTCACCAAAGACTATCTCTTAAACATAAACTTATCCCAGATACACATACGCCATACTACCAATATACTCCTAAAGCAGTTTTAGAAAATAGCACCCATAAAATTTACTATGACCGTGCAATACTGACCGACAAGACAATACACTATAACCGCCCTGATATAACTGTACAAGATAAAATAAATAAAATTACTTACATAATTGATATAGCAATCCCAAACACTCACAACCTACAAAAAACAATTGCAGAAAAAGTACATAAATATTCGGACCTTCAGGATGAAGTATTAAGAATCTGGAAACAACAGAAAGTATATATTGTCCCTATAGTTCTGTCCACTACTGGAGTTATCCCTAAACACATTCACCACAGTCTGAAACTCCTTGATCTGAAACCCAACACCTACATACTCCTTCAAAAAGCTGCCATATTAAACACATGCAGAATCGTCAGAAAGTTTCTGCAAATAGACGAAAACACTCACAGTATGACAGAAGCACATGCTTAAATTTTCATAAAATACCGTGGCATTTACTTGACTGAGTCCGTAAATGTCACAAATTATTACCAGCAAAAGCTGAGAAATATAAAATTTACCAACATAATAATAAATATTTTGGACATCTTACACACAACATCATCTAGTCCCAAAGTAAGCAGAGCTTGTGTTATGGGTACTAAACGACTGATATAAATACATAAACATACTTTTTTTTTGTAAATACATACTTATTATACATATAAAACACCCAGACTCCGAAACAAATATTTGTGGATCACACAAATATTTGGTCTGACCCGGGAATCGAAATAATAATAATACAAATCACATACAAATTGATAATGAACCAGTCCTCAATTCAACTGCATTTCGAATGCATGCATCTCTCTAGATGAGATGCTGTATACTCTTATCTAGACCATTGACTTTGATCTATTGGCTGTGTTCTCGACACTCGACTGTGGACTTGGCTCGAGAACTGAATGAGGATGCTTCGTGTGTTTACAGAAAACGATTTGTATGTGCATGGTGGTTGTATGATAACTTATATTGTATCAGCATGAATCCATTAACCGCAGTAAAGAGAAGCCTATGCCCTTCCTCAAGAATCAAAGTATCTACATGGCAAATTTTGTTGAAATCGGAACAGCCATTTAGCCATCAAAGCGTAACAAGCAGGCTGACCTTAGTTACTTTCAGATTTGTAATATTAGCATAGATATATTCTAATTGATGGATTTTGTCGTCAATAAATCTCCTTTTTACGGTTATTAATGTGACTTAAAAGATCTAAACAATGGAAAAAGAATTGAAGTATCTGCTTGTAATAGATATACATACATAATAACAGCTTTTCTTCAAATACAATTTCCTGAGACGGTTGGACTGAGTTTGTCAGTATTATGAGCTAAATTAAAGCCGATGAAATAGTGAAATACGATTTAAAATCGCGGGGCAGTTCACACAATAAGAGAAGGTAAATAATTAGGTAAGAAAAGTGTATTCTTTGTGGCTGGTCATATACATATCATTATATACGTTGTCACCGAAGGTACCCCGTTGAAGTTGTAAATAAACCAATAACATATTATTTGAAGCGAACGTGAATAAGCATCTCTCACTTGGCCGCCATAGTGTGGACCGCTATACTACACTGTCTGTATTCACGGCGAGTGTGCTTTCTCACGGAAAGCTAACAGAGTAGTCATTTTAGACACAAAAAAGAAATAACATATTACTTTTATTCTTTAATTTCCTTTTATTATATTGTATTCACATTGTTAGCGATGTACCGCAGCTGAATTTCCCAAATGGATTTTATTTCTCAGTAATGAAAGTTCTTATTTGAATAAGTATATTATCGAATTACTGTCTCAAATCAATGGAATGTAAACCTGTGAAATGCTGATAAATTACTTTAAGCAAAATGTCTTATATAGTGAAAAGAAAATACTTAAATTGCTATATTCCTTATTTTCTAATGACAATATTTTTTTTTGTTTCAGGTAAATCTCAATCCTGTTGATCACACCTTATTTTTTAAACTTTACGGTATGTGTGTCATAATTTAAGTTTATAAATAACCAGCTATTTGCGGCTGATCCTGTACGTATGTCTATTAAAGCGGTAAAGAGTAATCTATATTCTTCTTTTATATTCAAAGTATGTCGTAAAACGTGTAAAAGATAGTTACTTTCGGATATATAATATTAAAATAGTACCTATTACATAATATAAATTAAAGTGTAAATCAAATAATACTTACTTACTACTTTTTCTGCGCTTGAGAGTCAATTATTTAAATCATACAAGGCTCACTATTCTCAAAAAAGAAATCTAGAAAATAATGTGTAAGTCCTCCAAACACAGGCAGACTCTAGGATCGTTAAAGTGTACCCACGATACAGGCCATTAATTGACCACTTCAGAAAGGGGGTCTTTTCGACCCAAAACTAATCTTCCTTGAAATATAGGGTACAACCGTACCCTTAGTAAATGTTACTACAAATTATGAAAATGATTAATCAATCAAGACAGGGGAAATATTATCCAACATATTCCATTCCAAAGTACGAGACCATTCCAAACATATAGTTTGGAAATTATTCTCACATAATTGGTTTTCTTAATTAATAGTTGTAATGATATGGAACGTGTAAAGTAATAAAAACATTATTATTAATGCAAAAAATAACAAGTCTTTGAAGAGAGTAAATTTTAAATGTTATGATTTTACAACTTTTTTCACAACTTGTATAAATAACTTACTTTATCTTATTCCAAAAAAATGGCAGGCATTTAGTAGATCTATACTAATAATATGAATTCAAAATTAGCTCTGTCTCTGCTAACCTTCTGCACTGATTACTATGAAATTTAGCATGAAAATACTTGGATTCTTCAGAAAAGATATGTGCTATTTTTTGTCCCGATATCCAACATACATGCGTGCGGAACCGCGGCAAAATCCAACAAAATATATATTTTAAATAAAGAATATATAGTGTCATTATTTTCCTTTTTTAACCGACTTCAAAAAAAAGGAGGAGGTTCTCAATTCGTCGGAATCTTTTTTTTTTTTTTTTTTTTTTTTTTATGTATGTTCAGCGATAATTTCGTCGTTTATGAACCGATTTCAAAAATTTTTTTTGCATCGGAATGGGCGTAGCTTACAGGTGGTCCCATTGTCGCCATATCGAGATCTGATGATGGGATCCCAAGGAAATCAAGGGAACTCCTCAAAGATCATAGGTACAATGTCGCGAAATGGATACTCGGAATAGTTATTCATTGAAGTCGGTTCTTTTTTGTTAAAATTATATAGTTCTGTCTTTGTGTAATGTGTTATTAAAATGGTTTGACGACCGAATCTGTTAACAAATCCTCTAGCTAAGTTGCAAACGCTTTTCGTTTTTTATTCTATTTCTCTATTCTCTTACTTCATTGGCTAACGTTTTGTTTTGAGCACGTGACTGAGTGACATTAGCCAATGAAACTATAGAATAGAGAAATAGAATAGAAAACGAAAACCGTTTGCAACTTGGCTAGGGGGCCTGTATCGGAAATCTACCTTTGATATTATTCAAACGCAATTAACTCAAGTACTATTCTCGTGTTTTTATAGGTTTCTTCCTTTTTAGCTTTAATTAAGAAACACTATTTGTTTTACTGGTCTATCAACACTTTCCGAAATTGACTAGTTCACTATAATATTTGCCCCTTTGTTAAGTTGGATCGAAGACATCTGTTAAACGTTTTAACTTGAAGTTGTACTGCGTAGTAGTATTTGTAAAAAAAAAATGGTTTTTCATTTTTTACTATTTCAGGTTAGGTATAAATGGTTATTATTAAATAAACTCACAATAATTCACACTTTTTCCACTATGATGACTCCTTTAAACGTACATGTATTTAATTAGCATCTGCTTGGGCTGCCATAGTGAAGGTCACCATGCTGCATTGCTCTGTAATCAAGGTTACTAACCAACAAGCCAGCCATATATTCATCATCACTTCACCCCTTCTTAGGTGTACTACCTACAGACTTATTAAAACTAAAACCCTGTCGTGAATTTATGCAATTTCCGAGTCGAAACCATTGTCACTTTCCACTGAATCTGTTTATCCCATTAACGCAGAGTGCTCAAACGATACATCTCCTCTTCCTCAATACAATAGTGCCAGACGGTTTGAAGTACTCGCTTCTAACACTGCACAGCATCGGCCATTACGATCGACAATTGTAGCCAGCACGTCAATTTAGCCAGTCAGCTGAAAGCAACAATATATCTTCCTGCTGATTAATGTACATTAGCCAGCAGAAGAAAGAACTAGTGGTCGCCAGGTGGTCCAAATTCAACCAAAATTAATTTGAATCATAAATAGTAATTTTATATAAGGTTCTATTGTCAATGACTATAAGTTCTTTAATCACGGATTTCGACGACAACGAACGCTACAATATTAAATTGACAAAAGAGTATCTATGCGTGTGTGTGTCAAATACTTGGAAGTGTGTGTAATGTTTTATTATTGATTTAATGGGTTTTTTATGCATAATTTTAAAATAATATTAGCATTCTGCACTCCTTCTCATACTCCTGCGTCCACGTAACTTTCTTAAAAAGGGGTACAAAGTTTTTGCTTCACGTATTAATTAAAAGAATAAAGGTTAATTTATAAAGATTACAAAGTCTATACTTCCACACTAATTATTATAATTCGGAAGTATCTCTGTCTGTCTGTTACGCTTTAACGGCTAAACCGTTGTACTGATTTCAATAAAACTTGGCAGTGAAATACTTTGATTCTTAAAGAAGGACACACGATTTTTTTACACGCGGTCGTAGCCACGGCCTAAAGCTAGTTCTCAAATAAATGAAACATTAATTTGCAAATGAACTTCACAGTTTACGGACAAATATGACCTTTTAATACTCGTGCCTTAATCTCCGAAAGGGGTAGAATCGGTGTAAAAAACGCTGACCATTTTACTGACTATAATTTTAATTGCATTTATGTAAATAGGGGTCTCATCAATTGCCGTTAACTTTTGCACTATGGGAATTAGTATGTGAAATTTCGAAAGCGTATGTAATATGGTGTGTTAGGTTTTGATTGAGTAAATTGTGTTTTCTGAAAGAATAGTAGCATCATTCCTGTATCTGGCGTGTAGTACAAGTCTTATAGCTAGAAACTCCCTAGCTAGTCTAGCGTTTACGACTGCCGATAAGTAGGCCTCGTGTTTTTGGTTGGTTTATTCTTAAAAACACCCCGGAGTTAGGAAGATTCGGAGTTCACCGAAGGGCGGTGTTTCTCTCCGAGCCACGAAGAGCACGTTAATCAGGCAGACCTCGTTACTAAGAGCATCTATGGCAGTCGGTATTGGGTAGTCAGTGCTCTTAAATATATTGAAATCTACCTAGTTCATTAACTTTCGAATTCAGTTCGCCTTAAGGGTTGCTCAGTCACTTCAAAATTTATATTCAAGTAAAACCGGCCTTCTTTAGAAACATAAACCAGCTGACCAGAAAAATAAAGCTTCTGGTAGGTATTCGTTTAGAATGTTTTACTTTCGCAGAGGTTCATTAGTGCATACATTTATTCTCTACGTGCTCCGAAACTCGGGGTTTCCTAACAAATTGCGGTCAGGGCTCACAATAATGAAGTAGCGAGCTCACTAAATATATACTGTTGAAATATTAAATATCATTTTCAACGTGTGGATAATGAACTAAAGTCCGTCTGCATTAACATTGAAACAAGAATAGTATGTTAGTCAAAAATTAATGCCTAATCTTCCTAGCCTTTATTCCCAAATTTATTTGGGGTCAGCTACTAGTTAAGCTCGTTAAAATTTCAGTTTTTCCACGGAGCGACTGGCATCGGACCTCCGCAACTAAGGGAGAACTGAAATTCGAAGATTGAACTAGTTGTCAGTATATTTGAGGGCACTGACTTCCCAATAACGATTGCCATAGATGTTCATGACAACCGGGACCGACGGCTTTAGGTGCTCTCCGAGGCACGGGCGTGAATCACCGCCAAACTTCCAAACTCCGAGCTGCTATTAGGAATTTCCTAAGAAAAACCCAAAAACACCTTTAGGCCCAGCCCAACCCGGGATTTGAACCCAAGACCTCTTGATTAGCAGTCGCATACGCTAACCACTAGATCAACGAGGCAGTTAATAAAAAAATAATGCCTACAGTTGTAAATCCAACATGCGACAAAGGGACAAACAATTCAGAACAACATCCCTGCAAACGGAAGGAAAACCTTTAACAAACCCTATATATAAGCGTGGTAAAGTAGACCGTTGTGGTGTCTCCTTTCTAAGGAGAGATGTTAAAGGCTTATTGATGATGATGATGACAGTTGTAATATAAAATATCCTTTCACAAAATTAATGGCAGGCTTTCGGTGTGATGACCATCTCGACCGAGGAAGCAAACTGAGCATCAACATCTGCACATTGCCAGAATTTTATTGTTTTTGATGTCAGAATTTAGTACACCACAGAAGTAACTAATATATTTGAGCTTCTGACCTGATTCTGAACTACAACTCACGTTATATCAAGATAAACAGCATTGTTAGGTGATTGTCTTGGCACCATACCTTAACATAAATTCACCACAATAAAATAAAATTCACTTTTTAACCGACTTCAAAAAAAATGGAGGAGGTTCTCAATTCGTCGGAATCTTTTTTTTTTTTTTTTAAATTATGTTCAGCGATAATTTCGTCGTTTATGAACCGATTTCAAAAATTATTTTTGCATTGGAATGGGCTTAGCTCACAGGTGGTCCCATTGTCACCATACCGGGATCTGATGATGGGATCCCAAGGAAATTATGGGAATATCATAGGCACAATGTCGCGATTTGGGTACTCTGAATAGTTTTTCATTGAAGTCGGTTCTTATTTGTTAAAATTGTCTAAAGTTATGTTAATCCAAAGCAACTAAAGTATTATGAAATTGAGAAAAGCGCCATCTTGCAGCGTAAGCAATGAACTAACTCAGCGAATAACTTCTTTCTATAGCACTTCGTAAGTTGCGAAATTGCATTAGTTTCCCGGCTTATCGAAAACTAGCGTGTCGCTTTTGTTTCCACCTGATTGTTAATCTTGCTCTCTATTTTCGTTTAATATATATTTTAGCATCGGAGCGGATATGTTCAAGTTTTTTGGGCTCGCTGTAAATAAAATAAACCTTTTTACACTGCTGTAGAAAAATTAAAATAGAAACCCCAGAATCTAACACCCTATATAAAAAACTTAGTCAAAATATTTGGAATGTATTTTTTAAAACGAATCTGTTATTAAGCAGTCCATTTTCTAAAATTTGTTTTAATGAAACTGAAGTTGTATATTTGTAAACCAATACCAATAAGAAACATAGCATGTCTATTGAGCAACCTATGTACTCGAAATTATTACAAATAAAATATATCCCACTAAAAACAACGAGTACATGAAAAAATATATTTTAAACCAATTTAGTGAACAAGTGAATGAAAGTTCCTCGAATAACAAAACGATTTTATAAGTTACATAATCTTGTTCCAAGGAAGTACCTTACGGCCACGGCATATAAAAATCTTGAGAAACCATTTATGTTGAGTAAAAGGTTTCCATATTCCAATCCCTTTCAGTTTTATGTCACTAAGCCGACAAGGGTTTTAGCCGGAACTGAAATAAGGCAGTACGAATTTGCCTCTACAGACTGTATCGGCTTATGGGGCTCCATGTACGTTTGTGTAATTACGAGCTATGACTCGGTATCCGAGTAGAATAATTGGGGATATTCTATTTTGATTTGCAAGCTTGCAATCATGATCAAAATACATAGAAGAGTAGTAACAATAAAATTGTTTTAAACTTCTCCCTTCCTTTAGAGGACAGCACGTACTGGCCCTGGAAGTCACCGCTTTAGAGTAGTAGAAATACACACTAGAAGTAACCTGTTTAGTTCTTTAAAAAAAACTGGAATTCACTACCAGCTCACGTGTTTCCTTCCCATTATGAATCCGGCTCCTTTGAGAGGGCGTGAAAAAGCATCTCACTAAGCCGCCTTAGTGTGGGTCAGCATCGTCACACTGCCTGCATTCGCAGACACCCGGGAACCCCCACTCCTAGATTCTACTCATGCTTTCTATCAGGCAGATAAGTGTCACTGGCAGGCATCAAATTAAACAATAAATAAAGTTTAGAGGTGTCGTCGTGCTGCAAGAGACTGCATAGACAGGCGTGGTCAGTTAATAATTCAGTAGGTTAAGATTGTTTTCTGTGTTTGGTTTTTGTTTGTATTTATAACCCACTAGCTTTCACCCGCATATTTCAGTTTTCGCAGTAAATAATAGCCTATGTGTCATTATTATATTTAAGCTATTTTATTGTGCAGTTTCATTAAAGTCCATTATGTAGTTTTTGCTTGAAATAGCAACAAACATACATACATACAAACTTTCGCCTTTATAATATTAGAAGAAGTATGTGTTATGTATACTTTAGTTGCAAGAAGCGCTGTGAGAAACTAAGTTTAGATTTGTATTATATTTGATTGAATTCATAGAGCGAATGTACCTGGTTGAGTCGGAAGCGATCGTCCACTTCCGGCTATGTGTTCGGCTATGTGAAGAGTACTATGAACCTGTGAAAATGCATACAGCTATTGATTAATGTGTACGAAGCAAAATATAGTTGTGACAGGACCGTAGTAAGTGGTGATCAATCGTGTCTGCTTCTCCCCCGGGAAAAAGGCGTGACTGACCAGGTATGTATGTATATGTGTTGGTATTTGTAATAACTGAAAATATATTAATGTCACTTATTGTTATCAAAGACTGTCTTTACCATTTTTAACCGACTTCAAAAAAAAAGAAGGAGGTTCTCAATTCTTTTTTTTTTATGTATGTTCAGCGATAATTTCGTCGTTTATGAACCGATTTCAAAAAATCTTTTTTCACTGGAATCGGCGTACAGGTGGTCCCATCGTCACCATATCGGGATCTGATGATGGGATCCCAAGGAAATCGAGAGAACTCCACAAATATCATAGGCACAATTGTCGCGATTTGGGTACTCGGAATAGTTTTTCTATGAAGTCGGTTCTTTTTTGTTAAAATTATTTTCTTAAAAACATTACAGATATTAACGTTTTAATATTTATTCCGTAGACTTCTTGTAATATAATCATATCTTTTGAGTGACATCTCCATTTACTGTACGTCTGCCTACATTTTTAGAGAAAAAATCATTGTATATATTACACTAAGACCTTTACAACTGGAAGATGACAAGGAAAATATTTGCGACGTGACTTGATTGACAATAAAACGAAAAATACTTTGTATCTTTTGGGTATTGGGAGTTAATGGAAAGTAAATTTATTCCTATGTTTAGTCATAGATTTAGTCCTTGTAAGGCTTAATGTTTAAACATGAACTTTTAGAAGATGTCTACTCCAAGTCCCTATCTCGATCCGTTCAGAGCTTCGTGCTTTCCTTGGCTCTACGTCTTACCGAAGTTCCTCACCTTATCTGCTACTATTCATCGCCACTTGAAGGGCAACGTTTTCTTAATTACTGACCTATTGTTCTACTACACTGATATTATCGCTTACATTTATGACTGCCTTGTTGGTCTAGTGGTTAGCGTATGCGGCTGCTGATCAAGAAGTCTCGGGTTCGATTCCCGGGTTGGACCAAATATTTGTTTTGAAGTAGGTGTTTTCTATGTATAATATGTATGTATTTGCAAAAGAAAAAGTATGTTTATGTATTTATATCAGTTGTTTAGTAACCATAATACAAACTGCTTAGTTGGGGACTAAGTGACGTTGTGTGTAAGATGTCCGAAATATTTATGTATTATTTATTATGAACTTATCTATATAAATAAATAAAATTTAAATGTCTATATGTGATATAAAATTATCAGTTTTTTACTAAATGCAAATATAAATACTTATAACATAAAGGCAATTTTTAAACTTTTGGATGGCCTGATTTTGGTGGGACTTTGACTGACATCAGGGATAACTTAGGCAATTCTTTTTAGACTAGCTTCGCTCCGCGGCATTACTCGCGTTTTACAACAATAACCGTAATTATTATATAATATAAAAGTGATTATTATATAATATAAAATAAGAACGAATGTGATGTGTGCGCAGAAGTGTGGAAAGAAATCGTCAACAGCGAACATTTACCGACCAAGTGCTTGCCATTTGACTGCCTCTGTGACATAGTGGCAGCGTATGCGACTGCTGATCAAGAGGTTTCGGGTTCGATTCCCGGGTCGTACCAATTTGTGTGATCCACAAATTTTTGTTTAGTAGTTTGGGGGTTTTCTGTATATAATATGTATGTATTTACAAAAAAAAGTGTGCTTATGTATTTATATCAGTTGTCTAGTTACCCATAATACAAGCTCTACTTAGTTTGGGGACTATATGACGTTGTGTGTAAAATGTCCGAAAACAAAAACGCGAAAGTTTGTGAGTGTATATGTATGTTTGTTCCTCTTTCACGCAAAAACTACTGAATGGATTTTGATGAAACTTCACAATAATATAGCTTAGATATCAGAATAACATATAGACTTCTATTTACTACGAAAACCGACATAAGCGCGGGCGGAGCCGCGTGTAAGCTGGTACATAATATTTTACCAACCAGTAGACGAATCTTCAGAAATTAATAACCAATCACCTTATCTATATCAACTAGTTCTGATCTAATTCTGTATATTCATTAAGTTACCTCAGTTTAAGTTACCAGTAAATATTATGCTACGATACACTAATAAAATTTTATGAGATAATAAGTTTTAATCTGTGTTGCGCTCAGCTCCGCACGCTCGAACGAACGATGTGATGAACTTCATTTATTGTTATATTGCTTGTAAAGTTTTAGATTAAAAAAATAACACAAACATGTCACTGCTGTTGTAGATTGTGTTAATAAGTATATCATTTATGACATTGTCAAACCTACGACTGTAGCAGAACAAAATAGACATTTGTTTGGGTGTACGCATATGATACACTCTTGCTAGAAATTATCTAATATATAAAATTCTCGTGTCACAGTTTTCGTTGCCATACTCCTCCCAAACGGCTCGACCGATCTTTGTGAAACTTTATATGCATATTCAGTAGGTCTGAGAATCGGCCAACATCTATTTTTGATACCTCTAAAACGCGAGCGGGCATCAGTTAGTAATCGAATAAAATTAAATTAAAAGATAAGATACATAATAGTAATTAGTGGCGCCCCCAATGTCAGACATGTGAAGTAATAAGGATGCGTTCAGAAACTAGCAATAAAGTTTATGATATTAGGGGTCATCCATAAATTACGTCACACGAATTTCATGATTTTTTGCCCCTCCCCCCCTCGTTGTCACAGCTAGTCACATTTGTGAGACTCCCCCCTCCCTAGTGTGACGTCACATAATTTTCAAATTTACATTTCGAAATCATTGAATAAAAACAGGTTCCGAAATCAGTTTTATTCCATTAAAATTATTTTTTAATAAAATTAACATCAAATCAAAGAATTAACAAAACAAAAATTGATTAATTACATAAATTAAAGAAAATTATAAAACAAAAATTTTGAAAGTGCGTGCCAGGTTGCGCATAGAATTGGGTTCTGTGGTCACCCATAACAATAAGTAGATTTAAAATCGTGTCCAATAGATAATTGTTACGTTAACTTATTATTTCTTTATTTTTGTACGAAGTTTTCCAGGTGAGTGCATTTTACAAGTTAGACCTGTAAAACTCCTGAAATAGAAAAGTTATCAAAACCGCAATAGTTTTCCTTGAAGTTGTAATATATGGACTACGATCAAGATTTTTTTTAGATTTTTTGAGCCACCTGTTTAGCTTTTAGAGGGGGAGGGGGATGCCTTGTTTTTACAAATAAATGCGTTTTAAAGTTGAATAACTCGCAAACGGACACCTAAATCGATAAATCGTTTTAACAACCTCGCAATGATTTTAAAAGACCTATCTAATGATATCCCACACTATGGGTAGCCTCGAGAAAAAGAAAACATCACCACTTTACGAATAGGGGAGGTACCCCAAAAAAAATAATTTTCATATTTTTATTATAGCAATTTTTTCGACGTAATTACAACACATATTCTAGCAAAGTTTCATCTTTCTAGTAGCAACCGTTTGGGCAGTAGGTCTAGGACGGACGGAAGGATATGACGAATGTATAAGAATCCGAGTCAAGAACTACGGAACCCTAAAAACGATTGACTATGTTAATTAAAGAAATTAACAAAATAAAAAAAGAAGCCAAGTTTAATTGTTATTTACTATCCAGTTCTCAATGTGACTCAGAGATTAGTGGGTATAGGTTGCCCGGGAGTCCCACACACCCTTCATTGTCCCCAAGAAGGGCATGGTGCGAAAAGCATTCCCCGCGTGAAAAAAAAGAATAAATATGTATATAATATATTCTAGAAAAGTAAATGTATTGGCCCTATCTTCTTCAAATCAACTTCAAATTTGTCACAAATATTTAATTATTTGTTTGACTATGTTAGATTATAATATTATAAGCCACAACGGCGGTAGTTGTCATTTTTGTGGCGCCATCACTTCACTTCGCTTGGTTATA
Source organism: Phragmatobia fuliginosa (assembly GCA_932526445.1). Lineage (NCBI taxonomy): Eukaryota > Metazoa > Arthropoda > Insecta > Lepidoptera > Erebidae > Phragmatobia > Phragmatobia fuliginosa. The sequence goes on from OW052070.1 coordinate 20,152,776, forward strand.
AATAGGAGTGATCTGTTGTATCGGTACGCATTTCTGACGAATGCGTCGCGGAGTGTGGATCATTGTCTTTGGACAATTAGTACTACTCCTTTGACAAGTTAGTACTGTCTGAATTGCGGTGGGTGCGAGGAAAACTGTCTAACAGCTAGTACAGCCCTATGTGACCGCCCTTGCTGTCTATCTAAATGTAATTTGTTTAGATTCGTTACTTAATTAACGGTTGTTTGTGTCTAATTGCATTTCTAAGATTATTTTGTAATTAATGAAATAAATTGTTTAGAATTAAAGTAAATAGTTTAGAATTATAATTATTTTTATTATTTTTCACTTCTGGACTCTAACATCAGAAGTGGGATCGATCTACGTTCACAAATTATTAATTTTCAATATTTGGGAAACGATCAACTACCGACATTTAGTTAGATATTTTCATTTAATTTGCCTATACTTCATTATCTAGGTGTGTCTTACGATAGAGAGCATTGACAAATGCACAATAGATCGCGCTGTCATATAGAACCAAAGTGAATATACGCAGTGATTCGCCGCAGAGGTCCCGGGAACGATAAACGCGATCGTTCGTTAAAAAAAAAAGGCATTGCACACTATTAGTGCTCATTTGAACGCTATCGAAATTCAGTGTTCGTTGTGATTTTTAATAAGGGAATCCGACTTTTGTGATATTCTTATCCGCTCTAAATCAAAGTCAAAAATCAAAACTAAATCAGTCAAAAATCAAAACAAAGTCAAAACATAGCAAATATAAAAATCGTAAAGGAAGTGACGACTTTTATATTTGGTTTTTAGTGTCAATTACAAACGGTTTTAAAACGATTATTTTAATAAAATAATGAGGGTATTTGTACCACATGTGTTCGTGTGTATAACGCTTTCTTTCCAGTTAGTAAACATTGTGCTAAGCGATGGAAACTGCATCCGTGCCAATGTACAAGGTGTACAATGTGGTCCACCAGTGCCGACACGGTAATGAGAGAAGGTTAGAAGGTTCAGTTAAGAAAAACTTGTGAGTTGTGCTTGACGCTGTACTGGTAAGATCAAATCATATTACATGTTGAGTTGTGATTTATTTTCACATAATTTTGATATGTAGTGTACAAAAGTGAATTGTGTGCGCAATTTAAAATGATGAAAAAATGGACTGTTTGGCGCGTATACGAAAATGCCTTAGGGCTGATGCAAAGCTGTGGCTTAACACAAGGGCTTAAGTAGTTAGTTTAGTTTTAACAATGACCTCATTTCATACCTTTTGTTATTGCGAATATTTGGTACTAGCTATTGCCCGCGTGTATGTCGGTTATCGCGATAAAAAGTAGCTTTCCAAAGATCAGTTCTATCTTTATACCAAATTTCATCAAAATCGGTTCAGTGGTTTTGGCGTGAAAGCGTAACAGACGGTTACTTTCGCATTTATTGCGAATATTTGGTATAACGTAAATAGTGAATAGCGCTCAAACGAATGTTTGTAACTACCCCACCTGTGCATAATCAAGTAGGCGTTCTTTGCTATGGTTACGAACTATTTTTAACGAAGGAATGATGAATAATAGCAGTTGTAGTGGCTGCCTAATGCAACCCGAACTTATTACTTAAAGGTCAAGTAACTTTTATCCATTTACTTAAAATGTTACACTGACACAGCAAGTGTGACGGGACATAATACCCACACACGTTGTGATTAATCTGTTTAACTTTTATTTATGGAAACGAAAAATAGATACTTTGTCAGATTATAACAATTTACAGTGTGTACACCAAGTTATGTTACTCCGTAAATTTAGAAATTGAAATGACCATTATTAAACAACTAGCTTTAGCCAGCGGCTCCGCCCGCGTGTATGATGTCCTTTCTCAGGTTCTAAACTATTTGAGTTCCAAAATTCATCAAAACCGGTTTAGCGGTTTAGGCGTAAAAACGTAACAGACAGACAGACAGTTACTTTCGCACTTCAAGAAATAGTTGATGATCCATTACATTTCTAATTTTTATTTTGATAATTCGATGAATGGGCTATTCTTTTATATTGGTGGTTGGTGAGAGCAAATAAATCGGGAGTATATAAACGTGTGATGTAACTATTCACAATACGGCAAAAGGGTGCGTGGACAGCAGAGCTAGTCCTGACGGAGCCTATTTAAAACAGCTTGAGGAACTCTTATCATCCGCCGGTAGATGTACTATGTCACATTATTTACTGGTGATTGCATTAGTCAACTGTTATTGTAAAATCTATGAAGCGTTATAACAGTGGTAAATGTTTAAATTCTAAAGATATGATGTTAAATTTATTTAATAGTTCAGAGTAGGTAGTACGAAAGTGACTTCACTTGTTATTAATGGTTCAAAAAAAAAAAAAGTAAAGAAACTTCTATGAACCTTCTATAGTGGACTCCAAACTAAAACTTCATGTTTTAAATGTAATCTAATAGGTTTTACACAACATCAACAACAAATTGTAAATGTTAAAGAAAGATCTCTTATGATAAAGCAAAACATATCGTTTGTTGGTTATGTTTTAATGTTTATCGAAATGCAAAGTATTGATACCGGTAAAGACTGCATGTCTATCGATCTTAATAGTACGTCTACTTAAGCATGCTATTCTTGATGTTATAGAAACATTATGAAAGGTTTTAAATACCCTCACTAGTGTCAGGTATTAAATGAACTATGTTATGTTGTTTGTGTAACAATAATGATTAATGGTCAGGTTAGACCGAGCTAAAATGAGGTTTAAGCACTAGTCATTGTGAGAGTACCAATTAGTGTTCCGGAAAGATAATCCTCATGCCTGACTGGCTATTTCAGGTGTTAAATTTTAAGATCATACACAAAATCATTGCAAACTTGATCGTAAAGGTCTGACATTCATATAGGATCAAGATTAATAACATGTTCATAAGCACGTTACGAGCCAGCTCAGGTTATTGTGATCTTTCTTCCTGACAGAGGTACTTATTGAAACGTCAGTACCAGTGATGGTTTCGACTGCTTTGTTGGGTCGACAGTTAGTGTATGAGACTACCGTTCAATATAGGTTCGATTTCTGGGTTGAACAAACAATAACTAATAATACTGTGTACTTCTAATTATAGATATGCTTGTTACGGCCCGAAGTTTAAAAGTTGTGGTCAATGCTCCGTGACTCGAATGAGTACAAAGAGTCGACGGTCCTACGCCTGATCTCTTTCGGGTCATGTTGGGTGGCCGTCTCATCGAACCAAAGGCGTACACCTGTGTTAGACAAGTACTTGCGTGCTGTAGTGTCTACTGTGTTTTTGGTTGCTCACCATTGGGACTGGCCGCCGTAGCAGAAAGGTAAAAAGGTTAAAATGGTAAGGTTTAACTACAGACTCGAGACGATCGACTATAAGCAGACGGTGGCTTATTACAGTAAGTGATTGAACGACACCTGTCGGACAAGCCCTGGTTCATAAAATGACTTTGAGGGCAATTAGTCTGAACTCGAATTCACTGCGTGGGCATACTTGGACATGTTTCGGGTTTGCTTGACGACAATCGTCAAGCTGCAGACATAACCAAAACTGGTGACCCGGTATCATATCCTAAGAGCTTTGCGATTATTGGGAACATCCTTAACCGAGTACCGTGAGACTTCTGTAACATTTTCTGACATCCTCCGGGTCTTGCGTCCTGAGAGATATGCGAAAGTTAGTAACATTCTTGACGATATTACTGGGTACATACTGAGGGCACTGTTATTTTTAAATATCCTAAAAGCTTTGCTTGCTAGTATCGCCTTCTAAAAGCTCTGGTTATTCATGACGATAATGAAGCATATTGGTGACGTTAAAGTAATACCGTATTCAAAACTAATGCAATTTTTCATGCTTTCCTTAGATGATAACGATGCATTGAGAGCCTCGTCACTGAGCAAGGTGCAGTCTACGCGAGCCGAGCCCGGGCTGTGACCTGGTGTTTGCTGCTGCCTGGTGAGGCGCAGACTTGCGGCCTGCTCGCTGTATCGCGAGGTGCGGACTTGCGTCCTGCATGCCGCTCAGTGATAAGCGGACCTGCGGTCTGTTCTCCGTGTGCCCGAGATGCAACCTTCCGCCTGTTCACCGTGTGTACGAGACGCAATCTTCGGCCTGATCCCCGTGTGCGTGAGATGTGGTGCAATGTATGGCGGATGGTGGAGAGCATGAGGTGTGTATATTGGAATGGACCCATGGACAGGGTAACCAGCCCCAAACTCGTGGTCTTCCTGAGATAATTTTAAGACCCATGGACAGGGTAACCAGCCCCAAACTCGTGGTCTTGTTGAGAGAGGTAAGACCCATGGACAGGGTAACCAGCCCCAAACTCGTGGTCTTGTTGAGAGAGGTAAGACCCATGGACAGGGTAACCAGCCCCAAACTCGTGGTCTTGATGAGAGAGGTTTAAGGCCCATGGACAGGGTAACCAGCCCCAAACTCGTGGTCTTGTTGAGAGAGGTTTAAGACCCATGGACAGGGTAACCAGCCCCAAACTCGTGGTCTTGTTGAGAGAGGTTTAAGACCCATGGACAGGGTAACCAGCCCCAAACTCGTGGTCTTGTTGAGAGAGGTTTAAGGCCCATGGACAGGGTAACCAGCCCCAAACTCGTGGTCTTGTTGAGAGAGGTTTAAGGCCCATGGACAGGGTAACCAGCCCCAAACTCGTGGTCTTGATGAGAGAGGTTTAAGGCCCATGGACAGGGTAACCAGCCCCAAACTCGTGGTCTTGATGAGAGAGGTTTAAGACCCATGGACAGGGTAACCAGCCCCAAACTCGTGGTCTTGTTAATTTTAAGTTTAAATGTTTAAGACACACACTTATGATAACTGTTCTTATGATATTATGGTTCTTAAGGTAACGGTAGACCTTCATGCTGAAGTCTACTCTTGTGTTAGTACTAAGTTTCTAGTTTTATTTTAAATGTATGTAACAGTGACTGTTTGTTTCTAATCTGGCGCGGATTATAAATAATCTTTCACTCTTTTCCTTGGAGGTTCGAACCTTTTTTATTCGTGTTAACTGTTATTATCTTGTAAAACTATTCGTTAACTCTAACTGTTTACGCTAAATTTGATAACTATTTTTAGTAACTGACCAATTGGACGATGATGTACTTACAGAGGCGTCTAATAAACTTTTATTTTTGTACATGTTCCAGTAACCGCGAATGAGAACAATGAAGAAGTGTGGTCATCCAGACCTGCCGAGGACGTCAGGGTGTCAGGAGAGGCCGTATAAGCCACAACGGCGGTAGTTGTCATTTTTGTGGCGCCATCACTTCACTTCGCTTGGTTATAAATAGGAGTGATCTGTTGTATCGGTACGCATTTCTGACGAATGCGTCGCGGAGTGTGGATCATTGTCTTTGGACAATTAGTACTACTCTGTTAACAGATGTGGAAAGCTGTCTTTGACAAGTTAGTACTGTCTGAATTGCGGTGGGTGCGAGGAAAACTGTCTAACAGCTAGTACAGCCCTATGTGACCGCCCTTGCTGTCTATCTAAATGTAATTTGTTTAGATTCGTTACTTAATTAACGGTTGTTTGTGTCTAATTGCATTTCTAAGATTATTTTGTAATTAATGAAATAAATTGTTTAGAATTAAAGTAAATAGTTTAGAATTATAATTATTTTTATTATTTTTCACTTCTGGACTCTAACAATATACTTTATTGTACACCAAATACAGTTTTTGCAGTTGAAAGTTTCTGTAAAATATGTACAATGAGCGGCCTTATTCAGCCTTATTGCTAAAAGCATCCTCTTCCAGGCAACCTTTGGATGTCCTATTCGACAGAAGAAAAAGGTGATTAAATCACAAAATAGTAGAACTAAGAACGACGTCGTTTCATCCGCGAAAGATAGTGGTTAAATGAAATAGAAACAAAGAAAACAATCAAAGGGCGCCTAGGCGGTCGGCGCGTAATACTAGTAGAGCGAGTGGTCACCAAAACAATTGGTATTTTATATTTACACAGATATAGTTGTATATGTTTTTGAGGTTTTCGTAAAGTAATAGTTTAAAGTTCGTCTTTTAAGACTTAGATTACAATAGATTTTGAAATGTGACGTCACATAATTTAGGACCCCTCCCACCCCCTTGTCACACAATTTCATACTTCGTCGACCCCCTCCCTCCCCCCTAAGGTGTGACGTAATTTATGGATGGCCCCTTACAACACTATTACATACAAACATTTACAGCTGATGATATAAGGATTAACATAGGTTACATTTATTTTGAACTTGCTTTGCCTCGCGCTGTTTCCCGAGTGTTTGTTGTTGTAATGGTTCAGCAAAAACCACTTTGGAAACCACTAATTCAATTTTAATCTTTCAATTTTATGTCCATTTATTCTCAGTAGAATAGTAGATATTTCATATTCTCACTTAAAACTATGATCACGAGTAAAAAGCATTAGAAGGATAAATAATTGCTTTTCTAAAATAGATTACATTGCTTTAGATAAAACCACTTCACCAGCAGCCATTAAAACTTACTTCAACAATGAACGTTTTACGTAAAATTAGTGGCAAATTATAAGCTTAGTAAAACTTTGCTCATGTGTTCTTAAATTAGCAGGAAGTAAAGAAGAAACGGTCTTAAACAGGGACCACTGACAGTATTCATACATGACGCATGATTACGTTACCCTATAAACTACCTGCTTGTGGCCACCACTATTGATTTCCCTCAGGCCAGAATAGTCATTTTCGAAGCTTTTAATCTAAAAAAATTCAATCTGAATCTAGTCCATTGAACTGCTAGAAGATTCTACTCATGCTTTGAATCAGGTAGAGTACAGTCACTTTGGTAGACACAAATATATAAAAACAAACAATAGCGAACTATTGACTTGATTTGTCAAAATATTTTTTTCCAAAGATTGGTGGCTATGGAGGTGAAAAGTTTCTTGAAAAACACATTACTAGCAGGTGAGACGTCCATTAATTTATCCCCTAATATCGTAAAAAAAGAAATATAACGTCTGTTCGCAATTTTACAGTACTGTTTGATTTTCATTTAGGCTTGCCGAAAATACTACTTTGTCTGATGGAAAGCGTTAGTAGAATACAAGAGTAGTGATCACCATACACATTGTGGTTAAATAAAGAGTTGATATTGATGTGAGCAAAAATCTTTGCTTTTTTGATTTTCGCTCGATATTAATGATGTCCGCAGATAGACGATGGATTATAGATATATTTTGTAAGCTGCGAGTAAAGCTGCTGTGCGAAGTTAGTCTAAAAAAAATAGCGTAAATTACTACTTATGTAATCATCTATCTATAAAGTTCCGTGAACATCGTTTCAGTCTTTCTACAGACAGACAGACATAAATTAAAAAAAAAACTATTTTGTTGTAAGTACCCTCTATATTTTCATAAGCATTTAGTAAAAAGCTGTTCATTCGATATTACATACAGACAGTCACTTCAATTTTATTTATTTGTATAGAATTGTTTAAAAGTTAAAACCACGCGTATTCCTGAAATTAACGCTATACATTTACGGGGTCTATTATAACACCAATATGTTCTAGTAATTTTCATTGTGTTAACATTTAATTACATTTATATATGTTGGTAAATAATTTTCTGACCTAAACGAAATATCATTTGTACTAATTTAATTTGCTACATACTGTTAATTATACATGTACGGTCAATTTACATAATTAATCTAGTTGAATTATTGAATAAACACGAACTGCTGAACATTGTTCAAAAAGGTTACTAATTATTTAAATGTTAAACACTACCTTAGATGGACAATTGGGACAAATGTTCTGGCGAATGCGTATTTTGTTTTAGTTTTTACTAGCTGATTGCCGCGGTGCTACCCGCTATTATTGTTATAAAGCGCGAGTAACGCCGTGGTCTTAAAAAACCTTAGTTACTTCTTATGTCATCAGCTATATGCCAGTGAAAGTCCCTTCAGAATTGGTCCATCCGTTCCTCGAACTAACTGACTGACAAAAGATTAAAAATTGCTTTTTGGTGTAAGTGACGTATACTTTCATATGAATTTAGTAAAAAAACTGTTATTTGATATACCTAACATCATCATCATCAGCCTATCGCAGTCCACTGCTGGACCTCTCCAATTGCACGCCACTTAGTTCGATCCTCGGCTACTCGCATCCAGCCGTCTTGCGCAAATCATCACTCCACCTGGCCTGTGGACGTCCTACACTACGTTTGCCGAGACGCGGTCTCCACTCAAGAACACGTTTACCCCAACGGTTGTTGGTCCTGCGGCTAATATGGCCAGCCCATTGGAACTTCAGTTTGCTAATCCTAACATACGGACACCAAAAAATTTTTTATAGTTCTATATGTATAGATTTATAGTCTACCAAAGTGACTCTCAACTGCTTGATGGCAAGCAGAGCAAAATCCAAGAATAGGGATCACCATCCCGTTGTTAACTGTACATACAATGCAGCAATGTGACTGACTGAGATGCTTCTGCATCATGAGTCACTGGTCTCACACTCACCGACATCGGTAGGCCCCTACAAGGTGGTCCAATCACCTAGTGATTATTTTACATCAGGGTATCATAGGACCGCTTGTCACTACTCTAAATACTCCTTTTTTGGTAACCATTACCGACTTTTAAGCATCCCATCACTCTAGCATTCTTGAAATGGGTCACCGTATTAGGAAGACCTTAAATGTTATAATACTAATTGTTTAACGTTCCTCGTCTGTAAGGTTCATGATCGAGCCATTTATAGTGAATCATGTGTCTCTATCATCGTTTCAAAACAGAATTTTTCTTACTTAATTTTCCCTTATAATAATTAAATGGACGTGTCTCTTTTTTTTTTAATTTATGACTTTATGCATAAATACTAGCATCAGTGAACTTAATGCCGAATCAGAGAAGTAATTGTGAATAAAACCGAGCTTTACGAATCCTTGAATAAAATTTACAGAGTTAATATCTAGTGTATATAGTAATACTAAACATGTTCATGTTAGTTACTTTGTAATATCTTCTGAAACATGTCTGAACTACACTTCAAAAGTTCCTACTACGTTTATACGTAAAAGGCTAACGGGTGCTCAAAGCCTTGTATTGTGCAATCTAAAAGGTGCCATACGCAAAGGCTTGCAAATATGAGCGTATTAACTACGTTCGTGATATTGTGAGCTGAGTTGCAAAGTCACACAGTTTAGCATTTTCTACTTACATATAAAATGCAGATACTTAACTCGCTAGAAACACTATATACATAGTTATGTGTGCCAAATCTATGTAAAAAAATGATCAAAAAAATCATCTCAATTTATAAGCAGGCCATTTCACTTTTACTTCATTTGATATTATTATACATACAGATACTTTGAATTTTATTTATTTGTGTATAGATATGTAATCTTTAAAATCGATGGTTAAAGAAGGTTTGCAGAATTCGTTAAACCATAATTGAAAACATCAAACACCACCCTTTCATCTCTCCACTACAATTTATATTCACAAACAGATGAAAACAAAAGCTTGTATTAGGCCTCTGCCTCGAATTTTGCGGGCAGCGGGGCGGCGGCGGCGGCGGCGCGGGAGCGGGGCGGTCATCACAAACCTGTTCTCCAAACCAGCGGGCAGATCGCGCGGTACTATAGCGGCATAATGTTGTGTTCGTAGTTGTGTTGTCGAGATATTTATTTTTATTCGCGAACAAAATGTCTCAAAGACGGCGACAACAACTTTTTGATTCAAATTTATTCCTAACGGTTGATTTATTGTGGGCAAAAGAAGAAGTGGATCCTTACTATAGGGCAAGGAAAATAAATGGTTAATTTTATCGAAACTACGAAGAACAGAGACAAAATCCCGACAAATTCTACGACTACACTAGAATGAGTGTAGAAACTTTTGAATATATTCTTGAAACTATCATCTCTGCTGTTCCATATGGGTCTCCTCTCAAAGATTGCCGAAATAATTTGTTCTTGCACGTCCGATGACATTTTGATATGTCACAAAAGAAAATTGTACTACACTATACCACAATGCAGACGCGCAGCGCGAGCGGTCACCACTTGATTGAAGTGCACCGCTCGTTGCCCGCCCACCGCGCCGCTGCCGCGCCGCTGTTTTCAAAAACCGGTCCATATGATTTTACGCATAAGAACCCGCCGCGACCGCGCCGCCGCCGCTGCCGCCCCGCTACCCGCAAAATTCGAGGCCTTACAATGCCGCTGTATTTCCATCACACCGAACCTATTGGCATTACAAACGAGAACCTCAAAAAGGTCCCAACAATACGATTTCAATTGCCGACAAAAGTTTCACCAGGTGGCGGCGACGTCGCCGTTCGATTCTCGACTCGTGCATGTAAATAGACTCATTCTGTTATCCATAGTTTACGGATTCATTTACATATACCCGCGGAATTTTCTCTAGAAATATTCTGAGTTTCGGCGCTACAAAGTTCATATTATGGGGATGAAGGTTAGAGAAGCAAGTTTGTTTATGGCTTCGAGACGTGAGTTCATCGTTAGTTTAGCGTGTATAGCAAAATATGTGTAATGTCATATGGTTCATATAACGTAGATATAGCTGGAAGCAGTTATGGAAGTAATAAGAATTGTTGAAAATTTTGATGTCTCGTTAAAATCTATCACCGGCTACAAAGCATTAAAATTAAAACCAAGTTCATAGTTGACAATTACGACACACATGCATGCATACGCGCACATAACACACATATTCTTATCTGCGGCGAAATATGTAATAACCAATCTAAATATTTCGTCCTAAATAAATTATTATTATTAAATCATTGCAAATTGTAGAAAGCGTTAACCTTCAATCCTGAATTTTCAATCGAAAACCTACAACAGTTCCTTAAAAATTTTATTCAACTCATTTTGAGAGACACTTTAATATTTTTTATTGAAATCGTTTGATAAATAACAAAGATTTTGTCTAACAAATAAAAAATACGTCGTAATTCATGTTTTTACTTTTAGAAATGTATTAATAATCACGACATCAATTTTACAGTAACGTGGCAAAGCAATCCTGTAGATAATTTGTCCAAATGCCAGTTTGTCCATTTCGTAAGTGGAGGACTATGTTGACAAATAAATCATGAAACCAAATTCCCCTTAAATCTATTCGTTTAAAAATATTTTTAACCGATTTCAAAAAAGGAGGAGGTTCTCAATTCGACTATATTTTTTGTTTGTTACCTTAGAACTTTCGAGCGGGTGAACCGATTTTGATAAAAAAAAACTGGTGACCTCCCATGTGGTCGCATGATAAGGAAACCAGGATCTGATGATAGGATCCTGGAGAAATCGAGAGAACTCAAATATCATAGGCACACCTGTCGCGATTTGGTTACACGGAGTAGTTTTTTTTTGTTTTGGCAACTACGGTGCTTACTAAATTCCTGCAGGCGACCCAATATTTGAATACAGGATCTCAATCAAACCAAAAAAGTTATATATGCATCGTAGTGTTCTTTCATAATGAAACCAATTATCAAGAAATAACCCTTTTTGACAGTCGGGTGGAGACAACTAAAATCTAGTTCGTCTTTTTATAACAGATGTCCTTTGACCGTTTAACGAAACTGTAATTACTAGGAAAAGCGCTGAATCTCGTCATTGTGTCTAAGTCCTGAGCGCTGCTGAGTCCGTGACGTCATTAGTAAATGTAAACCACCCACCCCCCACCCTTTCAGAACTACTTTTAAAGTTATTTTAAAGAAGCAGTTAGTGTAAACATTCATAAGAAACATTCTTGACAATCAAATTTTTTGTTACAAATTGACAGCTAGGTTTGTAAAAACATATTTTCCCAAACTCTATTTCCGTTTTATTAGATGTTTTAGTTCTAGGTACTACAAAACGTTATTAGTGTCAAATTGAGTACTAGACTTTGCGAATCAGTCGTAAATGTTTATATAGACAAATTAGACGAGTCTCTTATTTTTCTCGCTACATCTGTCCTTCACCTTAAAATAGCAGCGACAGCATGAATTTTAGCGATGTTTTATGATCGAGTACCCTTGCTGCTAAGAATTATTCAACAGATACTTAATAATTGTAAAAAAAAACTAATTTGATTTATGGATGGTATTGTACGTAACGGTTAGGTACCCCATGCTAAAACGAGGATTGAAGTGCGAACGAACCGTAACAATCCGTTAGCCCAGTACAATTTAGCTCAACTGAATCTGCTTTATCCAAGCCAAAGCTATTTAGTCCTACTTGAAGTGGTTTGTACAGGAACTCAATGCAATTTAGTATCTTTAGTTAAAATGTACATTTGAAAGAGTTTACTTAAATAGCAAAAAAAAAACTGAAAAAATCAGTAACAGTAAAAAGGAGATCCATAGAACCCTGACGTACCTTGAGCTGCATACCTGCGGCTTTTAGATTTCATCTCCCGTGTGGGGACTCGATGTTACCAGGCTTAGGTTTAAGGAGAAGCAATAAATATGCAACATTGCATCACTCGATAACCTCGAGGCACTTGAGTTTAAATCGCAATTATATTTGGATTACATTTAAAACAGAAATAGGTCTTAACCCTCTCCTGAGAGGAGACCCTAGCCCAGCAGTGAGACATTATGGGTTGTTGATGAGGTTATGTCATGAATCTTATACACAGTACCCAGATATCTTTACTTTCACCGCGTACAAATATACCTAATACGAACAATTGTTTTCTTTTGTAGTTTAAAAGAATGTTTGACATTAAGTTTTTTAATCCAATTACCGGGTCATTGACTTTTCATTATAAATTCTTCCACGAAGAACACAATAAAGCTTACATTTATTGTAAATGTTTCCCTCATTTCCAAGTTTGCTTGTTCAACATTTAATTGTATCCTCTGAGGGTGGGTAGACCGATATTCCCTCTTCAACTCTCACTTGCCACTTGCATAAAATTTCCGCTTTGACTTGAAAAAATACGTACGAAAGTTCCTCAAGTTTGTTTTGTTTTTATTAAAAGTGAGATTTTCTTTGATTTATATACTAACTTCCACCCGCGAGTATGTCGGTTATCGCGGTATAAAGTAGCCTATGTCCTTTCTCAGGCTATAGAATATCTGTATACTAAATTTTATTTATATCGGTTCATTACTTTTGGTGTGAAAGTGCGACATTCAGACAGAGTTATTCCGCATTTATAATTGTATTTATAAATATCAATCACGTGTGTAAAATGTTAATATGTAGCTAAATTCTTATATATAAAATAAGCTGTTATAATAAGATTACAGGTGTTTTAAAAGCTGTAGGGAATTCAGTTAATGTTTCAACTGGCAGAAAAATGAACAGACGTGCCGTATGACTTGACGTGACGTAATGAGACGTGACACAAATGCGTGGCCACCTTTTATTTACCCTCTGCCTTTTAATTTGTATGGCGAAATTCATAGAGATAGATTGGAACATGAATAAGAACCATAGGGTACTTTTTGCTCTGTAACCGACATGCACGCGGGCGCAGCTGCGACCATAAGCCAGTTTATAAACTTGAAACTACTATTGCGTTTTTTCAGGACTAAACCACTGCACCGATTTCTCTGAATTTTGTCATGAAGATACTTTGATTCATGAGGAAAGGCATAAAGTACTCCATACCACAATAATCGGCATACTCGCTGATCAGAAAGCTAGTTCTATAAATGTAAAAATTTTGATGGATGTAACCACTCCATCATGCCTAATTGGATCTGAATGAAATTTTGCACAGACATAGATCTGTAATAGCACACAGGCTTCTTTTACTTTCCTAAAGTTAGTTAGTGCAAAATAAAACATATAGTACACTGACTTTCACCCGCGGCTTCGCCTACGTGTTGTCGGTTATCGCGATTAGACTACATGACATACATTAGAAGCGTTTCATTAGTTCTGCCGTGAAAGTCGGACAGACAGATAATATTAGTAAGGATTTTGTGTTTGACAATTTGCTTTTGGTAAACTGCCTTTCAGGGAACATAATACCTTTATTGTTTAATACTTTGCGTACTTCATTTTCATACCTATCTTTGCGTGTGAAATAGCTTCGCGCGGTATCCGCTAAATGCTAAATTATCTAGCATAACAATTTTCAAAGGAATATAGTACAGTTCTTTAGCTTTTTAGGGTTCCGAAGTTTATGAGTTCGAACCCTTATAGATTCGTCTATAAGGGTTCGAACCGATTTTTTTTCGTTGGGTTCGATGTTTTTTTTTTCGTTGCTACTCCTTCACATGGGGACATCATTAGATAGGTTTTTTAAAAACAATAAATGGTTTCTAAGACGATTTTTTGATTTAGGTATGCGTTTGCAAGAAATTCCACTTTAAAGGCCACTTTTTAGGGTTCCGTAGCCAAATGGCAAAAAACGGAACCCTTATAGATTCGTCAAGTCTGTCTGTCTGTCTGTCCGTCCGTATGTCACAGCCAATTATTTCCGAAACTATAAGAGCTATATTGTTGAAATTTGGTCAGTCGATGTATTCTGTGAACCGCATTAAGATTTTTACATAAAAATATAAAAAAACAATACCTTTTGGGGGTCCCCATACTTGAAACTGAAACTCAAAAATTTTTTTTTCTTCCAACCTATACGTGTGGGGTATCTATGGATAGGTATTCAAAAATGATGTTGAGGTTTCTAATATCATTTTTTTCTAAACTGAATAGTTTGCGCGAGAGACACTTCCAAAGTGGAAAAATGTGTGTCCCCCCCCCTCTAACTTCTAAAATAAGAGAGTGATAAAACTAAAAATTATATATGTTGGACATTACCATGCAAACTACCAACGAAAATTGGTTTGAACGATATCCAGTTAGTAGTTTTTTTTTAATACGTCATAAATCGTAACACGCAATTTACCTTTCATCAAATCAATACACTAGTATAAAAACATCGATGACAGTTACAACGAACTACAAGAACTTTTATATGATGCTACTTGCTGATACGGAACCCTTCATTGGCGAGTCCGACTCGCACTTGGCCACTTTTTATAAAAACAGGGCGTTTTAAAAGCTAAACGGCTGGCTCAAAAAATCTGGAAAAATTCCAGATAGTGGTCCATATGATGAACTTTGAAGGATAACCATAACGGATTCGATGACTTTGTTAGTTCAGGAGTTATAGAGGCTTAACTTTTACAATGCGCTTACTTGGAATGAATGACTCAATGACTCATCATACATTTTCTTTAGACTGAATAGTATTAAAACCGTACTGCGTCGCTGACAAGTGAACAAATGGTACCTATATAGAAAGATTAAAGAAATAAGTGGACTATTATTTTAGTCTAAAGAATTTATCTTTGTGTTGTCGTGGGACTACACTGATCCACAAATTGTTGTCATGAGTCTGGATATTCTAAATGTCCGTTTCATGTATGTTTATAAAGCCCCTGCGACACAGGATGCATATTCCTAATGCGGGTAATAGTTGTCAATAAAAAAAAATAGAAAGTATGAGTCCAACTACAAATCTAACTAACATTATACTCAAAGTTTGTCACCAATTATATAAATCGTATTCTGAAAAACGCAATCTATTAATTAATTGTACATTTGATTCACAAAATCGGCTTTAACGCAAGGGAAGCCATGTATAAAATCGAGTTTACAATAAAACCCAACCGCAATAACGAATTACATGTATAAATCACAGTCAAAGAAATCTTTCAAATGAAACCACACTTCCTATGGCTTCCCATTCACATACACGAACCATATGAACGAGTGAATGTTATATAGAACTGCGCTGTTCCATTCCTGGTATTCCCTTGATAACGACCCTTGTGCTTGCTTAATTATAACGTAATTAATACAAGTACACAGCATTTATGGGCTTTATTAGCTTGTAAAAGATACAATAATCTTTTTCATTTTGTATTGGATTTTGAAAATATCATAAACGATTTTGGATGTCGAAATAATTGGGGTGTGAGGGCTATTAGCGAGTTTGAATATAAGTACTGTTTTTAGTGCTGCTTTAAATAAGAAACCAACCACCTTATTTATTAGGTGTTTTTTTATATTATCCAGGTATTGATTGATATACATAAATACCTCATACGTAATTCTATTGAAGTAATGTTCTCATCGATTAGACCCTGGTCATAGAATGATTATAAATTATTTGTAGTGTACTAAATTTCTAATTTATATTTACAGATTAGAAGCGATAAGTTAAAGCATTTTTTTTGTCATTTTGTCAAGCAATTGCAAGTCATACCAGACAATGAAATAAACTAAAAATAAATAAATAATTTGAAGTAATAAATAAATATTTCGGACATGTTACACACAATGCCATATAGCTTCAAACTAAGCAGTGCTAGTTCTATGAAAGTTAGATTAACTGATAGAATACAAAACATACTTTTTTTTGGATTTATAAATTCATATTATATATAGTGAACACAGAAACTCCGAAACAAATATCTGTAGATCATACTATAATTTTGTCCTATCCAGGATTTGAACCCGAGACCTCAAACACAGGAGACGCATACACTACCGCTGCGACAACGAGGCAGTTATAAATTCGTCTATCAGTTCACCTTTTGTGTTGGTTATTACACATACGGAAGTTATCCCGAATCGAAAGCAATTTGTGCCTTTAAATACATATTTCAGTTTAATGTAGCTTGTATAAATATAAGGTCGTATTGATCGTTTGGTAAATATGTTATTTATGTTGTTAATTGACATGCGACATGCAGTTTAGTAGCTGACGTGGTAATATTTATATATCTATGATTATGATATGATAATAAACAGTTTTTAACTAAATGCGAATGAAAATGTGTTCGAAAATCAAGCGATCAGATAAGATGCTGATTCGGTTATTCTCTTTAATATATTTTATTTCTTTTAAGATTTTTTCTCAGACTTAAGTAAATAAATGGGTAAATGAGCATAGATTAATCCAAAATCTGTCAGATAGGTGTGCAACGAGAAAGCCCTATATCAAGAAATGAACTGCAATGGGCTAATGATTATAATAATAACTTTATTGTACACCAGGTAATTTCAAAGTACTCAAAACTTATGTAGGCACTACTGGCAGCCATAAGATGGAGAGAACACGATTTGGAGGAAGTGTAGGGTAGTGTATGGTGTATTAAAAGTAGAGAAGAAGGAGAAATTTAACGTATGTGTTAAATATACAAATATTGATTACATACATAAACTGTAATTATAGCACTAAGCAGATACATATACAAAAGGAATGATGTGACCCATTGGAGTAAGAAAGAGATCTATAAGGTTGGTTAAGGGATTTTTTTATATTTTGCCATCCAAAGTGACTACCCTGCCTGAATGCAAGCATGAGCAGAATCCAAGAGTGGTGGCTACCACATTTGCTGCGAATGCAGGGAATAATGTATGGCGGCCCACACTATGGTGGCTTAGTGAGATGCTTTTTCACGCCCCATTTAAAGGACCCAGGATCATAGTGGGAAGGAAACACGTTAGCTGGTAGTGAGTTCCAGTCTTTGACTGCTCGGCATGCTGAAGAGCCGAAACGTTTTGTTCTGGTGCATACTTCTTACACTATAAAGCGGTGACTTCTGAGTCCAGCACGTGTTATCCTGTAAAGGAAGAGAGAAGGAGGGATCAGTTGGAAGAGCTCTTCAGAACACTCTCCATGGTAAAGGCGATAGAGGACCGCCATTGAGGCGATGTCTCTCCGTAACTGCCTCCGTAACATAAATGTCTCCCAGATTTATATAGCATAGATAGGGTTTATCTGATGGTGTAACTTTAATTTAATAACCCTATAGAACCACTACAAATTTTATTTATTTATTTTTATTTATTTATTTATTTCGGATCACCAACAAATGATACACACATCAATTATGAATATAACGAAAACAAAATACATGCCCTGTGCTCATTCAGTTATAGGTAATCACAGCTAACAAAAGATAATTATTAGTACCATCTAAATTAAAATTAAAAGAATATAATAATAATAAAGAAGAAAGCCACTAGTTAAAAGAGTCATAAACAACCCAAAACAACATTTCAATCAGAACCTAAATTCTGGCGAAATCAGACCATTTTGAACTTTACTGTAAATCTTCTATAAGAGATTCAATTTCCTATAGGTATAAACATTAAATAGATATACCAAAAATAATAAGCTTCCGGGAGCTATCTTTGTCCATAAAAGGGTACAAAGAAGAAACCTTGCCTGTTAAAGTATAGATGTAAAATATAATAAATACGTATGTAAAAGACCCTTTCAATAATGTCAAAGGGTTAGATAATTTTATAGGTCGCTTGACTTGACGGCCTGAGAGCGTAGTTGGGCCCTTTCGGAAGGTCAGATCAAATTAAAACTTCCTAACCGAGGGCCATTAGTGTAACGATAATGCCCTATTAGCTTGATTGTCGCTTGTTAAAACAATTACTCTATTCGGGAACTTGTTCACAGACTTTTGAAGGGTTTAGGAAAAGGAGGTATTTATAAGTATTTTTTACGTGTCTACAACTCGTCCGCTTTCGGGTACTTTTTTGTATCCCAGAATGGTTTGGAGGATGGAGAAAGATCTCTTTTACTAGTAGTAGTAGAGCCACACTGATTTCAGCACGAATGGGCGGGCTTGAGGGTAGAATACAAAAGACCAACCCTAGAATGATAGCACTCGTACTGCCGGTATTTTATGGGTAAGTGCGAAACCGGAGGCCTTATGATGACAAAGTATCTCATCAGGCCGCCATAATGGAGGTAACCATGCTGCATTGTCTGCACGCACAATAAGGATGGTTACCCCTACTCCTGGATTCTACTCTACTTTTCATAGTCACTTTTGGGTATGCTTGAATATAAAAAATATTACTCTCCTGAGCTTTAAAGCTGGCGTGCACTGCTTCCTGTTACCAACTTTCGTCCCTTTTCACTAAATGATTTTCAACTCAACTGAGATTGATGAGGCTTGTGGTTACGAGGAATATCATCATTCTTGAAATTTTAACCCAAATTGACTTGACTGCATAAAAAACCTAGAGTAGGCTCCACGAGCAATGGTCACCATCCTCAATGCGAATGCACACTAAACTGCATGGTGACACACACTATGGCGTCGTGATGTGAACCCAGAAACCCAATCAATTCAACTTTACATAAACCTGCTTTCAAACACATTTACCAGATAAAAAAATCTAATCATATAAACGGGACACATATTCAAATGAATTTTGAATCATGTGGGAAGGCAGTAAAGAAATAGGAGAAAAGATTAGGTACATTCGTATCATTCAGCTAATCAAATGGTCCAATGTAGTGCTTCAGAAATGAGACGGCGCTCATTTGGGATGGAAGCCGACTAAATAAAACCGTTCCAAGACAGAAGCGGTTGCGAGACACGATACTTAGCGACTACAAAATGTCTGTATACGATTAGTATTACAAAAATACGATCACGTTTCTGAATTCCGTCAAATGCTTAAGCGACTACCGATTAGCTCTTGCCGGAATACTCACATCCTCATTTTTTTACCTAAAAGAACGATTCAAATTCCATAATAACACACCTGTCAAATTTCTAAGGTCATATGATGCTTCTGCATTTCACTAAATTCATGGCCAGTCCTTTGCGATTGAAGCTATACGCTTGTGTTGTGTGTAACTTTGTCTGTATATATTTGTGTACAAGTATGGAGGATATTTATTTGCAAATTATAATTGTTAAAAACTCATTGCACCGTCAACTACTGCTGTCTCTCCGAAACATTTTGGTCCACAATAAGGAGCCTGGAAGAGATTACTCTTAGCAATAAAGCCGCCCTTTATATTGTGATGTGCGGGGAGTTACAGTTACAGTTAGAGTTACGGGGAGTCAATAATTGAAACACAGGTGTACGCCACGAGTGATTTATTACGACTATTCTTATGAACTAATACATTTATGAATATGCTTAGACTACACACTACACCACGGGGGTACAAGAAAAAAAAAATTATTATACATTTTTTTTTTCACAAAATTAGCACGACACTAAAACATAATTACTATTTTTTTAACAATTTTGTCCGATTCTTGTGTACAACTTCTTCTTTATTGTTTTTCAAAATTATTACATTAGGTTCCTTATCTTTAATAACAATAAATGGACCATTATACAATGTACCTAATTTATTGTCAGTCTCATTTTTTAACAATATTAAATCACCTTTCTCATATTGGACTTGGTTTACATTTTTATCATACATAGATTTTCGCACCTGTTTACTTTTTAACAAATTATTTTGTGCGTCTCTGTGTGCTACTTGTAAACGATATCTTAATTCTAAACTATAATTATCTGGGTTATATAAAGGTTCTATGCTACTACTTATTCTAGTCGGAATGTCACTTGGTTTTCCAAAAACTAATTCATACGGGGTGTACTTTGTAGAGGAATGTACAGTGTTATTAAAAGTAAAGCACCAAAAGGGTAGCCAGTGGCTCCAAGTTTCAGGGAAATTTTCGCACTGTATTCTTAAGAATGAGCCTTAATGTTTATGTGCATTTTCGAGTGAACCAATCGACTCGTGATGGTATGAAGTTGAGTTTAGTTTTTCAATTCCTAAAATTTTACAGACCTCTGTCATAGTAGATGACATAAACTCAGTACCTCTATCTGTGGCTATAGTTTTTGGGATTCCGAATCTTAAAATAAATTGATTAACAAATGCTCTAGCAACGGTGACCGTTTCCTTATTTCGAAGAGGATAAGCCTCAACAAACTTACTTAACTCACACTGTAACGTAAGTATATAATGATTATTATCTACATCTTGATCTAAGGGACCAACTATGTCTAAAAATACTTTCTCGAAAGCAAATGAAGCTGTGGTTGTAATCACCATCGGCTCTTTGGTATTTCGCGAATACTTAGATTTTTGACATTTTTCGCATTTATTTACAAAATCTTTTACGTCTTTTTCCATTTCTGGCCAGAAATATTTTCTTTTAATATTATTAATCATTCTACGAATGCCTGCGTGACCACTAGTAGGCAGTAAATGATAGTCATTAATAATAAATCGTTTATCATCTTCATTAACAATTTTTTCAACACCTCGTAAAATACATATCCGTGGACCGGTCCATATATCTTTACTTTTAATCTCGTCTATTAGTTCTTTTATGAATAACGCGTTACAATTTGTTTTTATTATACACATTTCGTCGACGTTAATATTTTTACATAATTGGCTTAATTTCTCCACAAAAACGGCTCGCGTGTATTGTACTTTGAAATCAAGATTAATATATAAGATTCTCTTATTTTGGGAAAAAGCAAAACACTCGGTTTCTACATCTATACCTACTTGTTTTCGAATCCTATTCAACTCTTTTCCTTCTAGTAAAATCATCTCTATCGCACCACTCGGTATCCGCAATAATTCCACGATTCTCGGTTGATCAGGCCGATAGTCTGTGTCATTATTGGTGATAAGAGGGTCACTTCTATTTGTAATATCTTCTAGTTTCTTTTTCTGTGCTCTAGTCATTACGTTAATTATTTTATCATTGATACACTTTAATTCCTTTGAGTTTATTGAAAAATTCTAGATAACGCGTCTGCTACGGCGTTTTCTTCACCTTTATTATACACAACGTTAAAATCGTATTCTTCTAATGTTAACCGAAATTTTAATAGTCTACTCGATGGATCTTTCATTCCAAATAAATACAGTAATGGTTTGTGGTCTGTCATGATTGTAAACTTTTTTCCTAAAAGATATGGCCTAAAATATTTAACTCCCCATACTATTGCAAGCAATTCCTTCTGAATAGTTGGGTAGTTTCTTTCAGCTTTATTTAAGGGTCGACTTGCATAAGCGACTGGTCGCATATCTTTATTACAAAGAACTGCTCCTACTGCAATGCCAGAAGCATCAGTTTGTAAAATAAACTCGTTTTCGTCTGAAAAGTCTGGATATTGTATAATTTTAACAAAAAGGAACCGACTTCAATGAAAAACTATTCCGAGTACCCAAAATCGCGACAATTGTGCCTATATTTGAAGAGTTCCCTCGATTTCCTTGGGATCCCATCATCAGATCTCGACATGGTGACGATGGGACCACCTGTGAGCTACGCCCATTCCAATGCAAAAAGAATTTTTGAAATCGGTTCATAAACGACGAAATTATCGCTGAACATACATAAAAAAAAAAAAAAAAAAAAAAAAAGATTCCGACGAATTGAGAACCTCCTCCTTTTTTTTGAAGTCGGTTAAAAATGGGGGGTGATACTAACGCTTGTTTCATAAATTTAAATGACTTTTCGCATCGGTCAGACCATACAAAAGGGACATCTTTTCGACATAAGTTATTTAAGGGAACGGTTATGTTATAAATTTTCTATAATAGTTACAAAATGCCACAAAACGTTTTACTTCTTCTGTATTTTTTGGTGTAGGATAATTTTCAACAACTTTTATTTTTGCTTTATCTGGACTAATTCCATCTGCTGACACAGTGTGTCCTAAATATAATAATTCCTTTTTCAAAAAATTACATTTGCTGGGATTTAGTTTTAGGTTAACTTTTCTAAGTCTCTCAAAAATATCTATCAAATTTTTATTGTGACTCTCTAAACTACGTCCAAAAATTACAAGGTCATCAAGGTAAATAAAACACTTCTCATACGTTAAGCCTGACATGGCAATAGTCATTACCCTTGAAAAAGAACTTGGGCTGGTTTTAAGACCCATTGGCATTCGTTTCATCTGGTATTGTCCAGTGTTAGTTGTAAAGGCAGTTATTTTACGTGACTCGGGGTCTAAGGTCACTTGGTAATATGATTGACTAAGGTCTAAGTGGGTAAAATATACGGCTCCAGCAAGAGACTCTTAGATATCAGTGATATTCGGTAGGGGAAATTTATCATCCTGTATAACTTCATTTAATTTACGGTAATCTATTACTAATCTCCACTTTTTGTTATCATCATTTGACTTTTTCGGCACAAGTAAAATGGGGCTAGACCATTCACTTTGAGCTTCCTCTATAATATCATCCTGTAACATTTGCTTAATTTGCTTATTTATTTCGGGTTTTTGGCTATGTGGTAACCTGTATGGTTTTGTATAGACGGGACTAGCATTCGGTTTTAAATAAATATTATGTTCGTATGAATTAGTAGTTGTAAGCTTGTCACCTGGTAGGTAAAAGATATCATTGTACTTAGTGCAAATTGCTTCTATCGTCCCACGCTCAGAATGATGTAAGTGATCCAATTTTAATAATTTTAACAAAGTATCAGCTCTTTCTGCGTTTGATTTATATTTCATAAACTGACATATTTGGTAATCGTGTAATGAATGCAGATCTGGTTGGAAAGTTGGTATTGTGATTGATTCTTCTTTAGTATTTAATATTTTAATAGGAATAACGTTATTTACTGGCTTTACTATTAACGCTGCTAAAAATAAACCCTCTTGTAATTGTTGTGGTAAAACAACACAGTCATTATTTAATTTGTTATTTTTGATTGGTATATAATGAATGGACTCACTTCTCGCAGGAATGGCTAAGTAACTATGTGAAATCGTAGGTGATGCATACAGTGGTATAATATTTTCGCATTCGTTATATAAAATTAGTGTATCATTTTCTAGGTTAATGTGTGAATTAAATGCAGATAAAAAATCTAAACCGAGAATTCCATCCGATTTACACGGTAAATCATCGAACAGGTAAAATTTGTGATTAAAACTACTATTTTGGGTCCGCAAAGTAAGATTAACATAGCCGTTCGAATAAACTTTTCCACCGATACCATTTATTACAATGTTATCTTCATACAAAGGAGTATGCTCTGATAAAGCTTTCCTAGAAATAGCGGAAATGGACGCGCCAGTGTCAAGTAACCAAGAACGCCAGGAACTGTTAATGATGAAATGAACGTACCTTAAATTTTTGTTACAAGTTAAAATGTCATAACACTTAGGACCGAAAAAACTGGTTTTTAGTCTCTGTCTCTTCATTATTTGTTTGGCGGTTCTCGCTCACTTCAGCTGATAAAATTTTTTGCTGGTTATTGCTACCTCGAGTACCTCTACCACGATAATAACCACGATTATATCCAGAAGGGTTATAATTATTTTGAAAGTTTGAATAAGTATTACCTCTTCCGCGTGTATATCCAACACGGGGATTACCATTAAACCTTTGCTGGTAATTATTATTATATCTTTGTCCCGTATTGTGATTGTAACGAAAATTAAAACCTGGATTATAATAATTATTCCGACCTTTCCTATTGAAGTTATTATTAAATCTGTTGTTCGACTTACCTCTAGCGCTAAAAATACCTCCGGAAGTCGAGGACTGCCCCAGCTCCTCGTCCTCCGCTGCACGCACCGCATCTTTCAACTCGGAATAGTTCCGTGCTGAAATTATAGTGCTTAGGCGTTTATTTCTTAATCCATCAGAAAATCTTTTGATAGCTAGTTTTTCGTTTATAGGTCTTAGTATCTCGCATGTTTTTTCATTACCGTTAGCTTGCGCAAGAGTGAGGTCTATAAATAATTCTGATAATTTATTTCCATATTCACTGATAGACATATTATTTTGACTCAAATTACTTAATTGACAAAGTATAGAATTGGCAGACTTTTTAGTAAGTAAATAAGTTTTAATATCCTGTATAAGGCTCGCTACGTCATCATATTCGCATTTTAGTTTAAGTTTAGCAGTTTTAGTTAGTCTTGTTTTCAAAACAAAAGAAATTAATATTTTTTTTTGATCTGTATCCTTTAGGCAATCGCTATACAATTCTACAGTGTCTATAATTTTTTCTGTCGTAGCTTCTGAACCATCCATAACGGGTATCAAGGATGTTGCAGTTTTGATATCAAACTTCTCCATGTTTAAAATAATTGGTTCTACGTCACCTTGAAAATTATATGACAAGATCTTATCGTAAATAACATCTATTCTCTCCCTCAACACTTCATGAATATATTCAGCTAATTCTAACGAGCTTTTTTGCTCAGAGAATATACTAATAATAGTTTTATACGACAAAT
Source organism: Phragmatobia fuliginosa (assembly GCA_932526445.1). Taxonomy (NCBI): domain Eukaryota; kingdom Metazoa; phylum Arthropoda; class Insecta; order Lepidoptera; family Erebidae; genus Phragmatobia; species Phragmatobia fuliginosa. The sequence continues at coordinate 20,177,824 of OW052070.1, forward strand.
ATAACTCTTTAGCTTTTAATATTTTACGCTTAACCTTGTCTTTATATTGTAACCTTCTAGTTGGGCCTAGCTTCCTCAAAGTAACTTGAATATCAGATAATTCATTTAAAATTCTTTCCAAATCTTTTTCCATAGAATAAAAAAAATTAAGACATACTTACATAAATGAAGAAAATGTACCTAGTAGTTTGATCCTTACGCGTATAAATTATGGTCAATATGTATTCATGTGACATGTGACATTCCGAAATACTTAGGCTGTAAGTTGCTGCAAGATATAAGAAACATAAAATTATGACAAAAGTAACAATTAAAGTGCACAGTAATATAATTAATTGTTCATTTAAATTTATTTTTAATCGGAGTGACCACTATTGTTCCGATCATGTCTTTATTGGATGATGTAACACTGCTGATTATTTTATTCACTCACTAAATATGTAATTACGATTTGAACGAATACGTATATGAAATATACACATATAAACTTTTGTCACTCGGGCGCATACACAGGACACAGGATTCATATATATTATTCACACGAAATCGTTTCCTTCTTCACTTTCTCGTTTTCCCGATAACCGCAAACGCATTCTTCTTATAAACTCTGATTCAACATGATTCTCGATCCACTTCTTTTGTTTGTTCTTTAGTTTTTTCCATTTATATAATTACGATGATTATAACCGCAAAAATTGTCAAGGCCAAAACCCTTTAATTTTATGGGTGGGCAGACTTAAATGACTACATCGAACTTAGGACTCTTATGCAGTCGTCGACGGACGATGGTAATCATTTATCATCAGAAGACCCATCGTCGGCTCGTTTGCTTTCTATTCAACAAAAATCTACCGTTGTCGCTTCAGCTCATAACTTGAGTGGTGCGACTTTGTTAGAACCACGTAAATCATTTGTGATAAATCTTTAAATTATCAAGCTTGTATCACGACGATAATTTCGTGTTCTTAGCTATTATATGGGATTCTGAACTAACTTTTTGAATTCAAATTTAAATATACTAATACAGCGATTTTTACGTTCAGATTGAATAATAAATGTATAAATTGAAATGGATATAACTTACAATATCAATTGTCATACAGGCAATAAAATGTAATATAAAACATTCACAATATTAATTTTGTACTTAAAATGTAATCCATTTAAATTGCACAAAATATACCCGTGCAGTTGCCATACTAATAACACAATTAAAACAAAAAGAATATCTAATATGTGGTAATCCGATCATGTTAGCGCTTTATGGGTCAAATCAATTTACTCGTTAATTACTGCCACGACACAACGTCACACTGTGATTGTCCGTGTCAATAATGGTCCCCGTCCACTAACTCTGCAGTATTTATTGACACATTTAACTGACAATATTTCTGAAAAACCGTACTAGAACTGGAGTCATAAAGCAACACAATAGGGAGAACGCATATGGTTCATACTCATACGTTTCACCGTGTAAGGTCATAGTTCCAGGCTATTGTTTTTTTTATAAGAATAAGACGTGTATTATATATATATATATATATATATATATATATATATATATATATATATATATATATATATATATATATATATATATATATATATATATGTGTATATAAAGACGCTTTAGCTACTTCCCTCCAACCGGAGTAATAGTGCGGTCTCATAAGAAACTGTAGTCTGTAGTTTTTCAACGAGTGAGTAAGGTACACAAAGTCCCTCCCTCCTAATTATCTCTGGAAAATATATTTAAAGGGCGGCAGGGACATATGACACTTGATTGGCAGTTGTTATTTGTTTTGTAGTTACTTAGAATCAAGTGACAGATGTACTCGTTTGTCCCTACTCTATAAATAAATAATAACGAGAAACATATCAAATACATCAACCAACGATATAAATTAGTGACTACACACCATTTACTGCTGATTGATGGCATTTGGTAGAACTTCTACACATATTGAAATTTAGAAATCGATATCATTACATTATTTTGACCTATTTACAGTGTTATGTTAAATATTGTAAACAATTAATTTTAAGAATTATTTGTTACACCTGTTGAAAATAGTTATTGGAAACCGGTGGACTTTGTAGCCGATCCATATAAACAATATTGGGAATAATAGGCTAGAAATATATAACCCTTTTTTTGTCTGTTGAAACCCCGTTTCATACAACCTGTTATGTCGGACTCGAAACCGGAAAATCCCTCCTTGATATCTCTGGAACCAAGCCTTACCAACCACCACGATTTTCTCTTTATGCCTCCAGAAGAGCACACTGTTGCTCTTCCACCCCGGCCTTCTTTTGCTAGGGTGACAGATGGCCTCACCTATCAACCCCATACTTGTGTTTATGGAGTAGGAAGATATAAAACCCTATGAAAATACCTTGAAACGAAACTGGTACGGTTTAGTTAAATAAAGTTTGCGGAAGTAAAGTAAAGAAATAATTTTAAATTATATTTAAGGGGTTTGTTTTAACATGTGTTGTGTAGGGTGCACTATTTGATCATTGTCCCTCTCCCCTCTGGATACCGTACAGTACGGTCGTGTCAGTAATAACCGCTATAATATTCATTTTATAAATAAAAAATTAAAAATTAAATTCGTAAATAATAAAGTGATATACCAGGAGCGCAGCAATAGTAAGGAGGTGTATAAGTAAGACAATTAAAACGAGACAACCGTGTGCAGAAGGTGACAGCTGTACGTCACTCGGATCCTGCTAGCCACACCCACTAGGTGGAGATACCGCAGTCCCGCCTTCCGTATCTACGAGCTTTGGCCCTGCCCTATCAACCCTACCTACACGGCGCATACGCAGCTCACCACAAGAACATAAACAAGTTATTGTGAGTACTTTAACGGTCATTGAAATTGCTCTTAACTATAAATAATGTCCCTAAAACGTACTCCACCATTGCCAATTAATCCGCCTAAGTCCATAATGACGCCGGTAACAGGCTATGGATCGGATACCCAGCTTCATTTATCCTCGCAAAATCAAATACTACCTGAAATTGCAGACCATAATATCACTCATAGGTCTAAGCGAAGGCTTCTAGATGATGATGAATCCCCCCCTTGTTTATCTATGGCCGACCAGATAAGGGAAATGTTTTCGTCATTTGAAAGTAAACAGAACTCTAAATTAGAGAAGATTATTGAGGCTGTGCAAGTCATTCAGGGACAGAATACCGAGATACAAAAAAGCGTTGAGTTTCTATCTGCAAAGTATGATGAAGTTATGGAAAAAGTTACACAGATGGAACATAAGAACAAGGCCTACGAACTAAAAATTGTATCGCTCGAGAGTAAGCTTGAGATACTTGAAAGAAACACACGCTCATCGTGTATTGAGATTAGAAATATACCTAAACAAACCCCTGAGAATAAATTAATATTAAGCTCGCTGGTTAAGACAGTGGGGGAGGTGATACAGCACCCAATTTCGGATGGCGATATTCATGACGTTTATCGCCTCAGAACTAGAAATGAACTGAATAACCATATTTTTGTGAATTTCTCGACTACGACATGTAAGGATGCTTTTCTAAAGAAATGTAGAAGCTTTAACAAGACCAACCAAAGCAATAAACTCAACACGTCTCATCTTAAACTGTCAGGTTTACCTAAACCTGTGTATGTCGACGAATCTCTAACGAGCTATGGGAGAAGACTTGCCTATCTAGCGAGGATGTTCGTTAAAGAAAATAACTACCACAGTTCTTGGACTTCATACGGAAAAATTTACATACGAAAGACACAAGACTCCATAGCTATACGCATAGACCGCGAAGAAGATTTGAAAACATTGTCGTCGAAATGACTATTTTTGTTCAGATTTAATTTACGTTTAATTCCTTGTTACCATGTGTTATGCATTTTCATGTGTTCTTATAATTTATCTATGTTAAAATCAAAATTACAAATACAAAAAATACAAAACTCGCACCTTCACACTAATACCAAAAACATGTCACAACTTTTACGTATTCTAAAACGTCTAATTGTTTATATGAACGCAACTATGATAGTACTACACAAACATACATTACTACACGACACAAACACATACTTTTATGACACAAATTATTATGCCTTATATAATACTAAATTTCAAATATATACAAATAATCTACAGACACTCTCTGCTTGTCCAGGACGATCACTTCTTAATATTCACTTCACGTACATAAATTCTGACAACAATTTTTATAACAATACAGCGAGTAAATTACTCCATATATTTTACACGCCATTTACTTCAACCCCCGCTAGTAACACTACGGTAAACAGTTACTTCGTTGTATTTCACTATACTGGTATTCACGAATTTAAATATACTTTTATAAACATTCGATAATGCTAATATAATAAACGGCCTTCTTGATGACTTTCAGATTGCACAATCAGCAACCTGCAAGATAGATGATTGCCCTAACCTAATCGACTCGCCAGATATGTGCTTAAAAATTATCCACCAAAATATACGTAGTATCAACAAAAATCTTCCAGGATTGTTGACACTCCTTCAAAGATCAAACACAGACTGGGATATTGTTGTAGTCACTGAGTGTTGGCTACGTCACACTGACTACATACCGTCGATTGATGGTTATAGTCATATACAGAGCACAAATAATCTAACTCAAAACGAAGGCGTAGTGGTTTACTTCAAACAGTCCATGAAAGTCTCTATATTACAATCAACTTTACAAGATGCAAACTGCGTAATAATAAAAGTTGACAATAATACAACATTAATTACAATATATCGCCCCCCGGGATACAAAAATTTATTACCATTTCTGGAATCTCTCAACGAATTGCTCACCACCATAAAGTCCCCCAATATTTTAATTGTGGGAGATATAAACGTGGACATAACACCTAATAACACTGATCCAAATTCCTCTTTATATTTAAATTTACTTGCTTCATACAGTATTTTGCCAGCGCATCAACTACCAACACACAGTAGAACTTGTTTGGATCACATTATGTTAAAAACTTCTTTACCAGCTTCTTGTTATGTTGCCGAAGCTTCAGTGACTGATCATGATTGTGTGTTCATTATTTTAAAACTCTCCGTCCCCCAAAGGAAGTATCTTTCAGTGAAGACGAAAATTGATTATGACAAAATGGATAACGATATAAACAATATATGTTTCAATTCTATATACGCCTCCTCTGATGCTTCCGTGGCTACTTCTGCACTTCTCTCTAACTTAAACTCGTTGATACATTTAAACACAAAAATCATCACTATTCCAAATCGTAAACGCATTAAAAAACCTTGGATAACCACAGGACTGCTTAAATGCATGAAAAACCGAGATAACTTACATAGCAAAGTAAAACATAATCCGACCAATGAGATTATTAAAGTCACTTACATACGGTACCGTAATTTTTGTAATGAGTTACTAAAAAAAGTAAAAAAAGAGTACGAAAGCAACTTGTTAAATACTGCTGCCAAAACTAACAATAAGAAATTATGGGAATCTATAAACAAAGTTACTTACTGCAACCAAAAATCTAATCCATCCTCAGACCTATTATCACCCTCTAACCCTACTTCTTCTGTTAATAATATTAATTATTTTTTCACTTCAATAGGTAGAAGTTTGTCCGAAGGGAACCTTACCAATAACTTACCTCTTAATTCTAATTTTAACTATCAACCATTCTCCTTTGCTCTGGCGCCAACCTCCGAAACAGAAGTTCGTAACCTAATACTAAATTTGAAGAAACTTACTTCAACTGGACGGGACAATATATCAGGCGTTTTCCTCAAACGGTACCACCATATCCTAGTGCCCCCCTTAACTTATATTTTTAATCTCATGTTTGAAACAGGTGTCTTTCCTAAGCAACTTAAACTTGCTGAAGTAATTCCCATCTACAAGAGTGGTGACAGAGGCCTTATCAACAATTATAGACCTATTTCTATTCTTCCCACGTTGTCTAAAATAGTAGAAAGACTAATTAATAAACGGCTAGTTGAATATCTTGAAGCTAAGAACTTATTATCAAGTTCACAGTATGGGTTTAGATCTTGCACTTCCACAACAGATGCTGTACATGATTTAGTAGATCACATAGTGGGAAAACTTGACAAAAAGAAAAAGGTTATTGCTATATTTCTAGATCTAGCTAAAGCCTTTGATACGGTCTCTGTCCCACTCTTACTCGAGAAACTGGAAAGGTTCGGTATTCGGGATGCACAACATAAGTTGTTTGCTGACTACCTAAATGATAGACATCAAAGGGTGAGAGTGGGTGAGGTGATTAGTGATGATCTTCCTGTGACAGTTGGCGTGCCACAGGGCAGCGTACTAGGGCCTACACTTTTCCTTTCCTATATTAACGATCTCTGTAATCTTAAACTTAACAATGGCAAAATTGTAACATTTGCTGATGATACCGCTCTGATCTTTGATGGGGATACTTGGGAGGAGACCTATGCACTTGCTCAGGCGGGATTTAATGTTGTGTGTTCTTGGCTTAGAAACAATGGCTTAACACTCAACGTAACTAAAACTAAATATATGCCTTTTGCAATGAAGAAGATACCACAGAACCTGCTTGAGACTTTGTCAATTACAGCCCATACCTGTAAAGCCTATAATTACTCCTGCTCCTGTGATCAACTGGACAGTACTTTTACTATCAAATATCTCGGTGTGGTGGTGGATAATTTATTGAGCTTCAAGCAACATATAGATCTTCTCACAACTAGAACACGTAAATTAATATCAGTTTTTAAAAGATTACGCAAAGTGGCCGATAAAAGAATTATTAGAATGGTCTATATGGCTTTATGTCAACCAATACTATCGTATTGTATCTCGGTTTGGGGTGGTGCTTGCAAGTCTTATCTAATAAAACTAGAGAGAGCTCAAAGAGCAGTTCTTAAGGTAAGCCACTCCCTGCCTTTTTTACACCCTACTAAGGACCTATACCAACTTGCTGATGTCCTAACGGTACGACAACTGTACATCCAAAACACTATAGTGAGACAGCATTCTCTTCTAGTCTACGATCCTTTGCGCCTTAGAAAACGGCGTCTTAAGGTTTGTCCCACAACTGAGAATCTGACCTCCACTTCATTTTCGGGTAGATTCTTTGTCTTCATGGGCAGGTATCTATACAATAAGGTAAATGAGAAATTACATATTTACCCTCAGACAAAATACAGCTGTAAAAGAAATGTCTCCGTCTGGCTTAAGTCTCTCAGCTATGAGGAAACTGAAAACTTATTGATTGTACTATCATAAACATACACCCATAATATTACATACTTCAATTACCATTACACATACGTTGTCGTAGGGTTGGCACTCACACACACACACACACACACACACACACACACACACACACACACACACACACACACACGCACACACGCACACACACACACACGCACGCACGCACTAACACTTAACACCACACTCACACACGCATACTTACCTCTCTATATATATAAACTCTTCCACACTGCGCTCAAACTGTACTTTCACTTCGAATTTCTCAGTCTCATAAAATTGTAAAATAATTTATCTAGAGCTGGAGAGGCTGGTAAATCTGTCATACAGGTCCTCCTAGTACAGATACCAGTCTCTCGCACAGTTTTCACATACTTTATTATGTAACACCTAATACCTATAAGATGATGAAATTGTAAAATATCTGTGTGAGAGAGAAAAATAAAGATTTTATTATTATTATTGTATAACACAACTACAATCGTGATGACAATCATTTGTTACATACCTAAATAGCAAAAGACACATATCAGCGGTATTACGCTTCAGTGAACGACAGGCCTAGATGTGATTTTGTGATAATCAATTCACATGATATACTCGTAGTTACATAAAATGCCAGGGAATACATAAAGCTTCGTTCATAACAAGGTTTTTATAAAACTGTACTTTATGTATTATCCCATTAGAATTTCTCTACTATATCTCATTTAGAATTTTCTTAATAATATAACTGACAACTCACACACAATGGTCGGAACCCAAACTAAGGAGATTGATCCAAATTGATCACAATCCGCTGTACAGATTGTACCGCGGATTGTGATCAATCTGGTTACCGCGGTACAGACGACTGCCTTGTTGGTCTAGTGGTTAGCGTATGCAGCTGCTGATCAAGTCTCGGGTTTTATTCCCGGCACAGACGATATATTTGTGATATCCTCAAATATTTGTTTCGGAGTCTGGGTGTTTTTCTGTGTAAAATATGTATGTATTTACAAAAAAAAAAGTATGTTTATGTATTCATATCAGTTGTTTAGTACCCATAATACAAGCTCTGCTTAGTTTGGGACTAGATGATGACGTTTTGTGTAAAATGTAAAAAGAAAAAACGGCCAAATAAAACATAAAATCTATGTAACAATTTTAGGCTTAGCAGTCAGAAACATTAACTACTTAAACAGTGAGCTAGAATTTTTTGTGACTCAGGAGCTTCATGTCTTTTTCTCTACACATAGAATAAATTAAGATGATGGTTCGATTTCGATGGAAATATCAATAGTTCCTTTTCTCGTGTAGAAACCCTTTCGGGCTATTTATTCACCTAAGTGTGCAATGAGGTATAATGTAGGAAGCGAACTGAATAAAACCACCATATGTCCCTAATAGGCCAGGGTAACCCAACTTTAGCATTTAAGTTTTATACGTTGTAGAGAAATCCAAAGATTCAAAGATAACAAAATCGAGGACATATTTGTCAAAAATTAAAACCAGAAGAGAATACAAACAATTCCTATGTACCTCTTTTTACGAAAATTTCGTGGACGGAGAAGTATGAAATTTCGCACACTTATAGTTTATGTGTAGGAGAAGGGCAGCAAGCTATTTTTTAGGGTTCCGTAGCCAAATGGCAAAAAACGGAACCCTTATAGATTCGTCATGTCTGTCTGTCTGTCTGTCCGTCCGTATGTCACAGCCACTTTTCTCCGAAACCATAAGAGCTATACTTTTGAAACTTGGTTAGTAGATGTAATCTGTGAACCGCATTAAGATTTTTATATAAAAATAGAAAAAAAACAATACATTTTGGGGGTCCCCATACTTGGAACTGAAACTCAAAAATTTTTTTTTCATCAAACCTATACGTGTGGGGTATCTATGGATAGGTCTTCAAAAATGATATTAAGGTTTCTAATATCATTTTTTTCTAAACTGAATAGTTTGCGCGAGAGACACTTCCAAAGTGGAAAAATGTGTGTCCCCCCCCCCTCTAACTTCTAAAATAGGAGAGTGATAAAACTGAAAAGAATATATATTGTACATTACCATACAAACTACCAACGAAAATTGGTTTGAACGAGATCTAGTGAGTAGTTTTTTTTAATACGTCATAAATCGTAACACGCAATTTATCTTTCATCCAATCAATACACTAGTATAAAAACATCGATGAAAGTTACAACGAACTTCAAGAACTTTTAGATGATGTTACTTGCTGATACGGAACCCTTCATGGGCGAGTCCGATTCGCACTTTGCCGCTTTTTTTAACTATGCGTAAAAAATACATTGAACAATACAATAGAACCCTAATAATGAGCTTATAATTTAAATTAATTATAGACGGATTTCGGCCGCTTGGCGACCCAACAAGTTATGTGTGTAAATGTATAAATGTGGCCTGTACTGCCTCGGTGGCGTGGCGCGATCATGACAATCTGTATTCTTAGTTAGTCATCACACAGACATACCAAATTCTTCTAGAAGGATGCATTTTAATGTATCTTCATCATCCATCAATCCTCTATAAACCATCAGTCTTTACTTTAAATCCTCGTCCTGTCATACGTCACTGTTATATGACGTGGACATAAAATTAATGAACCTTTATTAGAATTAGTCCAAGACAATTCATTACATTTTCATCGACGAATAACATAAATATTAATTATCTCACGTACACTTAGATAAATTAAACAATGTAAGCCTAAGAGCCGTTAACGCTCGTGTTGAGAACAATAATTGTTCTTGTAACGCTAAAATTATTGTTTAGAATAACTATAATAATTTAAAATCTGCAAATATTTGTTACGAAGTTTGGGTGTTTTACTGTATATACATAGATATATTTATAAAGAAACTCTATATGTATTTAATATCAGTTGTCTAGTAACCATAGTACAATCTCTGCTTAGCTTGGTTGGGACTAGATGATCTTCATCATCAACGGGTTGGTTAAGGGTTTGTTTCAAGTTTTCCTTCTCTTGGGACTGTTGTTAGCTGCTTATTTTGTTCCTTTAGTCGCCTCTTACAACACCCATGGAATGAATAGGGGTGGTAATACTTTGTATTCTTAATTCGTCACCACACGGAAATGGGACTAGATGATATTGTGTGTCAATCGTCCGAAATACTTTTATTTGTCTAAGTTCTTACAGAAATATTTTCAAACAGTTGGAAGATATTTTCTATTAGTTTTCCTTCAAGTCATGATAGATGTGGAAAAGGATTTGTTATAAAAAAATTCGTTAACTAGCTGATCTGCGCAGTCTGGTCTGCGTCTCCTATTACTCTTAGCGTGATGTTAAACAGTGTGAATAATTTTTTTTACACGCTTTTTATTAGCTTCACCTGTATGTTTATTTGTTTGTAACCGACTCCTTTGGGTGCGACTTTGACCCACTTTAAACGGCTAGATTTCGTTCAAACTTTGTAGATTTATCGAGGACCGATAACAATACACTAATTTGTAAAAAAACTAAAAAAAATGTTTAAACAAAGCGTGTTAAAAGCGTGTTTGTTTAGTTTTTTAAAACCATTTTTAATCTTAAATCGTTAACGCAGCGCACCTAATGGAAGCTTCAAAAGAAATAATTTTCGTAGTAGTCATCGTAGTTCCTGAGATTAACATCTTCAACCAAACACACTATTCAGCTTCAGAATATTATTATAGATACCATAAAGTAACATTGCGTAACAAAAACTAGTGATTTATAATTAGTTATAATTTTATATTGGTTTTCAAAAGTCGTTTACAAAAACAACATTATTTTTTAATAAAGCAATATGATAGTACCTTATAACCTACCGTCAGTTCGAACCAAAAATGATTATTATTTGATATGCGATGTCCGTCACGAGTCTACTTAACGTCTAGTTGCTATGTTATTGCTTCGGTGTCGTTGTCACCAATCCCACTGGACTATGTATGTATCAAGTCTAGTTATTGGATACCAAGCTCATAAGCTTACAAAACATCTAGAATTCTAGACGTTCTGTAACTATACTTACATATCTCTATTCATAGGAATAAATAAAATTGAGGTATCTGTAATTTTAAATAAACAGCTTTTTACTAAATGCGGTACTTTCATGTTTTTTTTTTTTTTTTTTTTTGTATCTGATCTGTCTGTTCATGTTAATCTGTAGAACGGCTCAACTAATTATGACGGTACTTTTACGCCTGGTGTTTTAAGGAGTAGCTTAGGCTACTTTTTGCAGACTAGCTGAGCTCCGGTCCGGTGTTTATACCGGACGATCGTAGTGACAAAACGAACGGTAAAAATACCGGACTCGGCAAAAATGCCGGACCCGGGTTACTGTGAATAGCTTCACATATAGTGGGAACCAGCGCTAAGATTGCACGGGTTCGTGAATAAATATTAAGTACTACCTATCTTACCTTTCAAGAATTGTACACTCAACTAAATTATGTTTCCCTAGTGTTGTTTCTCTATTTAGTTACAGTTTTAATTGAAGTACACGTTCCGTTTTAGTCTAAAGAACTCTAGATGGAACAAGCTTTGCTATTTGAGTTTTTCTGTCTTTCTGAATTGGTATAGCTTGAGTTAGGGTTGAACATTTAAGTTAAGGTTAATACTGGGGAGCATCCTCATTTAATTAACTTTACATAAATATTGTTTCATGGAATATTGACTAGTTATTCAACTTAACAAGTTTTTTCTTTGAAGTAATTATGACTTTTAGAAGTTTACTAGATGATAAGAATTTGTTTTACTACCTGTTGATCTAATGATTAACGATCATGATTTCAGAACCACTGGCGGGTTCGATTGCCATCGTTATTCATTGAACCACGATAATTTGTGTCAAGCTGCTCTTAAACATGCAAAAGTATAACTTGTTGTTTCTAAACCTAAATATATTAAATAAACTGTATAATTTATTAAAATTTTGTATATCTAAAACAATTTATATCAAAAATAATTGATAGCGAATACCAAGCAATTATACTACCACTTAAGTCATATTGTAAGATGGGAAATTTAAATTCCGTTTCCTTTGTTTCAGGTAACCACTCACTTCTCAAGATGTTCCGTTCTTGAATAATACAGTCGAAACATAGCCAAAGTGTCTCGAATTACATTCCAGGCGTACATCATTACAATGATTGGCTCATAACAACATCTAATGGTAACGGAGTTGATGCCCAGCGGTGGGTAAATAAATGTTTATTTTATTTACTTGTTAAATTTGGTAAGCTGGTGAAGTCGTCAAGCAAAATGTGTTATCGTTTCGTAATTCCATTAATACGTAATTGATATTGTTTTTGGAATGTAAGCTGGTAAAAGCACTAGGTGTTACTGTGCTTTTGTTTTTTATATGTTTAAGTCTACCATCACTTTGGTAGGCTTAAATATATAGTGTGTAAAAGTGTCTCTACGCTGCCTGATGGAAAGCATGAGTAGAATCCAAGAGGAGGTGTCAGCATCCTCACTGTGAGTTTAGGCAATGCAGCATGCAGCATAGCGGCTTGGTCAGATTTTTCTGCAGAATGATTGGGTCTCCGATCTCACACTCACCTAGGAAATACGACATCACGAATGCTGTCATCATTAGGATGGTCTTCTGTGTGAGGGTAGTACTGCCCCGGTCGAACCGGCCCATTCGTGCTGAAATCAGCGTGGCTCTACTACTTATAAAATGGATTGGATTATGGTTTCTAACCATCTTTTGGAACTTTTTTAAAATGGTGTTCATTGTCATGCTGTATTTAATTTGATTATTTTTTTATTTCTTTTTGAACATTAATTTTAAGCGAGTGCAACTGAGTATAATTCTCTTGCGCTAATGTGAACCGTTGAAGTAACTGTACAATATTTTTAACTTAAACCGTAACATATGAAAATATATGCCAAAAATGATGCACGATCTAAATGAGAAGTTTAAAGTTCCTATTGATTAATGGGACAAAGCTTGTGACGTAGTGTCATAGTGGGCGGGAAGAGAGAAATCCCCTTACACTTACCTCGTGGAATCGGACCTCTCACTTCTCACAATTACTTCTCCATTAAAATGTATAGATGACGAAAATTTGTTTGAGAAATCTACGAATACGCCCAAAGTAATTCCAGTATGTCTTTAAATGATCGCAACGTATTACATGTCACGTAGCATCTCAATTAAGAGGCACACGTCAATCAGAAAAAAGCGGCCAAGTGCGAGTCGGACTCGCCCATGAAGGGTTCCGTATCAGAAAGTAACATCATACAAAAGTTCTTGTAGTTCGTTCTAACTTTCATCGATGTTTATATACTAGTGTATTGATTGGATGAAAGGTAAATTGCATGTTACGATTTGTGACGTATTCAAAAAAACTACTCACTACATCTCGTTCAAACCAATTTTCGTTGGTAGTTTGCATGGTAATGTACAACATATATTTTTTCTAGTTTTATCACTCTCTTAGTTTAGAAGTTAGAGGGGGGGGGACACACATTTTTCTACTTTGGAAGTGTCTCTCGCGCAAACTATTCAGTTTAGAAAAAAATGATACAAGAAACCTCAATATCATTTTTGAATGCCTATCCATAGATACCCCACACGTATAGGTTTGATGAAAAAAAATTTTTTGAGTTTCAGTTCCAAGTATGGGGACCCCCAAAATGTATTGTTTTTTTTCTATTTTTATGTAAAAATCTTAATGCGGTTCACAGAATAGATCGACTAACCAAATTTCAACAGTATAGCTCTTATAGTTTCGGAAATAATTGGCTGTGACATACGGACGGACAGACAGACAGACAGACAGACTTGACGAATCTATAAGGGTTCCGTTTTTTGTCATTTGGCTACGGAACCCTAAAAAGGACATGTTACACATCTTAGGTAGCTTTCCCAATTTAAATTCAAATGAGATCACAAACTAATCTCAGAACATCGGTGTAATTTTCTTTTTTTTAATATTAAGCCAACCACAGCAACTCTACTCTGCCTGATGGAAAGCATGAGTAGAATTCAGTATTAGCATGGTGACCCATACCATTGCGGTCTGGTCGGATTTTTAAGAATCCGGGAGAATGATGCAGAATAATTAATGTGCCTCCGGTCTCACACCAATGAAATACAACAGCAAGAATGCTGTCATTATTATAATGGATGATATATTATATGGTTATAATGGATTATATAGAATGCTGTCAATATCTCGTCTTTAGTCGCCGGTTTGTGCACGATAGTAGGAAGAAGAGAGAATTTGAACTTAAACACGAGGATTTACAAGTTTAATTTATTGTTTTCACAATCAGTATACAATAACGTCAGTACAAGGAATAGTTCGCGAGCACGTTAGGGCGTGGGTTCCAGAGAGTTCGGTCGGTGATGCCCCCCAGAAAGAGGAGACACTTTAGTAGCGGAGCGCAGCCAAAAAAAGGCCGTTATATAGTCGCGCGCGGAGTAGCGGGGTGTCGCTCGCCTGGTGGCGGGGAACGAGGCAGTGAAGCCACGTTACATGGTCTTCTGTGTTAGGGTAGTACTGCTCCGGTCGAACCGGCCTATTCGTGCTGAAATCAGCGTGGCTGTACGACTAAGATTCAACAAGAGCCTATCCCCACAAATATATTAGCACGTCTGCCACCAAAAGTAATGGTTCTCTAACCACTCCCGGATCAATGATGCGTCCTCACGCTCTTTCGAAACTCCATGTGTACCAAGAATGTACCGAGAATGTACTGGCATTAAAAGGTTTCTAATGCAATGCGATCGTTAAGCTGTGATACGAGATTATTACAGAAAACTTTATTACATTAAAGATTTTTGTTTTGTAAATGTTTACTTGTTGGTTTTAGTTATTTTTTATATATACAATTTATAATAGCAATGTCAAGACAAAACTGTAAATAATATTTCAACATTATTCATGACATCTTTGTTGATTGTATGATTTTTTCAGAAATAGTAATAGCAGAACACCATAAACATTACGTCCCTAATGATACATAATTATATTATAATACATAGTTGAAAGTGTTTAATATTAATAGAACAACGATATAATTTTTAGGGGCTATTTGCGTTTATCCCAGTTTTTGTTTTAAGAGATACTATTTATTGCCCGGTGGTTAATAAAGCGGCTCCACTAAAGAATTTTCATACTACCTTTCATTATTCATTCTTAAGGGATGAAAGTTCTTAAAATCTTTCGAAATTTCATAGATTGTAAGTATCATAGTTCCAGAACTTCTAAGATAAAGTTTGTTTAATACGGAACTGCACCGAATCCAGTCAGTTAAATGAAAGCTTTTTCTTTTATACGTAAACAGATAGTTTAGAAGTCAATAAACCAATCTTTCGATTCATGTTCAAGTGTCACGGCATGCATCGAGTGTCGTGAGTAGTGGCCCTTTTAGGCCGTATTCAATAAATGAAACCACAATAGGTTGCAACACGCAATGAGGAACATTGTCTATGAACCAACTATCATTTACAATCTATACGCCAAGACTATTTAGATATCTTAATTTAAAAGCTTTAGCAACTGATCAGAGGTCCTAGGTGGGTTTGAATTGTAAACTTTCTTACACCTGAAAACCATAAGGAAGGAAAATGAAACTTTTTAACAATCCGCCTTAGATGTGGCAAATCGTTGAGGTAATGTTTTTTTAAGTCAGTCTAAACTTTTTCCTTGTAGTCAAGTGCCGACTAACGAAGTACAATTAGAAATCTCAAATCTAAACTAACCCAAGACGCTTAGGTATGGAAAATAAGAGTAAAAATTAGTAGGTTAGGTACTAAAGTATTTTTGGTCAATTTTGTCACTCTTTCCATTCTAACCGCCATTTTAACAAATGAATTTTGATCAACCAACTATTCAGCGCAATCTTGTAACGTCTAAGGTCTATAGGAACTTTAGAATAATGTGACTTTCGGACCTAGACGCGTAACTGCGATAGAGGAGACGAGCACTTAGACCATTTAATAGATGTGAAAGCAGCAAGCAGCTCACCGTAACTGGTAGTAAAAAACCACCCGTAAAGACTGCTTCAATTTGTTGTAAACGTGTTATAGGAACATTATCTTTGTGATGTTATTCTAGTACGAGATGGATGTATAAATTACAAAGGTTGTTAATAAATAACCAGGAATCGTAAAAACAAATCAATTCGACCTTAAAAAGCCTCACGAAATCCAACATTTATTGGTGGATGAGGCGCATGTTGCGCCGAGAGCGGCGAACGCGTCAGACGGGCGGGAAGAGCGCTCTGACCGCCCGCTTCGCGCCCTCGCCTGCGCTCCAATGAAAACATAACGCCGTAAATGACATAATATAAACTTGAAAATGGAATAATACGACGTATGCAACTTATTCAACCAGTGATTTGTGTGAATAGTGTTGCCATGTGCTAAATGACAAAAAAAATGTGTTGTGAATTTAGTGAATTGAATTAATAAAGTTAACTAAAAAAAAGTGCCACATTAATTAAACTGTTATACTCTTAATAGTGCTGTTTAGTGTTGTTCAAGACATAAATTAAGAAGGGTTGGCACTAATAAACCGTGTTACGGTTGGTCGATATATGGCGATAAATTAGTTTGTAATTGAAGACTATTAGGTGTCTGCGTTCAGTCTGGTATTAACTAACTTTGCGTAAATTTAGTACTATATTATATTGTACTGAGGGAATTTGACGTCTTAGAAAAGTATACTATCAATAAATAGGTTTAAAAAGGATTCAGTGAAGTCGTAAGTGCACTTCGAAGCTTACAACTACATAGGTAGCTATATCTATTCATCTTTACTCTAAGTTTAAAATATTTTAGGTACATATCTACTTGCATTAAACATATATAAACGTGACTATAAAAGATACGTGAAAACTAATATAATAAAGTACACAATTCAAAATCTATAAAAAGCCTTTAATGTGATTGCCCAAGACTGGTGCTCCTTAGGGGAGACCTTCATTCAGCAATGGACGGCGATAGGTTTACTGTAATAATTGTAGTGTACATTAATCTCTCAAATTGTCCAATAAATTTTGCATCTATTAAATATTTTTGATACGTTCAAATATGCACATAAGATGCCTAAATATCCTCTTGACATAAAGGAAACACTAACGTCACCTACACAGATATTTTCTTTAATAAGATTTGGACTAGAGTTCTGAATCGTTTTAACTTTGACTAACCAAAACTTTTAACTAACCAAATTGATTTAGGATTTAGTTTTACACACCTCAACTCTGGACATTTTTCAATGTTACAGAATAGTACAACCTGAATGTAAAACGGTACATCCTTTGTAAAGAACCCTTAAGAATTTCCATTTTTCATGTTATTAGTCCAGGATAAAATCTTTCCCTTAGCAATTAGGTACTTAGAGAAAACAATTCGTTCAAAGACATTTTGGTCCCATTTCAACCAAGCCTTTTTTCGACGTACTACAATTTGAAGTTATTAAAAAAGGTTCAGGTTACAGAGGGTAATCCATGCGACTTTCTTGTACTTTCAAGTGTCATTAGGCAACTTTCTTTTTCATTCATTTCCACCTCCCCTATGTATATTTTTTGTCGTATCCATACTAATTTGGGTTTCTAGGTAATCGTACTCATTGTGAATGCAGTCAATGGAACATGGTGACCCATACTACGGCGGCCTAGTGAGATGCTTCTGCATGATTAGGCCTCTGGTCTACCTCTCATTGACGAATTACGACAGCACCGGTCGAGCCGACTCGTTGGTGCTGAAAACAGCGTGGCTGTCTACCATCTTGACCGTCTGTTCGTTTTCCCACTATCTACCATGAAAAAAAAGATTCAACATCATCGTCTGCCTATCGTAGTCCAATGCTGGACATAGGCCTCTCCCATTGCACACGACTCTGATCGATTTTGGGCTTCTCGCATCCAGTTCCTAAAAAAAAGATTAATAAACAAAAAATCTGTTACTACTTCATTAAATATGCCTTTCTACACATTGTTCAAACATCATTTGCTCGTAATAATGTGACATCCGAAATGCCTAAAGCTTTAGAGCAATGTCAATAGCGGCAGTCGATAAACACTCCAGCATCTCGTCTATGTCTACTTATAAACATTATAAATGTCGGAGAACCTCTATTTGTTTATAACCTTCGTAGAAATTTCAATTTAACTTTGTGATTTTTATTTTTTAATTGCTTCACAACTTGAGGTGGAATTAATTTTATTTTTAATGTTGACTACATCATTAGATACATTAGTAAAAAGTAACAAAATTATATAAGTACAAATTCTTTTCGAAATGATTTGCAATTTGCAATGTTTGCATTTTTTTTTATACGTTAGTACGCAATTTAAAAATTGAACTTGAAGCCTTCAATGTTGTGTCCTTAAAATTCTGCCTTTTATTCTAAGTGTCGTGAATTTCAAATCAAAATTATTCTGCCAGACAGAAGGCTATTACAACACCCAACTAACCGTGAGAGGGAACAAAAAGGAAAATTACCGCCCTATCTATTACCGCACCCATACAAATTGTATTTCATTTCGAAACTAAAACACCCCTATTTTTTACCGGCGTTCGCACTTTCTTGTTTCCACGCATTGAGTGTTTTCATGGTCTGTTAGCAAGAAAAATATAATGTATATAACAATTTGTTACTATGGCTTTTCTTTAGAAATAATAATAGAAGATAAAGGAAGATGAAGGACATGCACAGAGAATGTAAATAAAAAATGTCCTAAGCTAAGCAGTGAAAAGCAAGACTAAACGTAATAAACCACTTAACATCTACACTTCTAATTAATGTAGATAGCTCATTATACGTTCATAAACAAAATGATTTGTTTCTGACTAAATAGGGTATATATATTTTATAGGTTTCAGCCAGAGACATACAGCATAAATAATTGTGATCACAACATAAATATTGGTCCTAGGTGGATATAGAACCCATGACTTTTAGCTAAATACCACTAACAATTAGACTACTAGACCAATTAACTAATGAAAATGTAACTGAATCGTATTATTGTATCTTGAATATATTGTTTTATTTTTAACCTTTAATCTTTTTAGGATGATATTTATTTTATTGAATACAAGCTTTTGAACTCAGCTTCGCCCGTCATGTGTTATTCCGATATGTAAGCTATATTAATGTGAAGTTTCATTACAATCCATCGAGTAGCTTTTCCGTGATAGAGCAACAAACATAAATACATACTCACAAACTTTCGCGTTTATAATATTAGTAAGGATTACTAATTTTGCTGATTGTCGTTGTTGTTGCATAGGCACATAAATAATAATGTACACGAGAATTCATTTAAAAACTTCTTTATTTCTCCTTTTATATTTACAATCCATACAATTGACTTATATACAAATTTTCATCACAGTACAAAATGTTTGTACTACAAGTAAATCAGACTTTTAAAAGAGAAACTTATGGAGTTTCTTGCTGGTTCTTTGCCATAGAAATGACATTTTGGAATCGCGCTACTAAGTTCAGCAATAAAACATTTCTAAAATGACTGAAAAGGCCTACTTAAAATAAAAACTTTTTGATTTTTACATACTTACTCAAAACGCACGTTTAAATTACCAATAACAATCTATTAGTAACAATTAATAAGATTGCTCTTCGCGCGCACTAGCTAATAGGTCATGGTGTAAGAGGGTTGTCAGCCCAGATTAGCAACAGGCATCTGCGCCTCGGGAGCAATAAATTCGAGAGGGTTTAACGCACGACTACCCACAAATAACGAATTATACCACATTCCTACCCTTCTCTACGTCACTTGGCCATTTAGTCGGTTCGGTTTTAGTGGCAATGGGATTGTCAATTTTTGCTTTACGATAAAAGGTTTCATCGTTTTCGTTAGCACTCGTCACCATTCCATATACGCGTATTTTATTGAAATATTGAACATATGATGTTAGGGAGCTCGTTGTTGACAATAGTTATTTCGAGTTAAAACCAAATATTGAGCTATTACATTAATCATTGCATTCTCTATATATATCGCGGTATAAAGTAACCTTCTCAAGCTCTAAACTATCTGTGTACTAAAATTCAACAAAATTGGTTCAGCGCTTTACGCGTGAAAACGTAACAGACAGACAGAGTTACTTTCGCATTTATAATATTAGTCCTTAGGGATTTTCTCATCAGTCATGTAGGTGATAAGTGGGACTTCAATTATAATTGGCAAAATGTGCTTAAGCCTTGCACGTTGCTGTTAAAAAATAGTCACGATTACAAAAACCCTTAGTCTGCACACCCCTTACAATCAAAACTCAAAATGGATTCTACAATAAACCTCACCTATCAAAAGCAATAAAAAGCTCAGAAAAATTGTAGAACCATGCGTGACAGTGACATACTAAAACGCACACTTAAACAGCGTTTGAATCGTGTTTGTCTCAGTGTATTTGGCGATATCAATCGACTACGTCACGCACGGTTTCGGCGAAATACATCAAAAAGACGCATATGGCATTGCTTCATATATTTTATGTAGATTTTAAATTTACCATACATATATGTCGCGGTAAAAGCTAAATAAAAAGGTATATGTTTATAATACCTTTCATAAAGGATATTACTTTACTTTTTTGATTAGGAACACTCGAATTTGGGGCTAAGTAGTACGAGCTTTTTTCGTTGTCCTAAGATGTTTAAACTACTATTCTGGTTAAACAGATTACTAATAAAGTTGGCCAATTGACTGGATTAGTTCTAGGCTAGGGAGTTTTACTATTAACTGACGGGGATAAATGTATTGGACAGATATTAGCAGCAGTAAAGCGCTGTCTGTTACAAAACTCCAACCGTAACCTATCTTCGGCTTCAAGAAAGTGAAGACACATTTCAATTTAGTATTATTATTTTCAAACTTAATAACTTGCTCATGAATGTTTGCTATGCAAACTGATTTATACGCACATAAAACACTTCTTTCTCATAAGATGTTGTTGACAAAAATCCCTTTTAATCTCTTCCATTATACCTATATATTTTTGGCAATAAGGCCGCCCATTGTACACTACATTTCTGACTTATACTCCTTTGTACCTTAATAGTATAGAGTGCAAATAATGTTTGTTATCTGTCCATAAATTCATGAGATACATAGATTTACGTACAACTAAAACACACTCTTAACCTAAGCTTCAATGTATTGCAAACTAAAACTTATTTGAGCTGATTGTGTGAGTAGACCAAGTAACGTAGTACCTCATTTAGTTCCGTAGTTAGCATACCTATATGTTAGAATGAAAACAAAACAATAACGCTCTGTCTTTTCCAGGACTGAGTTCCGCATGCATCGCTTACCTCTTGTTATACGTTCACCTTGTACCTAACTATAGCATGTACATACAACATAGCTTTAGTGCAAGTAGCACATAGTTGCATGACTTTGATCTCGCTCATCGTTTAGCTGTCTCGCTATACTGTTGGAAAACCTCTGACTAATATTCTCATATTACTCCAACTACAAATACGTTTATATTTAAAGCTTGCTGCATAACACCAATGGCCGTTAATACCGACGTCTCTTAAATTTGAGAGGCCACTTAGAGAGAGTCAGATATACCCTTAGTTTAATTCGTATTTACCCAACTTTTAGGGGATACCTAAATGCTTAGATTTTTCATTTTCACATTCGAATCTTTCTTTTTTTGTAAAATATATATATCTATATAGCTTAGCTGAGTATCTGATATCTATAAAACAATTCTATCGATATCAGATACTCTCAACATTTTTCCTTACGTTTTATTGCTTCCGACATATTTTATGA
Source organism: Phragmatobia fuliginosa (assembly GCA_932526445.1). Taxonomy (NCBI): domain Eukaryota; kingdom Metazoa; phylum Arthropoda; class Insecta; order Lepidoptera; family Erebidae; genus Phragmatobia; species Phragmatobia fuliginosa. The sequence goes on from OW052070.1 coordinate 20,199,858, forward strand.
CGATATCCGATATCGCTTTAAAGATTGCTCGGATATACTATCACGCACCATATGTCGAAATTAAAAAATACCTTTTACATTTAAACATGATACTTAAATACAATATAATTATAAGTTGTCTATACTTCTTAGTATTCAAATCTATCTATCCTAAAACTAATCTATTTAAATTCCACGCACACAAAAATTGTAGCCGAAGATAGAACTAAGTGGCATGCAATTGGAGAGGCATATGTTCATCTGTGGACTGCGATAGACTGATGATGATGATGATGATGAAAATATTGTAAACAACAAGATTTATTTATCTACTACAACTTCACTGCACACCATTCTATACTTAATATTATAAAACTGAACAGTTTCTTTATTTGGTTTAACGCGCTAATCTCAGGAACTGCTTTTCTGATTTCATTCATCATCATTCTCATCATCATCAACAGCCTTTAACAGTTCACTGCTGGACATAGGCCTCTCCTTTGCAAGGAGGTTTTGGCCTACTATACCACGCTGGCCAGACTGGTTGTTTGGTTTGTTTCAAGTTTTCCTTCTCTTGGCAGTGATGTTAGCTGCTTATTTTGTTCCATTAGTCGCCTCTTACGACACCCGTGGAATGAATAGGGGTGGTGACACTTTGTATTCATAATCCGTCACCACACGGACAATCAGTGGTCAATAGCCCATTTATCGAGGAAAGCTATCATCACGCTTAGACTAATAGAAGCGGAGCACCAATGAAGAATATTTCTAAATCGGGGGTTTCTTGGGGGTTCTTGAGAGCTTCCGATGTGTGCACTGCGTAAACGGTTAAAGTTCCGCTAAAATCATGTTTGACAGAATTGTTCCCGTTTAAGGTTTTAGAAAAAGTCCGCGACAGCATAAGTCTATCTTATACACTACGCGCACACTGGGCGACACGCGACAGCGACAGCTCGACGACTTGACGCAACAACAGGCTGCGGCCGGCAAATTTCATAATTATAATTTGCTCTAAGCTCCGCACACTAGGCGTCAGAGAGGCCCGACGAAACAAAGATGCCGCGTCTTGTCACGGTGACAACACGCGACGACAAGTCGCCCAGTTTGCGATGGCTGTTAAGGTTGGCTCACTAAACCCTTTTTATGGGAAACAAATTTGCTTCCGCGGCATAATATCACGCAATAGAATACACAGACGGGACTGTGTGAATTAGCTAGTACAATATAAATTTTATACATATTTAACTAATAACATAATATATCATTTCCCGGAGTAGATGGGCTAAAAAAATGTTGCTGTCAAAATATCAAATGTCAATAACTTGAGGATTTCTGTACACGTGTATTTCACATAACAATATAATGATATTATCAGAAGTCTATCATCCCTTAAAACAATACCTACCCCAATATAATATTGAATTACTAATGAGATTGTAACGTGAATCTATTATTTTTCTACCTGTCATTGTTTATCTCAATACCGAACCGTACAATACCGAAACGAATATTTTAATACAAATGATTTATTATATCCGTGGCTTCTGTCGTTGTTAGGGGAACATCCGAGCTATAACTTTACGTTCCAGGTCTGTTTTGATTGTTTTATTTCACCTCGGGGGACCCCCGTGTATAGTCTGTGGGGGAAATCACTAAACAGAAATAACTGTTGTTTCCTTATGCCTATTGTTTATAGGTTAGTTAGAAAATATTACAGCCTTGTGTTGTTTGAGGTTTTTCTTCTACGAATAAGGTATCAAATTTGAAGAGCTTAAAGTATGCCGGGTTCAGTAGGGTCCGATTGTAGAAACATCTTCACAACATATCACAATTTTTATTCTTACAATTAGCTGATCCCCGCGGTTTCACCCGCGAGTAACGCCACGGATCGACTCTAGTCATAAAAATATTAACTTAAGTTACTCCTTATATCATCAGCAGCCATGGCAATGAAAGCCCTCAAAATCGGCTCAGCGGCTACAGAGATTAGTCAGAACAGACAGAGTTCATGAATTGATCTAAGTACTGTATTTACTTTCGACTGCCTTGTTGGTCTAGTGGTTAGCGTATGCGGCTTCTGATCAAGAGGTCTCGGGTTCGATTCCCGGGTCAGACCAAATATTTGTGTGATCCACAAATATTTGTTTCGGAGTCTGGGTGTTTTTCTATGTATAATATGTATGTATTTACAAAAAAAAAAAAAAAAGTATGTTTATGTATTTATATCAGTTGTCTATCCTCAAGGAGCTTGCAATCTGTGAGCGCCTGTCATCCCTGTGTCTCCGTAGGATCCTGGGATACTTCGGCCATATTGCGAGGAGGGCCGATGATAGCCTCGAAAGGTTAATGGTGACTGGCAAGATCGAAGGGAGGAGACCCAGAGGCCGCTGCCCGTTGCGCTGGACAGACCAAGTTGGCTCCTTTCTCGGATGTACGATCCATGCTGCTCTGCATGCTGCCCGGAACCGACACAAGTGGCGAACCGCCATTCACAAAACTTTAGCAAGTGAGGGTCACGACCCTCAGAACTGAGGAGAACGACGCAAGGAGGATCAGTTGTCTAGTACCCTTAACACAAGCTCTGCTTACTTTGGGACTAGATGATGTTGTGTGTATGATGTCCAAAATATTTATTATTATTATTTATTAAATATTTATTTCATACGCTTTTATTGAAAATCTGTTATTTGAAGTTACGAAGAGGCACTTAAATTTTATTTGTTTGTATAAATTTGTAGTTTACAAAAAAAATGAAAGCTAAATGATAAATGATATTTATTTCTGTAAGTAAATCTTTTCAGACATTTTTACAAGTCGGACTTATAGCTAGAAGGCGCCGGCATTTCCTACGACTCACTCTGGGAAGAAACGCCTAAACAAACCACAGAGGTCTCTTTTTTTTTTTAAGTCCGTGTACAAAATTAAAGAGAACTATGTGAGTGCAGTGTAGGGTCTGGGTTGGCATTTTAAAGAAAGGAACATAGTTTTGAGTCGACCTGTCCATACAGACGGCATACGGGCCCCAGCCATCGTGTAGCCTAACCGATGTAGTCCGGATAACAAACAAAAGCTGAAAATATCATCTCATATAATCTTGCCGTATTCGCTAAAAACTCTGTATACCAATAATCACATCACAGTGACAGTTTTTATTTGACATCCAAGGGTCAATAATTGGACGTTTGATGTACAGACCTAGCATTAGGGATTAATTCATTTTCGGAAGTATAATGTTGAGGGTCGGAATTAAAATGATGTATATATATGTATAGGTATACGTGAATGGAACATGAAATAATCGTCAAACTACCCGAATTTATGTATCCACTATATTGTGGTAAAGCGATAATGGATCTCTTATCCTTAGAACTTAGCTCTAAATTACCCTTAGGGGCACGAACTTAGAATTTATCAAACACTAGCTGAGTCCCGTAAGTTATCCACGGTTATTGTTACTCCTTAGATCATCAGCTATCTGCCGGTAAAGGTTCTATCAAAATCGGTCTAACCATTCCAGAGATTACCCGAATCAAACCATACTTTCAGATGCTTTTAGTCAAAAGCTGTTCATTTGAAATTTAAATCCAATTTTATTTATTTTCATGTATAGGCTAGGTGAACAGACAAACGTCTTGTCTAAACTATTAGTATTGAATTCGCATTGGTATCTATTCATAAAAGAATCCCTATAACCCTTGTTCATGCAATGCATTTCTAATGTCCAAGAAAGTCAATAAAGGACTTTCAGTCTCTGACCTCTAGACGTATGATGAAAAGGAAATTCTAACTTCTAACGGCTGCATCATATGGCCACGGCAAATTAAATAACACTTTCTCGTTGTATGTTCCATCCACTCGGTTGAGGACTCGACAATCTGTGCTCATGGTAAACACACTGTCCAATTTGACAAGTACTGCGGATTACAAGCAAACATTGTATTTAGGAAACTAACGTTTTTGGAGGAATTCAAGTTTTGTTTACGCGTACAATAAGATATTTAGATGTAGGAACTGTAAAACAACAGAACTAGATCTTTGGTAATTTCTATTCAAACTTAATGTTGTAAATTAGAAAGTACCTAACTCTGTCTGGTGCTTTTACTGCTGAACCACTGCAAGGATATCAATGAAATTCGGCATGGAGTTACTTTGATACCTATGGGAACAAACATACCACGATAACTATCATATACGAGAGTCTTCTAAATTTTCAGTTTACGCAACTGTCTGGCATCTACCGACTTAAAAAAGCAAGTTTTTGAACCCAATAAGAAGTTACATCGAAACCCACCATTAAATATGAAACCGGTAACTCGCTATCATATACCGAAGTTATAAAGAAGGTTGGAATAAAAGGTTACCTTACTTAGGCCTTGAAACGCTCGTAACTCAAAGGTGTCACCAGTGCGAGCCTAATATCGCTACTTGTAAATATATATAGCTCTTGGAGTTCAGTAACTCACTATTCTTACAGCTACTGGCTCTTGTGTCACAGTATTAAACAATATTAAAAAAATCTTTAGGTGTGTGAGTATCTCACGCAATCGTCAAATCTGAAAGTTTTTTTTTTTTATTAACTAACTATCATGACCAGTACAATATTATTGATTCTGCGTGAGAATTTAATCCCCTTGCTAAACAGTCAGAATTACTGTCTACCAGACCGTCAGAGGCGTCTACTTATAACGTGGAGTTAAGTCCTCCATTGGGACTCTTAAATTTGATCAGAATTCAATGTATGTCCTACTAAACTTTAACAATAACTGGAGTACCTACTATGGTCTATGATATAAGGCAGATCATACCTTTAATCCAGGAAAACTAGTCCTGAAGCGCAGTTTTGTAAACAAAATCGAACATCACGTGTAACTAATGATGCACAAATAAAGCAATCACAGATCTCCAATCTCTCCGATCACAGTTCATCCCACACATTTATAAGCACAAATCGCTTACAAATTCAACACGTAATCCGAGCTAAGCGACGCAGACGGGCCTCAGATTCTATTTAAATCGGTCCATCGGCTGCTGATCAATAGCTGCTAGCTTTCACACTCATTGATTCGATATTTTTACCAGAAATGTTTATCTAGACTAAAATTATCTCCTAGTAAAAATCTGTAAAAGCAACTGATGTAAAATCGCGAACGGGCTTTTAGCCGTAAGCCATCAATTAGAGTTATTATGAAAAATAAACTGAAAATGGACATCTATTTTGAGTTGAAATATTTACACACCTACTTAAGAGTTCCCTAAGAGTTAGATTAAAGTTTGATACGGAGCTGAAAATGCAGAAATTAAATTAGGAAATCCCAACTTTAATAGCTTTGACAAGGATATGTTTTTTCTAAATTCGTTTTTACTGAGGCCTTTCCCACCTTATGATAGTCTTCATTCCAAGTTCCGTTTAATGAACAACCAGGATATTACAAACACACATTAATAAAAAATATCGTAATTGAGTTGTAAAGTAAGAAATTATAACAATGGGAAGCAGAAAAAAGTACAATGAACATTAAAATTATTGAATTAAATAAAACATCAAACTAATTCATGTGAAAAAAGTACGCTCGCGTGTGTGAGTTCACCTACATAAATTGTTTTAGTTTATGGTCAAACTAAAAAAATAAAAAATTAAACATTCATGACCAAAACACACCAACGAAATTATAGTTTAAATTCCAAAGCACACCTAAATATCTTTGATTGCTATCCTTTGTTTTAACTGTTATTGTAATAGGAGCATAAACGCTTGTGATTCCCTAAACCTTCATTACTTATCGGATTATTACATTACCTGCGTTAATATATCCTTAACTTTAATTGTGCCATCAGTTTGTAATCGAATTTTCGCCATTTTACCTGAATCATTTTTGTTGAAAGCCCTTTATACATTAAATTTTACTCCACGTTAGCGCGTAAAAGTAAATCAAGTTGTAAATTAAGAGCACGCAATATTAGCGTCATAAATAATCGCTAATTTAATTTCAACTGTGTATATTAATAAACTAGCTTTTATCCCCAGTTTCTTTTTCAGGAATATAGGAATTTTATGTCATTCTAGATAACAATCTGCTTCTATGCAAGTAAATGATAAATTATATTTATTTCTGCAAGTAAATATTTTCAGACATTTTTACAAGTCGGACTTATAGCTAGAAGGCGCCGGCATTTCCTACGACTCACTCTGGGAAGAAACGCCGAAACAAACCACAGAGGTGTCTTTTTTTTAAGTCCGTGTACAATATCAAAGAGAACTATGTGAGTGCAGTATAGGGTGTGGGTTGGCCTTTTGAAGAAAGGACCATAGTTTTGAGTCGACCTGTCCATACAGACGGCATACGGGCCCCAGCCATCGTGTAGCCTAACCGATATAGTCAGGATCCACAACCCGGAACACGACACTGCCGCCAGCAGGACACTTGAGTAGTTTTACCCAAATTCGTTGAGCGGCTCTAGTGATTAGGTAACGATCATCCATACATTTAGTATCGTAGTACTTGTAACTTATCAACAGATTTTATATATCTTTTGCGGTATATAGTTCGATTTGTAGACAGACAAATGTTGAACAGTAAATAATAAGAAAAATGAACGCCAACTTTGAAGTGAAACTTTGCTAGTTAAAAATACTCGTAATATAGCTTGTACTATTTCTATATGTATCTCATTTAAAATGTTCTTTAATGGCCCCCTTTCATCTTTCTTCAGAGCACATCCCTTTAGCAAATGTAGTTACATTTCCAATTTGATTACTGTCCCTGATATTCGGCGAATCAGCTTTTTTATTAGGACCGCAAACATTACCAACGGATAATGTCGAGAGCAAAGTTTTAAAATTGAGTTTATATAGTGACTTCTTTATTTGCCATCCTTGAATCAAGACGTTTAATAAAAAGATACTGTCTACTGAAATGTTAGAAATGACTTTGTGACGTAATAAAAGAAATAAAGAAGTCTTATTGGCAAGTTCATTCTATTTACAATCACACATAATCCTTGTGCAATATACATATAACTTGATTTCATTATCAATACTAACACATAAGTATACAAACTAGTCAACAACTACCAATTTCGGATAACGACCACAAACTCTGCACTTCGACGTCTCAATCAGTAGCATCCATTAGCAGGAGTCAAATTGTGTGGTCGTTTAAAAGTCAATTTGGTTTCTACTCACCGTTCACACCTCAATTTTGCTCCAATCATTTGGCACGATTTACTCCTGACAATTGGATCATATTGACCTATAAATCTGGGACAACTTTTTTCTTTATTTGGTTTTCAGGTTGAAAGACCTTATAAATTTACCCTGTTTTATTTGATAGTAATTATTACCAAGGCCAATACAAAGACCCTGACTTCTAAAAACTAGATTTTTTTCTAAGTTACCTCAATTCGTTTTCTTTTATTCGTATGTATACATAAATAAGTATGTTCATAAGAAGTCTGGTTCTATAGCTCAAGTATTTTCTAGTTTGAATTTTTAATTCCAAAGCGACTCTGCCTGAATGAAAGTATGAGTAGAATGGAAGAGTAGTGGTCACCATCCTCAATGTGAGTTAAAGCAATGCAAGTATGGTGTACCAAACTGGCGGCCTAGTGAGATGCTTCTGCATATTGGGCCTCCGGTCTCAATGATGCAGTAGCTAGCTAGTTTGAGATCTAAAGACCGTATGCCAGATATCTTAAGGTTACTAAAAGATATACATTTGTTCAAGGTTTCTTTTTCTATTCTTATAATAATAGACTAATAGAATTACAGGAATCACGTCATGAACACTTAAAGTATCAAGTAATCGTTGAGGTCCCAATCAATCGTACCGACGGATTGGAACCAAGGACGGCAATTTATTCAGCTCACGTTCCTCTTTCACATGCAAAGTGTGCCCAGCCCATGGAGGGGACCCGGAAAATATTCCCCCCCGAAGAAATGCTCCCAATTTTTCTTCTCGTCTTGTTATAAAGAGTTTTAAATGGATCTGTCGAGTTTTGTAAGTCCGAAATTAATTATTTGCATATTTTGATAGTGTAATTTCAGCTTGGAATAACTTTTGGGTCATTCATTTGTAAATTAACTAAGAGAGTATAATTTCGTACCAATACGAAGTTTAATATATGAAGTCGTAGGTATCAAGTGGGCACATCTGCTCAATTACCTGTAAGTAGAGCATGATCGCATCGTTTCAAACATAGTCGGGGATATTTCTAGCTCTTACGGAATACGGAATAAGCAGGAGTACTGTTACGCTATCTGGTTTTACAAAATTTGATTGCCTAACTCAATAGATTGAAAAGAAGATAATTACATTTCTTATAGACAATCTTATCCCTTATTAACTGACTTTCAACTTCTGGTCACCTGCAGAAATATAGAACTGCCATCCGACACTTAATGGTTAGCATGACTTCATTTTCTTGATTGATACAGAATTTTGCACTTGTACCTTGCTGATTTAACTAGCTCAAGAGGTTTCAATTCGATCAGGAATCTGTATTTTGCTTCCTGCTACTCAAATAATGACACAGCGTAAATATGACATTTGATTTAAGTCAATTTCGTGAAGCTGAGCTCAAAGCTAAAGTCACGTTTGACTAGGATCACAGGACTGTGATGTCTGAAGATATTATTATTATTACAGTACTTTTAAACTAGAATGTTCTTGAATCTCAAATGCTAGATAAAGTTAGCTTGACAAAGTCTCAACTTAAACTCAACAACTCGGACGAAATTCATCACGTTTTTGCGGCTGCTTGCTCCTCTCATTTTACGATATTAGGCCATTAAACTACTCAGGTTTTAAGTACGTTTTAGATGTCTGTTATATTATACCCTTTAAGTGTAGTGAATAGATATAATGTAGTATTAAATTTAGTTTATGATTGAATTGGATCTCTAATAATAAATTTGTCATTGTAGGAATGTGAGTCTAGAGTAAACATTTGTATTTTTGTATGTTGTATATGATATTCAAACAATTTCATTCTTCAAAAACGTGCAGTGCGTGCGATTTACAAACTAGGTGCACGAGTTTCCCTTAGAGAAAAGTTGAAAGAGATAGGCATTATGACAGTTGTATCACAATATATATTTGCAAACATTATGCTTATAAAACAGAATATGCATTTATATCACAGGAATAGTGACGTTCACTCGGTGAACACGAGACATAAGCATAAACTAGTAGGTCAATATCATAGGCTACATAAAACGCATAATTCATTTATGGGTCTTTCCGTGCGATTTTTTAATAGGTTACCAGCTAGTGTTATGAGTCTATCAGTGGAAAAGTTTAAAAATGTAGTCAAATAAATATATAAATATAAATATTTCGGACATCATACACACAACATCATCTAGTCCCAAAGTAAGCAGAGCTTGTGTTATGGGTACTAAACAACTGATTTAAATACATAAACATACTTTTTTTTTTGTAAATACATACATATTATACATAGAAAACTCAAAACTTATCTTATACGTAGAGGTTATTATACAGTTGACGAATTTTTAAATGATAAAGAAAAATGGATTTGACTACTTGCTCCTTGTCATTTTATTCTACTCATGAGAATGTTGTTATCACATTGTAAGAGCATGATTTTACTTTTGTAAGTAAAGATTCTACGTGACGAATAAAGGCCATTCTTCTCTTTCTTTTGATCTTAAAATTAATATTTTATATTTAATCTTTCGTTACCAGTAATTTGGCCAATATTTGAGCACATATAGTTTTTACCTTTGTTGTAAGTAGATGCTCCTACTATGTTGTACCCACTGAGGCTGTTGTTTTTTTTTTTTTTTTAAATTAGCTTATGTTCTAATTTTTAATCACTATAATTTGCATCAGTCCTCTAACATGGTGTATAGTATATTAGTGGCAGCACCTTACCCCCATATCAGGTTTACAAACATTAAAACTATGTAAACATTGATTGAAAAGAGTGGCCGCGAGTTTTTATTGCCATGTTCTTTTCTCCGGCTTTACCTATTGTTTGCGAACATGGCATAAATGTACATGTAGAATCTTGACCTGTCACAAGAGATGTATTGCATCCTAAGTGAATAAAGAATTTTGAATTTGAATTTGCATTCATCTCACGTAGCTATGGTGTACAATAGTATATTTTGACTTTGAAACGTATATTTTAGTATCGGTACTTACAATAAGTTTTCGTGAATATATTTTTTTACACAGTTGACGTACAACCCAAAACTATCGCATTTTTTTTTATCGATCCGAAGCTTATGACTCGGAACCCTTATAGATTCGTCATGTCCGTCCGTCCGTTCGTCCTCGACTTACCGTCCAAACGGTAAGCGCTAGAACGTTGAAACTTTGCATGAGTATGTGTTGTAATTACGTCGACAAAGAGCTACAATAAAATAATGATAAAAATAAATTAGGGTACCTCCCCTACACGTAAAGTGGGAATGATTCTTTTTCTCGCGGCTACCCCATCGTGTGCGGTATCATTAGATAGGTGTTTTAAAAACAATAAAGGGTTTCTAAGACTATTTTTTGAGTATACCTAATTCAGCAATTCTGCAGAAAGTGGTTACACGGATGGCACGACTAAACCGCTACACGATTTTAATGAAATTTCCCATGGAGATATATTTTGATTCTTGAGAAAGGACAAAAGTTGTTGTTTGCCGTGAAAATTGACATACACGCGGACAGAAAGAGCAGAAGCTAGTTTCAAACCATAACCAGAAAGTGTGCTAGATTCAATATACTTTTATATCAGACAAACATTACGCCACATATTAATCGCCTCATTACAAAACACCCTAAACAGATGTGAAACTTGAAAGTTTATTGTACATTGTTATTTTGCGTGGATGCTTTTCTCATTACGTATGTTTAAACTTCGCTCTTGGAGCTTAGTCAAGTTAAGTAAACACGCTTTGTGGGGAACCAACGTCTTTGAGTACGTTTTGTAATTTATTATTATCGTTTCTTAAATTTTCTCAGTTTCTTAACGATCATAGTTTTACCATGTTTGTTAACCAAGAAGCATCGATTTAATAGGATATACATCTCGTCGACTAAGCAATAAAAATACCATAACAAACTATGTGTCACGCCCTGTTTTGAGAAAAGAATGCCCTATAAAGTTGATTAACTCGCAAACGGATACCCAAATCAAAAAACCGTGTTAACAACCTCTCAATATTTTTAAAAGACCTATCCAATGGTGCCCCACAAGATCTGGTAGACGGGAAAAAACAACCCACTTTACGTGTAGGGGGGGTACTACAAATAGAAATATTTTTCACGATTTTATTGTAGCACTTTGTCAATGTGATATAAACAAATATTCATTTAAAATTTCATCTTTCTGGCACTAACTACCGTTTGGGCGGTGAGTCGAGGACGGACTGACGGACATGACGAATCTATAAGGGTTCCGAGTTGTGAACTACGGTACCAATAAAATACCTTTATACTACACCTGATCGAAACAGTAGTCAATATTCCCTGAAAATGAAAAGAGAAAGTTAGTCTTTTCCTTGACCTAAATAAGCGGGAGGAAAAAATGTATGAAAATCCATTTCTAACGTGTTTTAGCGGGAGAGTAAGTTGTATGAATTTTCATTTCTCACGTGTTATTTTATCTATGGCGCGCGCCTGCCCATGGAGTTTTCATATAATTTAAATATGGAATCTCCGTGCCACTGACATCCTTTTGTGAAGAATAAAAAAAAACAAAAGAAGCGCGAAATATTTATAAATATTATGTCAAATTCTAAGCTAAATTGTGTCTTACATGGTGTCTTACGTTTTGATTTTATTTTATAAATACTTTATATGTTCCTCACAGGTGTAGTATAAAGCACTGTGTAGCACTCGGGTAAAAGTCCCATTCCTACCTCGGGAGTATTGTGGCCCTAGGCTGCGCCTTCGGGCCACAAACTGCTCCCTCGCTAGTAATCGGTTCCTTTCCTCCCTCGGTGAACAATGTACTATTGCACAGGTGTCAAACGGGTTATGTTAGCTGTTATGAGCCTTTCAAAGAGCTAAAGCACATTCTCAAGATATTACCTGCTTATAAGCAGGTAAATACAACGTGGTGTTCTGTCAGTCTGGCGTTTCCAATGATGTTGTTACCGTGATAAAAGTTTAGTGAAAAGGAAATATTATGTTAAAAGATTCAACGAGCTGACAAATAGATTTAGAGCACAACTACGAGATCCCATCTAAGTTCTATCTCCAAGTCTAAACTTCGAAATGTTTAATAGATTCCCTAAAATACACAGCTATTACGAGGAAATTCACGCGACAACTTTTAATTTATTTTCAAATCGTGACTTCGAACGCGTCTTGTGGCTTTGGGTACCTCCATGTAGAAAGAGAGAAGATATCTCTCTTTCTGAGGTTAGTTTTAGACGATATACAAGTATACATTACATTTATTTAACTCAGATCGTACTATTTGAACACTTGGTTTAATATCAACAATTGTATTTGATAAAAAGTCTCTTTTAAGAATTTCAACACTGAGATACTGCCCACAGAGATTCAACAAACTAAACTTGAATGAGTCGTGAAACATTAAATAAGTTAGAATTGGTTTCTTTACGTCGTTAGTTTTCTGATATCTGTGTCTCCTTCGACATAAAGACATGTCTAAGTGGTATGTTTTAATATTAATACGTATACATGAACGTGATTTTTATATTAATTATATTATCCAACTCGTAACACTATATGTTGTAATGGCTCACTGTACGTATGTGTATGTGCAATGAGCAGTTGGATGAATATATAAATGAGTACTCTAAAGGAAGTTAAACCTGTAAGTGGAAATCATGTGGTCACTTTCAGGGCCTTTTAGTCACACAACTTCATAATTTTTCATTATTCAATCAACAACCAATAATGTCCCACTGCTCGGCTCTAAGGTCATACGTCACACATATTATAATTTTTTTTTGTAATGTTTGTTTAGTTAAACGTTTTAGTCTCGTATTAATTTGTATTATTAGTTTTTTTTATCTTTTATGTTGTTTTATGTTGTGTTTCGTTTTGTTTTTATACCTTAAAGCCAATACATTTCAACTGTCTAGCTATCAGAGGCCATGAGTGAGATAAACCCTGGTGATGGAATATAATAGAATATACTTTATTGCACACCAAATACAGTTTTTTTACAGTTGAAAGTTTTTACTAAATATGTACAATGGGCGGCCTTATTGCTAAAAGTAATCTCTTCCAGGCAACCTTTGGATGGATATTTCGACAGAAAAGAAAGAACTAATAAAAATGGGACGCAATGAGATTAGCTAAATTTAAACGAATAAAAGTAATTCTAAAAACTAAATTACCGTTGCATAAAAACAAATATTTCTACTCGAAACAACTCTGAAACGTTTCGGTATTCAACTTAACAAATTGTTGGTATTTATAAGTCATAGAATTGAGTTTCCATTGTCGTGCAATTCATAAAAACTTGCAATACATTTTTCATGGAATCATTCCTTAAGCCGGGCATTGAACTTTCAGACTTTTGTGACGCTTATAATCATTTGAAACACGTATTCTCACTTTTGTTGCACTTTTTGCAAAAGTTATTTATTTTATTAAGTATATTTTTACCTTAGTCTAACCGTGGCCGGAGAATAATTTAGGAATAAATTTGTCATCATATTTTAAAACTAGACTAGACAAAGCCAGCTAAACACTATTAATTGTACCTAATACGCATGTTGTGATCTCCCATAATTGAGGAAGCACAAGCATTAAAACAATTTGTTATTTCTGTTAAAAACTAGCATGTAAGGTGTATTCCTTGTCGGAGGTCCATTATAAATAAATAAATAAATCAGCTATCTGATAGTGAAAGTCCTCTTAAATTCGGTGCAGCCATTCCAGAGATTAGCCGAAACAATCAGATAAAATTAAAAAAAAAAAAATGCCAGTACCATATACTTTCAAATGCATTCAGTAAAAACTGTCCTTTTGAAATTCCATTTTATTTACTTGTATGTATAGCTTTCCAGACAACAGTTCTTTGACTTAGACTGTTATAACCATATCTCTGTTTTATCCAGGTAGGTCTGTTCACCGTTTTGGCTCATTCTTTCACTATCTTCAATTCTTGAAAAAATTTGGACTTTCTGTGGTACTACCACAAAAAGTTATAAAGGATTTCTAAGTATTTCTGAGAAGATCGTCGTCCCAAAGAGCTTAGGTAACTTGGCCTAAAATGGAACTACTAAACCGACTGCAACCAACTGTCATATTATTTTCACACAACTTAAGTACATATATTATTACTGGCTGCGCCCCGCGGTGTTATATTAACCAGAACGCATTTTTATATTAACCACTTACAAACTATCATTATGGTTGCTATGCAAGTCTGTTATGCATAGCAACCTGTGAAGTTTTGACAGGAGATAAACAGTGATACATTTTCACATCTACGATTTATGTATTTTTATAATCACCTATTTAGGCTATATTGCTGTAAAGTTTCATCCAAATCCGTTCAGTGGTTTTTGCGTGAAAGAGCAACAAACATACATACACACATATACACACAAACTTCCGCGTTTATAATATTAATAGGATTAGTAGGATATTAGTAGGATGTACTTTTAGCCGACTGGAGTGAGATCTTCATTTTTTAAGTCAGACAAATTTTCCGAGGCAACTTATATATTTGTTATGCTGACCATTTAAATACTTAAATACTATATTTGACACTAATTGAAATGATGAAAAAATGCAATGAGAAAATAGTTCAGGAAACATGGTTTTCGAAAATAACATTTTAATGCACTTTAGTTATTGTTTTATATATTTTTTTTTTCGTTACCACGAACACAACAAAACAAAATTAATACTGAGTTTTTTTCTTAATATATATAAAAGAATTTTATAAGCAAATTTACAATAATTTATGGTGCTATTGTCGACATGACTCGCTGACGTTATGAAGAATGAGCAACATGGCTACTGGCGTTTTTTATTAATTTAGGCGCCAATATTCAAATTTACTAGTAAAACAAAACTGTGTTTCATTCTTTTATACATCCAATATTACTTTAGGATCTAATTAAAACATGTGGAAAAGGGTGTATTCTATAACCTATTATTGGTTTGCATTTTTTTAAACTGTTAATACAATATGTCAAAAAATTTACTTTAACCTTTTTCTTCTCCCTTCCTCAAAGGAGAGGGTACAAACACTAACCATCATGTGCAAAAAATATATTTATAAAGCTTTTTCATACAAACATCAACATTTAACGTGAATAATAGTTCTATAGCATTCTTTCGGCAGTGCACGATGATATGCTGATGATAATGCGACATGGATACATACTTAGTAGTTAACTTGTTATACTTTGATATGTTAAATGCATATCAAAGTATATTATATATACGATACTAACATCTAAAAGACAATTTTTAAAAGTTTTGTCTTTCTAAATGCCTGTTTGTTCCAGCTCTCTGGAACGGGTAGACCAATTTTAGCGGAATTTTCTCTGACAGAAAGCTAACCTAAGTAACTAGAGTAACATAGACAATTTTTATAGACTAGCTTTGCTCCTCGGCGTTACTCGCGGTTTACAACTACAACCGCGGGACTTAACTAGTTAATCAATAAACAACAACAAATGGAATAGTAATATTTTTGTCAGGTTCATTTGTATGTTCTATTGTAACATCTACACTATTAAACTGAATTTATTACTATTGATTGCTAACTATGGTTACCTCGTTGGTCTAGTGATTAGCTAATGTGGACGCTAATCAAGAAGTCTCGGGTTCAAATCCTGGGTCGGGCCAAAAAGTGTTTTTGGATTTTTATTACGTAATTCCTAATAGCAGCCCGGAGTGGAAGTTTTGCGGGGATTCACGCCCGTGCCTCGGAGAGCACGTAAAGACTGACTTGACTGCCTTGTTGGTCTAGTGGTCAGCGTATGCGGCTGCTGATCAAGAGGTCTCGGGTTCGATTCCCGGGTCGGACCAAATGTTTGTGTGATCCGCAAATATATGTTTCGGAGTTCGGGTGTTTTTCTATGTATAATATGTATCTATTTACAAAAAACAAGTATGTTTATGTATTTATATCAGTTGTCTAGTACCCATAATACAAGTTCTGCTTAGTTTGGGACTAGATGGCGTTGTGTGCAAAAAAAAAAATTTCGTTGGAAGTTTACATAGTATCATACATCATACCGGTTGAACTAGTAGCCGGCCCCAAATAATATTGGGAATAAGGCTAGGAAGAAGATTGCTTACTATGGACCGTGTGACACGGTCACACGGACTATATAAATTTTATCAAAAGTTTTTACGCAGTCGTTTTACAGTTATTAATACTTTCCTTTTTTCACAAACTCAACAATTTGTCTCACTTATAACAGAGCAGAGAGCTTTTACCGCCTTTCCTACTTGTTTTAATTAACAGAGATAGTTAGATGGGGATCCATTATACCGTGAACACCACGGTAATGTATTTTTCATTTACTGTAATACGTAAGAAGAAATAGGGTGCCTTGCTTGTTAAAAAAAAGTTATCATGAAATGCAATTAAAGCAAGAAAAAAGTGGTAGTTTTTCACTGCAAGATACATTTTGTTACCATCCATAATTATTGTTGACTGCCTTGTTGGTCTAGTGGTTAGCGTATGCGGCTGCTGATCAAGAGGTCTCGGGTTCGATTCCCGGGTCAGACCAAATATTTGTGTGATCCACAAATATTTGTTTCGTAGTCTGGGTGTTTTTCTATGTACATATATATTATATATTTATTTTTTTATTTATTTTATTTAATTGTTTTAAGTTCTAAACTATACTCGTATGTCTGTCTGTTTTTCTGTCTATTATGCTTTCACGGCTAAACCGCTGCGCCAATTTTAATGAAATTTAGCATATTGATACTTTAGCTTGTTATAGCTTACGCAAATAGTCACTCCACCTGGCCTCTGAGTGGTTATCGTGTTGGAACTTTATGTATGAAATGTATTTCTCCATATTTTGTAAATTTTGAGAACACTATAGCAGCTACGAGTGTTTTGCTTATTTATGTATACTTACTCTCCATATAAACCTTTATTCTTGTTCACTAAATCCTGCATCTTCTTACAAACGACAGCGCTCCATTTAACTGGAGTGCTATTCCAGTTTGTGTTGCATCCGGTCCGAGTGTCCGGTTACCGTACTGCTTGTCAGGAATTCATTATTATAGGTTGTCTGTGCTTTAGCAAAGTGACACTACTCGACCTGATGTAAAGCTAGCAAAATTATAACTCTATTACTTTAAAACTTTCATTTTTAGGGTTCCAAAGTATATCACTCGGAACCCTTATAGATTCGTCATGTCCGTCTGTCCGTCCGTCCGTCATTCAAAGTTTCATCTTTCTAGTACTTACCGTTTGGACGGTAAGTACTAGAAAGATGAAACTTTGAATGAATATGAATATGTGTTGTAATTACGCCGACAAAGTTCTATAATAAAATTATGAAAAATATTTTTATTTGGGGTACCTCCCCTACACGTAAAGTGGGGATGTAAATTTTTTCTCACGGCTACCCCATCGATTGGGGTATCATTAGATAGGTCTTTTCAAAACAATAAAGGTTTCTAAGACGATTTTTTTATTTAGGTATCCGTTTGCGAGAAATTCCACTTTAAAGGGCACTCTTTTGTAAAAACAGGGCGTCCCCCCCCCCTCTAAAAGCTAAACGGCTGGATCAAAAAATCTGGAAAAATTCGTGATGGTGGTCCACATAATGAACTTTGAAGGAAAACTATAACGGATTAGATGACTTTATTAATTCAGGAGTTATGGAGACTTAACTTGTAAAATGCGCTCACTTGGAAAACGTCGTAAAAAATTAACACATTAATACGTAAACATAATAATTATCTATTGGATACGATTTTAAATCCACGTACCATTATGGGTGACTGAGGAACCCTTTCCTGATTGTGGCCTGACACGTACTTGGCCGATTTTTTATTAGTATTAACAAAATAAAATATCTAAATTACCTACTTATCTAGTACAAACCCTGCTTAGTTTGGAACTAGACGGCGTTGTGTGGATGTTCTAAAAAACATTATTAAGTATAGATTACGTTAGTTGTGTAATCTCGATGTATTATGTAAAAGGGTCAATCCAAGTTTCTGAGTAAGCAGTTAGTACTGGGTACTACATCTGTAAGTCAATTAACCAAGAAGCTGTGTCAAAAGCTACGCATGAATAACTTATATTAGAAATAGATTTGATATTCTCAGTTGAAGTAGGAACTTTTGGTTGGGCGTGCCACAAGGCTCAATTCTGGGTCCCTTTTTATTTTTGGTGTATATAAACGATTTGCCATTTTTTACTAGTAAGTTATGCGATATTGTTCTATTTGCTGATGACACTTCTCTTATATTCAAAACCAATCGCAAAAACGATTACTCTGACGAAGTAAATAGGTCCCTCGCATTGGTCCTTGACTGGTTTACATCAAATAACTTGCTTTTGAATTCTAAAAAAACCAAATGTATTAAGTTTAGTTTGCCAAATGTAAGGAATATCAGTACAAATCTAGTTTTAAACAATGAAGTTATTAATTTTGTTGATTCAACGGTTTTTTTGGGAATTACTTTAGATAGTAAGTTACAGTGGGGCGCCCAAATATCGTGTCTCGCAGGGAAACTCAGTTCTGCAGCGTATGCTGTCAGCAAAGTCAGACAGCTTACGGATGTGGAAACAGCAAGACTAGTATATTTCGGTTATTTCCACAGCGTCATGTCGTATGGCATTCTGCTATGGGGCAAGGCAGCTGATATTCAAACAATTTTCATTCTCCAAAAACGTGCAGTGCGTGCGATTTACAAACTAGGTGCACGAGTTTCCCTTAGAGAAAAGTTTAAAGAGATAGGCATTATGACAGTTGCATCACAATATATATTTGCAAACATTATGTTTATAAAACAAAATATGCATTTATATCACAGGAATAGTGACGTTCACCCGGTGAACACGAGACATAAGCATAAATTAGTAGGTCAATATCATAGGCTACATAAAACGCATAATTCATTTATGGGTCTTTCCGTGCGATTTTTTAATAGGTTACCAGCTAGTGTTATGAGTCTATCAGTGGAAAAGTTTAAAAATGTAGTCAAAACTTATCTTATACGTAAAGGTTATTATACAGTTGACGAATTTTTAAATGATAAAGAAAAATGGTTTTGACTACTTGCTCCTTATCATTTTATTCTACTCATGTGAATGTTGTTATCACATTGTTTAGGAACATGATTTTACTTTTGTAAGTAAAGATTCTACGTGACTAATAAAGGCCATTCTTCTCTTTCTTTTGATCTTATAATTAATATTTTATATTTAATCTTTTGTTACCATTAATTTGGCCAATATTTGAGCACATATAGTTTTTACCTTTGTTGTAAGTAGATGCTCCTACTATGTTGTACCCACTGAGGCTGTTGTTTTTTTTTTTTTTAAATTAGCATAAGTTCTAATTTTTAATCACTATAATTTGCATCAGTCCTCTAACATGGTGTATAGTATATTAGTGGCAGCACCTTACCCCCATATCAGGTTTATTATATTAAAACATTAAAACTATGTAAACATTGGCGATTTGAAAGGAGTGGCCGCGAGTTTTTATTGCCATGTTCTTTTCTCCGGCTCTACCTATTGTTTGCGAACATGGCATAAATGTACATGTAGAATCTTGACCTGTCACAAGAGATGTATTGCATCCTAAGTGAATAAAGAATTTTGAATTTGAATTTGAATTTGAACTTTACGTCTATAAATTACGTATAAAGACGAAGATTTTATTATACCAAGATGAAGATATTGATTAAATTATTCCTACTTTATATACATAAGACTAATCTTTGTTCAGTAAAACTCAATTATAATTAAGATCTTAATACCTTTAATGATCTTCCTGTTTTTCTTTTCGTAGAGATAAAAATTTAATTAATGGTAAATCGGTATGTTTGTTACGCGTTCACAGCTTTCAATTTCAATTTCAATGAAATTTGGAATAGATATAGTTTAATTCTTAAAGAAGGACATAATGTAGACTTTTATTACTCGTATTGCTCTAACAGCTATACACGCGAGCTGAAATCTCTTGTTCGTGAGCTAAATAGCTGTAGCAGATTAGCTTTCGTGAGTGGTGTTCGAAATGCGTATTTAGTAGATTAACAATTATACTCTGTCCATTCCTTTATTATCTTTTTGACAGTTCACCAAATTTCGAAATTAGTGACGCCCTCACACCACCGATTCGATTGGAAATCAAAATCAATCGATATAATATTCTTTATGTCAGTATTGTAAATAAATAAAATGTGCAATATTATGATATATAATTGGCCCAGAACAAAGAAAACTTTCTAACACAGTCACTTGAAGGTCGGTTTAGTAAGTATTAAGTGATTTTTCAAATTTTTATATTTACCACGCGTTTCAAAGTTCAACTTTACTAACACGTGCATAGTTACATTTTAATTCAGTGGTCCAAAAATAAATTAATTAATACAGAGTTATTGTTCTTTATTCTAAGTTTGAACTTAAATTCCAAAATTTCGACTTAATTCCTTTCAAATAATCAATCTTGAAGTCATACTATTTTAATTTCCTTTTTATTTTATTAAATTTACAGAAACAATACTTACATGAAGTAAATTATTTTGATCATAATAATATGATATATTATTTTAATCGATTTATCGTATTTCAAGAACTGTTTTATGTATTGTTTTTAGTTATGCACACTGCCCACTTCCCTACCCGTCTATAAAGGACGACATCACTGTAGCACATTGTTACGAAAAAAAAATACCAGTAATTTATAGGCGTGACCTGTCAAAAAGACAATATACGAATGGACAAAGTATAGTGTTATTTATTAGACCAGCTTCATTCCTGATAAGTCTGAAATTCATACGGCATCCCACATAATTTTTTATAAATTATGCAGCATTGGAAAACCTCATACATTAATAAAATACGTGTCATATGCATATGATATATCTCATTTAACTGGCCTGAAATTGCGAAACTAATTGCTAGTTCACTTTTGAAGTAGATCTCTTTGAAAGGAAAAATTCGCTGCAGATGAAATATATAAAACGTTTAATATTAAAATATGTGAGGTGTGTCGGCGACTCCATTAAGCGACGAACCAGCTGGCTCACTCACACACGCTCAAGTTATGTAGATGAGCGTGACCCCTTTAGTTTACCAGTGCGTGATATTAATATGTTGATGTGCATCGCTTTGTGCCCGTAACTTTATTGCTAATGTATTATAAAAATCATTCTTGGCGCAATGTTTCAGTATTGTATGGTTATTAGGTAGAGCAGTAATACCCTCACACAGAAGACCATCTTAAGAATGACAACATTATTGCTGTCGTGTTTCGTTGGCAAGTGTGAGAACGGAGGCCCAGAGGGAGAATAATGTAGAAACTGAAAAATCTGACCAGGCCGCCATGGTATGGGTCACCTGCATAGCCTACCCTCACAATAAGGATGGTGTCCCCTTCTCCTGGATTCTACTCATGCTTTTGATCAGGCTGAGTAGAGTCACTTTGATGGGCTTAAAAATAAAAAAACGTGTATTCCATATTACATATAGCTAATGATTCTGGTGGTGGTGGACATTGTGACTTGCGTTTCTCTGTCATTCGTTGTGTCTCTTTTGGTATCGAAGTTTGCTGAAAAATAATGTCAATTGTTCATCAGCAGACCAGTTCCCAAAAGACTGTCTAGTTTGGCAGACTCTGTCTTGTATTATTGAGAGACGTCACTCCCATAAATGTGTGACGTCCATTAACATTTGCCTTTGTAGAATGCAACTTCGTTAACGGCAGATTTGCTGTGTATGACATGTGTCAATGTAATATTTCTATCTATTTTTTTTATCTATATAAAAGTTAAAGTCGCTATAATTATCAAAACAGTTCCCTTTTTGTGGCTGATTCTTTGTATTATGTTACATAGTTTGACTATTAATTTTATACCTGTTATCGTTTTAATGAATATAGTTTTATTTCTTTTAGAATCAAAATAGAATAGAAACGTACGTATATATAATTCTTATGAAAATTTATCCCATAAATAACTATTGTCAGTTGTATTATTCTTGAAATATACATCGTTGTTAGTTTATTTAGTGGAGTTGTTGATATAGAACTGTGCAAGCAAAATATTACTCGCTTCGTCGGATAATCCTGAGACAAATATACCTCCTTGTTTGCGTATTCTGTTCATTTTTCGTTGTTGATTTTAAGAAAGAAATACAAGATACAGAATTTAACATTACTTTAGTAAGTTATGAGGTTCCAATGTGAAATTTTATTCTTGACTTACTCTTAACATTTTTGTGTTGCTTGTTGTTGCTATACTTACGAAAACTTGCTATACTTGCAGAACCCTATTACTAGCACTCCGCTGTCCGTCTGTCACTGGGCTATATCTCATGAACCGTGAGAGTTAGACAGCTGAATTTTTTTACAAATTATGTATTGCTTTTAATTAAAAACATATTTATCCCTTACAACAAACGTGATTTTTTTGCTCTATAAGTGTATGGACGCTTAATGGTACGGAAACCTTCCTCAGCCAGTCTGACATGTACTTGATCGAATATTTATGACACTTCATACAAATGAATAGCCTTTGTATATTTCATATTACCATCTCTGTGGTGCCAACGTCTATTAAATCTTTTTATTTCTCTGATGTTTTATAAATGCAGACTTCTTGGTTGGACTACTAATTTACTTTAATTTTTAAATTTTAATTAACTTAATTAGTAAACTTTTGGGGTATCAAAGCAATGTATGTATGTACGAGATATTGCAATTAAGTTGCCATTTTCTATCTTCACCATAAAAGAAACAATACATCACAAACACTCGTCTATGATATAAGCCAAACGTCGTTTTAACACTGTCAGCAACTTCAGCGTAGAAATAACCCCGTAAGTCAGCTTAAAGGATTAGCGTTAAGCGTCAGTCGTCAGGAGTTGGTTGACCGAATTCTATGGGATTAACTCTCAGCCATAACGGTGTAATTGAGGGTCGTCAATTTGGTTGGTTTTAGTTGAAGTTTGACATGACTATGGTTGCGCTTTGCGTACAATTCGCATCTTGAAGTAAAAACCTTACCCTCAGCTTCAGTCGATTGTTTCTTATTTCATGTTTCTTTGCCTTTGAAAATCACAAACTTTCCAACAGCCGTTTCTCTTTTATTAATCCTTACGAGGTTTAAAATTTTCAAAGTGTCAATTTCTTAGACTGCATTGGTGTATTAGTCTATCGGTTAAAATAAATCCTCACTTATAAATGCAAACGTAACTCTGTCTGTTACGCTTTGACGCCAAAACTTCTGAATTTCATTAATGAAATTGGGTACACAGATAGTCTTGAGTATAAAAGCGGACATAGGCTACTTTTTACCGCCATAACCGACATACACGCGGGCGGAGTCGGGGGCGATAGCTAGTAGTTATATATTTTACCGCACTCATGCCCGTTTACACCAACTATACTTAAACTGTTTTCTTACTAGGAGATCTTAACTTAGATAGCCTCTGAATTTTAAAAGACATCTAAGCACTTGGATGCCTCCTATAGATTGGTAAAAACGAAAATAACACTAAAAGTTACCTAAGTGTTAAGATAATGTTGAAAAGGGCCATCAGACTCTCATTAGTTGAGCGACGTATGTTCAAGTTGGGTCTTATAATAATTGCTGCATTTGACACCAAAGAACTCGTTGATTTGCAAATATCATTTTAATAAATACGATGTAGGACTGTTTATCACTAGTCGCAGTAACCCTAATTCAAATGCGGCGTTAGACATATGAAATACATTTGCACAATAGCATCTTCCTCTGTCTCCTATAACTACCTAATCAGCTGTATTGTATAGTAAGCCACGGTGGGGCTAACATATTGTTTTGAAATAAAAGTCTCACTTGATTCCTGTATTTGCCTATTGGTCTATTTGCATTTGCGTATGCGGCCGCTGACGAAGAGATCTAGGGTTCGATTCCCGGATCGGACCAATTGTTTGTGTAATCCGCAAGTATTTGTTTCGGAGTCTGGGTGTTTTCTATGTATAATAATATGTATGTATTTACAAAAAAAAAACATTATATTTATGTATTTATATCAGTTGTCTAGTATCCATAATACACAATACAAGTACTGTTTAGTTTGGGACTAGATGGCGTAGTGTGTAAAATGTCCGTAATAAAAAAAAAAAAATCATAGCTTCAGTCCAGATAGGAATAACTATAATGTACTTACATTGCAAGCTATTAAAATAAGTAACTTAGTAGTTTTGTGAAACTTTATAGTTTCACAAGCACCACGTGATGCATTGCTAACTCGCTGTGTCGTATTTTGTGTATGTATGATGTGCGGCTTTTATTGCAGCATCAGTTTTGACGTCTCCGTGCACTCATAAATATTTTTATGTGCGTTACATTTACGCTTAAATATTCCTGCTAGCTTTCGCCCCGAGGCCGCGCCCGCGTCTGTCGGCTATCGCGGTAAAAAGTATCATATGTTTTTCCTGAGACTACACTATCTGGGTACAAAATTTAATTTAAATCGGTACAGTGATTTTTGAGTTTATCGCGAACAGACAGACAGACAGACGCAGCGAAGGACTTTATTGTAAAATATGTAGTGAAGAATTCAGGTTGCTTACTCACATACTTTTCTTTACAATACTAGAAATGAATTTAAAACTTTTGTTTTAGATTTCATACATCCAGCTCTAGAATATTTTATTTAACTATATGACTTACTGCACTACTAACATTATATAATATATGGATGAGTTCACCCATCATTATTCTAAAACGTTCAACAATTCATCCCTTGTCTGAGCGTAACCCTCCATTATTCATCGCTCATACATTACTTAACCATTTACCCACCACATTTAAAAGTCATCCTCTATAAAGCCAAATCCAAACCATTGCTCACATTAAGATCCAAAAATCTCTTTCCTGATCTAATGAGTATCATATTAGATGGAAAGAATACTTTTATTTCCACACAACATTACAGAGTTACAAAAGAGAAACATAATGTCAGATATGTAATGTACAAAGGGCGGCCTTAGTAAAAAAGTAAATACATTGACTGCCTTTTTAGGGTTCCGAGGCCAAATGGCAAAAAGCGCAACCCTTATAGATTCGTCAAGTCTGTCTGTCTGTCCGTCCGTATGTCACAGCCACTTTTTTCCGAAACTATAAGAGCTATAGTGTTGAAATTTGGTCAGTTGTGTGTCAGGGAGAATGATGCAGAATTATCTGACCAGGCCGCCATGGTATAGGTCACCACGCTGCGTTGCCTACCCTCACAATGCGGATGGTGGCCCCTGCTCCTGGATTCTACTCATGCTTTCCATCAGGCAGAGTAGTCACTTTGGTAGGCTAAAATATATAAATATATATATATATATATATGAAAAAGTCTAGTATCCATAGTACTACCCTATTGTTGTACATAGTTTGTAACATATTTCTTTCTTTTTCTTTTTTATATTATTTGTGTATAAATATAAAGATAATAAATAAATAAATACAAGGTTTGCTTAGTTTGGGACTAGATGGCGTTGTGTGTGGGATGTTCGAAATATTTAATTATACATATTATGTAATGTTATACATGGTGTTATAAAATGCTCATTGTATGTTAGAAAAAACTCTATTTTGAGCCTTTCCCATCATTACATCAGAGAAAGCTATTACTGCCGTAGAAGATACCAACTTCTTTTATATTTCTACAAGTTTTAGTTGACATAATAAAATATTATTGTCAACGTTTTGCATAGATATCCAGATAAACTGTGTGCAAAAACCGTAACAAATGTAAAAAAAAATGTGAGCCGTCACGGGACGCCTGGCAGATGTGAAACATCGCCATTATTTTGTAAAAGTAATATGCAGAAAAGAACATATTGTAATAGGAACTAAATATGTCAAAATGATAAAATAAAATATTACTAATTATTAAAATAGTACGGTGTGGCGTATAATTATAATTATAATAATTATAATTAAATAATTATATTATAATTATAATTTTCGCCACACCGTACACACTACTGCATATAAACTGTATATATATACCATCGTATAGCGTGCCGTGGCGACGCGTCGCCAGGCGTCGCCAGGCCAGAAATCTATTTTACGTGCGCCTATAGATGTTTCACATACGTGCGCCTATAGATGTTTCACATCAAAAATTTACAACTATCTATAATTTGACCCGATAATGGGGCTACTAAATAAGATGAAAGAGTTCCCAACTCCATTCAAACAAACAGATATTTTGTGTATTTAAATACAATATCTAACAAATTCGTAAGTAATCTCAAGAAAACACAAATGCGACTGAAATAATATAGTCGTTCCTCTTTATATCTATTTTCCAACTTTTCCTTACACGTCTCTCTGAATTATAAGTCCAAATGGTTGTCACGCTACTGAAACGTGCCTGCCATTCAAGATTGAACCAAATGGTCGTAGCTATACTCGGTTATAAGTTTGTAACTTTGTTTGCTTATCCTTGTGCCTTATGTCTTTTTGTTTTTGAGGCATGTTGAATTGTTGATAATATAATCTGAGTGTGTGTGTGTGTGGAGAAAGAGAGAGAAGAATGCATCTAAAGCTACATGTAGAAAATTTCTAAAGTTGTTTACAGAGAGGCAATCTAGGGGGAAAAAACTGTTAAAAACTTATTTTCGAACGCATCCAACGAAATATTATGATTGCAGTGAATGTAAAAGCTGTGCAGCACACTCAACAAGTTAAAACTAGTGAGGCCTCAGTGGTCGAATCTCGACTGTAATTTATTGACCTTGTTAGCTTTCTGCAATTCTATTCCATATAAACTTTGAATGTGCCACATACTCCTCCGTTTCATCATTTTCAAAGTTGTTACTTCTCGAACTAATAGTTACAGTAATCGTCACTTTTTTTCGACTCTGTTTTATCTAACTCAACGATTCGATTTATTTATATTTATAATTTAAGCAGTCAACCTGTTTAATTGGTCACGAAAAGTGGAATCAAGAGTTACTAGGACACATCGCAATAGTCTGTAATTAATAATCAAAGATATAACTTTAAGAACAACAAAACTCAGTCATAAAGTGACCCACAAAGTAATCAATGGAACGGCAACATTCAGGACATACCTAGACAAAATGTAACTCAACTGATATTTATACATACTCTATAGAAATAAATTAAATTGGAGTGTCTGTTTGTAATATAAAATAACCGCTTTTTACTAAATGTATACACGGTACATATGGCAAAAAAATTTTTTTACAATTTTTGTCTGTCTGTCTGTCTGTTTGTTCCGGGTATTCTCTGGAACGGCTGGACCAATTTCGACGGGATTTTCACTGACAGATAGCTGATGATATAAGGAGTAACTTAGGCTACTGTTTTTAGACTAGCTTCGCCCAGCGGTGTTGCCCGCGGTTACAAAAACAAACGCGGGTAACACCGCGGGGCTCACCTAGTATGATATATATTCAGATATAACTTAACACTTCAACGCCATTAGACCTACTGAGTAACTGTTTCTAGCATTAAATTCAGACACAGCTCCTGATACCAACAGAAGTAGCTATCTAAACTCGTAAACTCATTGGCGCGATGCCTAGGGACGGTCCCCAATCACGTCTTTCACACTGAGCTTTCTGAATAATGTTTTGTTAAGCTGAAAACTAACAACGCATTGTTGCTTTGCATTAAGGTAAAGCATCTGCCTTCCATCATCAGTCTAAAGCAGTCCACTGCTGGACATAGGCCTCTTCAATTGCACGCACGCAGAAACCAAGGATAGAAACCAGTGGTTTCTATCCTTGGTTTCTGGCATCCAACTCCTGCCTTTAAAGGAACTGTATTTAATAAATAAGTAATAATTTTATAATTTCGCTAATTTCAAAATCCCACGATCTATGCGATTCTGGCAATCAAGAGATAGTTTGATAATTTACTGTGTCTTATCTCTAATGCTCCTTCGCTTGTCCATGTATATATCTTCTCTGTCCCTTAAGCAAGGTGTTTAGTCTATATAGCGTTAATTGATTTACTTATTTTGTCTCTCAAGTCTTCTTGTCTCCTTATTGACTATGTTGTTCATAATTCTATCATATCTTAATAGGTGTACAATTATCGTCTTTTCAATTTTTTTCATCACTTTTTTAAAATTTTCTTCAACAACCAAAAAAAAAGAAAACCTAAGTCCTCCAATTTGCACGACGATGCCAGCTCTAATGAACCATCTTCGAAGGTAATTGCATGGAAAAATTGTGTAACTCGCCCTCGAGCCACTACATAAGTACATCCGAGACTAGTTATCTAGCTCGCCTTACACTTGTGGAGAAGGATTGATTGTCTTCACGTTGACTAAAGAGCTCTAACTATCAAATTAGAGAAGGCAAGATTATCTATATAGTTATAAAGCGTAATTAAGTCGAGTTTACTTCTAATTATTTCTAGAAAGATTTACTCTTACTAATCAGTATTTTGAGGGTTTTGGAATTATGTAGAACATTATGATAGCACCAGTGTAATAAGATGGTAAGACAGTAATTTTAGAAATAATTTTGAATAACATTGAGCTACTAAGTGCAGGCTTTTATATTGATGAGCCTGCCAAAGTGCTTATCATATCTGTTAGAAAGCATGAAGAGTAATGGTCACCAAACACATTGCGAATGCAGACAATGCCGTATGTATGGTCACCCACAATATGGCGGCCAATTGAGGTACTCCTGTGTAACTGGGCCTCAGGTTTCACATTCACCAACAAAACACGCCTGGATGAATACTGTGTTTAGGTTTATCATCTGTGACAGGGTAGTAGCGCCTCGTTGAGTCAGCCCGTTCGTGCTAACATCAGCACTATTAAAGGTTACTTGTGTCATTAAATACTAGCCTAGAAATAAATCATAAGACCTTAGACTTGAGTAAGTAGATCCTATTTAATATAATATATCATAATGATATTAAAGTTTATCTAACCTTGTCTCTATAAAATGGAAAGTTATGAGGGTTATTATAGACCTACGGTTTACTTATGTGTAAATCATACAAGCTGTACTTGTTTCGAGTCCAATGTGACTCTTTTCAAGGAGCGAAGTGTGGAACTGCGACGGTGTCTCGCATTGTTATACAAGTTCTAAATTTAATGAAGTACCTATAATTATATTTATGGAGACATTTACTCATGTTTGGACTCATGTACTCATTTATGGAGACATTTACTCAATTTTAGGATGGTCTTCTGTGTGAGGGTAGTACTTTCCCGGCCGAGCGCGGCTCTACTACCTCTTAACTTTGTAAACAGTTAACAGAACAGTTGACGTGTAGTTTGTGTGCTGCCGTCTCTCTTTTACTCAGACGCATCGGCCGATGGAGTGGAAAGAGATAGATGCGTTATGCGCCGAATCCTTTGACTTATCGCGCCTTTCTATCTAAATATACGCTCGTTGTTTCATCTTCTCGTTTCTGATTTTCACAATTCAGCAGACAAAAGCCGTCACAATTGCAAACACACTATGTTAAAGTTACTAGTTGTTGTCTGATGCAAACAGACGCTCTAGAAGTACCCACAGCTCGGTTCCCGACAAGTCTGACGTATTGAATAATGGAGAGGAAACTTGGATTGATAATTTGTTAGGTACTGTATACACTAGCAATCGGGTCACATGAAAATACTTGAAATTTGTTTCAGCTATGAATTAATAGTGTAATAAATGATGTTTAATAGACGGTTTACGAGTTTACTAAATCATAATTATTTATCCACTACCATCTTAAGAAAAATAATGATATCTAAATGGTCCTTGTATACAACAAAAATACTCGGAAGATTTTTTACACCTTAACAATTTTTCAAAAGTGTTCAGTGACGTGTTACTTCGGATTAAGAGTTTTGACATTCGCGTGAAAACACTCTCGAATCTTGACTAGATCAGGTTTCTGTTCTCTCAGGTATCACTTTGCCTCGTGCTAACCGTCATTACACAACTGCTTTAGAAAATGAAATGCTACTCATTCATTCATTGCTCATACATTCGTTCATTGGTTCATTGCTCGCTATTTTATGTCTATACAAATAAATAAAATAGAAGTGTCTGCATGTAATGTCAAAATAACAGTTATTTACTAAATACATATGAAAGAAAGTATATACGGCACTTCAACTAAAAACCTTTTTTTTTATTTGTCGTTTACTTCCGGCTAATCTCTGAAATGGCTGAACCGCTTTTGACGGCACTTTCACTGCCGTATAACTGTCGACGGAAGGAGTAACTTAGTCTTTTTTTTAGACCAGCTTCGTTCAGCTAATTGCAAATAAATTTAGCACTTTTTTTGGATATCTAAAAGAAGATACTCATTTAGGAGTTTGTGATACTCATTTCAATATGATAATTTGGTAGGTTAAGCTATATATGTAGAATAAATAGGTCTTCGTTGAATACAATTTAGCTTTAGAAAAAAATTGGACACATCATTAACAGCAGTCATTTTATTTATACAAGGGTGCTGTCTGTCCCCGGAACTACGATCCACCCCGTCCTGTTTCTTAAGAATTTCCAACCTTTTCAAAACATTTTCAAAGTGAACGTGGGTGTCCTTTCGACTGACACTTGATGTTATTGTCATTGCCGCCATATTTTAATGCTCTTGTCAAATATCGGAATAAATGGCCGGAAAATGGGGGAAAATAAGTTTGGGTAAAATTTTTGCTCACAAAAATACGAATAATAATATAAATTTTTAATGAAACAAACTAAATATTACCTACAGCATCAACAGACAGTACCTGTCGCTATGTATTCAGTGATTGGGGAGGGTTATGACCCCATTCCGGTGTGTATCACCTTGCTAAAAGGAGGGCCCCAGATAAATGAGAAGATTGGAACGCTTTTGGGAAGTCAATGTACGATAAAGGGATTCTGGAGTGGCAATTAGTCGTTAATATTGGTTTTTGTTAATTTATTATAGTACTTAAAATATAGGTTTGTCTCTTTAATATAAGTTGTCAGTTGTGTCGTTTTGGAACTTGCAAGGTACATTTCAGGTGTGAATTATTGTTTTAAAAATGTCAAATGAAAAAAAATTAAGTGTCTGTAATATCATATGAACTGTTTTTTACAAAATGCATATTAAAGTATATAATGAACTTACATTTAAAAAAGTTTTTTTTTAAATTTTGTCTGTCTAACGGCTAATCTTTGCAACGCCTGGACCTATTTTGATGGGACTTTCACTAGCAGATAGCGGATGCCTTAAGAAGTTACTTTAGCATTTTTTTTAAACTAGAACTGCGATTGTTGTAAGGTCGACTGGAAGAGAATGCCCATGGCATTAAGTCCCCCTTGTGTAATACTATTTGCAGCAATTATAAATAAATAAATAACAACAACCACTAGTATACTACGTTATAACTAAATGCCTTAGCAGAGGTACATATGCAAGGCTATCAGTTTGATTAAAAAAATAAAAGGACCGATTGAAATACAAAAGTTAGGGAAAAAATATGATTTATGTAATTGAGATGCAAATGTTGATGTCTACGCGTGGTGGGTCTCAAAAATTATGTAGATTAAAGTCGACTTCATTATAAGATGTGGCAAAGTTATTCCTGTAAAATAAAAAAGTCTCTAAGCTAGCTTAGGGCTATAAATTGTAGCAAAGAAAATGTTTCTACCTCTGGACAGTCTCAGCTTCCTAGCCTTTATTATGCTAATATTATATAAGGTCGGCTACTAGTTCAACCTGTTTTACCTGGATATCAGTTTTTCCACGGAGCGACTGGCATCGCACATTCTCAACCCTGAGGGCAAACTGAATTCGAAGCTTCGAAGAAGTTTTCAGTATATTTGAAGGCAGTGGCTTCCTAATAACGTGTCCCATAGATGATTATGAACCGGATAGGAAAGTAGTTTATTAGTAGTTATTGCTGTACGCAAATGTGCTGACTTGACGGACTAACAGACAACCGGCGATAAGTAATTCTTCAGTTGGTTTTCTAAATGTCAGGGTCTCTCCAGAGTAGATTAAATCAACCCTCTCCTCGCCTCCCCAAACATTACATTACTAAGTTAATTAATGTGTATTTTTTCAATTACTATCCCAGAAAAACATCATTTTTTTTCGCTACAAAGATACCCTAACTCCTTCTTTTGTATCCTGAACAGATGTAAAGAAATAATACCACCAGTGTTCTGTTATCGTTATTTATTGATTTTTCCTTTTAAAAATATATCAAAGCTCAACATCCACTAGGAACGTCAGTAGGCCTCATATTTATAATTGAGGGTAGGCGTGAGTTTTCGGGCAAGGAGAATATTCTCGTACAATAACTTTATTGTAACTCTCGATCACGAAATACACTTAGGACATTAAATAGCAGCCCATTTAAATAAGACACTCCACCGAATACGTGGTGCTCACACGAGACGATCCACAATAATTATGCTCGCCGTACGACCACGTTCCATTTTAAAGGAACTCACGAATCGAATGAACGAACAATAATCATCTAGGGAAGGGATAAAACCATTGTCACCCGTGATCCTTGTCTATGACTTATGACATGAAAGTAATCGACTAAAATCAATCATTCAATCGCGTTTTTATTATTTTAAAGTGTCAATGATTCCCATCCCTGCGGTCACCGGTCGCACGCGCCAGTGCCCGGTGTTGCGTCAGTGTCTTACCTTTAGACACTTAACAGTGTTGCCAGCTAAAATAACCGATACGCCTACAAATATAATTTAGTCAATTTGTTAGGATAATATGCAAAGTATTCGATGTAAACAAACTGATCAATTGATAATAAAAACAATAGCATGAAGTTACAGAATCGTGTCAGAAGCAATTACGAGATATACATACGATTGAAAATTATTTGTGCTTCAATTTCCTTCTATACACTTCTATTAGCTTTATGATTGATATCACTCACTATGCTAGTAATTTACCACAAATTACCCCAATTTCAACTAGTTTTAAAAATGCTTCATAGTAAGTCATAAAAATTTTACACATCACACACAGCCACAAGATCTTAGATTAGATTGAGCCTGTACTTGTGTAAACACAATGCTAATAAACATAGTTGTTTATTTGTCTAAACTCACATTTTTTATAACTTCTCTTATAAAATTACAAGTCACATTTAGGACGTGAAGTATAATGATTAAACGTATGTGGGTGGGAACACAAAACCTAATGATAAATTCGAAATCGCAATCCTACTAATATTATAAACGCGAAAGTTTGTGAGTATGTATGTTTGTTACTCTTTCACGCAAAAGCTACTGAGCTTACATATCAGAATATCATATAGGCTTAGTATTACCGCGATGACCTTCACGCGAGCGAAGCAGCGAGCAAAAGCTACTTTATAAAACACAAAACACGTACCAATAAAACGTAGGTATATTCTCTACTTCTACTGCAAAGCTTCACTCGTACAAGAAGGCTTCACAAATGTTTACAAGAGTGGCTTCAAGGAATTTATCAAAGAAAATCAACGTTATTAGATTTCACTAAGATCGTGTTAGTTAAAAGTTAAACTGATATTGCTAGAAAAAACGTTGCTTTCGCGGCACTATTAAATCGAGCTTAGTTTGTGCCATCGAATTACTACTACTATTCTCTTATTTCATTAACTAATGTTACTTAGTCACGTACTCAAAACCAAATATTAGTCAATCAAACAAGAGAATACAATAGAAAACAAAAAACGTTTGCAAACATGGCTAGGGGGCTGTATAGATTAAGATCGCAAACTTTTATTTTTAAGTTTTACGTTTATTGAGCCAGAAAACGAACTTAAAATACAATAATAAAAATCCGAACTCTCCAAAAACTAAGTTGACTAAAATATCGAGTGAGTGTACAAGTGTAGTGGTGCGATGTGAAGGTGTGTACCGAGTGTGGTGAGCTCCCAGGGATGGTCGCGCGCGATGCAGCGCGTTGGCGGCGCGTGCGCTTGGCTCGGCACGCCCTGCACGCGCAAGAACGGAGCCGTCTGCACGTGTCGAGTGCATACCGCTCTGCTACAGGTTAGTACATACGAAAACTGTAAAGTAACGGGTGCTTCGATAGCTGCCGCTATAATAAGTTTGTTGTATATAGAATGCCGCCACAAACTATGAAAATGAAATGCCAAGGTCTGTAAAACGATTACCAGAGCAACTCGATTATAGAAATCGGCAAGTTTTTTTTTTGTAGTAGCCATTAAAATGACTACATACATCTATTGTACCAGTCATTAAGTGACTGCATAAAATTAATCGTAGCAGTTATAAATGACTATAAAATCTGTCGTAGTAGTCGTTGAATGATTGCATAACGTCAGTCGTAGTAGTTATAAATGACTGTATAAAGTCTGTCGTAGTAGCAACTATTATGTATTCTGTGGTAGTAGTCATTGAATGACTGCATAATATCGGTCGTAATAGTTATAAATGACTACATAAAATCTGTAGTAGTAGTCATTTAATGAATACATAGATCTGTCGTCGAAATCATTAAATGACTGCCCATAAAATCTAGGGAAACAGTACTTTTTAATCTCAATAAGTGGATCATTTGGGAAGATGTACATATTTTGTAAAAAAATAAATAGGTTACTTGAATACATAGCTGTGATTATGTTTGTAAAATAAGTCATACAAACTTATGAGCAATACATCATTATGTCTGCGATAAGATTAAGTTATTCACATTACTAATCTCTTATTAGATTTGAACATTGAACAAGTTTTATAATGAAACTTGTGCGAGACGATTATATGTGCTACGAGGAAGAAATTAAATCGATGCAAAACTTTTAATGTTCGTGGAAGAAGTTTTATGAGATGGAGTGTAGTGTGTTTCCCTATTTTTAATTTGAGTTAAGCTTTGCTAGAAGATGAACTGAGAAAATAAATAGTACTACGTATTTTATTTGCTCTTGCTAGTTGGTGATTGGTTGTGAATCCTATTACTGTTACAATAAGTTTTATTTTATTATAATAAGACTAGTTGACCCAGCGAACTTCGTACCGCCCAACTTTAAAATTCCAGAACTTGATCGCAG
The DNA here is from genome assembly GCA_932526445.1 of Phragmatobia fuliginosa. Taxonomy (NCBI): domain Eukaryota; kingdom Metazoa; phylum Arthropoda; class Insecta; order Lepidoptera; family Erebidae; genus Phragmatobia; species Phragmatobia fuliginosa. The sequence goes on from OW052070.1 coordinate 20,234,991, forward strand.
CGCCACCTACCGGGTCCAATTGTGAATCTAAACCATTCCCAGATCCCCTTGAACACACACAAAAAATTTCATTAAAATCGGTCCAGTCGTTTGAGAGAAGTTCAGTGACATACACACTCACAGAAGAATTATATATATAAAGATAATCTGTTGTCAGATTATGTTGAAATACTTTTTCTTAGCGCTAGAGTTGGTTGGCATGAACGAAGTCTTACATTTTGGTAATATGTTATTTGTGTTCTAAAATGTTCTGTTTAGTTTGTAAAATAAGAAAAACTCAGAACAAAACTCTAATTTTTTGTAAACTACAAATCATATAAACTTTTTTTCCACTCGACGTTCATATCATACGTACAAAAATAGTATTTTGAATATCGCTTCAGTGGATTAAGAAAGGCGAAGTTAATTTTGACGAATATTTTCCCAACAACATTATTACCATCAATATTTAGGTAAAAACTTTTGATAAAACAGCCTTAAAACTTTTTCAGCGCTTTAGCTGTGTACCGATGTCAATGAAATATGGCAGTTAAACAGATACACAGAGATGCTTGTTATTTATAATATTAGTATGGAAGTATGAATATTTCTCGGGGCATTATTACGAATCTATTAAAACTATTTAGTGGTCTGCAATGGTAGAGACCTATGTCCAGCAGTGGACTGATAGGCTGATGAAAGCCGTAAGCTGATGAGAATGATGAATCAATAGTATAAGCAGGTAGTTTTTTTATTTTAAAAAGACAACTCCCGCATTAGGAATGTACATCCTGTGTCGCGGGGGATTTGACAAATTTCAGTTTCTGGATTGAACCCACGACACTTGGCGAAGTAAAAAGCGGCGTGGTGACCACTTAAACCACTAAGCCAAACATGCAGTCAAAAGATACCTGTACTGTACCCGTCTTTTTAACTTCGCTGTAGTCGTGTTATATATTCCTTTAATGTTTTGTTAGTGAGCTAGAATTCTCCTAAAGAAAATGCAGAATACACATTGAAAACTAAATATAGGGGTATATCTTGAGAACGTTGTATGAAAGCAAGTCTCTGGTGATTTTATTAGATAGAATATTCTCGACAAGTTCTGATTTAGCTCTTGTACGGTCGGACGTTCTTCACTCGAGTTTGTGTCATATTTAACTAGTTGGAATTTGTTTTGCAAGTATTTCAATTTTATGATCAAATGTAGCTTTTATCATATAGCATACTATTTTATATTATTAATGTTATGATATAATGGTGATTTCAATTCAATTTTTACGAAAACGCAATATCGGTTTAATTCTCATGGGCCATAACACTTTGTCATCATCATCATCTTCAGCCCATCGCAGTCCATTGCTGGACATGTGCCTCTCCCATTGCCCACCACTTTGATCTATTTTGGGCTTCTCGCATTCAGCTTTGTGTAATCTACAAATTGTTGTTCCGATTCTGGCTGTTTTTTGTGTTATTTCAGACATCTGAAATATAACGTCATCTAGTTTTATACTAAACAGAGCTTCCACTTTGAAAGCTACAATAATAATATATTTACTTACATTTTGTAAATACCTACATATTAAGTTTATTTTTATTTAATTAAAGCTTATTGCACATGTTGTACAGAGGCGGACAATGCCATGAGGCATTTTCTCAGAGTCAACCTTCAGAAGAAGAAGTGTTCAGACCCAGGAGTCGAGATATATTGTTATAGCTCTTGCCTGCTGCTGCGCCCGCATGTATGTGGATTTTCACCATAATATTTTCCTCTGCCCGTCCTCAAGAATCAAAACATATCCACGCAAAATTACATTTAAATCGGTGCAGCTATTTCATCGTGATAGACTTACAGACAGATAAAGTTGCTTTCGAATTTAAAATATTAAATGGAGTTGGGAACCAATTTGTTGCTAATAACCGCCATTTTGAAACATAGTCCTCCCTTACATCGATATTTACTTATCTTGATTTTACGTTATCAACTCCTAAAAACAGAGCCAGCCCAATATACTCCCGCAGCCATTAAACCGGTATTATTAACCGGTATTATGGTTACATTTTCTTATTATTTATTTATTATTATTTGTGTGCCAAGTTTAGTTTAGTAGTTTATAATATTAATAAGAATAAGTGAGGATTCTAGATTCAAAATTGACCCTAAACTAGCGATAACATAACAAAGTTAAAAAACGCACCCAAAGACTTGATATCACCCGGATCATAACGAATCTATTGACACCTCATTCATTGAAATACCTCAGTAGTTTAGACGCTACTGTGAAACATACAAACATACTTAAACTGCCAAAACTATATCCATCCTATTGGTTTTGTCGTCGTCGTGCAGGTACTGAAAAAAAAAACTATGGAATTAACTAAACTTATTTAAGGATACTTACGAATAAACGATCCACATATCTCAGTTCACAGTTGAAGCTGTAAAAACTTGGAAATGATCCGGATTGTCCGGAAAGCGGAATGTCACTGCAGTGACGTGTTTATTTTATTTTTTTGCCGGAAATTGATTCGGTTTGGAACCACTGTACTAATTGAAAGTACTGGCGCGATGTTTGTGCTAGGAAATTGAAGGAAAGTAAAGCTTCGAGGGTACAGTTTACGATGTGATGTCGATATTTATGTAGACTTGTTTAATACAACTTCGGTCGTGGTTTAGACAGCTCTGGGGAACATTTCGAACTTTCTTCTAAACTTGGATACATGTCTGTGGAATCTAAATTTTGATAGTTTGGAATAGTTGTATTGGTAGAAAATAATGAAATGTACAACAAAGTTACTAGGAACAAATGAAATAATACATGTATTGATGAAAGGAAATGCAGCGCTTCTCTTTTTGTGTTATATAAATTTTAGTGTCGAGATAAATTGAACCTTGGAAAAAGACATAGGGTACTTGTGGTCACGAAAACCGACATATATGTAGGCGGAGCCGCGGGTAAAAATTAGTATCAACATAGATTCAAAATGAACCCAAAAGTACCAATAAGAAAAAACGTTTAAATAGACAGACAATCTATAACTCGACAGTGTTACATTTATCTGACAATACTTTATAGAAATGCCATTTTTGTCAATAAATTATTCTGGAATTCAGACAGTTTATTCAAATTGTCACAGCTCCTGAATTCATTTCATTAAACTCTATATTATTTGTTATATAATTAACCAAAGTACGTCCTTAACACATTTAAATGAATATTCAAGCTGTCTGTGCTAGCGGCTTGATTATAACATGCCAATGTCCCAAGCTACATGCTGTAGGACAGGATATTAATGAAATTCCACAACTCGCCTTCCCTGGGGATATCAGGCAGACTAGCATATTCTTAACCCGCCAACAACACTATTGTATTACCTACATGTAAAATTTTAGTGCACCTTTTTCTATTTTTTGGTGGTCTGTGGGTCATTTGTAAGCCATGTGGCTCATATGATATTTTTTTTAAATTATAATGTTAGTTAAATATAATCTGGTAGACCACCTGCTACCTTTAAGATCAAAAGTTAACAACTTCATATATAAAAGTACTAAGTTACGGTTTCATAAAATACGGTTTTCTAAGTAAACATGATCCATAAATTATGACATGACCAAAAACTAGTTCGATATAAAAGACAAAGTATCCCAATAACGCTGTCAAAACAAGCCAGAAGAAGCGCCGCGGGGCGCGCCTCACTTGCGGACTATGACACCCCACGGCGCGGAGGGTGCAGTATTACAGGATAAGTGAAATTGAACTAATGAAGCGGGGATAACTCACTTACATCGATCCGACCGAACTAATATTTGTGTAACTAAAGCGGCATCTACGCCCTGTACGTAAAAAGAAAATGATGTACTTCGAGACATTATATTTCTGTTTCTGGGTATGATTATCTGCTTTATATTGTTATTTTTTAAAAAGAAATATTATTTATTTAATAAAATGTGTTCAAATTATGGTCTCCTATGAGATTAAGGCTACGGCAGTCAGTCTAATCGGAGACCAGCTAACTACGCAGGAGATATTATGTGTACTCGTACTTGACAAGTAAGTGCATAGGCGCACTCTCTGATCCTTCACTTTCATAATCCGATGGGACGGATATCCGATACGACCGGGAAGAGATCAGGCTTTGCGTGCTCTCCAAGGCCTAAAAAAGCAATAACCTTTTATTTTTATATTCCTACTCATTACCCGTAACAAAGTTCTAAATTCGTATGATACTACCACAGAACTTCGAACTTCTTAAACTTTGCTACCCACCAGTTTATCCTAGCAATAAATCAATGCTCGCATTGAAGCTGTAAATTAGGAGGTATATCTGCAAAGCCCTCTGTCGGCCTCACTTCTCCGTGCGTAGATAACATTGAAGAGGGAACAGCTATCCTGTTTATAATGTACCTCTTCGCAAATCGAGATTTTTCGACTCGTTTTCTACATGATTGATTGTGATTTATTATAATTTAAACTAACAATAGTTATCACAAAATGGGATTCCCATCAGGTTAATAGTAAAATGTATCTATTTTATGTTAAAGATTGTGAAAATTCCTACGGGTTTTCATCTGATCAGGGTACAACTTAGCCGAACCGACTAAAACTACACAGTTTTTTGTCATCATTAAATTTTTTTGTGTCTAATCTAACCTACGAAACTAAAAAAAATCTGTCTACATACAATGTAGATATTATTACTTGTTGTACTCTGTTTTCATCTAAAATTACAGTTCAGGTTTGAAACGAAATATTATCTTTCACAATAATGAATGATCGAGCAAATATGCTGGTACCGCACTTTCGATGGCTCAAATTAGTGACGATCGATTTCTAACGATCACAGACACACGATTCAAAGCATTAACTACTTGATCATAAAATATGCAATATATTTTAAGATACAGGCCTACAGGCCCTTCGACATGTAAATGTGAGATTGAATTCTCCAGTTACATATTTTGTTGGTTTATGGATATTGTGATTTGAAAGGAAAATATAAGGGACGGTCTCCGGCACACAGTCAGACCGTATCTGTTTTTCAATCTAGAACATATTCCAAAAAATAAACTGAAAAGGGAGAAACGTTTTTATTTATCTTTAAATAATATACGAGTAATATTAGAAATACGACAGCTTTTAGGAGGTGTGATTTTTATGTAAGTAGTAAGTTTCAAAACTTTTTACTAATCTATTTCATAGAAAACCTTCTTTGAGAATGAAACCGTTTTCAGGCAGAACAGAGAAAGAAGGTAAACGGTGATGTAAAGTTTAAGTAAACGAAGTCTGAGTTCTAAATTGGAACTTAGCCTTGCCGTATGGCTGGTGATAAGAATTGTAGTAGAACGGAGACGTCAACAGACCATAGTATTCTTGTTCACTACTTATGTGTACGTATATGTAAGTAGCACTATGCCATAGTTCTACAAGACGCTCTATTTGGAAATGGACATAATATATGCTCCACCTACAAATGACGATTGAAGAAAAATTATATTTCTCTTCAATAAAATATATCCAATTTCTCGCCACTTGGTTCGATATTCCAACATCCGACTTCTGCAAGCTTCTTCAGCAAATCATGACTACACAGTTAGACTTCCTACACTTACACTACGTTTGCTGCAGTCTCAATTAAGAACCCGTTTACCCCAACGGTTATCGATTCTCCTGCTAATATGGCGAGCCCAAAAAGCTAACTAAAACAAATACAATTTTGACAAATATATCAAATTACAGAAAGAATCGAACTCCTACACGTTAGATAAGATCTTTAATTTGACAACCCTGACAAACATAATAAATACGATATATACTATTGAAATTCATCCACATTATGATAAAAGGGCTGGAAGGATCTCAAATACACAAATGAGGAAAGTACTCAGAAGTATAAAGACGAATTGAAACCCTCCTCCTTCTTGAGTTATCACAAAAGCTATAACATTCAATATATGTATTAAATTATTTAATGTGCCTTCTTATTTTACTACCATCGCTTCACGAACAAGCCAAGGTAGCGTTATCATAACATCTCTTTAACGATCTGTTATTAAAACAGATTCCTTCGCAAAGATATTCTGATTTTCCGACTTCCTAATGAGGTACATCCACAGAGCACAATTAAAAAGCAAGTCCAATTTGTAAGTTGTGAAAGTCGGAAAAAGGTGATGGCGAATCGGATAAGAACACTTAATTCCAGATCTTACTAGGATTAACGATTGGAACGCTTTTATAGTTTCACATAAACGAAAAATTTTAAGATTTGTGTGTTTTAAATACAAGGACTTATGTCAGAGTTACATAAAATGAATGACTACTTTATTTGACTGCGAATAGTGATCTTTTATCCTCCTTCAAAATCCATACTTACAATATAAATTATCTACACTCCGCGATGTTACCCACGGTAATTGTTGTACCTTTATAACAGCAACCGAGGGTAACGCCGTGGGACAAAGCCAGTCTTAAAAAGTTTTTCCTTATATCACCTGTTATCGGCCAGTGAATTACCCGTCAAAGTCGATCGAGCCGTTCCAGATTAGATTCGTATTTAGTGAAAAGTTTTTAATTTGATATCAAAAACAGATACTTCAATTTCATTTATTTGCAAATATTCTAAAGTAGGCTTTTACAAGTTTTTTTTTTTTTTTTTTTTTTTTTATTTATTTATTTAATTGACACTCAAAACATGTTTTACAATTATAAAGTCTGCCAAACTGTATAACAGTAAAGTGCTGTACCGGTTTTAATGAAATTTGGCATTGAGATTCTATTCATATGTGGGTATAGTATATAGCTAGTATCTTATATAAAATTCTCGTGTCACAATGTTCGTTCCCATACTCCTCCGAAGCTTGAAATTTTGTGTGAATATCGGATAGGTCTGAGAATCGGCTAACATTTATTTTTCATAACCCTAGGACGCGAGCGGAGCCGCGGGCATCAGGTAGTTATTAAGTATAACTTACTTACGATTTGGGCCGTGAATCTTCTCAGAACTATAAACTCTTGCTATAAAATGACAATGGTTTGTCCGGACCGTAGTAAGTGGAGATCGTTGTATCTGCCTACACTTTTGGGAAATAGCCGTGACGCTATGTATGTATTTTAAATATTTATGTGCACAGTTATGATTGTTACCTCACATTTCGTTTTTAAAAAGAAAAACGAGAAGTAACTGATAAAGAAGTTTCTGAAATTTCTTCTCTTAATCACCTTAATTTTTACCGATTTACCATCATCATCTGTAACAGATGTTTGACATAGGCATATTGACTTAACTAGTTTGCCTCTATATTACAAAAACATTTGGTTCATTTTTATATTTTTTATCAATCAATCGCCTAACTTAATCTTTATACGTATAATGCCAACTACAATCATCGCTATACCTCAACAAAATCAAGCAAGTCTCGTGACGAGTTTGCGTGTCTGTACCGTTCCGTATCAGTGGACCGACCTCCTTCCAATCCCGAGGGGCTTTGGACCTACTTTGAGGTACACCTGTGTCCTCTCTCAACGTTCTTAAGCTTCGATATAAAGTGATTTTACAACTATTCTCGCTGGTGCGGCGGTTTCTCGGCTGTGAGTTTATGTTCTGTTATAAAAGTGTTTTAACTGAATAAAATATTTCTCAATACAGGCACAGTTTTAGTAGAGATCACAATGTTCTATTGTTCTAGTATAATATAAAACGTCGCAAAGACGCTTTCGGGTGGGTATAGCCTTTGAAATTTAATATGTACTTTTATATAGTTTTTAAATCATTTTCTAGACCACAAAAATATCTTATTTTAGTTGTAGAAAATAATTCGATTTATTATTAATGGAAATTACTGTTTGAATTTTTTCAGTAGTTAATAAAGCAACATATTAAATAGTATTTGTTATATTTCAATACGTTGTCTCTACATAATTATTTGTGATTTTCAGGCTAAATTTATTCTTAAAGGTATTTTATTTAAACTCTAACTTAACACGTACGATCGTTTTAATCAAACGATCTTGGAAATTGGCTTACGAGTATTGCCTAGCAATTTTTAAACCAGAATAACAGCGTTCAAAAGTCCTTAGAACAAGTGAAAGGATTGTGTATTATTATAAGTCAAGGAGTTATGTCATAAGTGCATATATACATGTTTGATAGTTAGCGAGTGTTTTATGCACTTATAATCGTAGTTTCAGAAGACTTATTGAAACTAACCAGTGAACAAAAAGATTGGAACCGTTGATTTTATGATATTTGAGCTAATGGCGTTTTTTTTTCTTTGTCCACAGGAGTTCGCGACGCTCTCAAAGGAACTCAATCAGGCCAGAGAGCAGCTTGTCGAGAGAGAGGAGGAGATTTCAGAACTAAAAGCGGAGAGAAACAATACCAGGGTAAGTAGAAAAGTCTTTTATTTTTATTTTAAAATATTTATCTTTTGTAATGATGTCTAGGATGCAAAGATTAGGTCAGATCTTAACGAAAAACCTAGTTCTCCGACCACTAAAACTTTGAGACGGCGTGCGGCGTCTTTTAAATTCTCGTACCTATTATAATTTGCATGTATTGCACATAAATATAAACGTATAAATATACCTCTTGAATCATTGTACTTATTACATTTGTACATTTTTGACATCTATAACTTATCGGTCTACAATTTATTATACAAAAAAATGAAAAAAAAGGAAAATAATTGAAAAATTGGTATACCTGAATACACAGATTTATTTTTATTTTTCTAGTTATAATGAAACAATGTAATTAGGGTTAGTTAAAGGACAAGAGTCTAATATAACACTTCATAACACGACATTCCCAAGCGGTCGCAGGAAGCCGAGTTTCGATCAATGACCTTAAAACCACGGGCTTAAGATAAAAAGATTACAGAAAGATTGTCCTGTGCACTTCACCTCAAGAGTTACCTTTGAGATAAGCCGCGACAGATACTCAAGGAGGTTTTCGCATCATGTATACCAGGTGCTTATGTGTTGAAGGTATATTTGGACTTTAGAAAGCGGAAGCTGTCTTAAAGTTCTTCAGCTATATTAATTTAATGAAACCGGAGAATTTGTTGCTTTTCACATAGAATATATAGAAATCGCTTCCATTGTTTGTTCGCTTAGATCTTTAGACATTGATACATATCTAAAAAAAATGAGCAATTCTTGTAAATATGGAAATGGAAATACGAAAATGGCTCTAACGGTTTCCGTGAAATTTAATATTTTGGGGTTTTTGGGGGTTGAAAATCAATCTTGATTAGTCTTATGTGCGCTTTTCTTCCTATTTATCATTACTCTTATTGCGACATCTATACCGTTCTTTCAGTAACACTTAGCTGGTTGTTAGTGCTCCAACACAGAAACACTCGTCTACTTGAGAAGATAGATGGTATTTTTATACAATAAATAGTATAACCTAACCGAGCTAAGCTCGGTCGCCCAGGTACTGACACTTATGACAACTATACGATTTTTGGTAGTTTGACAAATTAGATTAGGCAAATGCGCCTCGACACATCACAACAACAATACAATGACTTTGTAAGAATTAGAATGCATATTTTTTCCATTTTCTTCCTTTCTTCTGTTAGTTCTTTATAGTCTTAATAACTGATATCACTTGAACTGGAATAAAGGTTATTGATTAAAACCAAAACTCGTAAAACTTTAATTCGCGCCAATACTCACACCAAAGTATACTGCAATTCAAACGGATTCATTTGTGTTAATCTCGTTATAGAATTCCGTATTCCATGAGTCCAATTAGCAAGGGTAATTGTAGCCCTAATTAATCACAATAAAACACCCTACGTCTTACACAAACACGCAAGACCAACATGGTAGATTGGTATTCAATCAGTATCGCCTTGGGAGTATCAGACTCGGTTTACGGGTTTCATCTGGTTCGTCAGTACTCATTTCCTGACCCAAATTAAGTAGAGCTTAGTTTGATGATTGAGAGGAGTCAATGGGCAGGAAATGTGTAATGTATCACTTAATTGGTTTCACAATCAGTGGCATTCAACTAGTTTTCTTCCATTAGTGTAGGAACAGACCGACGAGCAGGTCACCAAAAACAATAATGGCGACGTGAGAGGTTAGAGATTGAGTGTTGTAGGTCTGATCTCACATGGGACAATACTTTGTGTGATTCACAAATTGTTGTTCAGAGTCTGGGTGTTTTTTGTGTTCATTTCATTTAAGCATAAAATAGCATTTCTCTTTAAAAGGTATTAAAGAAAGAAAATAATGTCTTAGAATTATTGTTAATGTTCTCGTTTTTAGAAGTATTGTAGGGACAAACAAGCAAACGGGTGAAGCAGCTGATCACTCAAGGTCATCGCAACTCAAAGGATACAAGTGCAGTGCACACGTTGAGGGAATAGGGAGGTTGATCCTCACTCCTCATTTCGCTAATGAGGCTAATGGAAAAAATATGTAATTGACTAATTTTGATTTCAAAGTGTCATAACTTACTTTTAATTAAATCATTTGGTTTAACGAGAGTGATGTTAGTCCTATAGCCAATTTCTATTCAAATTTTAATTTTGTTTCTATATTTTGGGAGGCCAAAGCAATTCAATTTTGATGAAGCCGTAAGGTGTATTACTTTCAGTCAACTGACTTTATCAGCGTCTTGGCATAATTATTTTGATATAGATTTTTCAACCAAATCTTTATACGAAAGATGGCTACCGAAAAGACCGGTCCTAGTTGTGGCAGAAACAGGATATGTTTAAGAAAAATAAAATGTAATTAGATTTAACGAGAATAGATTAATTAGATAATCAACTTTTTTATCTTTGTAAATCTATACAAAAAACAAAAATCAAGTCTCATATCAATTATACAGTTTTTTACTGAATGCAAATGAAATTATAAATGATGGTTATACCAAAAAAACACAATTTTTCAAATTTAAATTCAATTTTTTAATATCTGTCCGTTCTGGATAATTTCTGGAACGGCCTGCTGCAACTGCAACCGATTTTGACGAAATTTTCAATTGCAAATAACTGATGAAATAGGGAGTAACTAAGGCTAGCTTCGCCCTTTCGGCGTTTTCGCAATTTACAATAATAACCGCGAATAACAACCTCAACTAGTTCAAAATAATATTGAACCACAGAATAGATAATATACTGTGTTCTGTGCATTGAACTGACTTTAAATGTTTAATATCTAACATAAATTATATTAGTTAGAAAGGCTAATCTTTGACTATTGTTGTCAGTTTGTAATTCTACTAATATTATACACGCGAAAGTTTATTAGTACGTAGGTATGTTTGTTGCTCTTTCACGCAAAAACTACTGGACGGATTAGGATGCCACGTTACAGTAATATAGCTTATATATCAGAATAAGATATTGACTACTTTTTATTGCAATAATCGAGGTACACGCGGGGGGAACCGCGGACGAAATCTAGTAAATAATAAATAAATATTTCGTACATCTTACACACAACGCCATCTAGTCCCACACTAAGCAGAGTTTGTAATATAACTATTTCTACCTTACAGTTACTACTAGAGCACTTAGAATGCCTGGTGTCGCGACACGAGCGCTCGCTGCGCATGACGGTGGTGAAGCGTCAGGCGGCTGCACAGTCTGGTGTCTCCTCCGAGGTCGAGGTGCTGAAAGCGCTCAAGAGTCTCTTCGAACATCACAAGGCCTTAGACGAAAAGGTATGTTTACACCATCTCATCCTGAAAATACTTACACATCGTCTATTAATTTGTGTTATAGGAAGGCAACTGAAGCACTCATAGCCGAGTGGCCTTAGGTGTTTGGAAACAATCATCGAGGGTAAGCAACGCCGCCGCGGTCATACCTTGATGGGTGATCGTTTGTGGCATGATATGTTATGCGCGTTTCCGTGATTCAGAGGTTACGTTAAGCAGTCGGTCCCTATTGCCATCATAAGATAGCAGTTGTAAAACTTAGTTTGAGGCCGTCGGACGACTTAAAAATATTCAACGGCAAGATTATGGCCTTAACCCTCCCCTGAGACGAGACTCGAGCCCAGCAGTGGGACATTATGGGTTGTTGATTTGATAGGAAAGTAAACAGTCACTAGATGGTATTATACTAACGCTGTCCAGACCTGCAACCTGCAATTAGGAATCACACGTGAGTTGCCATCCTAAGTTTTTACCCCATAATGAAGGAGAGAAAGCTTTTAAAGGCGACTAAAGGAGCAAAATAAGTCGATTGTCGATGATCATTCAAGTCAACATATAAATTATTTCAATATATTCTCTTATATATTTCAGGTCCGCGAGAGGCTACGTGTTGCGTTAGAACGAAACACAGCGCTCGAAGAGGAACTAGCTTTAACTAAAGAGGAGGTAAGTTTATTTAAGATTTCAAAACCTAACATTCATTTTGCACAGTAAAGTTTGACTCCACTCCTGTAGTGTATGTTCTCATTTATCTGATCTTATAGCGCTGATGTGCGCTGATAGAAATTTCCAAACAAGTATATAAACAGAAGAATTATTCTAATATAATACTCTGTGAATGAGTATATCTCAAAATATCGATACAAACAAATCTTCTTCGAATAATAACAGTTGATTTCTGCCAATGTTAAGTATTTATCGTCTTCAATTCTAAAGTCTTCAAGTCGTCGTCGTAATGAATTTAATGATTAAAACATGTGAATGAGATGAAATGGAGACCGTTTTCCGAAAAAACAATCTTACCAAAAAGACGTAATTTTTATTAGCTTTTTTATAATTCCATATTTAAATACAGTTACAGCAATACAAGTCATCTGTCACCACAGACGAAAAGCCCAAAGAGAACGGCACCGTCCCCACTGGATCCCCCGAACAGAACGGGGAACCACAAACCACCAAGGTAAGGCACAATTTCCTATTTCAGTATTGGCCACTACAAAAAAATTTAAAGGGTCATTCCTAAAATACGTTTTCGAAGAAGTTTAAATTCTTATCCAAAATGAGAAAACATTCGAATCATATTTCCTTAGAAGTTTGATTAGTTGAGTATCAATCAATTTGCTGCATGGAGAAATCTCATTATCCTTGAGAAATAATTGTATTAATTACAGCATATTATCTTATGTTTAATTAAAAATAACATATCCAATTTTGAAATGTGTCAGATACGGTACTTTAATTAAATACTTCTATTAATCACGAATCTGCAATTTATAGCACAATCTGACTCTTATTTGCTTGTACTTTTGGCTTTTCTTTACCCTTGTTGCCTTTTAATTCAGAGACATTAATCAAGTGTTGATATTTTCCTTAACATGTTTTAACATCTCAACTATTTTATGGATGACCCTATTAAAAAACATTACTATTGAACACAATACACAGGCATTGTAACAAAATAGATGTACACTAACATGAATTATAAATACATATATACTCATTTGATAAATGTTTTAATCAATTAGATGGCTTAGGCTGCGAACGTATCAGACGACAATGGGAACCTTTAATACAAATTGTCGCTTCAAAGTATTATTTTGGATATCATAATACATTACATTCAAAGTCAACTGTCTCTGCATAAGACATGCATGAACTTTGTCGTATATGTGTTAAAATATTGTGTTTGATAAATTAATCCATAAAGAAAGTGCTTGCTTGAAGCAAAGCTGTTTCTTGATAGATATGATCCCTTGCGATTAATATAATATAGGCTTGTAATGATTTATATCCACAGTTATTGTCGTCGATATGCTCGCAGCCTTAGTGTTTGGTGATTATATTATGTAATATTTCTGAAGGATTTTAGTAAAGGACTTACTGTTGATTAAAGATAACTTTCTTTCGTAAAATCGTTCAGAAATATTACGCTGTGTGTTTTAAATGTTTAATATGTTTGACTCAAATAATTAATCGAAACATATATTTTGTTTCCTGAAATTGCTCGTTAGATTCCACGCAATAGTATTAAAATAAATATTTGAGTAAAACATTGTTCCTGTATAAAATAATTTGCTTCAAACTAGATACTAGATGATAACTTATTTGTTATGGGCGACACAGGAACAAAATAATATTAACGGCGACACGGAGACAACAAGAAAAGTGTGCGAGCTCCAAAATACTATCGCCAAACAGGTTAGCGAGAAAGAGATGAAATATTTTGCTGTTGCATCATGAGTGGTGGTACAGGGTGGTGTGGCGAATGTACTTGTTGCTGGTGATTCATATTAGGGAGTATATAAATTAACAGTTTAAAATTTAATTTTTTTAATTATTCACAGTAGCCCACTGTGTGGACATAGGCCTCTCCTAGAAAGGAGGTTATGTCCTGTTTATATCATTTACTCGAAATTAAAAATCCTAAATGTAGATTTAATGACATTATTTGAAAGGGTCCAATATACTTAGATATTTTATCTAACATTAGAAAAAACCAATGTTCTACCTTAAATTATAAGCAGAGATGATTGATTGAATTTTAGAACATTACTAATTTCTGTATTATGTTAAATTAAATCATGTCATTCCTGTCAGTCATGAGAACTGACAAGAATCTTAATGCCAAATTTATAGCAGCCACAACACTAGCTGTGTAGTCCAAAAGCCTGTATCCTTAATAAGAGTGACATTTAATACCTTCTGTTGTCTATATTTTTAACAATACAAAATCACCTGCCGAATTCTTTTTTTTTTTTTAATATAAACCAACATATATTATTCTGTTTCTAAATTAAATCATTGAACAGCTAGAATGTCGTTAAAAGATAAACACCACACCGGTTCGTAAGCCACACCATTCAAAACTAACCGACCTGACTCGGTCCAACTACCATTGCACGCTCGTGGCGCCATCTATACAACATACATTGTACTAATACTACATGTACTTACTAGCAACTCAATCCGCCATAAAGATGCATCGCATATTATCATGTAACCTGAATGTCGCTAACAAAAGTAATATTAGATTTAAAACCGTACTCAATAGTGTTCACTGTATTGTAAATCTGGACTAAAGCGTTCATTGGCTAGTTTTGTTTTTATTGTAAACTAGCTTTCGCCCGTGATTCCGCCCGCATATTTGTGGGTAATTACGACAAAAGAAAAGATATTTATAATATTAGAGAGGATAAAACTATTTGAGTCCTTTTAAATGTTTTGAGGGTCTAGTATGAACACATTTAACATCAACGCGTTAAGCGCGTCCCGATGACTGCTGTCGCTTTACAATTGGCTCAAACACAACGCTGACCGCGCTCAATACGAAAAATTAAAAAAAAATCATTTTTTCGATGTTCACGTAATTACGGTATGATCCTTTACTTACCTTTAGTACAGTAGAACTCCAATTATCCTAATTAATGGGGACCGGGACCCATTCGGATAATCAAATATTCGGATAATCGGAGTTTTTTTAAAAAAAATGCCATTGGAGAGAAAAAAAGCTACGTTTTGATATTGCACTATTTTTTTATTGAATTAAATGAAAGAAACATGATATTTTCACATGTTTTAAATATAAATAAAATGTACTTATGTACAAGTTTAGAAATAAAAATTATTGTTTTTCAAACATCTCCGTCAATGTAAGCTGTTTTGCGGTCTTTTTGGACATTTTTTTTTTCTGAAAGTGATTCGGATAATCGGCGATTCGGATAGTCGGAGTTCGGATAATTGGAGTTCTACTGTACATAATTCTATCTTGACAACTGAACGCTCAACGTCTGTTGTCTGCCAATGTCCCTCACAACAATTTAACTGACTTGGCTTTTATATAATATTCTTTAACACAGTACAGTGAACACAATACTTAATCAGCAATATCGATATATAAAACGTAAACCATGTAAAATATGTAATTAATCGCTTTAATAAATTATGATACCATTTGTCAGAATTTATTACCAATTTATCATCTAGAAGAACCGACCGAAGCATTTTATATGAAGCTTCCATTTAGAGATTCTTCGAGTAGAAATGATTATGTGATCAAGCTTCCGGAGATCGCTGGATCGATTGTCACTTACCTTTTTTGCATTTTGAAAGAAAGCCAGTGGTTTAAGTATATTCACAGTTCCTATTAGTGCCTTGGGAGGCCTATGTCCAGCTACTATTACCATAGGCTGATGAAGACCATGATTTATATGATCGATATTAATTTTCTAATCGATTGCTGTATGTACAAGGCTAGGATGCTTATTTCTAAATGCCTTATTGCTTGTCAATATGCCGCTTACTAATTCTGACAAATGGAATATCATTATGGGCTGCCTGTAGCATATAAAGGAAACTAGCGAGCCTTAAAGTAGTCACAAATGTATAACATCTGATCGCTCACGGACCTTCTGACGGCCAATAGCACCGTGCTCACTTTGTAGCCTAGTGTAACAGCATCTGTTTCTGTTACACACTTTCGTCCCTTTTTACTAAATGTCTCCCACAGAATGCAGAAAAGAGAAAGAGAAGATGTTACACATTGAAAAAACTACTCGTATCTGTTAACTATATATTATCTATAGAACTTAAATTATCTTCTAACTAAAATACCTAACATCTTAAGAATTCTTAAGGTTTAAGATTCAGGTCCGATCTATTCTCGATCCGAAATGTCATAAACTAGAACTCAAATTAGACTAATGATTCAACTTTCGGCTATATTAGGATATAATTACATTACTATTAAAATTAATCAGTTCTAGAGTAGATCGCAACTGATTTTGAACAAATTTAGAATCTAATAGGCAATGTACAAATGTCAATTCTGAATGTATACTAAAAATGTGTATGAGCCTGCATCATTAAGGTGTAACCGCATGCCTAGTCGCCATAGATATAGTTAGATAATCATCGATACACAGAGTATAAAGAATGACGAATTACACAAGTAGTGGTGATCCTCCGTAATTAATTAAGGAAACAAAGCAGATGAACTCCAAAATCCTCTGCTGAGTTCTCCTAGTAAACGCTTCTAGATCAGGTTCCTTCTATTAAACTTAATAAGTCTAGAGAAAAGAGCTGCTTTTCTCTAGACTTATTAAGAAAATAGGTTTCGACAACTTCGTTTTCCTGCAACTCTGAACTTGATCATAAAACCCATGCTATGAAACCAATAATTTGTTTATATTTTTAGTTTTCTTCTTTACGATTTATGTCTCCAAATTAAAGTATATGTCGAATGGGATCATTAAATACCACAAGTCGTTTTTCCTTATACTTTGTAATAGCATCGTACTGACCTCAGTAGTAATCGAAGTCAGAATCATCGACACTAACACTAACCACTGTTCACCGTAGTGATCATGCGGTTACGCATACACTTGTTGTTTTATATAAAGGTAAGTCGCATAAGTGCCTTGAGAAGTTCCAATGTATCTGGAAAATGTAGTAATGTTCTGGTCACACCCAGTTACGGGGTACAAGTAGTTGGTTAAGAATTATCTGTAATTTCAAAGCATTTAAATTCGAAATTTATCGCTTGTTCTGTTGTATCTATCGTCAATTAACTTAGAAAATTTTTGAATGACAGTCAGCTGAGCTTAGCTCTTGGCAGCGTCGCGTCGCCGAATTGAACAATAAAGTGACAGAACTTGAAGAGAAGATGACGAAGGGCGACAAGGAGCTTGCTAAGAAGCAAGAGGAAATCATCAAGCTCCAGAGGGATCTAAGAGAAAACGTCGCACAGAAGGAAGATCAGGTATGATAAAGAAAGTAAAAAGTGCGTTCAAGAAACACCTTTTTTTGTAAATGAGCCTGCAAAGTGACTACTCTGCCTGATGGAAAGCATGAGTAGAATCCAAGAGTGGTGGTCACAATCCACATTATGAGTGCACATGCAGCATGGTGGCCCTAACCATGGCGGCATGTGAGTACGGCACGGCACTACGAATATAATAAAACGTACAGAAAACGGACATAAAGGACGCCCAGTCTTATAACAACATTTTGTAAATCACACATCACATTTTGGAGAAAGCGGTGTGGCCACATCTTAAACCACTAGACCCACCGTGCAGTCAAAAAGAGAGAATAATTACTGAATATAGTAGCAACAACAACAAAGGCTAAAGACCGAATCGTCTTCTTTTCACACAGGAGGAGAGAATAGCTACCCTGGAGAAACGTTACCTAAACGCACAACGCGAATCGACATCGCTCCACGACCTCAACGAGAAACTTGAACAGGAGTTGCAGCACAAACAGGCGCAACTCAAGGTGAGTCTACCGTCACATTACTTCAGGTCTTGAAACTTGCAGGTCTATGATGTAGTATAGGAATATGATATGTATCAGGAGTGGGATAGATACCTAAACGTCTGAATTAATGGGATACATGACACTAGAGATGGATCAAATTACGATGGCAAGAACAGACATTACCACAAAAAGTTATTTACAATCCTTTTGCGTTAAGAAAATACTGACGCATCGACGAAGCCTGCCCTTAACCAATCAGGGATTCAAGAAGATGCGTCTGTCATTATCAGAGATCGGAATTGGGTGTGTGAAAATACCTAAAGTTTGCAGCGGGACATAATATGGAGCTGTTACAACCACATAAGTTAAACCGGGTTTGAATTTTACCGGTTTAGTTTTGTTTTTTTTTACATGTTCCTTACCTTTGAAACACCGAACTATAAACATTTAAAAGCTGCTAATACAATTCTAAATAAATTTTCTGCTAATACAGTTCTAAATTAATTTTTGTTTTGTACTTTTCCGGTTAAAATTCGGTCTTTTAGTCCCAATTGTTCTTTATTGGTCAAACACAGAATTTTATATATCTGCAAAATGCTAATGCGGTTTTAATTTATTTTTTTGATCTGTATCTTAAGTTAAAAAGTTTTGCTACAGGTTGATGCAAGGAAAACGAACATTTTCGCGTCTTTACATAGTTTTGAAGTCGGCTTTTTTTTTTTAATTAGTAAACCTGCACTGCATAAAAAAATAAATTAAAAACATTTATTTCAATTGCAAGAACAGTGGTTGTAACAGCTCCATATTATTATTGCAAACTTACTGCAAACTTTAGGTATTTTCACACACCCAATTCCGATCTCTGGTCATTATGGATTCAATTTGTGCTTGGAATAAATTGGTCTTGTAATAAACACGATCATTTGTCATCTTTTTAGTTGTCATGTGCTCCATTAGTTTAATATAAGGAGGCCAGAAGTCACAAGAAATCAATACCTTTTGTGTAAGTATGAGTCGTGTCTCATGCATGAGAGAGAGTCACTTGTACATAGATAGATGTAGGTTTATTGACTATCTAGAAATACCTTACAGACTTTGTCATTTACCTTGCAGAAGTATTCCAGTATTTTAATGTAGCCTTTCTTTTAGTATTTTTATATGACTCTGAATTTTGAAACACTTGCATTATTTAATTCTTAACAATATAAAAGTTTTCTTAACAAAAAAATCCTTATTTCCATCATGGATCACAAAGTTTGACAAGTATGCGACTGCTGATCAAGAGGTCTCGGGTTCGATTCCCGGGTCGGATCAAATGTTTGTATGATTCGCAAATATTTGTTTCGGAGCTTGGGTGTTTTCTATGAACAATATGTATTTGGAAAAAAAAATATGTTTATCAGTTGTCTAGTACCCATAGCTCTGCTCAGTTTGGGACTAGATGATGTTGTGTGTTAGATGTCCGAAATATGTACATATTTTCTTTTTAATAAATCACTGCTGAATTTAAATATTTCGAAACTGTGTTCAAATTTGACTTCTTTTTCGCTTTAGCTTTCAGCCGTGATGGTCTAAACAACGGTTTAGACCATCATTTATTTTCCAGCAAAACCAAACAATGTGACAATAAATACGGCTAAGTACGTTGAACTGCCTACAGCAATTCGCAATGCTGGCTTAGTATAATTAAATGTTCAAACTTCAGTGTCATTTAAATTGTTCTAACAAAACTAACCTTGACATGTAGCTACCACAGTCTGTGCTTCCCATAACCATCAGCACCTTCATGCCTTCTCCCCCAGTTACAAGAGGAGAAGATAGCGGCCATCGAGGAGAAGCTGGAGCTCTCTACTCAGAAGCTGGCGCAGATGTCCAGCCTCCCAGAAATGGAGGAGCAGCTCAAGGCTAGGATGGAGGCTCTGAGCCAGGTGCGTTGTGTGTGAGATTGTAGGAGATGTAGGATTATTCTAAAATGTTAGGACTACGACTTGCCTACCTACTAATATTAGGAAGTGTTAAATATTTCAAAAAACCTTATAGTTAATCAATTTGTATGTATAATTTTTATTAATATTTTAAATGCGTAAACAACTCTGTCCGTCTGTCTGTCTGTCGCACTTTCACGTCAAAACTACTAAACTGTTTTAAATTATATTTTGTAAATAGATGAGAAATGAGAACGAATATCGCGGGCGGAGCCGCGGGTATAAACTAGTTAGTCTTTAAATCTGACATATGAGATCTTTTTTGGATGAAAGTAAAGTAAAGAAGCTAATAAAAACTTAATATTCTTTTGAAGTGAAAAATGAATAGAATTCTAAATACCTAAATAAACATCACACCTTATATGAAATACTGAATAATCTTAGCTAATATGTAAGTTTGTTTGTCCTTTGACAAGTTAACAATATTGCAATATACATTAATTGAACATCATAATATTTTTTGATATACATATATCAGGAGTTACTGTACTCGGAGAAAAAGTAATATGTCTCTGAAATAGCCATTTAAAAAAGTGAATAATTGAGCAATAGGTGCTAATATTATATATCTCTTAAAATATATAATTCTTCTGTACATGAGTTTGTCAATGAACTCCTAAACGGCTGGACCGTTTTTTATGAACTTTTGGGTGTAAATTTCAATTACTTTTTGGATGGTTTGAAAACACAATAGGTTTCAGTAGATGATGCTGCTGTCTATGTACTAATTCTAAGGCAGTACGAAGTTTACGGGGTTAGTTAGTGCTATTTATAATTATGAATAAGATTAGACGTTCAAGAATATGTCAATATTAACAATACAAAATGTAATTTAATTATTGTTGTGACTAATCCCAAATAATCATGCTTACTGCTTTTCATGTTCCATTTACATTACTCAGTATATTTTAGTGTGTGTGTGATTGTGTATATTACAATAACACTATACCGTAATTAGGGCTCCTGGCGGTTTAGGACTATTACCTTATAATTGACGATAGTAATTTAAATAGTAAACTCTTCAACGGTTTGACAACTATGTACAATTGTTTTCATAAGTAAGCCTTACAAAGTGACTCCACTCCGCGTCATGGAAAGCATGAGTAGAATCCAGGAGCAGGGGTCACCATACTCATTGTGAGTGCAGACAATAGGGTATTACACCCTTTTTTGAGAACTGTTTTAAATTAACCCTGAGATCGTAATAAACCAGTAGAATTTATAAAACCGAATATATTTCAATTAACTAAAACTATTTTTTATTTGATTTTGAATTTTCACGCCGAAACGCTAGCTAGCTGTTTCGGTTCGTGACGTCACTTCGCTAGTAAACTAAACTGCGAAAGATCAAGTAACAAGATTTGTGAAAATAATGAGTTATAATATTTATCTTTGGTGTCTTGTGACTGAATGCAATAATAAAAGTATGAAAACGCCACAAAAGTTATGGATCCAAGTGACAATTGATATTTAAATGAGAAACACATGGTTGAAACTGGCAAGAAAAGATCCAAAATCATTGTCCACAAAGACTAGACTGTATTTCTGTGAAGACCACTTTTATGTTAGTATGCGTTATAAATGGCAACTCAATTATTAAATAAATAAAAAAAAAAACAAAAAAAAAACTCAATTAAGCAGAACAGAAATCGGGATTGAATGCAAAAAAAATCGTATTGTCATTGGTAGATTTGCACTTTCAGCTTCCACAAAACCGTCTTCCATGATGCTATTTTAATAAAATAAATAAAAAACGTTCACAAACGTAATAATACCTTGTAAAATTTGATAATAACACAGAGCACCACAACAATCTAGGTTGTGTACTACCGGAGTGACGTCATATCGGAATCCAATATGGCGGATAGCGATTTGAAAAACGTTACAAAACACGATTTTCAAAATTTATTTATTAAATTTACATTACATTTTTATAAATAAATACTACGTTCCTCGTTTACTTTTTTTAAATTCTATCATAAACATGCATTTTTATTTTTTTCTTACATGATGTAAAAGTAAAATACCCTATTCTGCACGATTACGCACACTATGAAGGCCTAGTGAGAAGCAATTGCATCATTGGCTCTGCAGTTTCAGGTATCACGTATTTTCTTTCCACTATAATCCCGGGTCTATCAAGCGGGAAGTGAAAAAGCATCTCACTAAGCCGCTATAGTGTGAGTCACCAGGCTGGATTCACAATGAGTATGGTGACTCTTGAATTCTACCCATGCTTACCATCAGGCTGAGCAGAGTCATTTTAGCAGCTAATTTATTTTTCGAAAAATATATAAGATTAGAGTATTCCAGACAAGTATATAAGTTATATTTCTACTATTTAACCTTCTGTTCGGAAATAGACATAGTTTTAGTTTTATATATGATAAGTATGTTTATGTAAAATATAACAAACTGACAAGGTATATATTTTCTTTGTTATATGTACTAAATCGATCAACGACTTGAAAATGACGCAGCTCCAGGTGAAATAATTAATTTTAGAGTCAAATTAGAATAGATTTAGATTTAATAGATACCAAGAACGATTTAGTCCTTAAAGTACTTTAAAAGGGATCTTAATGTTTGAGCAAAAAATTTTAGATCTGTTAATTGCAAAATAAATAGCTTGTTTATGTTGGTGTTTGTTATAAAAGTGTTTTGGGTGCTTTTTATACACAATAGAAAGGTTTCAGGTACTTTGGAGCAATCTATTTTACATAATTTCTTTTTTAACTCAGATTGAAGCTTTCTAAATCGAAAAATTACAAATATAACTTTTTGTGTATCAGTTAAATGTTTCTTTTGTGAAAGTTGGGTGAGCCTTGGAGGACCATGTTCAGCTGAAATGATGTTATTGAAATGTATTTACATACACGTCTCTCGTTCTAACCATTAAACACTGATCATTCATCAATTAATTGCAGCTACAAGAAGCTGCTAGCCTAATCAGTTGCTAATTTGCATAATTACAATATTACAATAATATATAATGTTCAGAACATTTAAGAATTGACGAAAATGCACACTTGTCAGGTAAAAGTTGATAATCTGCCCAAGAGCAGGATAGAAATCGCTTCTTGGGGAAGACCTTCGTTCAGCACAGGACGATAGGTTGATTTCGAACTATAACTTTAGATCCGAATAAAGAAAAGTGATTTGCATGTCAATAAGCCTAATATGGAGGAAATCTAAACATAATTCTATCACTTTTATACACACTAATAGGTTAAAAATCACAATTATATGCTATACAATATTTGATACACACACTTCTTTCTAGCCCTATTCCCAATATTATTTGGGGTTGGCTACTAGTTTAACCGGTTTTACCTGAATATCAGTTTTTTCCCGGAGCGACGGGCACCGGACACACATAATAGTTGCAAACGTACAAAATAATTTTCTAGCTACATTAAAGTCAGTTACAACTTTTTCTGTTTTGTACTTTACCAATACTCTATAAATACACTGTGTTGTTTTTTCGCAATTTGTGCTATTAAAACTAATTAACTCAATACTTCAATCTGAATTTTTAACTAGTCCAATACATTTTGAAATAAAGAAAATTGCTCCAAGGTCCCCGTAACACGTTTTCATAAGCTCAATTTGGCTTAAACTTCTTTCCAGGCCCAGGAACGGCACGGCTCAGCCGAAGACCGTATCCAGAGACTGGAGGCCAGTGTGGAGGAGAAGAACGCCGAACTGATAAGACTCAACCAGCGACTGAGGATGAACGAGGAACACAACACAAGGCTGTCGGCCACCGTTGACAAGCTACTGTCAGAGTCTAATGACAGGTACGAAACAAGAAGAAGAGTTTTTACAAAGCCTGACTCACAAATTCCTATTTCAACAGCATATATAAGCAGAGAAGAACTTAACACATCCAATTAATCTACTGTAAAACTTGATCTCACCTATTTAATAGGAACAAACCTAACAAGTGTATGGTGCACTTAGAAATAACTAAAACAAATAAAATCAACAAATATGTGTTATATAGGTCATTATGTTTTTACTGGCACTAAATCATTGCGACTCTTTCTATTAGGATTTTTTTTCAAGTAATAGTTTAATTCATCAACAACCCAAAATGTCCCACTGTCGGACTCAGACCTCCTCTCAGGAGAGGGCTAAGGCAGAATGTCATATCTTCTCTAATCGAAGGGACACAGTAGGCTCCTCTTCCTGAACAGGTATACCGTATTGTTTGCAATTCCGATCCCAGATGTGCTATGAGAACTCCTATAGAGAGCTTTTCTTAGAAGACCTAGCAAAAGCACATCTTAGAGTCTTAAACTTCGTAAATGTTATAGATTGCAGGTTCATCTCAAAGAGCGTATGCACGCGTTAGACGAAAAGAACGCCATAACGCATGAATTGGAGAAGACGAGGAAATACGCCGAAGAACTCCTCGCTGAGAAGCAGGAAATTCTCAAGGAACTGGCCAAGTGGCGCATGGAGACTGAACAGGTGAAATTGGGCAATATCTTAACATTTTGGACTTGAACTTATAAACTACAATGAAATATGTTTTCTGTTAGTTCATCCACGAACAGCGAACTGGCCTGCTCCTGATTTTCTTCGCTTTACCTTCTACTAGCACACGCGGAATTCCAGAATACACCACAATATAACCACTTACCGATGCATGACGTGAGCGAAATTTAGAGGCGACTCCAAAGATCATATCTTGAAAACCCTAGCTTAATTGCAATAAATAATTCCTCAATGTATGTTCCAGTTGAAACGACAAATGTTAGAACAAGAAATAGCCTTCAACATCCAGCAGACGGACGCTCTGACTCGTTCCCTGTCTCCTGCGGGCCAGCAACAGCCTCCACCTGGGATGTTCCAGCCCAAGCTGGACAGTTCCTGGGAAAAGCTGCAGCAGGCGCACGTATTGGCCAATGTGCAGCAATCCTTCGATGTCTCTAGTGATGCTGAGGTAATGTGTTAATGTTAAAATAGAATAAACGAACAAACATTTTTAAGTATATTTTAGGATACCGTTGACAAAATGATAAAAAATAATCCTTATTTGGATGCAGCTAACATTCAGTTCCTAATTTTTTTCTGAAGATTTCATTGTTCAAACATCTTCTATACAGGGCTTTTGCCCATAATACAAACTAAGTAGGTTGTAAGGCCACGCTGATTTAAGCACGAATGGGCCGGCTCGACCGAGGCAGTACTACCCTCACACAAAAGACCATCCTAATAATGACAGCATTCTTGCTGTCGTATTTAGTAGGTGAGTGTGAGACCGGAGGCCCAATCATTCTGCATCATTCTTCCGGCCTCCGAAGACCGGGAGAATGATGCAGTATTATCTAACCAGGCCGCCATGGTATGGGATACCATGCTTCATTACTTACCCTCACAATGAGCATGGTGACCCCTACTCCTGGATTCTACTCATGCTTTCCACCAGGCAGAGTAGAGTCTCTTTGGTAGGCTTATACCTATATAATTTATTAAATTTTCACTTTTATCACGTGCAATAAAAATGGTTTTATAAGGTTTGAATTGAATACAAACTTATCAGATTTCTATCGATGCTTAATCTTTAATTTCTTTTTAATTTAGATGTATGACATTGTGTCACAGAACGATGAGTCTGACGGTGGAGTAGAGGGCGGCCACACGGACGCGGCGGCCCTGGCGCTCATGCTGCAGGAACAGCTCGACGCCATCAACACGGAGATCAGGCTCATACAGGAGGAGAAGCAGAGCACGGAAGCCAGGGCCGAGGAGTTGGAGTCGCGGGTAAGAGGACAAATTATTTCCAAGATAGTTTTGTCAGGTATTCTTGTGACTTTGAAATGTTTGGACAAGGTCATCGTGGTAGGAAAGAACAGTATTAATTTGCCCCTTACAAATGACGACGACGTCTTATCATTCATTAACAACCCACAACGTCCCACTGCTGGGCTCTGGTCTCCTCTCAGGAGTTAGAGGAGAGGAGAGGTGAAACATTTGTAGGAATGATAAGAGACAAAATAGAGATAGACATAATATATCCTATCTTACTACTTTTTCTCACAAAGGTGATGGTATTTTTTATCATATTTTTATATAAATTGTCAGAAAGGTCAAATAATATTCAGTTTCTTATTGACATAAAATTTTCTCTGTCTACATTTCAACGTTTCACGATAATAATAACTTGGTGCTGCAATACTATACTCGAAAAGTTGCCATTTTTTTTAAATTTCAGAAATATATGACATTGACAATAATATTTTCAAAACTTCATTAGTGATCTATAATGAAAATAATAATTTATTTTATTATTGAAATCGTTTCATACAAATGTTTCGAGTAAATGTTATTTATTTTACCTTTCTGTCTTTTGTTATACGGTTAAAGAATAAGTACACTTTGAAGATAGAGAACTCGCCTTCCACGGCGATATTGCGTTTTGAGTTGCGATTTCAATTCGGAGCAATCGTAACTTCGAACGAGGAATTAAAACTCTCTGATAAAATGTGTGGTGTTCTAACAACAGATACGACATAAGAAATTCTATAATCGTATATCGACGTGTACCCACTAGTACATTCTTCTGTCATCTCTACTACGATGGTTATTGGTTAACAAATATATAATTTTCCACTCCATATATTAAATAACCGGATCACAAAAATAATATTGAGTTTCATATGAGGAGTTTACACTAAACTTAATTTGAAAAAAAATAGGATGAGTTTTGGATACCTATTTTTCTAGTGTAATTTGACGTGTAGTGTAGTTTGACGAACTACTAAAAGCTGTAATAATAGTAACTGGGACGGACTGACTGTCAATAATGACGAGAATATCATTATGGTCTAAATAATGAACGTGACTGAATAGGACTTAGTGACCGGGACTAAAGGGGATTTAGTGAACATTACTAAATAGTACTCACTGAACGGTAAACTAAACGGTACTTAGAGAACGAGACTGAATAGGACTCAGTGACCGGGACTAAAGGGGATTTAGTGAACATTACCAAATAGAACTCACTGAACGGGACTAAATAGTACTAAGTGAAGGAGACTGAACGGGACTTAGTAAAAGTAAATAGTGAATGAACTTTGTCAAGAGTGCATATATACATTTTTGTGGTCCGGTGGTATAAGTGGTGGTGGTAGTGAGTAACGTGTGGGTTGTGTGTGTGTGTGGTCGTGGCGCGCCAGGTGGGCAGCTACGAGCACATGAACGTGGTGTCGCGCCGCGGAGACTCGCCGCCGCTCGCCGCCTCGCCCTCGCGCCCCCACCCCCACCCCCACCCGCACCTGGCGCAGCACCACAAGTACCACACCGTACGTATACCATACTCATGTTATATACCATACTCATAATATTGGAAAAGGTATTACAACTACACTCACAAAAACATACAATCATTTTCAAATCTTCTTTAAATATTAGTTTAGTAGATAGGTAATTAATAGGACTTAAAAAGTTTAAAGTGGATATTTTTATCTGTAAAAACAAATCATACATAAATTATACCCGCTATACACTTTTTTTGTTCTTCCGACTCCCACTGATGGAGGCTTGAAGGTTCAAAGCTTACCAGTAATAAGTATACAGCAATAATTCGATGTATTTGTGACTGTAGTTTCTATATAATAATATCTTCCAATTGGTAAAGGTTTTGATTTGATTTAATAGACTCATCCTCTTTCAAAATTTCTGAATATCTTTCGTGTGGCCGTTTTATGTAAATACATAATATTTTTAAAGGTTTTGTGATAAATGTTATAACGGGACCATGTGAAATATATAATCTTATTAATTTAGATTTCTTTAAAAACTCTTAAAACAATTTCCACTAACTTCAATATTTATTGATTTAGAGCTAACTTAAAATATCTTTATTTAACACTCAGTCTACTAGCAATATAAAGTTACCCATTACAAATAGTTGCGTGCACATACGTACACGTATACGCAAGTTTGCGTACACAAAATGTTCTTAAAACATAATATATTTCGTCTGGTCTCAATATATTTATACATGGAAGTTGTAAATGATATGTATAGTACATAATGGTGGACTAAGTGTGTGTGTGTGTGTGTGTGTGGAGGCGCCGGCGTCCATGTCCCCCGCGCACGCACACTACCGCAGCGCCGCGTCGGAGAGCCTGCCCTCCAGCCAGGTCCGTCCCTACTTGCACGAGATGCACGACCTATGCCTTTGACACGATACATGCCTTTCTCGCGTATATTGGGCTTCAGCTGAAAAGTGATCACCTTCAGGACCATAGCATAGGCTTACGCCCTTTAGTCATATAATTAGATCTTTTTTGTTTTTTATGTATGCGTATACGTATACGACTAATATACGTATTTTTTTTCTATCTTTCTTTATCGCCTTCCAGGGATGTATACCGCTATTATATTGCATACCTTTACTACACAATGCCATCTAGTGAACATCTACCAAAACGATTTTAATTAATGAGGCTTCAATAGATTCGTAATAATAGCAATAAGGTGTCCGATAAGTCCGATAAAGGAAGAAGCCTATTGATTTCAATATTACATATTTTGAAAAAAATCAGTACAAAAATGATAGAAACCATTTATAATATTATTACTAGCGGTATGTATCCGTAAGAAGTGCACACTTGGTAGCTTAGGCTTAAATATAACATGTTGAAACACTTAATATTTAATTTATTTTATAGCCAATAATATCCACGCGTTTTGTGATGTTTAATCGATCGCTTTTTTGGGCTTACATATTATATAATTATGTATAAGGGTGATGTAGTACATAATGTAATTTATAAAAGTTTATTCTTATAATTATAGTACCTATTTAAATGCTTAATTATAAATCGTAATAGATGATAGCTTATTTCACTGTTTATCAATAATATTTAGCAATAACCACATGGTATAACTACTAATAATGCACTAGCAAATTTTTATTATATAATGTGTTTTACGGACACTTGAATCTAAATAAATAATACCCATTAAAATAGCTATAAAGTATAATAAAATTATACTAATGATTTCTATTTAAATTCTAAATGTATATATTTTAATTTAATTTTAAAGTAGATATTATAGGTAACGTATAAACTGTTTGAGCTTATATGTGCTTATATATATTAAAAATAAATATTCGCTTTGGACCACTTTCATTTACAATAAATGTAAATGTATTCTACGTGCACGTACGTATACGGATTTTACGTGCACCTTACTGCTTCACGTGACGTAACGCAGCTTGTGTTTCTGACTCCGAGTATCGCTGAGTTTTTGCCAACAATTTAATATACAGGGTGTAAAAAGACTAAAATCGAAAACTTAATGGTTGCATTCAGACCATGATACTGAATAGGTTTAGCGAAAAAAAAAACGCAAAATATATGTTAATTTATCTAAGTTCTTTTTTGTATTTTTCTGGTTACATACACATAGTACAACATAATAGGACACTAACAACCTAATTATCTCATTTAGAAAACCAAAAAATAAATAAAAACAATAAAACTGCAATGTATTTTTAAATAAAATCAGTTGACCGGGGGTCATTACACAGTACCGCACGCGGTTCGATGACCGCGGCTAGGGCGCGCGGGCGCGTCCCGCCCGCAGTAGGTACCTAACACTAACTAAAACTTTAAACGAAATCACTCTCTAATCTGACTTTCTGATGGGTTATCAACCAACGCTTAAATAATAATGGTATCCTGTGCACTTGTTATTTTTTTTCGTATAATGAAATCATTCATCGTCTTCAATGAAATTCAAGTTTATTTTGCGCCGGGAATCGAACCCATAGCACCGTGCGTCTGAAGTCTTAAGCCTAGACATGAGCCTACGCCTACGGTTTTCTGATTAGCAATGCTGATTCGGCAATCTATTCACATTCGCTGTTCTTACATACCGTGGGAGAGCCACGCTTCGGCATGAATGAGTCAGTTCGACCAGAGGGATACCACGGCCTCACAGAAAACCGGTGTGTTACAGCGCTGGCGCTGTTTGTGCCGCTTATAGTATTGCGGTTATCCATTGGCGACGGTAATCGCTTACCATCAGGTCATACTTCAGCTCGTTTAAACCCTATTCCATAGAAAAAAAATACAAAATTTCCAATACAAAACGCGAAATTTGTCCAGGAAACCTACGGATGCATCTAGCCGTAAAACTTTGAATTACTTTGAAATTTTTATTAATTTACCTAAACACAGAAGACGAAGCACTGTAGCGGCAAGTTCGGTGTGCCTTTGTCGGCGAATATCAAAGAAGCGTGATCTTTGAGTTTATGCGACAAAGGGTTTTCGATGTCATGTCGTAGGTATTTACCTATCGATACGTCAGATCGGCGGAGTGTTTCAAAGAATTTTAATTCCCTAATTTTATAAATAGGTACGAACTAGACCAGTCGGTCTTCAATGTTCGCACAGTCTGGACAGTTGCGTGGTGCATTATAATTTTTTTAAGGGATTTTTATGGGAATTTTTAAGGGACTTTCACGAAAGTTTTGTGTTATAATTTTCCTTTTTTAAGTAGGTATAGTAAGTTAATTGTTTATTTTTTCGTTTTTTATTCTCTTAAGTTATCAGTTATCACCGAATTTGTGTTATTTTTAGAATAGGTACTTATATTTTAACAGTGATAGTGATTATTTATAATGTTTAGTGCGAGGGAATACGGCCAAATGATTATGTGCTAGCTATGGTGTAGCCCGCGTAAATGCATCACGGGCTTTGCGTATTTACCGTGATAGGTTAGTCATCACGGCTGCCTATCAGAGAGGTTTGAATAATGAGAGGATTACATCCCAAAGGCATGGAGAAGGCCTAGAAGTAGATCTTCGAGTGGACGAACAGGTCTTGAGAGAAATCCTCGGGTTGGAACACGAACTACGGCAAAGTTAATTAGAGGTCATGGAACCCCAATATCGCATCAAACAGTGCATAAGATTTTAAGAAAAAATAATAAAATATGCTCAGTTTGTGCCATTTCTGGGTCGACCGAGGCTCTCGCAGAATTAGGTAAGTAGCGTGAAGTCACTAGGTAGGTATTTTCGTTAATAGGGAACTTTACCGACGCCGCGACGCGTAGGTAGTTAAATTAAATAGTTATGAAAGGCATTGACCTAGCTACTCAGTGCGCGCATACATTGCTGGCTTCGGAAATTAATAAAAATCTTGATACATTGTTTTTTCCGGCTACAATTTTTTTTAAAGACAACTGATTGTTTTTTTTTATTAGTTTTCGGGTGCTGAAGCTGCATCTTTCATTTTCGGAAGTCGTCTGGTTACACCCTGTATATATATGTATTTGTATAGTGTAGTATAATATAATATTTGAAAAGAACTTTAGTACTAGCTATTTATTTTTTAAGCCTTATAATATGTTATTGTTAATTAAATTAGCAATTAAATATTAGAAATGTAATAATATTAATCGATCATTTATTCGATTGCATAAGTTTTTCTAATTTTATAAAACCTAAAAAGTTAGAATCGTTTTTGATAAAATAGTTAACTTGATACTTGAACTGTAGAGTTAAGTTTACAATTTGTACTTTTTTATTTAGAATTATATCGAAGTAGTGAAATTCAGAAACAATATTTAGTATTTGTATTATATCAATTTGAGTTATTTTTATGGGGAGTGGTGGTAACAGAGATGTTCGTGAACAGTTGCAGCTGTGCGAGGACAGCGGCGCTGGGGTCCCAGGAGTGGGGGGTGGTGAAGGGGGGGAGTCCCCGCTGACGTCACGCTCGCTGCGCCTGGAGCGGGCCGCGCGCGCCATCCACGCCGAGCGCGACCGCCTGCGCTCGCACTACCAGCCGCCCTACGACGCGTGAGTCCACCTCTACTATACTCTACTCTACCATGCCTGCCTTGTTGGTCTAGTGGTTAGCGTATGTGGCTGCTGACCAAGAGGTCTCGGGTTTGATATCCGAAATATTTAAAAAAAAAGCCGTAGGAACCGGACCTCCATTGGATGCGAGTTTTACTTGTGTTTACAGCTCTCTAACAGTTACTCGACCTTACTCCATTGCTAATATAGTGTTATACATTTTTATACTTTGTCCATTCGTTTATTGTCTTTTTGACAGATCACGCCTATAAATTACCGGTACTTTTTTTCGTAATAATGTACTACAGTAATGTCGTGCTTTATAGACGGGTAGGGAAGTGGCTTGCGCATTGCTAAAAACAACCAACTATAAAACAGTTCTTGAAATATGATAAGTCGACTAAACAACTAAAATAATCTATCATATTATTATGATCATTATGACTTCATGTAAGTATTGTTTCTGTAAATTTAATAAAATAAAAATGAAATTAAAATAGTATGGCTTCAAGATTGATTATTTGGAATTTAAGTTCAAACATAGAATAAAGAACAATTCTGGGTCAATTATATATCATAATAGTGCCCGTTTAATTTATTAACAATACTGAAGTAAAAAAAAAATATATCGGTTGATTTTGATTTCAAATCGAATCATTGATGTGTGAGGGCGTCACTAATTTCGAAATTTGTTGAACTGTCAAAAAGATAATAAGGGGATGGACAGAGTATAATAATTGCTTTTATAACAACTAACTCACCTCTTTACTTCTATAACAATATACATAGTTAAAGCATACCTAAGTAGCAAATCATTTATTTAATGTTTAAAATACTAATATAAACAACTAACCATAAATCTTTCTTTCCCACATGCTGCGCAGGAGTTCAATAATATCGTCAGCCCGCATGACGATGCACAGGTCTCCGTCCCTCTCTAGACTGAACAAACCTATATTTGCATCTCAAGTGGACCTTGCCCACGTGTGGTGCGATTGCCCAGACACACTGTTCAACTATATACCTCACAAATTGTGCTTGAAGTCCAGCTTGTTTAGGATCGTCGATAATCATCTCTTACATCATCCGTGTTTAGTTAAATCTGCTAGTTATTTTTGAAAGAGGCATTTGAAATTCCTATAAAACTCAAAACAAAAGAACGTGTATCATATTTCAAGGGCTGTAAGTGATCATTTGTAAAAGGGCCTAAATCGCTAAAAAAAAAAAAAAAAAAAAAAAGGAAAGTACACGCTATTTGATTGGATCAATAGGCACGGGTATAGTTCCTCCTCGATCACAGCAGTAAATAAGTCGCTAAGGAAATAACATGCGCATATTATCAGATTATATATTGAAATAATATATTTTCCTCAGTTGTAGAATTATCATGAAATACAGACATCCCTGATTTTTGTTAATATTTACTTGAAGAACTGAACTAAGTAAGAAAGAAAAAGTTTTTCTCACAGAACAGTATGTAAACAATTCAAATATTTCGGCACAAAAATGAACTGACTGATGCCTAGAAAATAGGTTTTTCATCCCTTACAAGTACTTAATATAGCTGACAATAATAGGCATGTATCCTACTAAACTAGCTAATCTTTAATGTCAGTGTTACTTAACTATACATGTATTTACAGTGAGTCTGGGCAACATTGCATGTTTTGCTCATATTTTATATGAAAAAATTGTTATTAATTTAATTATAAAAATGGAATTACTAATTCTAAACGCATTTCATTATTAT
This sequence comes from Phragmatobia fuliginosa, assembly GCA_932526445.1. Classification (NCBI taxonomy): domain Eukaryota; kingdom Metazoa; phylum Arthropoda; class Insecta; order Lepidoptera; family Erebidae; genus Phragmatobia; species Phragmatobia fuliginosa. The sequence goes on from OW052070.1 coordinate 20,268,691, forward strand.
TTAAAGCATTTTCTTTCAATTTATAACTGGATTTTATAATTGTTCATGGTATGTTGCGTTCGTCTATGGTATTTCTGTGTGACCCCGAATCCACGTAGAGGCTAAAAGTTTTAGTAATTCCATTTTAGCTAGGAATCATTCCATTTTCAGCACAATAATCATATTTTGACACTAACACCGAGGGATGATCACCCCTCTTGTATTCCACTCATGCTTTCCATCAGGCAGAGTAGCATCATTTTGGCAGCTATTACTATGAAATAAATGACCATTATAACTGGTGTAATAACCAGAGATCGGTATTGGGAGTGTGAAACTACCTAAAGTTTGCAGTAAGTTTGCAAATAATAATATGGAGCTGTTGCAACCACTGTTCTTGCAATTGAAATAAATGTTTTTAATTTATTTTTTTCTGCAGTGCAGGTTTAATAATTAAAAAAAAGCCGACTTCAAAACTATGTAAAGACGCGAAAATGTTCGTTTTCCTTGCATTAACCTGTAGCAAAACTTTTTAACTTAAGATACAGATCAAAAAAAGAAATTAAAACCGCATTAGCATTTTGCAGATACATAAAATTCTGTGTTTGACCGACAAAGAACAATTGGGACTAAAAGACCGAATTTTAACCGGAAAAGTACAAAACAAAAAATTATTTAGAACTGTATTAGCAGAAAATTTATTTAGAACTGTATTATCAGCTTGTAAATGTTTATAGTTCGGTGTTTCAAAGGTAAGGAACATGTAAAAAAAACAAAACTAAACCGGTAAAATTCAAACCCGGTTTAACTTAAGTGGTTGTAACAGCTCCATATTATGTCACGCTGCAAACTTTAGGTATTTTCACACACCTAATTCCGATCTCTGGTAATAACCTATATTGATCACAACATTTTCTATATACTTATATACCGATTGTAAGAAAATGCTTACCGAAAGCTGAAATAGTGAATAACGTATCAATCTAGAATTTAAATGATATTTGCTACAAGAAAAATAAAATAAAAAAATATTTTTTAAAAGTGCTAATAAACTTCGCATCTCAATGAGAGAACAGAAAGACATATTACTAAGTTTTTCTGGAAGCCATAACTTCATTCTGTATCTATTTTGTTATATGTCTTTCTTGGTATTTTCATTACAACACTCACATATTAGTACTATAAAATTTGGCATCCTGTATAAATGTATCCCAAATACTTAACTGTAGGGGTTTGAAATTAAACATCTCTTTTAAAAAAAAAACACTTTAAAAACTTGATTTGTCCCTCACAGACGACTTCGTCTAACATGACGCCATTTTCTTTCTCTCTCGCACTACTCCCTCTCGCTATGTCCTCTCACGATTCGTTGCTTTTCCCACGTATTAAATTAAAAATCGCTATTATCCAATAGATATCACATTTGATCTATCATCACTGACTATCTTTATTTTCAATAGCAATATTTCGTCCAGCTCAAGCCAAGAGTCCTTGGGCGGGATGGGTTCCATAAGCGGGACTATGGCGAGCACGTGGAGCGGGGTTAGTCCCTCAAGGGCCAGTTCCTCCTCCGCAGTGTCCATCGCGAACATGCATCAGCAGAAAAAGAGAGGGATCAAGAGTTCTCTAGGAAGGTTCTTTAGTAAGAAAGAGAAAGCTGGAATGCCGGTAAGTATATATTTAATATATTCCGGCGCTAATTTTTATTCACACCCCTATCTCCCTGTGAAAGTCTGTTCAAAATGGATCTAACTGTGACGTAGAGGACCGAGAACCTACATCCAAAAATTATTATGTTGAAGTAAATCGCCGATAACAATGATCTGTCTATATTAAAATATAATTCTGCTGACCGTTCATGTATTAGGAAGTTTCACGTTTTCTACCTTAATAACTAGGCAGTAAAGCCGAGGTGATTTCAGGACAAATGGGTAGGCTTGACCGGGTCTGTACTACCCTCACACAGAAGTCCAACATAAGAACGACAGCATACGTGTTGTGTTCATACAATTAAGTTCATACGATAGTTATGCAGCAACCTTTCAATGTTTTAAAAGTAAATAAAATTTGTCTTGTATTTGAATTTCGACAAGTTATTAGGTTTTGTTTTATTTAAGTTACCCTCAACTTTCGTTGTACAGATGTTCCAGGTCAGATATTAAATTCATGTATTGATTAAAAATTCTATCCTCCACCATTTCTACAGCTACAACAAGGGCAGAGTCCTCGCTCAATGTCGTCAGTCTCGTCCCTGGGTCTGGCGACCCTCGCTGGTGAAGAGTCGAACGTGGACGCTATGACCCCTCATTCGTCGATGTCACACACTCCCCACGCCTCGTTACAGCACCAAGACTATGCCAGGACTAAGTGCAAGTCAGTATATAATTAACGACTTATAAAATTATCATTCCATGTTTAACCTACAAATTCATGTTCCATTCACGTTAAGAAAAAAGTGACGCATCGTTCAAGTTCCGACCGTAAACCAATTAAGTTCCAAAAAGTTTTGTCTACTACGAAAGCTTGATCATTTGTCAATTTAGGATCGAAAAGTGTTTGTTTGAAGCCAGATTCGGACAACACAATGCTCAAGTCTCATTACCTGGTGCTAGGTGTAAAATTAATTTGTAAAAATACCGTTTATTAAGCACCCAATGACCCCGGTAGATGATGTAGACCAGGGTCTTACAAAAACACATTTATAAAACTAATTAAAAATGTGATATACGAAAGGCTCCTTTATCGCTTAGAGAAATTTCTTCAAGGCAAATTTTGAATGGAATGTTGCTAGTACCAATAGGTAAAAGTAGGAGTTATTACAAGTTCTTGATGTGGTACGATGTGGTATTCCCCAGAGAGCGCGACTACCGGCACGAGCTGCTGGGCGAGGCCATGCGCGCGGGCACGCCCTTCGCGCTCTGGAACGGACCCACGGTCGTGGCCTGGCTCGAGCTGTGGGTGGGCATGCCGGCCTGGTACGTGGCCGCCTGCCGAGCCAACGTCAAGTCTGGCGCCATCATGTCCGCGCTTTCCGATCAGGAGATACAGAGGGAGATCGGTGAGTACCTGTATGGATTCCTTTTTTACGTTATGCCCAACTAACTCGGTGCAAAGCTTAACGCTGGTTTTCACTCCAGAGCTATCAAACCCAATCGAGCCTGGCTATTCCTTATCATCAGTTGGGTTGGTCCATCAGGTATCAGCAACCCGCTGCACCGGTTGAAGCTGCGGCTGGCAATCCAGGAGATGGTGTCGCTGACGTCGCCCTCCGCCCCTCGAGGCACGGCCTGCGCCGCACTCGCCTTCGGAGACATGAACCACGAGTGGATCGGGAACGTCTGGCTACCCTCACTTGGTAACTACTCTTTCCATGTTTCCCTATCTATTGAGTTTCGTTATTATGACAATAAAAAAACAATGATTAGTTGGATAATCTTTAAATATATAATTCTTGTGTGAGTGTGTATGTCACTGAACTTCACTCAAACGACTGGACCGATTTTGATGAAATTTTTTGTGTGTGTGTTCAAGCGGATCTGGGAATTGTTTAGATTCGCAATTGGACCCGGTAGGTGGCGCTGCGATCAAGTTCTGGAATTTTAAAGTTGGGCGGTACGAAGTTCGCTGGGTCATCTAGTAATATACATAAAATAATTTACTCTGACTGATTGTTTCATCGAGGAAGAGCCTAAACTTGAAATTCTTGCAGCTGATATTTACTTTTTAAGCACCCATTGTCAAAGGATATTTGAAGGAGCTGTAATTAATTAGAATTTAGTCCAACAGTCCATAGTATCATCAGCATACCCATAACGATCCACTACTGTGCTCAGGTCTCATCTCAGAAGAGGATTAAAGCCAAACGTCCCCACGCTGGCCGAATGCTGGTTGGGAACTGGCAAGACACGTTATGGCCACGTAAATCTTGCCGTTGCATGTTTTCAAACTGTCCGAAAGCTTCCGACTATTCTTCACGGCTGTTATTTTATAATAACAACCGGGACCGACTGCTCAACGTGACCTCCGTATCACGGAAACGTTCATAGCATATCATGCGACAAACGGTGACCGTTTCTAGGTAGTGACCACGCCGTCGTTGCTTAACCTCCGTGATTATTTCTAATCATCTAAGGCCACTCCGCTAGAAGCGCTTCATCCATAGTAGAGCTGAGGACTTCTTGCAGTAAAATATGTCCAACATTTACAGGGTTACCTCAATACCGAACCACGTTCATGGAGTGCCTGGTGGACGCAAGAATGTTGGAGCATCTCACTAAACGGGACCTGAGGACGCAACTCAAAATGGTCGACAGCTTTCACAGGTAATAAAAGAACCAACTCCAAAAATAGCAAAACTAGAACAAAAAGTTATTTTCTCTGCATCACCCAAGGGTTGACTGGTAGAGAATACCTTAAGCAATAATTCCGCCAATGCACCTACATGCATGGTGTGTAATAAATAAGTAAAAGCAACGCCATTGATTTCTAATCCTGCCTATTCAGATAGTTTAATATAATTTAGGCATAGGCATAAATGCGGCAAATTAAACATCCATATTTTATTTTATTACCGCTATAATAGCAGACTAGTCTATTTTCATCAATAGGGAACTTATGTGGGAAAAGTGAGAGTTTTGTATGGTAGGAATAACATGTAAGGGTGATTGCTTACGCAATTGGATTGAGAAATTGATTGGTTGGGATGTTGTATATATGCCAATCGGTGCGAGAATTTCTCTTTCGCGATTCAGGATTAGTAGTTACTCCGTATAGATCGTTCAGTCTTTTTTTCGTGGTTCAGTGTTTCTTCAATAGATGGCGCTGTTGTATGTTATTTGCTTACGCTGTATGTGGAATTCGCCACAGAGACTATAATAAGCCCTTATTCTCGGTTGTAGTACGAACATCTTTGAAAATCGTTATTTTAGTTGGTCCCTTAAAAATGGTCACGGCTCTTCAGGAGGATAATATTAGATTGGGAAAAAAGATTCGGAAGAAGAAGGAAAAGTGTATCAAGAATTGCAGGCTCGCATATTATCTGGAACTCAAACTGGCATAACTTACATCCAGACATAACAAACACACGACTTCCTAGTTAGGGCCACGGACCAGTAGATCTCCATGCCCGTCAAGGCTCTTGATGATGTCTCGTATTGCAGAACGTCTCTTCACTTCGGCGTGGCGTGCCTGAAGCGCGTGGGCTACAGCGTGCGCGCGCTGGACGAGCGGCGCCGCGCGGCCGAGCTAGTCAACCGTGACGTGCTCGTCTGGACCAACGAGCGTCTGCAGCGCTGGCTCGTCTCCATCAACCTCAAGGTACACGCCCCTCCTCACCTCACTCCTGCCCCTTGCCACAACCCCTCCTGAAATTTGCCCGAAAATCGAATACTGAGCAAAGTATATTTTGATTTTTATCTACCTATATCTATATCTTCAACCCCTTGTCTTCCAGGAGTACGCTGGCAACCTATCAGAGAGTGGAGTCCATGGGGCGCTTATCTCCCTGGACGACAACTTCGACGCCAACAGCATGGCGCTGGCCTTGCAGATACCTACGCAGAACACACAGGTAACACACACATCTATTTCGACATTTAGTGACAATGGTTTAATGCCATCTAACCAACACATGTGGAACTAATATGGAGCCAAAACGTTTACACTTACTGTTGGACTGCTATGCGTGCGTGCGATGCTGGGTGTGTCTCTAGTCGATAAAATTCTGAACGAAAAAAATGTACTAAGAACTACGAAAGAGTAACCGACATGGCAGGGAGAATCATCATGCTGAAATGGAAGCGGGCCGGTCATGACTCCAGGCGGACCGATGGTCGCTGGACGCAAACGTAGTGTTGGACGCCCTGCGGCACGATGGATAAACGTATTGAAGAAAATTGCTGATAGCGGATGGACGCGGACTGCTCTAAATAGTTGGCGCTCTTTGGGAGAAGGCTACTTTCAGTAACAGACGGCAATAGGCTGAAGGATAGCCATGTCACGTTGTTGCTCACGATGAACTCCAAAACTATCTCACCGATTTCTTAGCGAGCCGAGCATGGTTGAAACGAGACCTATACGGAGTTGCGTGGGTCAACTAGTATAATACGCTATAAATGTAAGTAAATAATCTTATCATAATTGTTTCAGGCGCGACAAATCCTCGAAATGGAATTCAGTAATCTTTTGGCGACGGGCACGGAACGTACGGCGCGTCTCCCGCACGAGCACGCTGCCTCCTGACACCGCGCGCTCAACTAGGCCTCCGCCCCGCCCCGGCCTCCGCCCCCGCCCCCAGCCGGGGCTCCGGCCTGAGGCTCCACGATACACCGGAAACCAGCGATTCGGCCGGTCACCCTCGACTTTAGTCGTGTACGTTAACTTTAACTATTGTTTATGGTACAGTTTTTTTACAACAAAAAAACTTAGTTGTCCGTGGTGGAATCTCGTAGGACGCTGGTTTCGATGTGATGGTGTTAAGTGATTTGTGGTGGTGTTTCATGGTGAAATATTGACATATGAATAAAGTGAGGTTCTTTGAGTTGAGGGAACCTTTTTACACGTCACATTTGGTGTAGATATACAGCAAAGTCAAACACTAACTATTGACTGTGGCTTTGCTCAGTTCTGTTGAACCCCAATAGCAATTTTTATTGTTTAGAAAATTTCTTTTTATGTACACATGTATTTAATAATGGTCAGTTGTGTAACTAAATATATATCAAAGTCCAAAGTTATAATCTCCTTCACTCTTTCCCCGCTAAAGTACTATTTCTCTTTTAAAGTCACTCTCTTACGCTTAATACCTAATAATGTCTCTTTTAATTTATATTATATAATTTTACACAATACATTTTACAGTCTTGAATACTCATAAAATCTATGATTTTAGACAATATTTTACTTTCAGTGTTACCCCTTCAAAATTTTAAATAAAATAGTAATTAATGTTTACACTAATTGTGATGTGGAAATGGGTCTAATGATCAAAGTTTTATTTTTAATTACATTTTAACTATATTTATTTAAACACACGGTCTTAACTGCGACCTTCTTATCATAAGTAAAACCATACACACATGTAAAAATGAAAGTGTTTTATTTAAATGAAATAATAGAATATATATTTATATTAAGTTTACTTTATCACGCTTCGTTGTGGCACATTATGGTTGGGTTGGTATATAACATGGATGTAGAATTTTAACTCAATTGATACAAAACTTTTGTAGTTGGCTCCGTAAAGTATGGATGATAGGAGACTCATGAAAGGAATCAATGAATACGGCTACATAGAAGCGCAGTTTTTATCTGAAGACAAACTTTCGACAACCAAAATTGCCGATTGGCGGCGTGGCTGTTTGTCAAAGTGATTAGGGAACAACGCTAGCGCCGCCAATTACGAATTAAACTGGGGGCAGACCCCACTTGGAGTCTTCACAAAAATCCTTAAGGTCTACGCTTCTATGTAGACGGTTCATTGCATACATGCAGCGATTTATCAATGTGGACGAAGCAAAATAAGTATGTAAGTATAGATCAATCGTCACTGCCCATCTCTCGTGGAAATAGGCGTCACTATAATTATGCTATATATATCATTATATGGTTTTACCTATCCTCACATAAGTAACTATGAAACACCACCAATCTCGTACATAAGTAATGATGTAACAAACTGAAGACACAATAAACATATAACACATGTATAATACAGTTTTAGGATAAGGCTTCAATCTAATATAATACAAAGTGCTCTGATAGTTAGTATATTACATGTACTTAAATATATAACCAGATTCTCGTTAACAATCGACTCGATGTGGCTTGTTGTACCGTGTTTTGTACTCTATCTTCCCCTTTTTTACCTCCCTTAGGGGTGAAACTTCCATAAAACCTTTCTTAGTGTATCCTGACCGGTTTAGGCTTCTCTTCGTTGATGAAGTAGATAGTAATTTCTATATGTATAGATGAATTATCAAACTTCGCGGATGTATATCAAAGATGCCCGGCGGATTGTCCGGCGTCAAAAGAAACCTTATGTCCCAATAGACACCGCGGTGTATGGCCACCCCTATAATATTTCATATTATATAATAAAATCGTACAAGGTTGATGTCTGTGCATTTAAATTATGGAAGAAAATCTAACGAAGTGACTTTGCTTTTAAAAATTAACTCTCATGAAAATGTGACTATATAGGTCTTCCTCGACTTTAAATGAACATATCGTTGTATAGAATAAATATTTCATATTTATAATATTATTCATATTTTTAGCTATAAAATTTAGCTAATTAATAATTTTCAATCATATACAGAGAATTATTTTTAACTTTTATAATCGAAATTATAGTTCTCTCTCCTGTATTTCTTTCTCTTTCAGAAAAATATTCATATCCAGGTAATTATGTAGTAACAAAATATTAATATACTTTCGAATCACGTATAATTCTAATTTTTCCTTCTTTATGTAGCGAAAACACGGTACAAGCAAGAAATAGTCGTACTATGATGCCAAATATTAGTTATATTGTAACTAATATACATATGTCGCGTAGATCGTACATTCTGCGATAATTACCAACAATTAATAAAAAAACAGACAATTAACAAACAAAATATAATATAAAATCGCTTAAAATATTCTTGAGTTCAAAGTTATTGTGATAGGGTTGTCCAAATAGTTAATAGGCCAAATTGAAACTAACAAATATCCCCTTCCTTCCCTAAATAAGACTTAAAATAAGTCACTGACACACACTTCCAAAGGAAAGTCAATCGTATAGCCATTACATTAGGTGTATATTTTGTATATCTACAGTATTTTTACTTTATACGTCAGTAGGTCGCTAGATAATCACGTTAGATAAAAATGTTGATAGTTTCACTGTAACCGTGACAACCCTAGCATACATCACGATAACTTTGAGTTTGTGATTGTAAATGCGACCTTATGTTGTTTTATATAAAGTATATTTAGCGCAGAGTGTACGGTCGTTTAAAGTTTCTGTGTTGTGACAGATTCCGATGTAATTGGTATTGACAACTGAATTTAATCAATGGAAATAACTGTCGATGCTAGCGGCAATTTATCACTCACTTTCTACGATAATAACAGTTATTACCAGCAGGACTGTATAGCGTGCTGTGTGATAACGGTTAAATAACGATACCGATCAGTTAACATGCTATTTATTACAATATTGTAACGTTATTAACATATCATTTTTCATCAAGATGATATCAAAAATATTTCTTTTTCACCTTAAATCACTATTGTATTTATATCTACAGTTATTTCTGTTGAGAAAATGTTGTCACTGGTCAGTGTGTTTCAACTAGCTGTGGCAACACAGCACCTGTACTTGTTATATAAGCGTGTTATAGTTGGAATACATAATGTGTGTCTCACTGTGTCACATACATGCAAAATAATAAAATTAAAATATATTCCGTGCGAATTAGAAATAATGACATCACAAAGAATTGTGTCAATTTCATAAAAAGAAAGAACCGATATTTAGGGTAAATATTAAATTACTACCTACCCTACAAATTTTACTACATTCTCATGAATTCTCACGGAGTTCCGTGACGTCATTGTTAATTATTCGTTTTAAGATTGCGTATATAGAAAGACTGTGTAAATGTCTGTATATGCTGAAGTTGTTTGGTATGTGTCACAGTGTGCGCGAGCCCTTACCTGCGTACCAAGTGTACGAAGTGCCTCGCCGAGGTGTGTATATATACGTAGCTTTATGTAGATGAATGTGTGGCTCTCCGTCGACTGACAAACCGACTGTAGTACAAGTTTAAGTTGCCGATAGCGAGCGGAACGAGCGCACTATACTAGTCTTATGTACAGTGTTAATTACATTGTTTTGTAATCTTGTATTTTATTAACTCGCTACTAGATCAGCTGGAAACTTAGCTAGGTATATTTTTGTTAAGTGATTTACAAATATTTCCGATGTGCGGCAACCCTGTCCTACTTAGTGGTGCAGGATTGTTGTTCCTTTGTTGAGTCATTAGGGGTGTCGCGCGTGACTACTTGACTGTTGACTTGATGTACAGCTGCACTTCTTGTTATTATTGCTAAAGTGGGAGTGCGTACACCACACGAACAGTACAATAGATAATGAAATAAACTTAATTAAATGTATAGCTAAAACAGTTTTTAGTTGAAAGGTGAATCTTTTAACCTGTAGCAAATATATTGTAAATATATCATTTGTATCGACATTAGGTCTAATAGCAATATTTAGCTAAGATGTGTTCAAAACTTGAAGGATTTTTATTGTATTATTACTTTAAAACGATTATTGCTTATTTATTTTATTAGATTTTATTATTTATTATTAAGTTATTATAGGGAATGTATTAATGTCGGTTAATAAATATTACCTCAACGATGGTGAAGCTACGGTTGTCATGTATCACAATAAATTACTTTTAACGGAGCATGAAGGTATCGCGGTCCTTAGGAGGCCCCTGCTAATCTATTGTATAGTTGTCGTAACAGTATTAATAAACATAGGTGAAGAGGGCGCCACCGGTGTGATTTTTTATAAAATTAATTAATTTTAATAGTAGATACATTTGGTAACTTTGAAAACTACTCGTGATAAGGTCGCGGGCGTGACGAATCTGGCGTTGCGTTGTCGTGTCACGTGAACAAAACTTAAATTCAATAATCATTTAGGAATTCCGCCATTGATCAGAAAAAAATTCTTATGTTAGTAACATTGACTTGCCCTTTGGAAATTTCAGTGTATTTCTGACCCGGAGTGTGTTCTTGCGTTGTTGTAATGTCATCATTAATATGATGCTCCGAGTTGTTGGTAGTAACGTTATTAAGTGCGTTAACATTAACGTTAATAACAGTAACGTTATAACGCACGTTATCGATAACGTTACGGGTGAAATTACAGTGCTACACGGTTACTTGTCATACAGTTTCCTATTATTTATATAACAATTAATTATTACGGCGGGTAGTCAATGCGTGGCTGTATCTCGTTAGATTAATAAGGTGATGCGGGAGAGTACAAAATCATTCTTGTTTTTTATAATTTTATGACATACTAAAGGCCTATTTATCTTGACATGAATTAGATTTATCTCACCAAGCAATATGATTGTATCAAAACAGTACAGCGCTAATTTAAGTTTTTAAACTTTAGAAAAGCGTTTGGTATATTTTGTTACTCTCTCGGTACCTATCGTGACGTTTCGTCATTAAAGCCTGACTCTATATCATATGTACACATCATCATTTCATTATGAAATCTAAAAATTATATTATATAACCAAAAAATTGTATACAATGCAAGTAAATAGCTGTGTTACTAACATGCGTTTCGCCTTCAACATTGAGCTCCCTGGTGCATCTAATATCTGAAGATTGTGAAGGAACACTTGTTAAAAGTAGAGAGTGAAACACCGTGACAACACGGTTCGGAATTTTATTAGTGTACTTATAGCTTTTTGACGTAGCTAACGAGTTTTTATATAAAGTTTGGATGAGAGTAGTGTAGCCGAGGTTTCATGGCCGCTGTGCGGTCTCGTGTTGATCTATACTTTTGTATGTTCCCCACTAATAACGTATTTCAAAATCGTCCGATTCCTTATGTGTACAGGTTTGTAACGTACAAAGGGTGTATTGCAATAAATATGTATCCAGTGTAACTTGTTGTAGGAGTTCGTTACGAATAACGTTATATTTGTATTCACAAAACATTTAAATAACGATACATAGTTATGTAACTTATACGTTACGTTAATAACGCTACAAATCGGTACTCGGTGTTATCGTACACGCGACTGTTCAATAACGCTGTGCGTACACAGAAGCTATCATTTGCTTGTCCGTGTGTGTACATGGTTGATCAGTTTCGTGTGTTACCTCCTCAAGTGCCAATGTAACCCGACAGTTTGCGAACGGACGCGACCGAACAATAATTAAACACATTCCAAAACGCTCTCCGACGTCTGAGGACACACGAATCGAACAAATAAAAATGTTAGTCCTAGCGGCTCGCGCTACCAAAGAATATAGTTACCTTCACGATAAGAAATTAAATGTAAAATATGTTTATTAGAAAATGAAAGTGTATATAATTTGGCCTGTGTGTGCATAGCTTGTTATGGAGGGGGAGTAAGTAACGAGTCGTAACGAGCGGCTACGTAACGTTACTGTACACGTTTACATTCCAGGCTTTCCGTGTTATAATGATCGCTTTGGCCCTCGACTAATCGCGATATATCCTAACTTGTGATTCAAGGCCAACGCGCCGATATCATAAACAAATTGTTACTGGACAATGTTTATTTTGACCAATGTAATCTGAACTAATGTGTAATCTTTGTAAAAACGTTTATCGAATGCGGTAACGGCATAACGCAACTGGTAAGAGGTAAATACAATTTACACGATACACTATATTGTTTTATTTCTAGGGTACCTAATCCTTCCTTTGTATCCTAACTAGTTGCGCCCCGCAGTGTTACCCGCGTATATCAATATGGTTGCTATGCAAGTGTGCTGTGCATAGCAACCTGTGAAGTTTTGACGGGAGATACAACAGTGATAGTATTTTTATTATCACCTAGTGTTCGCCCGTATCTCGATTATTGCAGTAAAAAACGTAAGTAGCCTACGTGATATTCTGATATACAGACTTTATTACTGTAAAGTTTCATTAAAATCCGTTCAGTAGTTTTTGCTAGAAAGAGGAAACTTTCGCGTTTATAATTGCATAGAGGTTGATAAAAATGATTTATGACTCAGTTAGCACGTTGGTAATGATCCAAGTATAATATTATTTATTATTTTAAATTACTTCGGAAGGAAGATCTAAACGTACAAAAACAAGGAGCTACTTCACTTTATGCTGCATTAAGTTATTAAATATAACATATTTAACTGTTTAATCATAGGTTTCGTCTAAAGCAATAATAAATCTATAATAATATAATAAAGCTGAAGAGTTTGTTTGTTGTTCTGAGGACCTCGGCTCGGGAACTATGGGTCCAATTTGAAACACCAAACATAATACATCGATTTCTCACTGGGCTAGTTCCAAATTTGATTGATAGGTGGCGTGACACGTCTTAAGAATATAGAATTTACCACATATTACAATGGTATCAATGAAAAACGGGAGAAAATTTGTTTTAATGAATAACGAGAGAAAAATTGTTTCTTTTGGGAGTTTCTTTGCGTGCGCTGCGTAATAGGTTAAAGATTCGTAAAAATAATGTATGAAAGAATTGTTCCACTTGAAAAGTTCTAAAAAAAGTGCGCTACTGCATGTCTATTTTTTAAGATTGGCTCACTATGACTTTTTTTTATATATTTAGCCATCCAAAGTGAATCTACCCTGCCTGATGGAAAGCATGAGCAGAATCCAACAGAAAGGACTACCACAATTGCTGCAGACAATAATGTATGGCGGCCCACACTATGGCGGCGTAATGAGATGCTAGGGTCATAGTGGGAAGGAAACACGTGAGCTGGTAGTGAGTTCCAGTCTTTGACTGCTCGGCATAGGAAAGAAGAGCCGAACCGTTTTGCTCTGGTGCGTATTTCTTCCAAGCGGTGACTTCGGAGTCCAGCACGTGTTGTCCTGTAAAGGAAGGGAGAAGGAAAGGAATAAATTTACCTTAAGCAAATATAACATCAAGCTTTGGGCAATAAAAGACGCAGAAGGCCCTGCGTGGGTCAGTTAGATAAGTATACTAGTACAGTACTAATGGTTCCCATTAAAAACTTAGGGCATCAAGCCAACCTCACCTGCAAGTAGCGCATCTGCTTATCGACAGACGAGAAAAAACATCCCGATTATTTATTACGAGCGTCTATTAGCTTCTGCAGCGTTTTCTTCGACATATTGAAATATATTTGTGAACCTTGAAATGCTTCCGTATTTCGAAAGCCATCACTCACCATCGTGAGTGCGCTGGTCAACGGAACATTTTTTTCACAGCGTTAATCTAAACTGAATTTATTCACGCAAAGTTGATGGCGCCACGGTTAATACATTTAGTTTGATTCTCACTGACTCGATTATCAAGATTAAAAAGAAGATCGGCACTTTTTAGTGTCCTGGGCTATGAATAAATAATAAGTCGTCCTGGGCATTGAGTTTACGTTTGGTATGATTTTTGAAGTCTGTTTATTTACAAATAGCTTTTAAAAGAAGTTAAATCTTCACAAAAATATTATCTTTGTTATTTTTTTTTATGTAACACTCACTCACTTTATTAGAGCCATTGATGTATTCAAAAACCCAAGATACACACTCAGCGTCTCAAAACCGTCCTCATAAAATACGAGCACAATTGCTCCTTTTTCAAATAGTCTCGCGTCGCTCGCGTCTCTGTGCGCACGTTAAAAATACTGAAGTGTCCGTGAGGAATTGTAAAAATATTACGTCAAGAACGTTAAAAAAGGATGGGATATCGTATTTTCGGTAAGTAAAAGAGTTTGTTAATTTGTTTTTGTTGTTTTTGTGACTAAATATCGGAAGCAACATGTGATTTTGATTTAATTTGTCTAAAACTTTACTCAACGGTCCAAGTATAATACGACAAATTTCAATGGCCGCTTTTTCAGTGTGAGAACGACTATTACACAACCTTTTATTTTAGTCGCATAATCCAAACGACCCTGTTCTTATTCAAAACTTCGGTAGTAAAATTTGATTGGTCATGGTACACTGCTTTGTAATAAAAACTTTAACCAATGCGCGTAAGGTTGAATTTGCAAAAGATATGTTTATAGCATAACTAAAACTACCCACATTGATATTTTTATACATCAATGACTAAGTGGGACAGTTTCGTATGCCGCTTTTGTTTGAGACTGTGCATCTAGGGTTTTTATATATCAATGATTAGAGAACAACATTTTTCTAGTGCATAAAATGCTTTGCCTTGATTATTGTTTCTATTTTTTTTATTCAGAAGGGCTGACAACATGGGTGTGAAAGCACGAGTTCAATTACCCCAGTGATTTTTTATTATTTTTTAATATAATTGAATTCCTTCCTACCCACAATAATTCACAATCACCCTTTTTTAAGGGGTTACGTTGTTCATGACTCGGAACCCTTATGGTTTTATCATGTCCGTCCTTCCGACCTCGACTTGCCATCCAAACAGTTAGTGCTAGAAAGATGAAACTTTGCCTGAAGTGTTTTTACTACCTCGACAAAGTGCTAAAATAGAATTACGAAAAATGAGATAATTAAAAATAGTTTTTATTTCGGGTACCTCCCCTACTCGTAAATTGGGAATGATTTTTTCTCGAGTCTACTCCATCGTGTAGGGTATCATTAGGCAGGCCTTTTAAAAATATTGATATTATCGATTTCGGTATTCGTTTGCGAGTTATTAATCTTTAAAGCTGTAAAAAGAAACCGAAATTAGATTTATATCAATTTACTGAATCATATTGATTCTCGAACGGATCGCGCTCGTGAGTAGACGTGTGTAGTGTGCGCTGGCAGTGTAAATTAGTTTTCTGTGTTCGAATTGTGCTATTGGTGGATTTATCTAATTTTTAATTCCTTGTCATACTTGAAAGTGTTATATGGTTCGACTCCGCCTACTGGGCCGTCCTAGAAAGAAACAAACATATATTTGTCAAGTTCGACCTCAATTTGAAATATCTATTTCGTCACAGTTCGGTCGGGATTTGATCTCGCGGCACACTGCGTTGAAAGCGAGGCCCCCACCGCCAGGCTAACAAAGTGTAGTGACTAGACTACGAAATAGCTCATCGCTTGTGCCACCGAAACATTGCCTACGCTGTCGGCGTCGGTACATGTGCTACGGATATTTCTACGAACTCATTGCGTCACTCCTGGTGCTACGTTCGCGCGCAGTCTGCTACGACGTGTCCGTACATACAATACGATCTGGGTTCTAAGTGTTTGTAGCAAAATGACTTCTCCATTTGCTGGCACTAACGCGTTAAGACGAACTCCGCCGAATCGACTTGGTGAAGCCGTATCCCAGCCAGAATTGTCCCATGTGCCTGACGTTTCCGAACCAGAATTGTATGTAACTCACAGGAAGAGGAAACAACCCGAATGCGAGCTCACCCAGGCTATCGCTTCGCTTACGATCCAGATGCAAGAAGGGATTAATAACCTACGTGCTGATATAAATGGCCAGTTCTCAAATATAAACGCGAGTATTGCTACGCTTAGAGAGGAATTTAGTACATTGTCTTCAACTTCTTGTCAAATTTACAAAGATCTAAAGGATTTACGGACTGAATTCGCTACTACAAAAACGGAAGTTACAGAACTAAAAACAAAATATTCTGAATTATCCGATGACATGATGGAGATTAAGTCTTCGGTCAATTTTAATGCAGAAAGCAACATCGATATCATTAAGCGCATTGCTGATTTGGAACTAAAAGCGAAACACACAGGTGCAGAGACAATGTCGTTGTTGGAGAGTAAAATAGATATTTTAGAACAACAGGCAAGACAATGTAATATAGAGATATGTAATGTGCCAGAAAAACGCGGTGAGCAACTTCTCACTATATTGGAATCAATAGCCAGAGAAATAAATATGCCTTTGATTCAGCGAGACATAGTTGCAATCCACCGTGTTCCACATGCACACACCAAAAACACAAGTCCTAAAAATATAATCGTTAAGTTTGCGTCTCGCCTGCTCCGTGATAATATGCTTAGCGCCTATCGTCTCGCTAAGGGCCTAACTTCGGACCGCATCGGATTGAACGGGACCCCATCCCGTATTTATTTAAATGAACACCTAACGCTTCGTAATAAAGACTTATTTCGTAAGTGTCGTGTGGCCGCCAAAGAAAATAAATTCAGGTACGTATGGATCCGAAATGCTACTGTCCTGGTCAAGGAAATGGATGACTCACCTACATTTGCTATTCGAACGGAGGCCGATATATCACGCAGAATTAGTAAATGTAAAAATCCTACAGATACATAATTTAATGATATCTAATAAAATTGCTTTTCCTGTGATAATATTAATTCCTAGCTTTAGTAATAAGTATTTTTCAGTGCTATATACCTACATTGTCACGGTTTAGCCACTTATATAGTTGTCTCTTATGCCACAATAGCTAAACAATATATTGCATGCTGGTTTGTGACGCCACTGCCGATCCATGTGTTTTTGCTGTGTTGCTGTTTTTATTGGTCATATGCTGTGCACGTTTCTTTAGATTATTATGTGATAGATAATATTCATGTAATTACGGATATGTCATTTAATATTGTAAAATTGTTAAAACTTTTTATAATTAATTCCTTTGTTAATGTAACTTTAAATAATGGCTGATAGTAGTAATAAATTATCTATTTACTATCAAAACTGTCAGGGAATCAGGACCAAACTAAACAGCTTATTTCTTAACATATTGGCTAATGACTACGATGTAATTATATTTACTGAGACCTGGCTTACACCAAATATATCTGAGAATGAATTTATTGACCGCCGTTATACTGTATTCAGATGTGACAGAGATCGTGTCGCTACAAATAAACAGGATGGTGGCGGTGTTCTCATAGCTGTCTCTCGTGAACTTAAAGCGTCAATTCTTTATTTGTCACCCCGTGTTATATTACCTGAACATGTAATAGTTAAAATCCCAATGAATAATAACAACTATCACCTAATATGCGCCACTTATATACCACCAAATATCGCATCTGAAACTTGTATAAACTTCCTTGACCACCTTTTGCCACTGTTCGAGCACTCCTGCGTGGAGACTGCTATCTTGACAGGTGATTTCAACATGCCATATCTTAATTGGGTTCAAACATCTCCAAACCTTGTGGAATGCGCGGTAAATACCTCCCATACAAGTATGTCACGTGAACTCTTTAACTTTTGTTCCCTTTTAAACATGAAACAATTTAATTACGTAACCAACAGTAATC
Source organism: Phragmatobia fuliginosa (assembly GCA_932526445.1). NCBI lineage: Eukaryota > Metazoa > Arthropoda > Insecta > Lepidoptera > Erebidae > Phragmatobia > Phragmatobia fuliginosa. Next base: position 20,286,623 of record OW052070.1, read on the forward strand.
AACGTATACTGGATTTATTTTATTGCAATAAACTCTCCATTTTACGTTTGGCTGATGCTCCCCTAGTACCAATAAATAAACACCACGCCGCTATCTATATTGAAGTACCATTTGACACCACGATGTCATCACAAACACTCAAACGTAAAACTCCTAACTCTTTTAACTATCACAAAGCTGACTATGAAAAGATAAACGTGGATATAGGTAATCTCGACTGGAATGGCATACTCGACAACCTTTCACCTGAAGAAGCGGTTGCTATGTTCTACGAAAATGTTTATGGTATAATCAGGCGGCACGCTCCTACACGTAAATATAAAAGTACTAATTATCCTGTCTGGTTCACTAAAAATTTGATAAATATTTATAAACAAAAAACCGCGGCGTGGATAAAGTGGAAAAAATACAACAACATTAGTGATTATGAAAAATTCTCTATATTCAGATCTAAGTTCAAAAAGGTATTAGATTTATGCTATAAAAACTACATGGAGACAGTTGAAGAATGCATTCCTAAGAACATTAAGGCTTTTTGGTCATACATCGCTAATCGAAAAAATAGTAATAAAATCCCTTCTAAAGTCCACTATAAACAAACCGCTACTGATGACCCTACTCTAGCATGTAATCTTTTCTCTAATTTCTTCGAATCAGTATACGAGTCCTCAACATTTCAAAATGAAACGTGGAAACCACCTCCTGCATGCACAGAACATGACATTAATATCTCCAAACTATTTTTCTCCTTACACTGTATACGCCGCGAATTAAAAGCACTTGATCCCACTAAAGGACCCGGTCCAGATGGCATCCCTTCACTATTTTTGAAAAATACTTGTGACACCATATGCTATCCTATTTCTATTATGTTTAATAAATGCGTCTCGAATGGGGTATTTCCTGAGATATGGAAACGTGCAAATATTGTCCCAGTACATAAGGGTGGACCCAAAAATGATATAGAGAACTGTCGTCCTATTTCTATTTTATCAGCACTCTCGAAATTATTCGAAAAGCTCGTTCACAATGAGATTTTTCCGAGTATACGTCGCATTATAATAAACGAACAACATGGTTTTGTTCAGGACAGATCATGCATGAGCAATCTTCTTTTGTTCTCTACTCACCTATTTGAAGGGATTGACAACAGACAACAAATAGATGCGGTATATACGGATTACCAGAAAGCGTTTGACAAGGTGGATCACACACTGTTACTCAACAAAATCGCTTATAATGGTATCAGGGGGGATCTTCTTCGTTGGTTTGTTTCGTATGTGACAAACAGAACACAAAAAGTTGTGGTTAATGGTTTTGAGTCTTACACTTTCAAAGTGACTTCAGGAGTGCCCCAGGGCTCAATATTAGGACCCCTGTTATTTATACTTTTTATAAACGACATTAATAAATGTTTCAAAAATTCTAAATTTCTTTTATACGCGGATGACTTAAAAGTCTTTAAAGTCATAAACAGGGATTCTGATTGCAAAGAATTACAGCAAGATCTCGATAGACTTTCTAATTACTGCACTCTTAACAAATTACACCTTAGCCTGCCCAAATGTCATAGCATTACCTTTACTAAAAAAATAAATACAATTAAATTTAATTATAGACTTTCTGATACTGTTCTGAATAAAGTTACAGGTGTTCGTGATCTTGGCATATATCTTGACTCTAAACTCAACTTGGATATCCACGTTGAGAACATAGTCAATAAGGCTTATCAAATGTTCGGCTTTGTAATGAGAGCAACCCATGATTTTCGTCAACCAACTACATTCCTTCATCTGTACAAGTCGATAATCAGGCCACAATTGGAATATGCAGTACCTATATGGAATCCACATTACGTGAAGTATAAGGAAGCTATTGAAGTGGTGCAACGCAAGTATCTTCGCGCAATGCAGTTCAGATGTTTTCATAAAAAAATATCACACCAACTACTTCTTAAAAAATATAATCTGTTAACGCTGGAGTCCAGAAGGATTCTCCTCGATACCATGACTCTATTCGGTATGTGCCGCAATAAATTTGACTGCCCAGACTTAGTACATAGGCTGTGCTACCTGATTCCTCGAGCAGTACAAATGCGCGGGGTGCGCACCAGACGACTATTTGCCACTGGTCCTTGTAGAACCAATGCTGGTGTGCGCTCTCCGCTGCACCGCTTAGTTGATACTTATAATAAAAGGTTTTGTGACATAGATATATTACATCACAGTAAGTTAAGTTTTAAAAAATATGTTATTGAAGTTTTAAGCGACCGGTAGTGGACCTAACGACTTTAGATTATTTTTAAGAACACTGTTCATTGTTTGCTTTGTTTTTTTTTCTTTCAACACTTTTGTATCAAGCATGCAATGTATCACGATGATGTTGATATTTGTAGTCCCTGCTGTTGTTATTGGTATTTCTCATACTCTTGAGAAGTTCCAGTTAATATGTAGCAAGTGGCAAATTACTACTTATATATAATTTTATAGACAGCAAAAGTTTAATGTTTATGATTAACTTTGCTTAACTTAACTTTGTTTAACTTTGCTTATATACCTTGAACCCCAATAAGTAATCTGTGGAAAACGTAGTGGGTAGTATATTTACTAAGTTTAATCCTTTTTTAATAACAAACCTATGTACATTTTATATACTACTGTTTGTGTTCCCTAATTGAAAAATAAAAATAAAATAAATAAAAATAAAAAATATTTCTATATTACATTTTTAGCCGAAACCCAAACCAAAACTTTTGGGTCAACAAGTTAGTTATTTAGTACCTTTTGTTCTTAACTATTTCCACGCCGTACATTAAACATCTTGCTGGCGGTAGTGTTGGGCCTCGGGTCCTAGCTATTACCGGTTAGGTCGTCTGTATGATCTGGCCAACTCAAAACGAGGCATTTCTTTAAAAGGCCAACTCAAATCCTATTAGACTTGTATAATTTTTTTTTATCAATTAATAAATATTTTTTTCGGACATCTTGCACACAACGCCATCTAGTCCCAAACTAAGCAGAGCTTGTATTAGGGGTACTACTCAACTGATATAAATACATAAACAATTTTTTTTTTGGTAATACATACATATTGTACATAGCAAACACCCAGACTCTGAAACAAATATTTGTGGATCATACAAACATTTGGTCAGACCCGGGAATCGAACCCGAGACCTCTTGATCAGCAGCCGCAGTCAATGTTCAGAACTTCCTTTTTTTATATAACGCCTGCTAAAGTGACTTCACTATGCCTGATGGAAAGCATGAGTAAAATCCAAGAGTGGGGGTCGCCATACTCTCTGCGAATTCAAGCAGTATGGTGATCCACATTATGGCGGCTTAGAGAGATGCTTTTTCACGTCCCGCTTAAAGGACCGCTTAAAAGATGAGCTGGCTGTGAGTTCCAGTTTTTAACGGCTTGGCACAAGAAGGAAGATCCGAACCAGTTAGTTCTGGAGCGTATATCTTCCACTCTGAAGGGGTGACTTCTCAGGCCAGCACATGTTGTTCTGTAAAGGAAGGGAGGTGGTGGGTTGAGTTGGAAGAGCTCTTCAGAACACTTCCCATGGTAAAGGCGATAGAGGACTGCCATAGAGGTGACATCTCTCGCAACTGCAACGGTTCCAGGAACTCGGTGGCTTCGGGACTGTCTATGATACGAATTGCTCGCTTCTGCAACCCAGATTCGAGAGCGTCAAACAAATACTGCGCAGCTCCATCGCAAATATGAGAACAGTACTCCACGCAGGAGTGAACCTGGGTCTTATAGAGAAGACACAGATGCTCCGGCGAGAAGAACCGTCTCACCTTGTTTAGAACGCCTAGCTTCCGCGAGGCCGCCTTTGTCACTCGTTTTTCCTCAACGTCTGCCGATTTATCTGTAGGATATCCAAAATATCGTTCCTGCACTGTGCTGTCATCTGCATAGCAATTTATGTTGCCAACATGTCATTCTGTGGTTCGTTCGGCATTTCTTCTCAGACTGAGTCGCCAAATGCTGCACTCCAGCGCCTTCTAGATGTTAGGACCGATATATAAAAATATCTGTAAAGGAGTACTGTACTTACAAAACAATTATCTTTCAACATTCATTAAAGTGATCAAGGAATATTACAAAAGACATTAAATTATAGTACTGTCACACGGTCACTGATTCTCCAACATTTTATGTAGGTACAAGACCATGTTTATTTCCTAGTAACACAGTAAGCAACTGTCAGTGAAGCCACGGCTAGTGGGATCAATTTATTATTTTTGTGCAAAAAAGTCCATTATTTGGATGATGAAAGCAAAAAACGCAGCTGTTAATGATAGCTGGCGAGTGGTTGACTTAATAGTGAATTAAAATAGACTGTGAATATGACATCCTCGGAGCTAGAAAGCCGTAACATCGCCATATCTATGTAAGAATTATACGCATTTTTCCTAATTATAGAAAGATAGTGTTATTGTATCGTCATTGCGATTTGTTTATGTTTTGTACAGGAACGGTAATTCTTGAGTCCACTGTGCTTAATATTTGACGGTGATGATGGTAGTTCGTTGATCTTTAGTATCGGCCCTGCAATGCAGGTGCTGATAAAAAATCTACACCACTAGGCTGTAAAAGGTGACACTTTTGTCATTTGTTGAAGAATTAAAACATTCGTTAACTATGGTCATTGTCCTCTTTAGCAATTGCTTCTTTTTTTTCTCACAATTGAGGCTATACTTTGTTTATAGTTAAACTTTGAGAAGTGTTAGTATTAACACTTCTCAAAGTTTATTAAAATTTGATATATATGAGTGAAATAATATTGGTAACTCTCGAAAATTATTTAGAACCCCCTGCTTCTAAGTATTTAGAAGCAGGGGGTTGAATTGATAGACACAGAAATTGGAATATAAAGATGTTTTGTGATGACACTTAAATTACCACTGCAACTGAAAATTTAAAACAAATAATAAGTAACATAAAATTAAATTAATTTTCCTTGGGAAGTAGCCTATGTCCTACCTCAAGAATCAAAGTATTGCCATGCCAAATTTCATAGAAATTTATGTAGTGGCTTAGCCATGAAAGCTAAAGATGCTAATTAAATGGTATCAATACAACAAACACTTACTCCTCAAATAATCAAAATTTCAAGAGTAAATATTTGTTAACAACATCTATGTTAATTATTTATACAGCAATTAGGCAATATACAAATTTTCCTTCATCTAAATATTTTTTTTATAAAAGTCTGCTAAATAACTACTCTACCTGATAGAGTGGAACTTAACAGTAGTGGTCACGGTCCTCATTGTAAATGCTAACAATCCAGCATGGTGACCAACCTATGGAGGCCTAGTGAAATTTTTTAGAATCGGACCCCTGATCTTGCTCTCGTTAATGAAATACAACAGCACAAATGCTTTCTATGTTATGTAGGTCGGTCTCTGCATTTAGTCTTTTAGGTGGATCATTATTGTACATGTCCACGCAAATGCTGTCATTTTAGGTTGGTTTTAAATGTGGGAGTAGTACTTTCCCGTCGAGCTAACTTGATCATACTGAAATCAGCATGGCTCTACTACCTTGAGAATGTAGTGGGATCTCTAATGTGATGGTGGAATACTTAATCATTAGCTCACATTTTTAAATGCTTGCTGTTTTGACTGATTCGATGATGCATTGGTAGAAGATGCAACTGTTATGCTCCAGGTCTTGGGTTGATTTCTGGTTTGCACCAAACATTTGTTATAGTCTACAAATATTTATTTGAGTTTGGATGTCTTCAAGATATATTATGTATGAATTTACAAAAAAGCATATTATATTTATTTCTGTCCATTGTATTCATAGTAAAAACTCAGCTTAGTAAGGAATTGGATGAAGTTATAAATAAATATTTCATATATCTTACACACAACATCATCTAACCCCAAACTAAGCAGAGCTTGTATTATGGGTACTAAACAACTGACATAAATACATAAACATTTTTTTTTCGTAAACAAAAGCTATTATACACATAGAAAACACCCAGACTCCGAAACAAATATTTGGTCTGCCCGAGAATCAAACCGAGCCCTCTTGATCAGCAGCCACATACGCTAACCACTAGACTAACAAGGCAGTGTGAAATGGTATCAGTTTCAGTATCAGTTGTATATCAGATAGCTGAAATATTATATAATTTCAATTATTTGCCATGTGGATTATGATGAACATGAATTGGCTGATAATCTAAATTTCAATACAATCATATTAAACAGTAATTGATATTGCTGGCAAACCAGATAAAAATAATTATTAAACATTGAATATTTCTCATGGTCATCTGTTGTTTTCATGAAAAAATTGCTTCACATAATGTTGATGCTCATCATAAGAAAAATTGTGTATTACTAAAAAATATCCATGAGATGACAAATTAAAAATAATTTAAGAATATATCACTAAGTACATATTTTTACTAATATTATACTTAAATGCGAAAATTTGTATGTTTGTTGCTCTTACATGCAAAAACTGCTGAATAGATTTGGATGAAACTTTACAGTAATATAGCTTTTATATTATAACACATAGGCTTTTAACTGCAATAATCGAGATACATGCGGACGGTGCCGCGGGCTAAAGCTAGTTATAAAATAAAGTTCTTCACTGAGTCTGTCCAATAAATTCAAAAACCACTGCACTGATTTAGATGAAATGTTGTACCTAGATAGTCTAAAGCCTCGCTCTGTGGAAAAACTGATATTCAGGTTGAACTGGTAGCAAACCCCAAATAATCTTTGGAATAATATAGACTAAAGAAGATGATGAGAGTAGTGTCACTTTGGTAGGTTCATCTGGAAAAAAAACCATTTTAAAAAACTAAACAAACACGCTTTTAAACTAAAAATTAGAAAATAATTTTAACGTAAAAAGCGTGGGGCGACGTTATTAAAATATTTTCAGAAAGCACCCCATGCTTTGTTACATTAAAATTATTTTCTACTGTTTAGTTTATAACGTGTCTGTTTAGTTTTTTAAAACTATTTTTTTACAAAAAAGACTAATTTATACTTTTTTGTTAGTGTTTGTTTTTAGTTTTTTTAGTTTTTTTTTTCAAATTAGTGTATTGTCATCGGTGCTCGATAAATCTACAAAGTATTAACGAAATCTGGCCGTTTAAGTGGGTCCAAATCGCACCCAAAGGAGTCGGTTAGAAACAAACAAACATACAGGTGAAGCTAATAAAAAGTGTGCAAGAGATAAATGTTTTGTTACTTCTCCTATTCATCATATGGGTATCACGAAAGGCGACAAATTGAGCATAGTGCTCAGAACAAGAGCACTGCTGAGAGAAATCTCTACTAATATTATAAATACGAAAGTAACATTCTGTTTTTGATGAATTTTGGTATAGAGATAGAAGGAACCTTGGGAAAGGACATAGGCACAATGTATGTTGAACATTTCAAACCACATACAGTAGACAAACCTATCTTACCACTGTTTTAGAGTAGGCCCAGACCTCCTTTCTAAGGACAGGCCTACGTCCAGTAGTCTATTAATTGTCCGAATATTGTACCCGTATTATTAGAAACAATCACCGAGGGTAAGCAACGATGGCGCGGTTAATACTTGGATGGGTGACTGTTACGGGATACCATGAGCGTTTCCACGTGGTCCTGGTTGTTATCATAGGATCACACTCGTTAAAGCTTAGTTTTGAGGTCTTTAGGTGGTTTACAAACATCCAACGGTAACATTACGTAGCCATAACATGTCTTACCAGTGCCCAACCCGCAATCCGCCCCCGTGGGTACGTATGGCCTTAATCCCGCGCCCAGTAGTGGGACGTTATGGGTTGTTGATTAATGACATAAAATGATTCGTCTCTAGTAGAGCATACGGTCCATTTATCTATATTGTTGGTTAATTAAATCTATTTTTAATTTGTCCTAGGAGAAAATCAGTTGAGAACTTGGTAATATCATCTCAAGATGCTATCGGACAGAGTATCAGCCAGGCTCTCACCTTCTCCGGAGTGATCACACAACACACCAACAATATATTACAGGAAAACAGGTATGTGCACATTACTGTATATATTCTCTCTACGTTTTTATTTTGTTTTTTACAACGAACGTGTATTTAATGTTGGACCATTGATATATAAAAACCCTAGATGCACAGTCTCAAACAAAAGTCGCATACGAAACTATCCTACTTAGTCATTGATGTATAAAAATATCAATGTGGGTAGTTTTAGTTAAGCTATAAACACATCTTTTGCACATTCAACCTTACGCGCATTGTTTAAAGTTTTTATTACAAAGCAGCGTACAATGACCAATCAAATTTTATGACCGAAGCTAGCCGGCAGGACAGGACATGGAGTGAAGAGGAATATTTGTATATTTTTTTTATTATAATACATTGAGTTAGTATTCTAAGAGTTAGTTAAATTGTTGTTTTTAGACTTTCGCGACTTTTACACATACTCATGTTTTTACTGTAAACGGGACTTATTCGCGATAATATTATATAATATATAAGGTATCGGTATAATATTATATATAAGGTATCGTAACCTTTATAATATTATCGCGAATAAGTCCCGTTTACAGTAAAAACATGAGTATAGTTAAATTGTGTTCTAAGCCCATAATTATACTTAGCGTAAATATGTTTTTGGGTAGGACATGTGTACATCAATGAAACAAATATTAACTCTTAAAATCATTTATTTCGTTTTTTCATATCATATCAGTGACATATCCTGTAAAAAATAATTATATTATTTGAATGTAGGTACGAAATTATTTGATAAATTCATTATTTTTTTGGCTAACGACTACTTACCGTTATACTAGGAACAGCCGTTTTAAGAAGACGTTTTATGCCTTTAGCAGTGACATTCATATCTTCGTCCACAAAATGTTCAGAACAAACGACGCATGCACTATTTGGCTTAAAAAAATTGTATGTCGCGAACCCATAAGTTGTCCCCTAATTAATCGATATAATAGGTAATATAATATTTACGAACTTTAATAATAACACCGTTTGGACGACCTCCTTTCCTTTTGCAATTCGATTAATAACTATAATAATATTATTATATATTTTGTAACTTATACATACTTATTAAAAACTAAATACAAAAAAGTTCAAATTAAATAAACTTATTAATGAAAAATTAAACACAATAAAAAAAAATCGACTCCATTAAATTCAGAACAGAGTCGTTTGGATTATGCGACTAAAATAAAAGGTTGTGTAATAGTCGTTCTTACACTGAAAAAGCGGCCATTGAAATTTGTCGTATTATACTTGGACCGTTGAGTGAAGTTTTAGACAAATTAAATCAAAATCACATATTGCTTCCGATATTTAGTCATAAAAACAACAAAAACAAATTAACAAACTCTTTTACTAACCGAAAATACGATATCCCATCCTTTTTTAACGTTCCTAACGTAATATTTTTACAATTCCGCATCGAACACTTAGGCATTTTTAACGAGCGCACAGAGACGCGAGCGACGCGAGACTATTTGAAATATGAGCATCATTTTCAATAGTGCGCTTATTTTATGAGGACGGTTTTGCGACGCTGAGTGTGTATCTAGGGTTTTTTAATACATCAATGTGTTGGACCCTCCTTTTGAGCATAAAATGTGTTAGGAGGGACAACATACCATACCAAAAACTACCAAGCGTGTGTGTATGTTTGTGTTTGTATGTCTGAAGTTTTTATAGGTATGTGCAAGTGCATGTATATGCGGGTGTATTTACACGTTCAGAGTATTTGTCGTATGATGATGGATAAAGATTACGCAGTGTCATCACCGCTAAACATCCCGCTGGTGTCGACTCAGACAAACTGCTCTAAATAACGGAACTATGAAGAGAATGTAAACTTAACACAGATTTTTTTTAACGTGTGGAAACCTGAGAGAAGACCCGAGCCCAGCAATGGGACATTTTTTTTATATTTGAGCCTACTAAAATGAATACTCTGCCTGATGGAAAGCATGAGTAGAATCCAGGAATAGGGGCCATCATGCTCATTGTGGGGGTATGCAATATAGCATGGTGACCCATACCATGACGGCCTGGTTAGATAATTCTGCATCATTCTCCCCGCCCTCGGAGGCCGAGAGAATGATGCAGAATGATTGGGCGCCGGACTCACACTCAAAAACGAAATACGACAGCAGGAATGCTGTCATTATTAGGATGGTCTTCTGTGTCGATGTCTGTCTGTGTGATGTCGAGCCGGTCCATTCGTACTTAAATCAACGTGGTTCTATTACCTCTAACCGTGTTGGAATCGAACCAACTAAATCCACATTCTGCGAATCTGAGGTCTGCGCCTCTGAGGTGGGAGAGGTCCAGGTACCACTGTTATATAAACATCCTTTATCCTTCTTTCTAACTAGAGGCCTATGTCCAGCAGTGGTCTATTATAAGGCTACTTATCTGGATGGCATACACATATTTTTAAATGACTGGTTGGGAAAGTAGAATAAGTAAGTAATTATGTAGATGTAATTGGCGTTCTTTGGCACGTAATTTGATGTAATTTTTAACAATTAACAGGTGACTGAAGCAATTTTGTTGGAAACGGTATTCTTTACCTACCATTCATCTTAGTAAAAGAAATCCATATTAATATTATAAATTCGAAAGAAACTGTCTGTCTGTCTGTTACATCATCACATCTAAAACATTTTTACCTGCATACCTATCAGTTTTTTCCACGGCATGGCATCTCCGCAACCCTGAGGGCAAACTGAATTTAAGGGCTACACTAATTGTCAGTATATTTGAGGACACTGTCCTCGATAACAAATGCAATTGATAAATAAATAAATAATAAAATAAATAAATGTTTCGGACATTTAACACACAACGCCATCTAGTCCCCGAACTAAGCAGAGCTTGTATTATGGGTAACTGGATAACTTATATAAATACATAAACAAATACATTTCTTTACACCCAAACTCTGAAACAAATAATTGCGGATCACAGAAACATTTGGTCCGACCCGGGAATCCAACCCGAGACCTCTTATTCAGCAGTCGCATACACCAGCCCCTTTTTTTTTATGTGTGGAAAATCATCATGGACCGTCACCCCACCGGGGGTTACGGCGGGGTGGTGTGTCGGACTTGAACCGACTAAAAACCACACAGTGTGCCCTCTCCGCGCTTCTCCGTCTAGGAGGAGGAGAAGTCCAGGGTCAGATCTCCTCCTCCGTCCACCTGCGGCCACACTCAAGGCGGCATGAGGCGCAGATGTTCGCGCCTCCGCCGCCCGAGTCGCCGGCGGCGAATCTGGTCCGATTGGATGTCGTCCTCCCGGGCCTTCTCCGCCGCCTCCTACTGCGTGATTACGTCCTCGCAGAAGGTTGCGACCGCGGTAAATAAGCTCTCGCTGCCGGCCATGGACCGAACGACGGTCGGCAGTGAGAGATCCCCTCCGATGACTGCAGTGAGGACCCGGCGCTGCGTCTCCCATGCGGGGCAGACCGCCAGCGTGTGATGAGCCGAATCCTCGCTGCAGTCGCAGTGGTGGCAGGCGGGACTCAATTCCCTCCTGGCGACCGAGTGCAGGTACTTCCGAAGCAACCATGCCCGGAAAGAACCTCGTCAGTCGTAAGGTAAGGTTCCCGTGCTGCCGCACTGCCTATTCGCCGATGACCGGCTGAAGCGCCTCTACGGTGGCGAAGCCAGCACGTGGAGTCTCCAGCCGGATCGACCAGCGAGGACAGACCCCTTGTGGAACACCGCACGACATGGCCCGACGTCTCAAAACTCCTTCTCGGTGCTCGTACATGACAGTACGCTCCGTCAGATAGTCTGCCACTAGCCGCCTCAGGTACTGTGGCACTCCGTGGTACTGGAGTGCGGCTCTGATGCAGCTGAATGGCAGACTATTGAATGCGTTGGCGATGTCCAACGACACCGCCAACAACACGTCTCCTCAGCCCACCGCCTGTTCGGTCGCTGCCTTCAAGCGCAGAATCGCGTCGACCGTCGAACGCCCCTCCCGGAATCCAAATTGGGCGTCCGACAGATCGGGGCCCACCTCACGCAGGTGTCGGACGATACGGGCATGGAGCACCCTCTCGAACAGCTTACCCGCCTCGTCCAGCAACACGATGAGCCTATAGGCCGCGACCGAGTCGTCAGACCGACCTGGCTTCTGGAGCAGAACCAGTTTCGCATACACCAACCCCTATACCAACGAGGCAGTCAGATATTCATGACAACCCCGTTTGTCAACGGCGGCTAATGTACTTTTCAACGCCACGGGCGTGGAACTCCGCCATACTTCCATACTCCTGGTTCTTATTAAGAATTACACCTTACATGCTAGTTTTTAACAAAAAACAAACTGTTTTAATGCTTGTGCTTCCTCAATTATGGGAGATCACAACATGCGCATTACAAATTAAAATAGGTACAATTAATAGTGTTCACAAACAGCATATGTAGAAAATGTAAAAATAGGAAAGAAATTAATATTATTCATATTATTGTAAGAGAAACCCAATTACATGTGGCCTGATTCGAGAGTCGAACCCGAGACCTCTGGATTGACATTCGCATACGCTAATCGCTAGACCAATGAGACGGTCAACGTAAACTTATGCGTGCGTAAAGATTAATTTGCATGTCAAATATTGCATCTTAATCATTATTTATAGTGATTGTTTATAATGCGTATAAAGTGTATGTTTTCAGTTTAGGAGAAGAATGGAACATAAAAACAATAAACAGTTAGGGCCAATAAACTCCACATTGTACGAGGCGGTGATAACCGGATTCGTGATAAAGAAACTGGAAAAAACTGCACTGCAGATTAAATAAATCCATTTACTTGGTACTGCACCGAGTGTTAAATAAAAAAAGATAATAAATTTTAAAACAGAAAGACAATAAACCCTTCAACGATTAGAAAACGAATTGTAATTTTGTCGGCGTGTTCATAAATGTTTCTTCGCTGTCACCCGGCCCGGCTTTACACTGGTGCCATGTTTAGTCGTGTAACTTATCCCGTTTTGACCAATATAAACCGTATCCTTACACTTAGATGTTCCCTAGGTTAGCAAGGCTAAGGTTGATGAAAACGAACCCACGGATTAACCTAATATGTTATATGAAGATGACATGCTGGTTACAGCCTGTAGAGCGAACTTTAAAAGACGGCGCGCCAGACCCCACAGGGAGAGTTTCCTGGTGGTTCGGCGCATTGAGGCGCTGAATTTACGGGTGGCTGGAAAAGGCGGAAGCCCTTTTGTTCCATGGGCCCCGTCGTGGTCCGCCCCCTGGCGTCTCAACCGTGGTCAACTGCACTGCTAATACCGAAGCTAAAGCTTGCTCCAAAGCTGGTCGGCACTGCCTCAGTCCTTGGGCGACCTTTGCCCAATTCACCCTTTGACCTAACCTGCCTCGTTGGTCTAGTGGTTAGCGTATGCGACTGCTAATCAAGAGGTCTCGGGTTCAAATCCCGGGTCGGGCCAAAAAAGTGTTTTTGGGATTTTTCTAGGAAATTCCTAATAACTGCCCGGAGTTTGGAAGTTTGGCTGTGATTCACGCCCGTGCCTCGGAGAGCACGTAAAGCCGTCGGTCCCGGTTGTCATGAACATCTATGGCAATCGTTATTGGGAAGTCAGTGCCCTCAAATATACTGACAACTAGTTCAATCTTCGAATTTCAGTTCTCCCTTAGGGTTGCGGAGGTCCGATGCCAGTCGCTCCGTGGAAAAACTGAAATTCAGGTAAATCTGGTTGAACTAGTAGCCGACCCCAAATAAAATTGGGAATAATTTCTAGGAGGATGGACGCTTTGACCTAACACCCGGTTGATGCTAGAAAGTTGAAACTTTGCATGAATATGTGTTGTTATTACGTCGATAAATAAAATTGTGAAAAAACTATAGCGGTTTTGATAACTTTTTTTATTTCAGGAGTTAAAAGGGCTTAACTTGTAAAATGCACTTACTTTAAAAAACTATGTACAAAAATAAAGAAATACTATGTAAACATAATTATCTATTGGACACGACTTTAAATCAACCTAATTATGAGTGATTACGGAATCCTATTCTACGCGTGGTCTGACACGCATTTGGCCAATTTTTTACGAATATCCTAGTGATTTCTTTTATCACAAGACAGTAATAATAACAACAAATATACCTGTTTACAATTGTGAATACATGAATCATATTATTGTCACTAAAAGCTTAATAATATTAGTTGTTTTGAAATATTGTCTGATAATTTCGGGGACTTCCCTCAAGAACAAAAACCATTATATACAATAGTAGTAGTATTTTGAAGTAGATATTTGTAGTGGGTTTATACACATACATACGCTCTTAGATCCCTGAATCTAGATGACTTGATGATCTTGACTTGATATACTTCAATGTAGAGACTCGTTTTTCACACTAGTGAAAGATTATCAGAATACGGCTCGCATCGTGTTTACGTTACTTTGTTTACTACACCGTTCGATAGATGGCGCTGTGCGCTACCGTTAGATCGCACTATGGTTTGGTTACGGCATGTAATATATATAGTGGATGGATTTATTTTTAGTTTTGAACATTCTTTCAACTATTGTGTATTGTTTTACCTAGTGAGAAATACAACTAGTGGTTAACAGTCAGTAGTTTGATTTTACGGCCCCTGAGGATCCATTTGTACATGGTCCTTCGAGCCGGATACAGTGCGCGGAAGTGTCGACGTGCACACTTTAGTGCTTTACCAGCACAGAAACCAGAGTGGATTGCTCTGAAGTGCTACCGCCGCTAAGCGCCACGAAGAGGCCTCAGCGACGTACTCCGTCAACGGCAGAGGGCGCCACGGGTGTGGAGTCACTTGGCTGTCAGCAGCGTGTTGAAGCGCAATATACAGCGGAGTATCACTGAAGCGGTTAATACAAGCGACTAGTAGCGGTGGCGAGGTGGAGACACAAGCGGCCTCTATTGGAGAAAGTGAGTGAAGTGTTCGAGCAAAACTGTGAGTAAACTACATATATTTATTTACTGATCCAGTGCAAAATTTTCTACCGTCAACATGGAAGCATTGATTAAGCTACAAAATGACTCGAAGAATTCCATTGAGAAAGGCAGAATAAATTACAAAAAATCACCCAAAGAACGTTTAACGCCTTCGTTCCTAGAGACTAGATTGGAAACTCTGGAACAACAATGGAAGTCTTTTGTAGAAACACATAGACGGATTATAGAACTTGCTAAAGATCACGAACATAGCTATTTTAAGATAGATACCTATGATAGCACCGAGGAAAGTTATATATTTTACAAATCAGAGTTAAAGGAACATATTTTAAAAATTGCACGGCCGACAAAGTGTTCAGATAAGCATCCAGGAACGAAACATAATAATGTAAAATTACCTAAAGTTGTTATTCCAATGTTTTCGGGGAAATATACAGAGTGGACATCGTTTCGCGATCTATTTCTATCATTAATCCTTAATAATGATGAAATCGATGATGTACAAAAGTTACATTATTTAAAGGGTCATTTGACGGGTGAGGCAGAACAATTGTTGCGTCATACTACAGTCACAGCCGCCAATTACCAGGAATCCTGGCAGTTGCTGACTAAGCGTTTTGATAACAAACGATATTTGTGTAACTCTATGTTAAAGAGGCTGTTGAATCAGCCGAATATTTCAGAATCAGCTGGCGCGATTAAAGAGCTCTTGGACACAACTGTAGACTGTGTAAACGGTTTGGAACACATCGGTGTTGGGGTTAAATCTTGGGATGTTATAATTATATACATAATAAGCGCTAAATTAGACAATGAGTCACGAAAGTTATGGGAGTCAACTGTTAGCACCTGTGAGGAATTGCCTAGTTTTGATAAATTTAAGACTTTTTTAGAATCCCGGTTTCGCTCGTTAGAGTATTTAGATACAACAAATTGTGGACGAAAGTCAAATAACAAACCAAGAGTTCTTCATGCAGTTGCTTCAAAATCCTGTGACCCAGTCAAAATAAGCTGTCCATTCTGTAACCAACCTCATAAACTTAGTCACTGCAAACAATTTTGTAAGGATGACTATAAAACACGTAGTGATTTCGTTCGAACCAACGGCTTGTGCTATAATTGTTTAGGGTCGAATCATTCTGTTAAGTTTTGTCGTGTCACCGCCACTTGTCAAATTTGTAAACGCAAACACCACTCGTTATTACACCCTAAGGATTCCTCAGGATCAGCGTCGTCTGGAGGTGTAACGGAGACGACGTCAGTAGCCATGTCGGCAGTAGCTGAGTCGAACACGGCTTCCGATGTAGTGCAGGAGTTAAATGCTTCCACTGTTATCACACACTTTAGCAAGAAGATTGTTCCAAGTCAGGTTTTGTTGGCGACCGCTCTTGTCGAAGCACAGACAGAGAACGGTTACAAACATCTGCTGAGGGCGTTATTGGATCAAGGATCCCAGACGTCGTTCATAACCGAATCAGCAGTTCAGTTGCTTGGACTCAGAAAGATACCCACAAGAGGTGTTATTTCGGGTATAGGAGGTGACGGCGGAGCTATGGTCTCCAAGTCGATAGTTTTCGTAACTATTAAATCACGTCACGATCCTAATTTGCAAATTCAAGTTCAGGCATATGTATTGAGCACTATCACCTCACTTCTACCAGGTGATAAAGTATTAGTACCAACATGGCATCAACTAGAAGAAATGGTTTTAGCTGATCCAGAGTATCACACTCCAAACAAAATCGATATTTTGCTTGGAGCTGAAGTCTACGGTCAGGTTCTCGTAGAGGGTTTAATTAAATACCCTCATGGACCTTTGTTAGCTCAGAAAACACGTCTAGGTTGGATTTTGTCTGGACGAACACACACAGATTCGAATTCAGATTCAGCACATTGTCACCCGGCTTTTGTTAGCATGTATTCGCAGATCAGTGACAATGAGATGCTTAAAAGATTTTGGGAAATCGAATCTGATGCATTCAGTGAGAAGAAAATACTCACCCAGGAAGAGGAGTTATGCGAAGACTTCTTTAAGCAAACCACAAAACGAGACTGCACTGGTCGGTATATTGTCAGTTTACCATTTAGAGACTCAGACCCTCAGTGCAAATATGGAAACACTAGAGAAGTTGCACTTAGAAGATTTCACCTTCTTGAACGTCGGTTCAAGAAGGATCCAGAACTTAGACGAAAATATGCGGAAGTTATCGAAGAATACCTAGACCTAGGCCACATGGAAGTTATCAATCCCGATACGGACACTCAGAGATCTGAGGCAGTGTACCTGCCTCACCACGCCGTAGTTCGGGAGGATAAAACAACGACTAAGGTACGAGTTGTATTCGACGCATCTTCCAAGGGGTCTAATGGTGTATCCCTTAACGATGCACTGATGGTTGGCCCTACCATTCAACCGGACCTGCGTCACATTGTGATGAAATGGCGGTTACATCCAATTGTCCTTTGTGCCGATATTGTCAAGATGTACAGGCAAGTCATAGTTAGTCCTCACCACACCTCTTTTCAACGGCTGCTCTGGCGAAGCGATGCGGAGTCTGAAATAAAAGATTACAAATTAACACGTGTGACATTTGGAACGGCATGTGCGCCTTACCTTGCAGTTAAGTGTTTGCAGCAGTTAGCACAGGATGAGGGAACATCTTTTCCGTTAGTCGCTGAAAAATTGAAGGAAGAGTTTTATGTAGATGATTTTATGTCAGGCTGTCAGAGTGTAGCGGAAGGAATGAGAATTTATAAAGAAATGACAGAAATGCTAAAAAGAGGAGGTTTTGAATTGCAAAAGTGGACAACAAATAGCCGAGAACTTACAAAGAAATTTTGCGAAGCTAAAGACAGTCGAGACAAGGCAATA
Source organism: Phragmatobia fuliginosa (assembly GCA_932526445.1). Lineage (NCBI taxonomy): Eukaryota > Metazoa > Arthropoda > Insecta > Lepidoptera > Erebidae > Phragmatobia > Phragmatobia fuliginosa. The sequence goes on from OW052070.1 coordinate 20,304,501, forward strand.
GAATTCAACTTACCTGCAGTAACGAAGGTACTAGGCATCTCCTGGGACAAAGAACATGATTGTTTTAATTATTCAGTGACATTGAATCACCAGTCTGGCCCAATTACCAAAAGAAATGTCATATCGGAAATCTCTCGCCTCTTCGATCCCTTAGGGTGGGTAGCACCGTGCGTTATACCCGCAAAGATATTCATCCAAAAATTATGGCTTGCGGGAATCGATTGGGACGAAAGTTTACCTACAGTTTTACAAAATGAATGGTCAAATTACAAAACGGAATTATTGAACTTACCTAACATTGTGATCCCGCGGTGGTTAGGGACCAATAGCAACGATATTGTAGAACTCCAAGGCTTCTGTGATGCATCCAATAAAGCATACGCAGCAGTAGTTTATGTGCGAGTGATCAATGAGAACAAGGACATCAGAGTCAATTTGGTGGCAGCCAAGACTAAGGTGGCCCCCATAAAGCAGCTTTCGATACCACGTTTAGAGTTAATGGGTGCCGTTCTGCTGGCCAAATTGATTACGGAAGTAGCTGAACTATTCAACATTGCTAAAGAGAACATACACTGCTGGACGGACTCTACAGTAGTATTAGCATGGCTTTGTGGTCACCCCAGCCGTTGGACTACCTTCGTAGGTAATCGCGTCTCAGACATCTTGTCTTTAGTGGAAAGTTCTCAATGGGCGCATGTGAGATCTTCTTCCAACCCGGCGGACATAGCGTCCAGAGGTATGACACCTATAGAACTTTCAAACTGCTCACTATGGTTTCATGGTTCACATTGGCTGAAGAATGGAGTAATCGAATACTCTAAACCTAAGTCAATCACCACGGAAGAAGAGGTAAGAACGGTAAAGGCACACGTAGCAATGCGACAAGATGAGCCTCTGTGGTCTAGATTCTCATCACTTCAGAGGATGATTCGAGTCGTAGCGTACTGCAGGCGTTTTCTTAAAAGTAATAGAAAAGGACTAGCTTATCTAACCAGCGAGGAGTTGGAGGAGGCCCTAGACATCTGTATTAGAGAATGTCAACGGCAATCATTTAGTGAAGATATAGATGATGTAAAGAAATCAGGAAGAGTTAATCAGCATAGCAAATTAAAGGCACTCTGCCCTATGCTAGATTCACGAGGAATACTGCGAGTTGGAGGTAGAATAGAACATGCTCCTCTCTCTGAAAGCACGAAACATCCGATTATTATTCCTGAAAATAGTCACCTAGCCGGCCTGCTTATTAAGGAAGCCCATAGCAAGACACTTCATGGAGGACCAACTCTGATGTTGAATTACCTGCGCTCTAAATACTGGATAATCAGGGCAAAAAGACTCGTCAAATCATTTGCACGTAAATGTGTAACTTGTCTCCGACACTCGGCTAACTTTAGAAATCAACTCATGGGACAGTTACCTTCGTGCAGAGTTACACCAGCCAGAGCATTCCTACACAGCGGAGTTGATTTCGCAGGTCCAATCAATATAAGAGTATCTAAAGGTCGCGGCAACAAGTCCTATAAAGGATACATATGTTTATTTGTATGTATGGTTACGAGAGCGGTACACTTGGAGGTCGTTAGCGATCTCACGTCGCAAGCGTTCATTGCAGCGTTCAAACGATTCATCGCCAGACGGGGTCACTGCAGTGACATTTGGAGCGATAACGGCAAGAATTTCGTAGGTGCTTCCAAGGAGTTAAGCTACCTGATGAGTGCCGAACAATCATCGGTTGCCAATGAAATTAGGGATTGGCTCGGCTCCAACAGTGTTAAGTGGCACTTTATACCACCGCACGCACCAAATTTTGGTGGTCTTTGGGAGGCGGGCATCAAATCCACTAAATATCATTTAAAGAGAGTCATTGGCGACTCCACTCTCACTTACGAAGAGATGTCTACTCTTCTTGCTCAAATTGAGAGTTGTCTTAATTCCAGACCAATTTCTCAAATATCACAAAACTCAGAAGACCAAATGCCACTTACGCCTGGTCACTTTTTGATCGGGGAGCCGTTAATTCTTGCACCGGATCGTAATTACGAACTATCTAATATAGGTCTGTTGAAAAGATGGCAGTTGGTACAAAAAATGACACAAGACTTCTGGCGACGTTGGTCCCAGGAATACCTTACCCAAATGTTGCACCGTTATAAATGGTCTCAAAGGGAACCTGAACCAAAGATAGGTGATTTGGTTCTAATCAAAGAAGATAATCTGCCTCCGGGGAGATGGTTACTCGGTAGAGTTTTGTTTAAGCACCCTGGTTCGGACGGAATCACTAGAGTTGTCACCGTGAAATGCAAGGATTCTGTTCTGAAACGACCTACAAATAAATTGTGCATTTTGCCCATTGCAGAATGATATTGTAAGATATTTTTAAGTTTCGATTAAAATGTTGTATATATAATTTCATAACCCCCTTGACCTCATGGTGGGCGGTTTTTTATTAATTTTGTACACCAATCCCCCTTTACCGCATGGTGGGCGGACTTCTTTAAGGTATATTATTAAGGACATAGTGTCAACATATGTCCTTGGTGGGCGGAATGTTTACGTTACTTTGTTTACTACACCGTTCGATAGATGGCGCTGTGCGCTACCGTTAGATCGCACTATGGTTTGGTTACGGCATGTAATATATATAGTGGATGGATTTATTTTTAGTTTTGAACATTCTTTCAACTATTGTGTATTGTTTTACCTAGTGAGAAATACAACTAGTGGTTAACAGTCAGTAGTTTGATTTTACGGCCCCTGAGGATCCATTTGTACACATCGAAACAATTTTACTTAAACTAGAGATGATTTCGAATAATTTTCTTTACGGATATTAGATTGGTCAGGAATAATATTTTGATTTTTTTAAATTAATATTGAGCAACTAGCAAGTAATAACAGTGAGTCTTGATTTTTTTGCATTTTGTAATCGATAGCTTTCTGATATTTTTTTTATCGCATATCTGACAGTTTCGGCTACGGTTACGAAAATCCATTATTATCTCTGCTTTAAACGATGTTAAATTGTGTATAGAGTACTAAAATGTCGAGGGTGTATTTAAAGGCGTAGCTCAATTTGGTAATATGGACTTTGTATACTATTGATTAAATGTCGTTAAAATTTGAAAATAATCGGATCGGACGGATCGGCGATTTATTCGGTGGAAATTACCCTTAAAAAAGATATGTAGAATTTCTTTTTTTCAGAATAAATATTTTAAACCCATAATTATACACAAATAATTATTCACAACAAATATGCATTTAACAAAAACCAACATGTTCTTTTATTTAAATTAACATTTTAATGCGTGAAGCGTTACTATCACAGAGGTTCTCGTGAAGGTGGCAACACTTGACTGATTTTATTGGAGTTGCCAGCCGGAAACAGGTGCCATAACGTTTACTACTATTTGTAAAGTATTAATAAGTTAAATGGAAATTATATACACGAACGCCGAGTACTTTGTTGTTTCCTAATATCATAATTGCCACTGAAATGAAATTAATAATGCCACTTTCAATTAATTGTTTCATTAAAACGTTTCAAAACATGCAATGTTTTACATTCTCCACCACATTTTCTCAAATCACGATTACTTAATGCTAGAGTAATTTAATAAATGGTCGTAGGACGTGTGACAAGATTTTGTGGAGATAATAAGCATAAAAAACGTGTAGCCACATCGTGTCTGTTCAGGTCGATCATTTAATACGTTTGCTTACATATTTTAACGTCTCTGCTTGCTCCTTTTGTGATATAAAGGCGTGATAGTATATACATGTATATCTGTCCGTTGACAATATTATTAGATAAGTTTATTTTGCAATTTTAGTTAAGTTGCCATTCCATTGATGGCGCTGTTAGGGTTTGTTGAATCGCGCTAACTTTTGCATTCCGGTGTTTTTATTTAATGGAGATTTATTTTTGTTTGAGATTGGTAAAGGGCAGTTCAGTACAATACATATTTGGTGGCAACAACAGTTGTGTTATTTATCACCTACGGATCTCTGATCTCGAACAGTGTCTGTTGTAACATGTACCTACTATCTATTGCTCGCTCTGCCCGAGTGTATATCTGTTATCGCAGTAAAAGAAGCCTATGGTCCTTGTCAAAAATTAGAGCATCTCCATTATAAACATCCAAATCGGCTTCATTTAGTTGTGAAAGCGTAACATACAGAGTCACTTTCGAATTTATGACATTAGTATGGATTGTGTTTAAATATCTCCATAAATATGCCTAACTTATAAATATTTATTTGAGTTAATATTTTGACTGCCTTGTTGGTCTACTGGTTATCAATTAAGGCATGCGGCTGCTAATCAAGAGGTTTTGAAGTCTGGGTGTTTTCTATGTATAGTATGTATGTATTGACAAAAAAAAAGTATGTTTATATATTTATATCAGTTGTTTAGTACCCATAATAAGAGAACAAGCTATAGCCATACATATTATATTACAAACTCTGCTTAGTTTGGGACTAGATGATGTTGTGTGTAAGATGTCCGAAACATTTATTTATTTATTATCAAACATGTTAATACGTTCAGAAGGTTTATAGGTTTCCGGGAATTATTCCTTTACCGATACTGAAATTCAGTTGATAATTTTTTTTCGAAACTATTTCATTCATGATCATCATCAACAGCCTTGAACAGTCCACTGCTGAACATAGGCCTCTCCTTATAAAGGAGGTTTTGGCCTACTATACCACGGTGGCCAGACGGGTTGGTATAGGGTTGGTTTCAAGTTTTCCTTCTCTTTGCATTGATGTTGTCTTGCGTACTATTTCATTAAATCTACAGAACACCTGGATCCAGTATTTTTGACATCTTCAAAATATTAAACCTCCTCTCTCATTTACTCCCCTGGCCGGTCTAGATAGTGAAAAGGAACTGGCTAACTTTGCCAAATTTAAAATTATGTAATAGCATAATTTTATTTGAAACTCTTTTTTCTATATTTAAGCCTACCAAATTGCCTCTACTCTGCCTGATAGAAAGCATGAGTAGAATCCAGGAGTAGGGGTCACCATCCTCATCGTGAGGGTAGGCAATGCAGCATGGTGAACCATACCGTCGGGCCTGGTCAGATGTTTTCGCATTATTTTCCCGGCCTCCGGAGTCCCACTCACCAAAGAAATTCGACAGCAAGAACGCAAACCCGAAACAGATATCCATTTTTACAAGTTACTCTGTCATTTTGTCGAGTAAATTGTTTGCTATTTAGATAATTGCGGACATCAATGTCAACTTCCGACCCCAATCGCTAAAAGCAGGACACCACCGAGTTAATATGCCCTTAATTGCTAATTTACCTTAAACACATTCATAAACTCTGCATCTACACTTGTGTACTATTTTATCATGGGTTGACCATAGGTTTTTGTCTTGTCCATGTGCCAGTTCCAAATAATCGATTTGATTTGCCAGCTTTTTGAGAGACGCAAAAGCTAAGACTGGTGTTATTTCATCTGAAAACAACCTCGACCCTAGGTCTGAGAAGGAATTGATATTTGTTTGACCCAGCCAGGATGTATTCCGGAAGATCATGTTTGAAGTTATAAATCAACCCAGGATTACTAGATCCTTCAAAATTACACGTTGAAAAGAGATTTACTTAATTAAAATAATTATAAATAAATAATAAATGTTTTGGACATCTCACACACAACGCCAGATGGCGTTGTGTGTGAGATGTCCTGTAGTCTGGGGACTAGATAGTCCCCAGACTACAGATAGATAGCTGTATTATGGGTACAAGACAACTGATATAAATACTTAAACATACCTTTCCTTGTAAATACATACATATTATAAATAGAGAACACCCAAACTCCGTGACAAATATTTGCGGATCACACAAACATTTGGGCCGACCCGGAAATCGAACCCGAGACCTCTTGATCAGTAGTCGCTTACACTTACCGCCAGACCAACGAGGCAGTCAACAGCTTAAAATAAAAGTCTAATCGACATCAGAATTTCTCTCTACATTTTAGTTTTTGAAGCACTTATGTACAAGTCCGATTCACACTTATCTAGAGCAAGCAACTGTCACTTCTATCCAACGCCGTTCAATTTAATCTAAGCCGCAATAAATTAGCGGATGAAACACATTATGCGAGTCATGCAATGTGTTAGCGTACTTTGTAGTTGTCGCTACGTAAATCTACACCACAGAGTATAAAAAGCGGCCAAGTGCGAGTCGGACTCGCCCATGAAGGGTTCCGTATCAGCAAGTAACATCATATAAAAGTTCTTGTAGTTCGTTGTAACATTGATCGATGCTTTTATACTATAGAGCAAGAGCCCAGAGCCGCCAGACCTACGTCATTAGTGCAAAGCTGAAATTTTCAGGATTATTAGTACAATGTCTTGTTAAGATGTATGTATGTGTACCCATTAGCTTGAAAGCGGGGCCGTTTCTGAGATAGCGCGAAGTACAGATAGATAAAAATATTACTTACCTACGTTAAAGGTGCAAAGCTAGTATTTACATATTTTTTCAAGAATATTATTTAAAATTAAAATTCATTACTGCCAGACACTTTCCGTGGGCCATTACTTCTGCCAGACGTCTTGAAAGTTGTGAAAAAATTAGGTAAACTACGTTATAGTAGCAAACCTAAATTTTATACATATTATCTAAGGTACTATTTTAAGACCCTTTGTATGACCAATCCAAAAAGCGTGTAAAAACCATTTAATATTTTACAATTATATTCTTGAAATAATACCAAAGATGATATACCTCAGCTTCCTAATTACTACAAATATATGTCTGGGGGGATGATAGGCCCTTCGGCCGCATACAAAGGGTCTTAAAATAGTACCTTAGATAATTGTATAAAATTTAGGTTTGCTACTATAACGTAATTTACCTAATTTTTTCACAACTTTCAAGACGTCTGGCAGAAGTAATGGCCCACGGAAAGTGTCTGGCAGTAATGAATTTTAATTTTAAATAATATTCTTGAAAAAATATGTAAATACTAGCTTTGTACCTTTAACGTAGGTAAGTAAGATTTTTATCCATCTGTACTTCGCGCTATCTCAGAAACGGCCCCGCTTTCAAGCTAATGGGTACAGATACATCTTAACAAGACATTGTACTAATAATCCTGAAAATTTCAGCTTTGCACTAATGACGTAGGTCTGGCGGCTCTGGGCTCTTGGTCCACTAGTGCATTGATTGAATGTAAGGTAAATTGCGGTTTACGATTTATGACGTATTAAAAAAAAACTACATACAAGATCTCGTTTAAAACAATTTTCGTTGGTAGTTTGCATGGTATGTACAATTTGCAACATATATTTTTTTTAATTTTATCACCTTATTTTTGAAGTTACAGGGGGGGGGGGGGGACATTTTTCCACTTAGGATGTGTCTCTCGCGCAAACTATTCAGTTTAGAAAAAAATAATATTAGAAACCACAACATCATTTTTGAACACCTATCCATAGATACCCCACACGTATAGGTTTGATGAAAAAAAAATTTTTGAGTTTCAGTTCCAAGTATGGGGACCCCCAAAATGTGTTGGTTTTTTTTCTATTTTTATGTAAAAATCCTAATGCGGTTCACAAAATACATCGACTGACCAAGTTTCAAAAGTACAGCTCTTATGGTTTCGGAAAAAAGTGGCCGTGACATACGGACTGACAGACAAACAGACATGACGAATCTATAAGGGTTCCGTTTTTTTCCATTTTGCTACGGAACCCTAAAAATTAATATTCTTCATTTGTATATTTACGTTTGCCGAGACGCCTGTACTGATGATTTGCGTAAGACGGCTGGCAGGAGCTGGATGCGAGAAGCCGATAATCAAATCAAGTGGCGCGCAATAGGAGAGGCCTGTGTCCAACAGTGAACTGCGATAAGCTAATGATGCTGATGTTTTGTAAATTTCGGTGTTTATTTTATTATGAGTTTTTCGATGAGTGTGCTTAGAATCTGGGTACTAAGCAAGTCTAAAATAGAGCCTCGCCAGGTTTTTGTTGAACTTTATTATTATGTAGCCAGTGAGAAGCCAATGAGAACTAGTTTAACCTTAGGAATTCAGTTCGCCCTCCAGTTTGCGGAGGTCCGATGCCAGTCACTTCGATGAAGATGATGATCGATAAAAAAGTCGATGTTAAGCAACTCTTTCGGTACTTTTCACCGAGTGAATAAGATTACCGGAGCCCAAACCTCCTCTCCGTTTGATTCTGGGGTTAGCAGTTGTGCTGTCGTCTTTTGTTAGTTAGTGTGAGACCGGAGACCCAATCATTAATTCTCTCTGATGCAGAAACATCTCACAAAGCCGCTACGATGTGGGTCACTATGCTGCATTGTATACACTCACAATGAGAACAGTGGCCCCTGCTCCTGGTTTCTGCTTATGCTTTCCATCAGGCAGAGTAGAGTCACTTCGGTTGGCTCCAATATATAAAAGAACCATGTTTTCTGTATCCGGGTGTTTTGTTACTTGGGAAACAACTTGTACAAATACAAAAAGAAAGCAGTTGAAAGCTTTACATTGTCTTATTTTCTGCCGTAATCGTTTGGGAGTAAGGGTCACAGCACACTAGCTACTTTTAGCATCGGCGATCGGCGATTTTGGGACTGCATCGATGCTGCATCGCGTTTTAGCGACTTCCTGCGTTCGATCGCGGTATCAAAATCGCGGGTCATTTTGCATCATTCGCGACTTTCTGCGTTCCAACGCGATATCGGAAATGGGTTTTTAGCGACTGCTCAGACGCCTGGATCGCGTCGGCTGTAGTGTTGTCTATAATTTTCCGACGTCAAATGGATGCTACCGGCATCCGAATGTGTGCGGAGAGTAACGTTCAGCTGCTGTGTCGCGCTTCTAAAAAGCGACTCAATCTCCGCGATTGGCGTTTTTAAAGCTAGAAACACATTATCGGACAGGACAGCCGCGACTGATAAGTGTGCACAGTCTCGTCAGTCGGTCTTGTACCAGATTTCTGTCGGACGTCCAAACGCTCAAACGACTTACGTCCAATAGTTTGCACAGCCCAGTGCATGTTCATACTCTAGATCACGGCTACCAGCCGCGTCCGTCAGCCGCGTCCGATAATGTGTCTCCACTTTAAGTGTGCGATGTGGAGCGTTGGGTCGCCGTATTTAGCTTCTAAAAGCGACTAGTTGCCAATTGTCGATGCTAAAGGTAGAGTGTGCTGTGGCCCTGAGAAAGGAATATCAAGATATTCCTTTCTCCTAGAGATCCTGCATTCTACCTCAAGAGGTCTGGTATTATTGTTTCTTGATTTTAGTTTGTTTTGTTACTTACACATTGTTGCTTATACTATTGTAGTATATTGTATTTTTAGGGTTCCGGTGCCAAATGGCAAAAAACGGAACCCTTATAGATTCGTCAAGTCTGTCTGTCTGTCTGTCCGTCCGTATGTCACAGCCACTTTTTTCCGAAACTACAAGAGCTATACTGTTGAAATTTGGTAAGTAGATGTAATCTGTAAACCGCATTAAGATTTTCACATAAACATGGACAAAAAACAATTCATTTTGGGGGTCCCCATACTTGGAACTGAAACTCAAAAAAATTTTTTTCATCAAACTCATACGTGTGGGGTGTATCTATGGATAGGTATTCAAAAATGATGTTGAGGTTTCTGATTTCATTTTTTTCTAAACTGAATAGTTTGCGCGAGAGACACTTCCAAAGTGGAAAAATGTGTGTCCCCCCCCCTCTAACTTCTAAAATAAGAGAGTGATAAAACTAAAAAATATATATGTTGTACATTACCATGTAAACTACCAACGAAAATTGGTTTGAACGAAATCTAGTAAGTAGTTTTTTTTAATATGTCATAAAGCGTAAACAGCAATTTACATTTCATTTAATCAACGAACTACAAGAACTTTTATAAAATGTTACTTGTTGATACGGAACCCTTCATGGGCGAGTCCGACTCGCACTTGGCCGATTTTTTGTTACAGTAATATTATTATTATGTTTTTGTTATTATGACGCAATGACGATCTCGGTGAAATCTTACGTCAATTTAGTTGACGGTGTGAAAAAAGACATGATTACAATAAAGATTTGTGAGATTGCGTAATACTATTGTTATTTTGTAACAAATACAGTAAAACTTGTATGGGGCGCCCTCAGACCAAATGGGAGACATACTTGTTAAGGCCGGCGGCGACTGGATGATAAAACCAGCAGAACTCTGAACTAAACCTTGGCAGGGGCCTTTTTCCAGCAGTGAACTGCAACGGCCTGATAATGTCAGGATAACTTTTGTATAGCTACTTAACTAAGGCGATTCACACACTGGCGACGCGAACACGCGCGTAGGCGCGGGGCAGTCATTGCAGCCAATCCCGAATCTGCTAGCCGCACGCGCTCACGCATCGTAGCGCGTGTTCAGTGTGTTGGACCTGGCGTGTTTTCTATACTAATCGATGTACTTGCATACAATATTAAAATCTGCAACACCGCGCTATGCGTCGGAGCGCGGTGCAGTGTGTGAATCGCCTAAGTAGTCGGGTTATAGATTTTTAAATGTTCTGTTCGTATTAAGAATTTCATTATCTTTATATTTTTATAAACAAATAAAATTGAAGTCATACAGACTTAATAAGTAATATCAAACTAACAGTTTTTTACTACACATATGTCTGTTTGTTCCGAGTAATCTTTGGAATGGCTGGACCAATTCTGGTGGGACTTTCGCTGGCAGAAAACTTATGTTATTTCTTTTATACTAGCTTTGCTCCTCTGCGTTACTCACGATGAACAACAATAACCGCGGGTAACACTGCGGCACTCGGCTTGTTAACAATAAATCCACTTCCGTTTTGTGACGTATATACATAATTAAAATTACAATTAAGCAATAATTACCCACATCTGAGCAACAGTTATGTACATCGGCATAATATAAACCGACATTTTGTGTATTTTATTTATTTTTTTACTTTCACCTTGATGGATTTAATTTTATGGTTCTGATGATTTTGAACCTCTTGAGGTCTCTAATATTTATCCGCTAATCCGTGATCCGCTAATATTTATTTATAAGTTTTAATAATTTCTTCGTATAATATGCATGTAATTACAAAAAACAAGGTACATATATTTATGTATTGATCTCAGTTTGTCTAGTACCCATAATACAAGCTCTGCTTAGTTTCGGACTAGATGGCGTTGCGTTTACGATATCCGAAATATTTATTTATAAATAAGTGGGCTATCTAACACTGAAAGAAGTTTTCAAATAACAGATTATTCCAGAACTTCACATTTATAATATTAGTGTAGATTTTATAGATACTTTTATTTTATACCGTAAGTCAGCGTCAGACGTAAGATGTTCTCGTGAAACTTTCTAGACGAAAACGAAGTTTCTCATAGCATTGGGTCCGAGTCAAAACTGTTTTAACAAAGATTTTATGATTAAACCAACCATTCCTTGTTTAAGAGTGCTTATTTTAATATGACTGCTCTGCTCCTGATGTCCGTACCGTAACTTATACCCCTGGTTATCTATACAATAAAAAAAAATAGTCTGTAAAATAAAAAAATAAACGATCAAATGAAGAGTTTTTTTATAAAATGCATAAGAAAGTATATACGTTATTTATACCAAAAAAGCAATATTTTAAATTTCTGTCTGTTTTTTCCGAGTGATCTCTGGAACGGCTGCACCGATTTTGACGGAACTTTCACTATAAGAAAGCTGATGGCCTAAGAAGTAACTTAAACTTATTTAGACCAAGCCTCGCACCGCGGCGTTACTCGCGATTTATAACAATAACCGCGGGACTGGACTAGTCATTAATATAACGTTTCGAAAGTGCCTGAAATATAAAATCTCACTGGAAGTAAAAGCTTTCTGATTTTCTTAGGATCATGCTAGGAAGTCGATGCCTTTATCGAATACTTTGGCAATATAATTATATCATTATGCATAATTCTCCCGACCTCCGGATGCCCGGAGAATCATGCAGAATTATCTGACCAGGCCGGGTCAGCATGCTGCATTGGATTGTGACCTCTACTCCTGGATTCTTTTCATGCTTTCCATCAGGCAGAGTAGACTCACTTTGGTACTTACACACAACGTCATATAGTCCCAAATTAAGCAGAGCTTGTATTATAGGTACTAAACAACTGATATATAAACATACTTTTTTACGTAAATACATACATTGAATGACACAAATATTTAGTCCGACCTAGGAATCGAACCCGAGACCTCTTGATCAGCAGCCGCTTAAGCAGCAAGTCAGGCAGTAGGTACGAGTAATATTTTTCAGCCTACGATCTGTATCTCCCCACCAGCGTTGAATGGCCACCATCTTCGTCACAAGGTCGGTGCCATTACCACATTGAAGGTAATGCACTTAATGAATGCAATATACTTTGTGTTGTAAGTCATTCTAACAATGTCTAGACGTTATTTACCTTGAACGTACACACGTACGAGGAAGTTACAATATCATCGAAAGCCTGAATTCCTGTGATGAATTTAAATAAATAAATATTTCGGACATCTTACACACAACGCCATCTAGTCCCAAACTAAGCAGAGCTTATATTATGGGCACTAGACAACTGATATAAATACATAAACATACTTTTTTTTTGTAAATACATACAGACTATACATAGAAAACACCCAAACTCCGAAACAAATATTTGCGGATCACACAAATATTTGGTTCGACTCGGGAATCGAACTCGATACCTCTTGATCAGCAACCGCATACGCTAACCACAAGAACAACAAGGCAAGAATTTCTTTCAGAACTGCTTGGATGAAAATGTTATGACTTGTTTAAACAAGAAGCGATCATATCCAAGTGGCCTTAGGTGGTTAGAAACAATCACCGAATGTAAGCAACGAGAGCGCGGTCAGACCTAGATGGGTGACCGTTTGTTGGATAATATGCTATGCGTTTCCATGATTCGGATGTCACGTTAAGCAGTTGGTCCCGGTTGTTATTTTAACAGTCGTGAATCTTAATTGGAGCGAGCTTAATTATCGTGTGGGATATCATTAGGTATTTTAAAAATACATATTACGAGGTTGTTAAAATCATTTTTCGATTAAGATATCCGTTTGCGACTTATTGAACTTTAAAGCGCACTTTTTTTTTTAAACAGGACCTCCCTCTAAAATCCAAACGGCGGGCTCAAAAATCTGAAAAAATTCATGATAGTAGTCTATATATTGAACTTTCAAGGAAAACTATAGCGGTTTTGATAACTTTTTTAATCCAGGAGTTAGAGGGGCCTAACTTGTAAAACTTCGTATAAAAATAGAGAAATAATAAGAAAACAACAATTATTTATTGGACACGATTTTAAATCTACCTACCATTGTGGGTAACTACGAAACCCTATTCCATGCGTGGCCTAACACGCACTTTGCTAATTTTTGATTTTAAGGTCGCTTACAAACGACTTTGACTTACACTTATAAACTTATGCGTAAGGTTATCTATAGATTTTTCATATCCTCGTTATAATGGCCAGTTGCAAAAGATTGTCTGGGTAGTATAACGTGGCTTATACAGAGAATTTACCAGAAGTTGGTGTTCATGCTTGGTTGGTGTTCAGTAATCATTTATTAAATCAGAAAGTGGTACTATTCTTGTAATATCTAGGTCATTCGTCTAGTTCTTTTTCGGGTTTGTATGGAGTGTAGAGTTTTAATATAAATATATGTTTTAAACTATATTCCCATGTCAAAATTTTCACTCAAATCCTTACATCACAGACACAAATTATTGCACAAAATTGGTAGAAGCATTTGCATTGAAATGGTCTAGATTAGTCTAGAATTATAAATAGACTTTTTTTAATATAAACGTAATATTTTTTGGGTTTAATACATATGTAGAAAGAATTACCGAATAGAAGAACAGACACGCAATTCTCGACCTTCGGAGCAACACTTCATTGTTGAAACAAAATGATTAATCCGCTAATTCAAATAGGTATTACAACAATACATATTCACCTACGTTATTGTTATATCACATTTTCTACCGTTATACGTATTAGTTATCACATGTTATCTATTTCGTAGATCGCTTTGTTTAATATTGTTTTGTGCTTCAGTATTTTTTGATTAAGTAACGATGGAGGTAGCGCATTTTCAAGTGTCATATTCGCAGTTGAAGTCCCAGTGCCAAGTGTGTATTTACAGGTATTTTATTTTTAATTAGCCTCGTTGTTATATTAGATAGTTATCTTAGTGTTATATTTATAATTATTTATCTATACTTCTATACTAATATTATAAAGAAGTAAAGTTTGTGTGTTTGTTAAATTGTAAGGGGTAATCTCGGGATCTACTGAACCGATTTTAAAAATTCTTTCACCAATAGAAAGCCACATTATTGCTGAGTGTCATAGGTTATATAAATAACCGAAAAATAAAAAGGCTTTTACGTGGTAGTCCGTTTTGCAAACTGAATCGGAGAAAAAACGGTCGAATGAAAGCGTTTCTTACGAACGCTGCCTTATCTATGAAAGATATATTTTCGAGTTCTAGAGAAAAGATGTGGAGCTTGAAAATGCCTACAAAAAAGTCAGCGACAGCATATGTCTAATTTTATATTTAAGTTATGCCCAACGAAGTGGGCACGGGTCAGCTAGTTATTTATATACAGGGTGTAACCAGACAACTTCCGAAAACGAAAGATGCAGCATCAGCACCCCAAAACTTATTAAAAAAAACAAACAGTTGTCCTTAAAAACAATTGTATCCGGAAAAAACAATGTGACAAGATTTTTGTTCATTTCAGAAGCCACCAATGTATTGCGCACACAGTAGCTAGGTCAATGCCTTCCATAACTATTTAATTTAACTACCTACGGCGTCGTCGGTAAACTAACGCAAATACCTACTTAGTGACTGTATTTTACTTACATAATTGTCTTCGGTCATAGCACAGCTGATCCTGTCTGCCAGAAGTAGTGCCTACTGCCTGGACTTTGTGAATTTTTTTTCTTCTAACCTTATTCACCGTTTTATTCGATATAGGGGTTCCTTGACCTCTAATTAACTTCGCCGTAGTTCGTGTTCCTAACCAAGGATTTAAACCGGTAAATAGGTACACTATAGCACTAATCATTTGTCCGTATTCCCTCGCACTAAACATTATAAATAACCACTTTCTTTGTTATAATAAAAGCACCTATTTTTAAAATACCTTAATAATCATTTGTCCGTATTCCCTCGCACTAAACATTATAAATAACCACTTTCTTTGTTATAATAAAAGCACCTATTTTTAATATACCTTAACACTAAAATTAGATAAAAAGAGGATAAAAACGAAATAACTACTTAATTTACTTATACCTACTAAAAACAAAGCGCAAAAATTATAATGCACCACGCGAGTGTCCAGTAGGAACATTGAAGACCGACTGGTCTATTCGGTGCCGCTATTTATAATATTAGAGAAATTTAAATTCTTTGAAATATTTAAATAGCCAGTAGTTAAATAGGTACCTTTCGGCAAAACTCAAAGGCGCCGCCGTTGCGCCGCACACCGCTATGACGCGAATTCTCTGACATTAGGTAGGTTAGGTAAATATTTAAATGACGAAAGTTTCAAAGTAATTCATTTGTATTGCCTGCCTTGTTGGTCTAGTGGTTAGCGTATGCGGCTGCTTATCGAGAGGTCTCGGGTTCGATTCCCTGGTCAAACCAAATATTTGTGTGATCGTCAAATATTTGTTTCGGAGTCTGGGTGTTTTTCTATGTATAATATGTATGTATTTACAAAAAACAAAGTATGTTTATGTATTTATATCAGTTGTTTAGTATCCTCAACACAAGTTCTGCTTACTTTGGGACTAGATGATGTTGTGTGTAAGATGTCCAAAATATTTATTTATTTATTTATTAATGGCGGCAAAACTCATAGACCACGAGTCTTTGTTTTGAGCCGACGCATCAAACATGCCGCTGTAGCGTGAATAGCGAAAACACACATACACGAAAACAATATTAGGTTTTTTCAACAAACAATTTTAGGTAGGTAATTACTGAGACGAGCGAAGCGGTCATTAAACCGCGCTCGGACGCATGTGTACTCTGGCCAGCTGATTTTATTGTAACATACATTGCAGTTATATTGATTTTATTTGTTTTTTGGTTTTCTAAATGTGATAATTAGGTTGTTAGGGTCCTGTTTTGTTGTACTATGTGTATGTGACCAGAAAAAAACAAAAAAAAACTTAGATAAGTAAACATATATTTTGGGTTTTTTTTTCGCTAAACCTATTCAGTATCATGGTCTGAATGCAACCTCGAAGTTTTTGGTATGTGTCTTTTTACACCCTGTATATATAAGTTATAACTAGACAAAGAACGGATTTTAATGTTCAGTTTTTTTGTTTAGTTCGCGTAATGTTCTACTTTGGCATATTTTCATCATTAAGGTAGTGTTGACCTTTGTTTTTCTATGAGCTTTTAACTTTAAAGCGCTTTTTATTGGTTTCACCTGTATATCTAGTACTATAGATTTTTGTAAAAGATTTTTCGTTTTTATTTACTTTTATTACTTTTGTTTAACGTTACCTTATTGATTTAAAAGAAGTTTGACTGTGATTTATTTCGGACAGCAATAGTGTCGTTACAAAATTAAATCTAATTTTTGAAATAGTTTTAATTTAGATCACTGTTACTATCGATATCAACATAATCGAAAAATGTTTATTTACTTAATCGAATGACCGATTTAAGCTTTTTGCTTCGACTGGTCTTTATATAGTCAACTGGGACTGACTGATAATATGAAACGTGCCAATGTAATCAATATTAGTAATACGGTATAATTACTGTCTCTATATGTGGTAGGTAGCATTAGTTGAATTTAAAAAGACAACTTCTGCCCTAGTAATAAGTCCTGTCGGATAATGCACATTCATGAAACTGACACAAAAAGTAACCAATTTCACCTTTTATCTTCGGTTATCTACCAGTGAAAGTCCCGTCGAAATAGGTCCAACCAGATTAACATTTTATCAAATTCTTTTTTGATATAAGTATTCCTAATCAAATAGAACAATTTGTATGTTAGTGCGTCCCGCGGTCACAATACCACCACTGCGGGTCCGACCTTGACTCAGCCCGGCATACGCTGGAAGACTGCCCTGCGAATCTTGGTCGGACGGATCGGACGAAACCTGTCACCGCCTGCATTGGTCGCCACAATGCTGGTGAGTGACTAGGGATGGGAAGCCGTGGTTTCCTTCTGTAAGGACGTAATGCTCCATAAGGAGGCCGCAGAGCGGGATCGGGAACTGGCCGAACCCACTCGAAGGAGGCTGCGAAGGGGACGCAGCATAAGTCGCTAGCCCCCCAATCGTCGCTTAAGGGTCGCTGCAGCCACATCTTGGGGAGATGTGACCGCTGCAAACGACCCGAGACAGGTGACACCCTGGTGCGGCCGGGGGTTGTCGTCTAAGGCGGGTCGGTGTTGCGCCTCTTACTGTGTAGAGCGGTGAGAGGCGCAACAGCGTCCTGCCCTGGGGGTGAAACTAGTCACCCCGGGATGTATCTCAGTCTTTAGTGTTCCTCCCAACTGCCGAGGTAGGCCACCGCGGGGTTAAGTGGGTAGATCGGTTCCTCTGGGAGTCCCACATACGTCCTTCGTTTACCCTAAGAAGGGTTTGGTGCGAAAAGCATTCTCCGCGTAAAAAAAAAGGTGCGCTCCGCGGTAAATTAGTTACACCTAATGTCATCAGCAATTTTCCAGTGAAAGTCCTGTTTATCGAAGAAATTGGAATAATAGATACGTCCAATATTAACATAATCGATATAAAAGTTGTCATGTAGACATGACATACAGATAAATCTTTTTGGTGTAATTGAACTGGGTTGACCTTTAATATTGAATAATTTTGAACGGATTTTAACTGCCTAGTTGATCCAGTGGATAGCGTATGCGAATTCCAATCAAGAGTTCTCGGGTTCAAATCCCGGGTCGGACCAAAAAGCATTTTTGGGTTTTTCTTAGGAAATTCCTCCCGGAGTTTTGAAGTTTGGCGGTGATTCACGCCCGTGCCTCGGAGAGCACGGTCCCGGTTGTCATGAACATCTATGGCAATCGTTATTGAGAAGTCAGTGCCCTCAAATTTACTGACAAACTAGTTCAACTTTCCAATTTCAGTTCTCCCTTAGGGTTGCGGAGGTCTGATCCGAGTCGCTCCGTGGAAAAACTGATATTCAGGTAAAACCGGTTGAAGTAGTAAATAATAAATAATATTGGGAATAAGGCTAGGAAGAATTTTTATCGGATATTCTTAACGTCTAAACTAGGTATATATGAGTAGAAGGACCTGTCTTGTGGGTTGGTTAGTGAATGCTACTGCCGATTCAGAGGTCTCGCTTTCGAATGCTGGGTCGGGTGTAAAGGTTTTGTTTTTTTCTGATTATAGAAATACATAATAACAGCCGCAATTGTTGAAGTTTGGGGGCTTAACCCACGAGGCCTACTGCACTACTCCAAGCCACGAGGCTTGGAAACCACGTAGTTTAGTTTTCCTGGGTGGTTTCCGCACTTAGTCCTTGCTTGGTTTTACACACAATGGTCAAAATTGTGCGTGAAACCACGTAAAGCAAGTGCTGCGCCTGATCTCTTAACGGTCGTGTTGGATAGCTTCCGATCGGATTGTGAGAGTGAGGTAACAAAGTGTGCACCTGTGTTTGTGCACTATAATATCTCCTGCATAGTTGGCTGGTCTCTATTGAGGTGAGGTCATCATCATAATAGGAGTAGATAGTGAGTACTTATCAAATACCATTGACTTTCATACGCTTTTTAATGTTCTTGTAAAATACAACTTCCACACTAGGAATCCACTAAACTCGCAGTAGGTAGCGACGAATTGATTGCCTTGACCACTGCGCTATTCGTGTACTCGTAAATAATCTATACAAATAAATAAAAGTGTATGTTTGTAATATCAAATGAACAGCTTTTTATGAAATGCAGATGAAAGTATATCATCATCATCATCAACAGCCTTTAACAGTCCACTGCTGGACATAGGCCTCTCCTTAGAAAGGAGGTTTTGGCCTACTATACCACGGTGGCCAGACGGGTTGGTATAGGGTTTATTTTAAGTTTTCCTTCTCTTTGCATCGATGTTGTCTTGCGTAGTTTATCCCTTAGTCGCCTTTTACGACACCCGCGGGATGAATAGGGGTGGTGACGCTCTGTATTCTTAATCCGTCACCACACGGACAGTATATATGGTCTGTTTATTTGTTCCCGGTAATATCTGAAACGGCTGGAGCGATTTTGACGGGACTGCACTTGGCAGTAAGCTAAGGAGTAACTTAAGCTTTTTTATTAGACTAGCTTTGTTCAGCGAGTAAAACCGCGCGACTCAGCTAGTTATAATTAAAATAGGAAACTTAAAATAATAACTTCACAAATATTTTAATGCAATTAATTCGTCATAAGATTTCAAATAATATATTGCAAATAATTTACAAACTCATCATTATCATTAATGATCTTTAGTAGTCCACTGCTGGACATAAGAGAGACTGCTGGAGAAGAGGGTTTGAACGAAACAAACAAAATCTTAGCTTAAAGGTACAAGAGCCACGATGATTCCGGCACTAACGGGCCGTCTTCACCGGGGCGGTAATACTTATCTCTCACAGAAGACCAACTTTAAGTGACGTTGGTGAGTGCAAGACCGTTGGTGTAATGATCCAGAAATATCTCTATAACTTACCATAGGCATAGGTCACCATGCTGCATTGAATCTGAACTGCCTCTGGTTGGTCTGGTGGTTGGCGTATGCGACTGCCGATGGGTCCTCTTGGTTCTCGGTTTCGATTCCCGGGTCGGACCAAATGTTTGTGTGATCCGCAAATATTTGTTTCGGAGTCTGGGTGTTTTCTATGTATAATATGTATGTATTTTTACAAAAAAACATGATATGTATTTATATCAATTGTCTAGTACCCATAACACAAGTTCTGCTTAGTTTGGGGACTAGATGATGTTAAGTAAGATGTACGAAATATTTATTATTATTATTTACTAGCATTTGCCCGCGGCTCCGCCCGCGTGTATTTCGGTTGTCGTGGTAATTCGTAGTCTGTACAAATTCTTCATTAAAATCATTTCAATCAATTCATTTAGCCGTAAAAGTGTAACAAAGAGACCTAAATACTTACGCATCTATATTAGCATTTAACATTGGCAAAGCATTGACTATCCCTCCGCCCACGCACCCCCCGCACTTCTCTCTCAAGGCAGGTGCATAATGATGTTTCATTCATTTCTTTCATATCTTGATATTTTTTTACTATTAGTCCAAATTACTTAGTGTAAAAGACAAAGTTTATCTACATTCAATACTTAAAGTGGCAAATGTATCAATTTTGATAAGAGTTCGATAAGTATTCTAAAATGTGCATTGTTAAAAAATATCCAATTTAATTGTATTTATGGTTCACTATTTTGGTCATAGTGACTTGCACATAAAAGTTAGATATAATTATGCTGTCGCGGACTTTTATTTAGAACTATTTAGGACGTAAAATTTTAGAGTAATTATCTTTGTGTAACTAATTTAACTTAATATGTTATTCAGATGTCTAAGCTATATTACTGCAAATTGTGATGAAAATCCGTTCAGTAATTTTTGCGTGAAAGAGTAACACACACACACATACATGCACGCACGCACGCACGCTCGCACGAACGCGCACACACACACACATACACACACACACACATCCTTACAAACTTCGCATTTTATAATATTAGTAGGTTAACAGAAAACATATTAGGT
The DNA here is from genome assembly GCA_932526445.1 of Phragmatobia fuliginosa. NCBI lineage: Eukaryota > Metazoa > Arthropoda > Insecta > Lepidoptera > Erebidae > Phragmatobia > Phragmatobia fuliginosa. The sequence continues at coordinate 20,325,327 of OW052070.1, forward strand.
CACTTCTCTTGAATTCTTCTCTTAATTTCCATCAAGCAGAGTTGTCAATTCGGCAGGCTCATAAATAAAAAAAAACCTAAATTAAAAAAAATACCAGTCAAATGAGGATGTTTCTTTTAAGAGGTAGGTAAAATGGAAGCGTTATGAATATTGTATAGCGATAATTGCACTAAATGCAAATGAGGATTCTGACCTTCATATGCTTTGCACTGTTACATATTCGAGCGGCCATATTATCTGCAAACAGTTTTCTCTTTTCGTCATTGAAGTATTGAAATTGTATAAATAGAAATAGGTAGCAGAGCCACGCTGATTTCAGCACGAATGGGCCAGTACTACCCTCACACAGAAGACCATCCTAATAATGACAGCATTCTTACTGTCGTATTTTGTTGGTGAGTGTGAGACCGGAGGGCCAATCATTCTGCATCATTCTTACGGCTTCCAGAGGACGGAAAGAATGATGCACAAACATCCGGCCAGGCCGCCATGGTATGGATCACCATGCTGCATTGCTTATCCTCACAACGCGGATGGTGACCCCTACTGAGTAGAGTTATTTTGGTAGGCTGAAATATAATAAAAATACTTATTTTCTCTCATAATGCCTGTTGATCTGGTAATTAGTGACCCTGCGTCCTAATGTCTTGAATTCCCCAGCTCGTTTATTTCTTATGTTTTAAGATCGATGAAGTTAATTCATGTATCATGAATTATACTATAATCAATCATCAACAGCCCGTAATGTCCCACTGCTGGGCTAGAGTCTTCTCTCGGGACAGGGTTAAAGCACGTCCCCACGCTGGCCGAGTGCGGGTTGGGGACTGGCAAAACACGTTGCGGCTACGTAATCTTGCTGTTGGATGTTTTTTAGTCGCCCGAAGGCCCCCAACTAAGCTTCACGAATGCTATCTTATGATAACAACCGAGACCGACTGTTTAACGTAACCTCCGAATCACGGAAACGCTTGGAACTAGATGACGTTGTGTGTAAGATATCCGAGAAAAAAAAACTACAATTAATACTTACACCATATTTAAATAATGCTGGTCAGAAAGCTGTTATCAGTGTTACATTACTCACGTCATATATTTTACTGCCTCACAACACAAGGATTCGAGAGATTTCACTAGCTTGCATATTGACTGATAAAATCAATATCAATTCGATTGGTATATCGCAGTATCGCTACGTACCCATACATTTCTGTACCTTAGAGGTATACAATAGTAACTTCAAATTACGTCTATTATACCATTGAAATACCAAGAACCAGTTCTACATAATTTTATAAAGCATTTAGTCCTACGTCGCCTATGAAAAGAGATATACAATGCACACATATTTACAGAAGAGAGATACAAATATTAACAGGGTATAGGATCTAAAGATAATAGATAGATTTATCGTAATTATGTGTAATTCATGATACTTCCCTCGTTTTATATTAAAAAATACAGCTAAGTTAATAACTCTGCTTTTATTATAACCCTCTCAAAACTACATTCAAAATTTCATTCATTGCCTCATTTTTGCCTCCTGTTTAATTTGACTTTAGCTACTTAATGTTGTATACCTCTGAGGTACAGATTTACAGGTTAGTACTTGCAAGGGGTATGCAGATGAATGTTATGAAAGGATTATTCTTGTCATGATAGCTCACAGATTACCTCACAGATTAGGGTTATCTGTGTGATAGCTAAATTAAGAAGTAAATAAATATCACAAAGACACAAAAAAATCATTGGATTCATCTCCGTATCTTTTTCGTAGATAGAACCGAACTCAAAAATAAAAAAATATGAAGATACATACTTTGTTTCTTGAGGAAGGATATAGGCTACTTTTTACAACCGTGATACTCGTGGGCGAAACCGCAGGCGAAAGCTAGTAATATTATAGATTTGAAAGTAATTCTGATAAATTAATAAAGCGCTCATAACTGAGTGGCCTTGGGTGATTGGAAACAATCACAGAGGGTAAGCAACTACGGCGCGGTCAGACCTAGATGTGTGACCGTTTGTGGTATGATATGTTATGAACGTTTCCGTGATTCAGAGGTCACGTTAAGCAGTCGGTCCCGGTTGTTATCATAAAGCTTAGCTGGAGGCTTTCGGGCGGCTTAGAAACATACAACGGCAAGATTACGTAACCACAACGTGTCTTGCCAGTCCCCAACCCGCACTCGGCAAATGTAGGGAGGTACGGCTTCAACCCTCTCCTGAGAGGAAACCCGAGCCCAGCAGCACAGATTACTGAATAGTTACTACGTCCAGCAGTGGGACGTTAAGGGCTGTTGATTGAATGAAAACACTTCTACAAGTTAATAATACGGAATATATTCAGAATATAATAATGACACGCGATTGTGTTGTGTGTGTATTGTATTGGTCGGTGCATCAAATAATATTAAACTAGACTGTAGTTTATTGACTTGATTTATTATATTTAGACAATTTAGTACAGGGAGGTACAGACACATTAAGTTAGGGCTAAGACGGGCGGACATATTGTCTAGTGTTGTGACATGACACTAGTGACGTTCTCATAACATGTATGTGAGTCTAAAATGTGTGTATGTGTGAGGATTCCCCTCCGCAATAAATGACAAACTATTTTGTATCTGAAAAACTATGGCTACCCCCCTCGGGTCGCGAGCCTGTGTTGCCCTATGGTTCAGGCACCATGTTTACACATAGAAAGAGGAGATTATAAAAGTCTAATAGGTAGGTAGGTTCGGCTTCCCTTTGGTAGGCTAAATAAAAAAAAAAGTAGAAATTGCTTGTATTCTCAGCTTCTTGTAAATTAAATGCACACAAACCTTGTTTTGTACATAAAACACTTGTACTTAGATAAGAACAAAGACAACTACAATGTTGTCGTGCCGTTGATATGCGAAAATGATATTGAAACTTCTTATATATTGTTTACTTAAAACTTAGGGCTCTGTTTACTGTTCTAAAGCCTGGCTTTGTGATACAAAAAGGTATTTCTACCGATTCGCTGCCATTCAGGTCTCTTTGTTAATTTTGTTTAATTACCTGGGGTTTTAAACAGTGATAATTATTTCGGCAATCTTTACGAATATTATAAACTCGAAAATTTGTTAGTATGTATGTTTGTTGCTCTTTCACGCAAAAAGTACTGAATGGATTTTAATGCATTTTCACAATAATATAGCTTTACACATATCGGAATAACACATAGTATTTACCGCCATGACGGACCCACACGCGGGCAGAGCCGCGGTCAAAAGCTAGTCCTTAATATTTCGGACATCTTATACACAACGCCATCTAGTTCCAAACGGAGCAGAGCTTGTATTATGGGTACTAGACAACAGATATAAATACATAAACATACTTTTTTATTGTAAATACATACGTATTATAGATAGAAAACACCCAAACTCCGAAACAAATATTTGTGGATCACACAAACATTTGGTCCGACCCGGGTATCGAACCCGATACCTCAAGCACAGCACTGCACCACCGAAGCGGTATAAATTGCTGGTCAATACTTGTTTAGTGTCTTGATCAAGATTTTTAGTACCTTCAAAGATATTAAAACAAAACTGCATTAATTGGTATTAATATATAATGCTTTGTCGCGTTTCAATTGATTTTTTCACGATATAATCTACCTCTGTAGAAAATTTCAGTCAACTCAACCGTTTTAGCGTAATCGAGTCCACGCGTAAGTATGTCGGTTATCGCAATAAAAATTAATTGCTCGCTGATATGTAGCTTTCAATTAGTGAAAGAATTTTGAAATTCGGTTTAGGTGAGTGTTACAAACAAATTCATATTCACATCATCTTCCTAGCCTTAATTCCCAAGTTTATTTGGGGTCGGCTACTAGTTCAACCGGTTTTACCAGAATTTCAGTTTTTCCACAGAGCGACTGGCATCGGACTTCCGCAGCCCTAAGGGAGATCTGAAATTCGAAGATTGAACTAGTTGTCAGTATACTCGTATTTAAGGGAACTGACTTCCCAATAACGATTGACATAGATGTTCATGCCAACCAGGACCGACGGCTTTACGTGCTCTCCGAGGTACGGGCGTGAATCACCGCCAAACTTCCAAACTCCGGGCTATTCGGAATTTCCTAAGAAAAACCCAAATCCCCTTTTTGGCCCGACCCGGACAGATTCATATTCACATATATCATAGAATAAGTTCTTCAATGCAATCATCAGAAATTGACTGCGAATCATTTTAGGTAGCAGTAATCACTTTCCATAGATCTTGTATCCAAACGTTAAACCGGAGTGGAAACAAAAAGGTAGTGGAACCACGCTGATTTCAGCACGAATGCAGCACAGAAGACCGTCCTGATAATGACAGCATTCTTGCTGTCGTATTTCGTTGGCGAGTGTGAGACCGGGAGGCCCAATCATTCTTCATCATTTTCCTGGCCTCCGAAGGCCGGGAGAATGATGCTCAATTATCTAACCAGGTTGCCATGGTATGTATTCCTGCGTCATATATTGTTTAAATAATTGATGCAATTATATAGAGATATGCTTGACCAGCACATTCAGATATGTGCTTACTATCGTACATGTAGGAATTCGGACAATCATTTCCTCGTTGAGAACAAGACGTGGTTATGTGCTGTATAGCGATAGGTATTAGAATATATAATGTAGTTGTAAGAGTAAAACAAGGCATAACTAATATATACCTTAGTGAGTAATATAGAGTATTGAAAACAGTGCTTAACCAATAAATATGGCTGCAAAAGACTCCACTGTCGTTGTCATTCGATTCCAACTATAAGTTTGCTATAGTATGCGTCACCATGCTTCATTGCCAACCCTCACAATAAGGATGGTAACCCCTACTCGTGGATTCTACTCAGGCTTTCCATCAGGCAGAGTAAAGTCACTTTGGTAGAATGCAGTAATGCTTGTTTACAAAACAAAACGGTATCTTTCTACTTCGCTCGTCTTAACACACCGCTCTCTCGCCTCGTGTTTTCAAGCTTATCACTATCAGGGCTTGACTCAACTATGTTTTGTTAGTTTTATTATGTCGTAAGGCTTAACGAGAACAGCAAAGCCACTGTCTAGTGTCGCAATTTGTGTTTTTTCACTGCTCGCCAACGAACCGTGAACGGTTTGACGCCCGGGCGCGACATTTTTGTGTTTAGTCAATTGTTTTCAGTGAAACGTTTTAATCGGGTTACGGTCAAAGTGGTTTGGTACGAAAATGTGGTTTTGTGACTGTGTTCTCCTTGGATTGCAGTTTAATGAAGAAATATGTATGTAGTGCTTTCACCAATATAATTTAATTTAGAAGTATATATAGCAGATATTATACAGGCTACATTATATTGTATCAACTTTATCATGTCATTGTCCAAGGTTCGATCTATTTCTATGCTGAAATTCGTTCAAATCGATTCAGTGGTTTAGCAATAAAAGCGTAACAAACAGATTCACAGACTTACTTTCGAATGTATAATCTTAGTATGAATGTACATATCTCTATTCAAATCCCTTCACCTTTTCTATTCTCACAAACTGCTATGTTTATAATCTTAAGGGATTATTAACTTATTGTTGGTTACTTGACTTATTAAAACATACGATATTGTAAATTGCTATACACTCACATTCGAAATGTACTACACTACACTAGTGATTGCCTGCGACTCGGATTTAGTACTCAACCAATTCACTATTTCCAAAAAAGCTATTTAGTTAGTAAATAGACAAAACTTGTTGCTACTGAGCCAAATACCGAATTGTGTGTCGTCTTATTAGTTAGTGATCACAACTGTGGAACTAGAAGATGTGTTTCATTCCCACCTAGACCAAAAGATGCTCTGATGAACCCAGTCATTTGTTGTGTCTCTTGGTGTAATTAATCAAATGTGCATTTATCAAGAAGTATAAACATTACTGTTTTTAGACTTTCGCCACTTTGGACCGTACCGTACTAAATATAAACATGCCAGAGCATCACCACAGTCGATAAATCATACAGTCGTCCCACGAAGACGTCTAGACAGGGCAATCGTGCGGGGCGTGAGGGGTGAGACGGGGGAACGGCTTGCCCGAGCTGCATACATTTACAGTGTTAGTAGCTCGGGCAAAAACTTTTAGGGCTGTCGTGTGTCACTTTAAAATATTATTCTTTTGGAAAATAATTAAAATGGTGCATATGACCTGTGTTGTCGAAGATTGCAGTAAAAAACTGCGTTTTCATCAATTTCCGGTATGGGATTTCCGGGATGAAAGGTAATATAATAATAAATAATAATAATAATAAAGCCCATTTATTTCCAATCGACACAAATGTTATTACATGCGTTATTATGTACATAAATTCAAATAATAAATAATAATTTCTAATTTAACTAATAAATAAAATATTTAATGTATTTTTCTTATTTCTTATCTAAGCTTTCTTGACTACCATTGATCGGAACCCCTTCTCGGGTAAAGGCCTCCTCCAGCTTTTTCCAAACCTCTCTATCCTTAGCTTTATTCCTCCATTGACTTCCCGCTATCGCTTTTATATCTTCTATCCACCTTTTCCTAGGGCGCCCCCTTTTCCTTTTTCCACTTGGTCCTTTCCATGTAGTTGCCTCTAAAGTCCACCTTTTGTCTGTGTACCTTGCTATATGTCCTGCCCACTGCCACTTCTGTTTTAGGGCATATTGTAAGACATCTATAACTTTCGTTTTTCGTCTTATATTTTCGCTTTTCACTTTTTGTATTCTTCTTATTTTCAGTACGCTTCTTTCCATCGCTTTTTGGCATGATACTAATTTAGTTTTTATTTTAGTATTGTATGTCCACGTTTGGCATCCATATGCAAGAGTAGGCAAGACACAGGTGTCCAAGACAGTTTTCTTGAGATAAAGAGGAAATTTCCCTTTTAAAATTTCTTTCATGGACCAAAACTTTTTCCAACTCATATTAATACGCCTTTCGACCTCTAGTTCTTCATTTTTCTCTTCGAATGATAGCTGTTTGCCTAGGTATATGTAATTGTTCACATATTCCAATTGCTTCCCACTTAGGTATACGGCGTTGGTGTGACTATTTGTCAGTATTTTAGTTTTATTCTCGTTCATTTTAAGGCCTACTTTTTCACTTTCTTCATTTAAAGTCCTTATCATTTTTTCTAATTTCTTACTTGTTTCAGCGAATAAGACAATATCGTCCGCAAATCTAAGGTGTGTAAGTCGATTTTGGTTAACTATAATCCCTTCCGACTGCCAGTTAATATCGTCAAAAATGTGTTGTAGTACCATTATAAACAGCTTGGGTGAGAGAGGGTCTCCTTGTCTCACTCCTCTACGGATCGGTATATCAGGACCCCGTGTCTCTAACTTGACTTGGCTTACGCTACCCTCGTAGATGTTTTTCAATACTCTTATGTAATTCGTATTTATGTTGCATTTATGCAGCGCTTCCCAAATAGCATCATGAGAGATCGTGTCAAATGCTTTGGTATAATCGATAAATGCAAGGTATAGTGGCCTGTTAAACTCATTGTATTTCTCCATTAATTGTTGCAGCACTTGTATATGGTCTGTTGTAGAAAACCCAGAACGGAATCCTGCTTGTTCTACTGGCTGGTAGTAATCAATCTGCGGGCTCAGCCGGCTTTGTAGTATTGATGTGAGGCAACAAACAAGGCAAACTAAATGAAACTGTTAAAAAAAACTATATTTTTGATCATTGTTAATTATTGCTTAAAATAATAATCTTAATGTTGATGACGATGTTGATCTAAAATAAATAAATTTATTAATAAATATTGTTTACTTGAGACAACCCTAGCAGTTGCGACAATGTCTAGACGTTGTCGGCATTTACCACGAGATCAAAGGCGTCGTCCTACTGTATGTTTCTTTATACTGTGGCATCACCGTGTAAAATTATTGTTTTCAATTATATTGTGAAAATAAAACAACTCGGTTAACTTCAACGGTGGCTAACGAAGGACAGTTTATTAGAGAACGATTAAAGAACGAGTGGGTTACATTCTAATGACACCCCACATGATGGGGTAGACGCGAGATCATGAACTACGGAACCCTAAAAAAGTTGAAAGACGTGATGTGATGAAATGTACAAGGGTTGTGAAGTTGTATTTTTTTGTTTTAATTGTTATATGTGAGTTTGTACTGTCGATTGATGGTTTTTTATGTGAGTCTAACACGTGTTTGTGTAAAGATTCCCCCCTCCCTCCTCAAATATGAGAGATACGTTTATATAGGAAAAAGACGTTATGGCTACTACCCTCGGATCCACCGGCCTGTGTCTCTGTGGGTGGTGACTAAGTATTCTCAATCCGACACCACACTAATTACATAGTACGTACATTAACGCAGTTATCATTTGCAGATAAGATTGGAAATAAGGGATTAAAATATGATCACACCATATCTTACTTATCATTAACAAATATGTTATTCGATACAACAGAAGTTCGATGCATGATACAAGATAATTAATGGTAACAATGAAAATGTTCCTATATTTGTCGTGTATTACAATCTATTGTGTAAATAAACTTTTGAGAGTTCACTGCTGGACAAAGACCTTTTTAGAAATGAGGTTTTTGGTCTGCTATTTTACGCAGGGCAGGCGGGTTTAAATACTGTATGTCAAGTTTTCCTTCAGAGCTGTTGGCTTACATTATTTGCTCTCATATTCACGTAGAAAGCTGGCTACCCGCGCCGATATGCCAGCGCTTATCGGAACCGGTGCATTCAGATAACCTCTACATAAAGAAAGCGGGTATCAGCAGAAGCTGACTGACAGTCTCGCCGAGTAGCGTCTCTCTCGAGCTCATCCGAAGCAGCAAATGACGGTTTACATGCGCTTGTCGGAGCAGGTCGCAACTTGTCAGCGTCGTTCGGCGATAGTTCGGCACAAAGAACTGCCTGCACCGACTACCTTCGGGGAATGGTTCCGATAAGCGCTGGCACATCGGCGCCGGTAGCCAGCTTTCTACGTGAATACGCCCTTAGTCTTTTCTTACACCCAATGTAACTATATATTAGCTACTTTTCCTTGGAAGGGACATGGAACAAAAGGGCTGACTCGCCCAGAGTGATATCACAGACTCATAGGTAACTGCAGTTAAGCAAATATGTCGCGATTTTTCACTGAATAAATAATGTTTACCGCGTTACACTACTTTGCAGATTTTGATGTGACTTTTGCTGACAGATAGCTGATGTTGTAATAAGTAACATAGACTACTTTTATTTTAGAAGAGAAGGGTAACGCGAAAATAAAATTATAAGATTCAGATGAAATTGCGTTGGTCCGCTAGTTCAAAATAAAATTTGGGCGAGATCATGACAACGCAATGGTTGAAATAATTATACTTTTACTCCAAATTGATTGATTATTATTTGTAATGTTCTTTAAAGTTGTAGAAGATTGTCTAGACTTTAAACGAGACGATGATCATTGAGTTCGTTTCGTTCGTTCTTTCTTCTTAGAGCTAGTTCAGGCCGTAAGGCCGAACTCATCTGGCAAAATAGAAAACTTGCAAAAGTGTTCGTGTAATCTTATTGCATAATTTATGATTTCATTTCAAAACCATTTCAAATTTTTTTTGTGTATGCAGCTTGCGTCTTTTCGTGCTCTCGTTTTAAATCAATATTATTAAAGGTTGTTCTTTCTTTCAGGAGTGTGTCCCGTTCACCTTCGCCGTCCCCCTCCGTCTCGCTTCGTACCACAGACATCGCCATCGATAATTTGGACAATGACAAGGTATGCACAAATCTAATATGTATCTAATAATGGATATAAAAGACAAGGAAAACTTTAATTGAACCCTATAATAACCCGTCTGGCCTACAGCCCGACTGCCTCCTTGGTTTGTAGGTGCTATAGTACCTTGGAGATCACGTAAAGCAATCCCTGGTCCCGGTTGTCATGAAAATCTTGAGGCAATCGTTATTTGGAAGACAATGTTGACATGACATGACAATCTTGAATATCCTGTCAGTTCAATCTTCAAATTCAGTTAGCCTTCAGGGTTGCGGAGGTCCGATGCCAGTCGCTCCATGGAAAACTGATATTGAAGTAAAACCGGTTGAAGTAGTAGCCGACCACAAATAATCATAAGAATGAAATAGGCTATGCCAGCGTGGAGTAGTAGATCAAAACCGCCTTTCTAGATCTATGTCCAGCAGTGGACCATTAAAATTCTGTTGATGAATGTATGAGCGTGGAAAATTTATGAGTCCATTATCCATTTGTAAAGTTATCGGCAGGTCAAGGGCAATTTTTATACCCCTTCATTATCTTTTGTGCTCGTTTTTTATTGTGAATTATCTTTCAGTATATATTAAAGTACCTTCACACAGTTTATGAGTATATCATAACCTATCGTATTAAGTATAGTAGTTATAAAGTTTAGTTGGAGGCCTTTGGGTGGCTTAAAAATATCCATCGGCAAGATTGCGTAGCCACAACGTGTCTTGCCTGTCCCCAACCCGCACTTGGCCAGCGTGCGGACGTACATATCTAAATCCATCAGTTTATATGATGATGGTGATATAAAATGAATATCGCTTTATAAATCGATGAACGCCGGCTGCACGCACGAAAACGCATACCTTATTGTCACGTTCCGCCTGAGTCGTGCGTGCAAGCGAGAATTCGTAACAAGCGATAGAGAGGCACGTTTGGTTTAAGCGTTCGGTTTGTGACGCATCTATCTCTCTTCCACTCCATCGGCCGATGCGTCAGAGTATAAGAGAGACAGCAGTAGCACACAACCTACACGTCAACTATTTTGTCAATTGTATAACAAGTCAAATTATCGTCCGTATTTTTTTTTATATTATGCCCTTGTAATTTACAGATCAGTGAGTCATCCATCCATGCGGCTATCCACGGCGGCGGCGACACCGCGTCGATATCCAGCGGCGAGCTGCCCATCACCATCGTCAGTGCTTCGCCTCCTTACAATAAGAGTGACAATCCTAGGGTAAGAATCTTGAAGTTATTACACAAACTTTTCTTCGAAAAAAAAAATCGAATTCTCTATTCTAAAATCTTAGAATAGAGAATAGAATAGGAAACGTAATACGTTTGCAATTTGGCTAGGGGGGCTGGTAATTCGTGTGCCGTGTGTCCAAGACGCTCCATGCCTTGATAATATCATCATCACCTTGATATGAAAGTGATCACCGTTATATATTCCAGTTATCAGCAGCCAACGTAAACGTGAAAGCATCAGACACTGGCGGAGGCACAAGAAGTAAGAAGAAATCTTGGTACAATTCCCTGTACCCCACATACAAAAGCAAATCAGACGACTTCAAGAGACTGTTCAAAGATCTACCTGACGATGAGAGACTTATTGTTGGTACGTGTTTTTTATATCGTATGACGTGCTTATTTTTAAGAGTACGTAAATTTCAATGTACGGTTTTTTTTCGTACCCTTTTTTTTAATACTTATTTTTTTACATATGTATTTTTATAACGTACGTTTTGTTACGTCACTTTTTTATTCTGTTTTCAACTTTGACAATGATTCAAGTTTCATACACGGAGGTGTATGAAACTTTAATGCTGGCATTTGGCAAATTTGGCAACCACCGAACGCTGGCATTTATGAAGCAAGGCAAATCCGTTGCGTGCCGTGCGTCCGGCGCGGGCCAATGGACGCGCACCTATAGGTCTAATTTACAAAAGCTCTTTGCGGTTAAACGCGGGATTTGAATGCGGTTTTCTCTCATGTAATTCAATCTTGCAAATAAAAAAGTTAATATTAGTTTAAAAAGTTACCGCAAAAACACATGTGCGGGTGGAGCCGCAGAAAAGAGCTAGTCTATACAAATAAAATTGAAGTATCTGTTTGTAATATCAAATGAACGGTTTTTTTACTAAATGCATATGCAAGTAGATATGGTTACTGACACAAATTATTATTTTTTAAATTATTCCGAATAATCTCTGGAACTGCTATATCGATTTTGAACGAACTTTCATTAGCAGATAGCTTACGACTTAAAGAGTAACTTATATTTTTTTTATTAGATTAGCTTCTTAACAGGGGGGTGTCACTCCGTAGTTAAGGTATCGTCGGCCGCCTGCCTGCCCGGGCAAGCATGCCTGTCGACTACACATCGTCAGAACAGATAAGTGTTACACGATAGAAAGAGACGCAATTGTAGGTAAATATAATCGTGGGCGATTCGGCGCTGTGCGATCTGAATTGAACTTAATCTTTTGACGCCAAGGGTCTTTATTTCTTTAATTTACTTTTCGAAGTGAGTCTTCTGTACTGGTACTATTATGTATTCTGTGTTCTTAGCTAGTTTGACAAATTAAAAAGTTAAATCAGTTTAGAGTATCACCGCGGCAACCGGTATATGTGCGGTCGGAGCCGCAGGAGAGAAGTTAGTAAATATAATATTTTTTCCGCAGACTACTCATGCGCGCTACAAAAAGATATCCTGGCTCACGGGCGCCTGTACGCGTCACAAAACTACCTCTGCTTCTACGCCTCCATCTTCGGCTGGGAGACCACCATGAGCCTTCGGTGGAAAGACATCACCGCTATCACCAAGGAGAAGACCGCACTTGTGAGTGAATTGCACCGTAATTGAGCTAAATACACATGGGCCGTTAGATCATGACTAGACAGGGGTCATGGGAGCAGGTGGAAGCGATCATAGCCGAGTGGCCGAGGGTAAGCATCGACGACGCGGTCAGTAACTAGGTGAGTGACCGTTTGTTGCATGATATGTCAGCAGTCGGTCCCGGTTGTTATCATAGTCGTGAAGCTTAGTTGGAGGCCTTCCGGTGGCTTTAAAATATTTAACGGCAGGATTACGTAGCCACAACGTGTTTTACTAGTCCTACACTCGGCCAGCGTGGGGTTGTATGGCCTTAACCCTCTCCTGAGAGGAAACCCGTGCCCGTCAGTGGGACGTTATGGGTTGTTGATGAGACAGGTATAGCCCATGATTAGATATTCCTTAAAAACAGGATCTAATGAAAAATATAAATTAAATGATCATTACATGCAAAATGGATCCAGCCAATTGATCCTCTGAGATTGTACGAATAAATAAATAAATAAATAATAATAAATATATCGGACATCTTACACACAACGTCATCTAGTCTCAAACTAAGCAGAGCTTGTATTATGGGTACTAGACAACTGATATAAATACATAAAGATACTTTTTTTTTAATAAAAAAATCGGTAGATCTGAAACCTTGGAATTATTGGATCCGTCTCCATAGAGCTGCGTGCGTGTGTGTGTGTGTGTGTGTGTGTGCGCGCGTGCGTGTGTGTGTTGTGAGTGCATGTATGTATGTGTGCTTGTGTGTGAGAAAGTTGGAATTCTCCCCGAGGAACAAAAACAATTCTAACATTTAATTTTTCCTGCAGGTAATTCCCAATGCCATCCTAGTGTGTACAGAAGGGGAGAAGAACTTCCTCACATCGTTCTCGGGCAGAGACAAGGCCTACTTGATGCTGTTCAGGATATGGCAGAACGCGCTCATGGACCAGCCAATGAGCAGCCACGAGATTTGGCAGTGGGTGAGTTTGTATTCACTAGGTATATAATATTGACAGTTCGGACATCTTACATGCAGCGCCATCTAGATTCAAGCCATGCAGACCTTATTATTATGAATGCTATATTGACTTATATATATTTATAGAATACTTAGGTACATACTTTTTTGTCAAAATGTTGGCTATTTCTTTGTATGTAGGAATGCATACATAAAAATATCGACATCCGAAACCTTTCTCTCCTGGACTTGAAACAACGTTAATTTAGCATACTCTGGTCTGTTACTAAACTTAAACCATTTGGAGGGCTTTTCAAAGTCAACAAATTTTTAAAAATTTAAATTCATTGTTTAACAAATATTCTTAATTCTAGGAAACTTGGGTCAATTGTGTAATTATTTTTGACTGTGATTCTAGAAAATTAAATTTTATTTAGGATTACGGTTCCAAAGTTTAAATGAAAAACAAATTTCTAGGTTTTTTTAAATGCCCATAATTTTCAACCTGCATGGGATAGATTTATTTTTTGATCTTTCTCATGATGGTTGCAATCAATCCTGTCACTCCGTTTCGGCTTAACGTTGAGTTCTGGGACACCCTGTGTATAAGATATATTTTTTTTAATAATAACTGTACTGTACACTAGATTCATACAAAAATACTAAGATATCAATAACTGTACAACAAAATCATATATAGAACAACGAGCTAGCCACTTTATATAATAAAATGAGCACAAACAAATATATTGTGTCAACTGTATTGGCAATTCAAATGTAGTCCCAAGAGAACACTGTACGTGTGCCACCATTAATTCTAAATCATGCGCATAGTTCCTACTTACAATAAATATTTATCGAATAAAAGTGAAAAACAAGGCACACGGAATATAAATTGATTTTGTTTAGTGTTGCCAATCTAAATATGATACAAGTTGTAATAAAACTTAGGGAGCAAGATACGCAGTCAGAAAACCATCGTAATCACCCCACCGTCTCAGTACGACGACCCTCTCTTAGGCGGATCGTAATAACAATATATCAACCCATCTGCCTCTGGTGGTTAGCAAATGCGACTGCTGATGCGACTGCGACCCTCTTGGGTTTGATACCCGGGACGGACAAAATGTTTATGTAAATATTTGTTTAGGTGTTTTCTATGTATAATATGTATGTGTTTACAAAAAAGTATGTTTATGTATTTATATCAGTTGTCTAGTACCCATAATACAAGCTCTGCTTAGTTTGGGACTAGATGGCGTTATGTGTAAGATGTCCTAAAAAATATTTATATTTTATTTATTTTGGGACCAAGGAAGTAGTAAACATTTCGGAAGTGCACCTACTTGTCCCCTCAGTAACAACTAAACTGCTACGTAAATAAGCCTAAACTAAAACCGAGAGCTAAATGAAACAAAGCTACTGAAATCTAGGTTCTGTCTTTAATCAGATATTGCCAATATAGAAAAAAACAGGTAGTTATGAATAAAAAAATCAGACATAATCGCTAACAAACCTGTAGAAATGAATTAATAAAATTAAGTAAAGACTTTTTAGTGTAAATTTATTTGCCTCTATAACACTAAAATAAAGTGTTACCATGCTGGCAACACTGGTTTAGTTTCTTTTTGCGCAGATTAGAAATTGAAATGAACCTTTGAATTGATATTCAAGAATAAATGTATTTAAATGGAATTATAAAACACTAGCTTTTGACTGTGGCTCCACTCGCGTGTATATTGGCTATCGCGGTAAATAGAAGCCTATGTCTTTTCTCAAGCATCAAAAGAATCTCCATGTCAAATTAGATTGAAATCAGTGCACGGAATAGCAGTGAAAGTGTAACAGTCAGATAGTTACTTTCAGATTTATAACATTGCCTGTGATCGTTTTAGCTACATTTGACTGCACGGTTCGCCGAGTGGTTTAAGCGGTCGCCACGCTGCTTTTACTGCGCCAAGTGTCGTAGGTTCAAACGAGATAACACTTTGTGTGATTCATAAATGGTTGTCCTGAGTCTGGATGTTCTTTGTGTCCGTTTTATGATTGTAAAGTGTCCCACTTTGAAATAGAATAACAAACATTTAAAATTACTAGCAAGGTTAGGCAAGGAACAAAGTTACTGGAGCTTAAACTAAATTTTGCCTTATTTTGCAGTCTATGAGTGGTCTTAACGACACTCATTGCATTACCGATAACCGAACGGACTCTGAACAGACGTTTAGGAGTTAAGATGGATGAAATGTTTACAACAAAATTAAATTAAAACAAACTGTGTACCTGTTCTACTGTGCCTGATGAAAAGTATGGGTAGAATCCAGGAATAGGGGCCACCATTTTCATAGTGAAGGCATACAATGCAACATGGTGAACTACTCCATGGCGGCTTAATAAGATGTTGATGCTTCATTGGGCTTCTGGTCTCATACTCGCCAAAGAAATACGACAGCAAGAATGCTGACATTAGGATGGTCTTGTGAGTGAGGGTAGTAATGCCCCGGTCAAGCCGGCCCATTCGTGCTGAAATTAACGTGGGTCTACTACTTTTAAAAAAAAAAACTTGAAACGAAACCTGTACCAACCCATTGCCGCCACCATACCACCATGCATATGTCCAGCTGTGGACTGCTAAACCTAAATTGATGTGATAAAATAAACTCGCACACATACATAAATCCTGAAAACTTTCCTTTAAGCTATAAATACATTATTAAAACATGTAAGACATATTTGTTAGAATAATATAAAGGATAGTAAATAATCGTAATCTGTGTTAGCATGTTGGGATGTATTATAAAGTCTATGAGCATGGGGCCCTCCCGGGCGGTCGGGAGTTCCAGTCAGTGAGTTATTGCCGGTGGTGGCGTGCAGTGGTTACCAATACAGGTATACTTTGAAATTTAAAAATATTAATATTAATGATTTTGTTTGCTTAGTAAGTGTCAAGAATTATCTGCGTACGTGTGAGGATATAATGAATTGATTTTAAAATCACTTATCTAATTTAGGATCCATAATATTTTCTGACTGCGGTGCTTCCCTATTTTAAGAGGCGTATGTCTATATTTTGGTTCATTTTGTGTCCGTCTTTGTTCAGTGGGAAGTGGACCTGCTATACTTCTCTAAGTTTGGTAGTTTTTTCTGATTTATTTCGCTGCAGGTTCCAAGACGATTTAATTTTATTTCTGGCATTCCTCAAATGTCACAAAATGGTTATATTCCTGGTGTACAGGAAAGGTGGTTAGGATGTGGAAATTCGATTCAAGAATAATTATTTAACAAATATGTAGTTTTTTTTAAATTTAATTTTATGTTAATAACTTCGATCCTGTTTATTTTAGATCTTGACAATGAAATCAATAATCATTTCATCACTTTTTTCTTAGTAAAATATTCTTAGTAAGAGAAATTTCATAATTCTCTGTTTGGAAGTTGGGACGTATAAGTGTAACAAACAAACAGTACATAATACATTATGTAGGTAGGTTATAGCCGGCTTATTCGTTAACACCTTTAATGACTGTTAAGTACAAAGCTGGTAATTAGCGCCTTTAATTGCTGTTAAGTACAGGTCGTCTAGATACTCGGACAAACAAACTACTGTTCATAATATTATTAGTATCGTATAAAACTTACGTCTAGCAGTGGACTGTTAAAGGCTGTTAGTGATATATGATATAAAAATTACTTTATTGATATAAGTACGAGGTCAGTTCAATAAGTACCCGTGGCGGAAATGAAGACACCTTTTTTTTATTTTATTTTTCAACTTTGTCCCCTTTTAGAAAGATACACTTCTCCAATATATAATTTTATGAACTCTCCAAAATACGCTTCTGTTTACGATGACTTCCTCGTTTAAGCTGAATTTTTTACCCGCAAGCCATTTCTTCATGTCCCGGAACAAGAAGTCGCAGGGAGCCAGATCTGTTAAATAACATTGGTGCGTCAGCGAGACTATTTTTTCATCAACCGATCACGTAAAATATTAATTGCTATTCCGATTGACACACCTACGGCCTTTGCTACTTTGTGCACTTTCGTTTGTCGATCAGTGAGAATCATGTCGTTGATTTTTTCAATGATTTCCTTGGGAACCACGTCTGCCGGGCGTCCTCGTCGCTACTCATCAAACACGAATGTTCTCTCACGTTTTATTTCGTTGAAGCAATATTTAACTGTAGTCTTCAATAGCGACAAGTTCTCATAAACAGCATCCACCTTTGCTTTTATCTCCTTGCATTTTTCCCCATCCAAAAACAAAAAGCGAATCGCTGAACGATACTGCTTTTTTCCTTCCTAGCGAAAATCACGACACACGTCTTACTCGAATGCCCTCCAAATCTAATATTCAGTCTGAAAGTTGTTTTGGCGTCGTTTGATAAGTGACAGCACACGTTAATAACACCATCTTCCCTTAGGAACGTCCTCTGTTTTAAAATACGGGTACTTACTGAACCTCCCGAGTAACTTTCACATCATCATCAGCCTATCGCAGTCCACTGCTGGACATAGGCCTCTCCAATTGCACGCCACTTAGTTCGATCCTCGGCCACTCTAGTGTAGGACGTCCACAGGCCAGGTGGAGTGATGATTTGCGCAAGACGGCTGGCAGGAGCTGGATGCGAGAAGCAGAGGATCGAACTTTCATATGCACTAAGTAAAAAACTGCTCATTTAATTTTACAAACAGACAATTCGATTTGATTTAATGGTATACATATATGTAATGATGTGAAACACGTTTTGTAATAGAAGTACCGACTTTTGAGTGCCCCAGGTTCATTTTAGCTAAGAGGAAAAAAAATTTACTAGCTCTGCCCTGCTACGTTACTTGCGATTTACAACAAAATTATACATAACATTTACTAATTACGATTTAGAAGTAGCATACTTAATACTAAATCACATGTGTGACCAAGTACATGTTGGAATAACGCCAATACATTTTTGTAATTTGGATTTATGCCCGTAGCAGTAATATCTTTCAACTAGTTTTTATATACGTTCTAAAACATCACTTACTATAATATTAATTGTTAGTTTTATTGGCTGTCTATGTTCAGTATCTATCGTAAAGTGCATAGTAAAGGCCATTTATTTACTTTCAAAGTCGTTGTTTTGTTGGGTGTTTAATTTTCTATAACACGTTGGCCTGGCGCTCTTTCTTGCTTTTGGTTCTCTTTGTTCTTCGTGGTTTGGTCCCTTAATCATCTCTTAAGATACGAATCTTACGGATGAATAGAAGTGGTGACATTTACAAATTTTTAATGCGTTGTCACTCGGAAAGTTTTAGATTTAGATTAGCTAGAGTAGGACAGTTATTTAATTTGTTGTGTTTTACACATAGTCAATGCTGACTTATTTGCTGTTTGTTTGTCTACAAGATTGCTGTAAGTATTAATCTCCAGTTATCAGCTTGTACCCTAGAATTTGTAAGGGTTTATAAATAACGTTAAAGTTTTAAGTGTTGTTATAAAAATTCCGTAAATTTAAAAATACATAATACTAATAGAATTCTAAAGTAACTTGGTCCATCCGTATGTCATGTTTTCGCGGCTAAATCGCTGTACAGAATTCAATGAAATTTGGCATGGAGATAATAATAATACCTAAATATTTCGGACATCTTACACACAACGTCATCTATTCCCAAACTAAGCAGAGCTTGTATTATGTGTACTAGACGACTGATATAAATACATAAACATATTATACATAGAAAACACTCAGACTCCGAAACAATTATTTGCGGATCACACAAAATCACACATTTGGACCGAGCCAGGAATCGAGCCCGTGACCTTCTTGATCAGTAGTCGCATACGCTAACCACTAGACCAACAAGGCTTCAGGAAAAACATAGACTACTCTTTATTTACCTCGATAACCAAGATGTGTGTGAACGTAAAAGATATTATATTTTAAATCGATGGTTCTGTAGAGCGTATAACTTTGGCGGCTGTTGTTAAAATAATAAATCTCTTTATTCAAGCATCTCAGCTCCATATTTTTTTTACAAATATTATAAACATATAATAAGTAGGCTGGTAGAGAATGCCATATAGCATTAAGTCCGCCTCATGCAAATGTAATGCAGGAAGTGTTAATAAATAAATAAAATAAATAATATTAATAAAAATTAAAACATTATTAAATTATAGTTATACGTTTTACTTTTACATCTACGCATAGATGGTTATCTGTAGCATTGATGAGTTGGTTGGAAGTATAAATTTATAATGTGGCAACCATTGTCTTCAGGTGCACAGTTGTTACGGCGAGGAGTTGGGGTTCAATTCGGACGAAGAGGGGTACAGCCGGGATCCACCCGACGACGTGCCGTCCTTGCCGCCAGATTCCATCTCCGACGTGAGTACATTTGTATATATAATGTGACCAAAAAATAACAATCATACTTAGAGATGTATGTAAAAGAAGTATGCGAATAAGCGGGTATTGAGGACAAACCTTCATAATCTGGATGATTGGTAGAAAATGCCATATGGTATTAAGTCCGCCTCATGCAGACTGTAATGCAGGTAGTGTAAAAAAAATACAGTTCTACGTACAGAAGTTCTTTTCATTGAAGACATTCGTGAAGAGTAGATGCTTCGTATAAATGGGCCGCCTTGACCGGCCGGTCGTACATCCCCAAAAAAAAACATTGTTACACTTCGTTGCTTTTCACCAGTGAGTTAACCAGAACCCAAAACAGCTCCCCCCAGAATACTACGCTGAGTAATCGTCACTCGGTGACACATTGAAATTCAATATCTTAACGCCTAGCGTTTCTTTATTTCACTTCAACTCGCTCTGTGCGGCTAGCGCGTTGGGATTGATGACTTTTTCATAAAATCCTTGTAATAAAATATACCTACAAAACGAAAAGTTTTAACAGCTCGCGCCAATCGTAATACTGAATGCGATTATCGTGACAATGAACTAGAAATAAAATAAACTCTCTCTTAAAATACTACAAAATGGTCGAGGACCTCCTCTGACCTTCCTGAGACCTTTGCAGCTGCGAAGAGATATCGCTTGGAGTATTCTGACGAGCTCTTCCAACTGATCCTACCTTCTCCCTTCTTTTACATGAGAAAACGGCCTTGGAAGTCACCGCTTTAGAGTGGTAGAAATACGCACTAGAACTAAACTGTGTAGCGGTTAAAATCTGGAACTCACTACCAGCTCACGTGTTTCCTTTCCAAAATGATCCCGGGTCCTTTAAGAGGGGCGGGTCCTTGAAAAAGCATCTCACGAAGCCGCCATAGTTTGGGTTGGCATCGCCATACTTCCTGCATCGCAGGCAGTCTGGTGGCCCCCACTCCTGGATTCCACTCATGCTTAGCATCAGGCAGAGTGGAGTCACTTAGGAAGGCATCAAATAAGAATGATCCCTGCTTAAAGCGCGTGTCAGCCTCACATTTAATTTTTTCATGTAGTTCAGTTCTGTTTTTATTACTTTACGTAAATCATCTTAACTTTTATCATATTCTTATCTATTTTATCTCTAATATACGTATGAATTCATAACTATGTTACTCGTATCATCCAATACGCTTGTAGTAACATTCTGCTATACCTATGTTTTTATATTCAATAATAGTGAACTTTTTGATTCAATCCTACTAAATATTATCAAGTACTCTTAGTCATCGGTCATTAGTAATGTAAAGAAGATTGATAGGAATATGTGTCATAAAGTGTTGTACTAAATGCCGATTTTCGATTAACGTCAGTGGTTCTTAATCCCTTAGAATTTATTGTGACTCATAATTGGCGACATTTTAAAAGATATTTTGGCAGTAGGTATTTATTACGGTTTCATTAAAATCCCTATGGAATACACTAGTACCAGACTGCCCTATTTGCCTGGCGGTTGGTTACCGTAAATAGCGTCAAATCCCAAGTCGGGCCAAAATAAACAGCACGGAATTTGAAAAGTCCTTCAGTCCTCGGTCCTGCACCTGATCTCTTCCCAATCATGTCGAATAGCCTTCCTTTTGAATTATGAAAGTAAGGGGATAGAGTGTGCGCCTGCGTTTGCGCATGCACTTGTACACTTTAATTAATATCCGTCACATCACTAACATGTTTCACTCTATTAAGACCTAATATATTATGCAGTTATTTAAGAAAAAACTGTATTCCAATTAAGACCTCAAAAACAGCTTCAGACATAGCTCTCAGCTGAAAATCAAACTATTTTCATATAAACACCTGTTGATAACCATAGATAAACAAACATAGATAAATATTATACAAGCTTATGTATCATTTAGTTATCTAAGTTTCGGCGCGCGTATCAGTACGCGAGAGATACCGCGATAACTGGCCGACTGTGTCACTGCCATGATCAGAAAATTTAAAAAGAAAGTAAGTCTAAATAATAGTGTAACCCTTTTTGAACTGTGTTGTAAAAGTGATAAGTCACAATTTAGTTCGAACCGTGTTTGTGACCGTATAGTATTTGTGGCCTTTCTAATATGCGTGAACTGTAGCGTATTTTAGCATGCAATTTGAACTTCGCGTGCGAAAAATTGATAAAAAATAAATGTTTCTTTAGTTGGAAATGTGTTTCTTTAGAATTTCATTTTTAATATAAGAATTGTAAATTATTGAAGAAGTTGAAATGTGCAAGACGAAGCGAAAAGGTTGTAAAATTACAAGAAAATTGGATTTGTTTTTGAAATGTGTAAACAAATGAAATTACCTACTATCAGAGTTCCGCGTGCCAGGCTTTGTAATGAATTATGAGAGGGGATTACATAGGTAAAGGAACAGGTGTTATAGATAGGAAGGATCATCCTCCAAGAAGGATACTCCGACAAGATCACTCGAGGTGATGTCAATAATTACTTTTCTAATGAGTTCTTGTGTTTATGGATAGCTGGTGACAAATTCACCTCTCTAGGTTAGCTGATGAGTCTGCTCATTTACACCCGGTTTTGGGTGTTAATATAAAGCCATCAAAATTAGGGTATGTATTACCATAAGTAAAAAAATATCCCACCTTTAAAATAAACGTATTCTTTAGCTTTAAGAAATTAATTTTAACATTAAAATTTCTTTTCCCAAGCGTCATTTTTCTTAAAGTTGAACACTGTTTAACTTATAAAATATGTAAATCTAAACTTAATCCTAAAACTAGTATCATATAAGAGTCTTTATAGAAAACAGTCCCAGAGCTCATTAACATTGGTATGTTGCCAACAGGACCTGTTGGATTCGTCTTGTATGGAGGCGAGCGGCGACGGGAGGGAAGAAACACATCGGAGTAGCAGACCACCCCTCAACAGAGACTCATCTCCGCCGCTCGGTCAGTACATCTACATTGGAAGGTTTTTTTTTTGTTTAGACAACTCCCGCATTAGGAATATAAATCCTGTGACGCGGGGGGACTTTACAAACATACATAAAACGGACACTCAGAACAGCAATTTGTGAATCCCAGAAAGTGTTGTCCCACGTGGGATTTGAACCCACGACATTTGGGCAGTAGAATACGGTGTGGCTTAAAGCACAAGGCCAATCATGCAGTCCATCATCGGCCTATTCTTGGACAAACCTCTCTCATTTTGACGCCACTTTGTTGGATTAAGTTATTGAAAAAGTTTACCTTTCTAAACCAACGCAATCAAAAGATACATCCGTTCATGCCGCAAATTTCCGCAATTTTCGACACCCGCAAGAAAAGCTAAAGCTACAGGGTACTTCCCGTAAACTCAGAATCTTGTAATTTCGAACACCGTAAAATTTGTAAAAAGTAATAATAAATTACAGGTTTGTACGGAACCCTCGGTGCGCGAGTCCGATTCACACTTGACCGGTTTTTTATATTTAAGACTGCCAAAGTGCCTGATGGAAAGCAATAGTAAAATCCAAGGGTAGTAGTGGTCACCATCCTCATTGTGAATGCGGACAATATAACATGGTGACCCGCACTATGGCAGTCTATTGAGATGCGTCTGCACTGCATCATTACACCTCCGATCTTGCACTCACTAAAGAAACTCGACAGCACGAATGCCGTCATTAGAGGTTGGTCTACAGTGTGAGGGCACGCCGCCTAACAGAGGGTCGTCGTACAGAGACGGTGCCCGCATCAGGAGCGAGCAGGCGCTGGGAGGAGTCCAGAAGGAGATCTGACCCTGGACTTCATCAACAGCCTTTAACAGTCCACTGCTGGACATAGGCCTCTCCTTTGAAAGGAGTTTTGGCCTACTATATACCACGCTGGCCAGACGGGTTGGTAAAGGGTTTGTTTCAAGTTTTCCTTCTCTTGGCAGTGATGTTAGCTGCTTATTTTGTTCCTTTAGTCGCCTCTTACGACACCCATGGAATGAATAGGGGTGGTGACACTTTGTATTCTTAATCCGTCACCACACGGACTTATCCCCACTTAAAAAGAGAAGCGCGGAGAGAGCACACCGTTTGGTTTTAGTCGGTTCGAGTCCGACACACCACCCCGCCGTAACCCCCGGTGGGGTGACGGACCATTATGATTTTCCACACAAAAAAAAAGTGTGTGAGGGTAGTACTGAGCCGGGCCTCTTTCGTACCGAAATCAGCGTACCTTTATTAACTATTGCGATAGTACAGTTTCTGAGTCGTCTATTATGAAAAACTTTTTTTTTTAGAGTTCTGTGTGAGTTGTAACGAAACATTCTTTATTTTAAGACATTTCTAGCCAAAAAATGTCCTTAAAAATTATC
Source organism: Phragmatobia fuliginosa (assembly GCA_932526445.1). NCBI lineage: Eukaryota > Metazoa > Arthropoda > Insecta > Lepidoptera > Erebidae > Phragmatobia > Phragmatobia fuliginosa. Next base: position 20,349,581 of record OW052070.1, read on the forward strand.
AATTGGTTCCTTGAAAGGTACAAAGTAAACCCACTATTATGAACTTCATTTTGACTTACTACATATTAAATATTATAACATTGTAAATCTCTTAAGTAGCTTTGTACGATACAGTATTTCAAGAAATGTATGTGTAATATGTTAGTAGTTATCTTGTAACGTGGGTTCCGTCCTGATATTACCTAGTACATTCATACTTATACCAAATATTTAAATAAAACCGAGGGATCCCTCCATCAATTTATCACAATATTATCTGAGATCTAGCATAACACATTGATCAACTTAAATAACGCTCACTTCTAGAACGAAATTGTCCGGCCCTCCCCTTCTTGTTGCCTTAACTGCTTCGTGCCTTAAAGAATCAAAGACATAACCCGGTACTTTTTAACATGATGTCGGGGAATTCCCGAGACCCTTTTACAAATGAACCATTTAGAGTTACACCGTACACAATAATCTTGATAATACTTGGTTAGTTTTGGGCGCGCGTTAGGGGAACTAGTACGTTTTCCGTGTTCGATTTTATTTTCATCGTTCTTTGGGTGTCTTAAAAAGGTTTTATGTGTGTCATGTGCTATAAAAGTGTACCAAACGTGTTTACTCTTAAACGAAATAAGATAATTGAGAAAAAATTGTCAAAACCTTAATATTATTTCTTCCTCTTCCTCAATAGTTAAACAGAGTTTGACCGCGTTTATGTTTAGTCGACTTAGTGGATAGTGATCTTGACTGTTCGTCAGAGGTTGTAGGTTCCATTACCACGCAGGACAAGTATTAGTATTAGGAACATGATTAATTCTTTTCTGCGTGTACTTAACTATAACAGGATATATGTATTTAGAAATTTAAAAGTACATATTAGTTAATCGGCAGTACGTTTACCATAACAGACTAAATTAGGATCTTACAGCCGTGTGGGGGATATATCCAGTAATGATTAATATTAATAATATTCGTGTTGAATAGTTGCGATGTGAGATCATAAGAAACAGACATTGGGTATGTCTATTCCCTATAACTGAGATTAGGAAGTTAAAATTTCATACGTTTTGTGATCAGTGATAGTATTAAAATGGATGACGTCAGTGTGGACTATCTCAGTTACGTACGAGTATGTGGTGATCGAATCTCGTAACTCCTGGCTGGACAGCTGGGAGATTGTCCAGCCATGTGGTAATATATTTAAGACTTTTTTTCACCGTCATCAACAGCCTTTAACAGTCCACTGCTGGACATAGACCTCTCCTTAGAAAGGAGGTTTTGGCCTTCTATACCACGCTGGCCAGACGGGTTGGTATAGGGTTGGTTTCAAGTTTTCCTTCTCTTTGCATCGATGTTGTCTTGCGTAGTTTATTTTTTATAGCCTTTTACGACACCCACGGGATGAATAGTAGTGGTGACAATCTGTATTCTTAATCCGTCACCACACGGTGTCACCACATGTTTCAAAACGGCTTTATAGCTTTTTATTGTATACGGGACTTATTGGCAATAAAATTAAAAAGGTTACCTTATACTTTCCGACGTTTCGAACGGGTTATACCGCTCGTGGTCACGGTAGTATTAACAATTAAGTCTCAATACAACAATGCTCTTTCTTCAAAGTTTTTATGTACCTATATTAATTGCACGAATGGCGTAGTGATTTAAGTGACAGCCCCGTTGTTTTTTCCTCGCTAAAATACTGTGAGTTTAAACCCTACATGGTATATATATCTTTCTGCGATCCTCAAATTGTTGTACTGAGTGTGGATGTTCTCTCTGTCCGTTTCATGTATGTTTGTAAAGTCAAACGCGAGACCAGGAATGTATTCATAATGCAGGAGTTGTCTTTTAAAAAGTATGTGCTTGCTCTGCTTAGTCTGTAAATAGATGGTGTTGTTTAAAAAGGTCGATGTTATTAATCTGTGCTTGCATCTTTTAAGTACTTACCCAGATTTTATTCGAGAGGGGTTCAATATTGAAATATATTTTTTAAGAGCTTTTACCAGATTATTAGATACTACTTCAGTAGCCTATGTCCTTTCTCAGGCTCTAGACTATCTGTATACCAAATTTCACTTAAATCGGTTCAGTAATTCTTGCGTAAAAGTGCGACAGACAGACAGATAAGGTGACTTTCGCATTTATAATATTAGTAAGGATTATAGAAATGAAGATGTCTAATAAATGGCACGGTCACTATCAAAATGATGTTAATTATGAAATTAAGTGACAATTAAAATTTAAGTGTCAATAAAAGAATTGCGTTACGTCTTGTGAAATTTATATAATGTTTGTGATGGTATTTGTTTAACTGTCTTGATTGTCAACGATAACTAATCCTGTAGATATATGTTGTATATTGTTTTGTTAGTTAATACTAGCTGAGTTCGGCTGTGATTTTCGCGATTGTTGTGTACCCGCGAAGAACCGCACGGGGCAAAGCTAGTCAAAAAAAGTTGCCTCTGTTGTATATTTTAAACTATCTACCAGTAATACCATCTACCATCGAAATTGACCTATTTCAAAATTAATCGATAATTCGAAATTAGTCGAAACAAACAAACAGACAGGCAGACAGAAATTTTAAAATTGATTTTGTGATGTAAATATAGCACACACTTGCATATGCATTAGTGAAAACTTTTTATTTTAAAATTACAAACATACACTTTTGTATATATTTAAAAAGTGAAACAGTTAAATCAAATTACTTTACTACTGAATTATGGTCTCAAAATACAAAGTTAATTTACCAATGTCAATTGTCAACGATAAAGCCGTGCCAGCGTTTCCTGTGAACCATATTTAGTACAACGATACTAGTAGATATAAGTTACTAGTTTAAACATCATATTGTGAGAAAACTCTAACCGAATAACTCAATGTTATCCAACTTCCATATTTACGAAGTATTGCGAGCACAGAGTGTCACTACCAATTCATCTCTTGAGGGTCTAATACCAGACCAAAAAAGCGAACTACACATAAACAACAGCACTGCAATTCTTTGAACAAATCTATACCAACCCGCCAGCGTGGTATTGATAAAACCTTCCGTTCTAAGCACAGCTGTCTGTCCAGCTATATTATTAACTTATTTGTAGTGATGTTTTGTGTGTCCGTGTGTCTCCAGTGACAAACGGTGATGCGGATTATCGTGAGGAGGTGGGGGGAGATACGCTGCCCACTGACATGTCCGACACATCAGACAGCGAGCCGGAGAAGCCACACAAGTGAGTTCAATCATCTTTTTCATCTTAGGATCTGCATTATATAGGTATAACACCAGGTTTAGCTCGTGGCTCCACCCAGCTTGTATGTCGGTTATCCGGATAAAATTTGCCTATATCCTTCCCGTAGATTCAAGATATATCCGTGCCAAATTTAATTGATATCCGTGAAGTAGTTAAGCCGTAACAGCGTAACAGACAGACAGATAAAATAAATTTATGATATTGGTGTGGATTTGGCAACTTGTTTTAGCCTTTATTGTACAAATGTTCCTTCGTGAGAATTTTGCCGACGCAAAATTTTCTTGGGTACATTACCTATGTATAACTTTTAGATGGTTAAGAAAGTAAATAGACAATAAGCATTAGGTTGCAGTAGTTCAAAGCCTCAAAATGGCCGGAAATGTGTACCCGTAATCTGGTTTTTAAAAATCATCCCCAATCGTTTGCATCAAAAATAAATATTAGTTTCTATGTTTACATCTATCTGTGTGGTGAACTGGACTAAGAATACAGTTTCAATTACATCCGTATGTCGATATTATAAGATTCGATTGCTTGATAACTTACTGCCTCCCTCTTCACAATACGGGGGTCAGATCTAGTGCTACACTAAACTCAGCTACTATAAACCACAACTCGTATTAATTTCATTATCTAATTCTCGATTTGTAAGTACAGTCTGTTCGTTACAGCGGTGGAGACGTAGAAAAATGCACAAACTCACACGACGGCAAGCTGCTCCTCCGCCAGGAGTTCCCCTTCAACATCGACCAGATGTTCACCATGATCTTCACCAGCTCCAAGTTCAATCTTGAACTGTTAGCGGCTCGGGGGACCACAGACTATGTACAGGTAGGCATTTCGATTCTGGACCTGGCAATCCATAATGCCCCACTGTTAGACACGGGTCTCCTCTATAGGCTATGTGTATGTGCAGGTTGGGGACTGGCAAAACACATTGTGGCTATGTAATCTTTCCGTTGGATGTTTTTAACCGCTCGAAGGCCTCCAACTAAGCGTGACGACTGTCTCATGATAACAACTGGGACCAATAATGTGATTTCCGAATCATGGAAACGCTCATAATATATGATGCCACAAACGGTTACCCATCTAGGTACTGACCGCGCCGTTGTTGTTTCCAATCACCAAAGCCCGTTCGGCTATGAGCGCTTCTAGAATATATTATCGTGTAATGTTTTTTTTTTTTTTATGTAAGCCTACCAAAGTGACTACTCTGCCTGATGGAAAGCATGAGTAGAATCCAGGAGTAGGGGTCATCATCCTCATACTGAGTGTAGGCAATGCAGCATGGTGACCCATACCATGGCGGCCTGGTCAGAAAATTCTGCATCATTCTCCGGGCATCCTAAGGCCGGTTGAATGATGCAAAATGATTGGGCCTCCAATTGTATAGATTTTAGGCAAAAAATTGTATATATTTTCAATGATAATAAATAAGATTTACAGATCATGTATAGAAATAAAGTAATGAGTACCATGTATAACACCTAGTAAAGTATTTACCAGTGTCTATCTATAACCAAATTATAAATGAATGTCATCTGCTCTATAGCACTAACAGCGTTTCTGATACTTATATAAATACCTCGTATAATCTTCATAGCTAATATTAAATCATTTTGGTTGTTCCAGGCACCCTGGCAGGCACAAGGGGGTCTAAAATGTCGACAGATCAGCTACACACTGGGGCTCACGTCCGGCCCTATAGGACCCAAAGAAGTTCAAGTCACGGAGACACAGGTACGGAGTATATAAATGAACCATCTACCATATCGACGTTCATATTGAAAAAAATCTGTTTTTTTTATTTCTAATATATGCTTTAATTATGAACGCGACTCATTAAGTATAACAACACGGTTAGGAAATGTTATTTATGTTGTTACTTATGTTGTTTATTTATTTTCCTGTAAACTAGTAATGTATGACATAGAACACATTGCAATATGAACGACGACATCATAATGGCTTATAAGACAGTAGCTTGTGGGGTACAGGATTTGGTAAGTGAATGGGAAATACTCTTCAAAACCTTAAAGCCGAAGTAGACCTGTCTACCGGGAGTCCTACATACGCCTTTTTTTCCCACGAAGGGCATAGTGCGAACACCATTCCCCGTTTACGTGTCGCTGTAAAAAATAGTCTACATTACTTGCTCATTATTTAAACTTTCCATTTATTCCACTTATTAACCCCCCCCCCCCCTTTTTCCGTGGGAAATCCCCACGGATGCCACCAGTTGGTGACTATATCGGACTCGAACCGACTAAAACCGTCTCGTGTACTATGAGTCAAGGAACCAGGTATACCCTCGAAACGAAGTCCCTGCCCTAGAACCCCGACGCACTTCGGGCCATCTATGGCTTGCAGACAGCCCCCTACCGTATGAGAACTCCAATGCTCCCCTTCCACCAAATAACGAAGCGTTATTCACCCCCCCCCTAACCAAGTTGCAAACGTTTTCCTTTTTATATTCTCATACTAGCCAATGAATGGCTAATGTCACTCAGTCACGTAATTATAACAAAATATTAGCCAATGAAATGAGAATAGAATAGAAAATTAAAAACATTTGCAATTTGACGGATTAAGAATACAGAGTGTCACCACCCCTATTCATCCCGCGGGTGTCGTAAAAGGCGACTAAGGGATAAACTACGCAACCTGTCTGGCCAGCGCGGTATAGTAGGCCAAAACCTCCTTTCTAAGGAGAGGCCTATGTCCAGCAGTTGACTGTTAAAGGCTGTTGATGTTGATGATGATGATGAACTTGACTACGAGGCAGGTTTGATAACGTAACAAGCAAATACCCATCCGCATTTAAATTATGAGTTAGGATATTTATCAGTAATCTGGTCATCTGGAAATACACTTTCTGAGAATTCCACTTATAAATGAGCAATTTAAACAATATTGTAGGTAATGAACAAATGCTCAAAGCCCGGTCAGTTGTACTCTATCGACTCGACGAGTGAGAACGCTGGCATTCCCTACGCGGACTACTTCAGCGTGCAGGTCCACTACTGCCTGCAGAGGGTCTCCGAGACCTGCACGGACCTCTCCTTCTACGGTGGAGTCAAGTATAAGAAGAGCATGTGGCAGATGACTAAAGGTTTGTATCTATAAGTTCTTCTATTTTGTCTGACTCCAAAAGAGTAGCTGAATATCCAGATTGATTCAGTTGAATGTATGTGTAGCACACAACACACAGCTCCGGAGTTTGGAAGTTTGGCAGTGATTCACGCCCGTGTCTTGGAGCACGTAAAGCCGTCGGTCCCGGCTGTCATGAACATCTATGGCAATCGTTCTTGGAAAGTCAGTGCCCTCAAATTGACTGGTAGCTAGTTCATCCTTCGAATTTCAGTTTTCCCTTAGGGTTGCGGAGATCCGATGCCAGTTTTCCATGGAGGAAAAACTGATATTTATATAAAACCGGTTGAACTAGTAGCTGACCCCAAATAACACTGGGAATAAGGCTAGGAAGAAGAAGCTCTCTCTTACGTGGATTGTCTGAAAATTTTCCCACCTAACAATGAAACTAACCACACTTCAAAGATGTAGAACAATATCCTTCACTTTAAAGCTTACTGAAATGACTAATGTCCCTGATGGAAAGCATGTGTACAATCCAAGAGTAAGGGATCATTTCGAGTACACACAATGACCCTCATAATGGTAGCTTAGTGAGTTGCTTCTGCGTTATTGGGCCTCCGGTCTCACACTCACTAACGAAATACTGTCATCTTTGGCTTGGTCTTCTGTGTGAGGGTAGTTCCGCCCCGGTCGGCCGACCCATTCGTGCTTCAATCAAAATCATCGTGACTCTACATCTCAATAGTCCGCCATTGAGTGAGTCACCATACTGCACTGTCTGCATGGAGTATAGAAATCACTATTCATAAATTCTACTCATGCTTCCCATCAGGCAGATTAGAGTAGTTTTGGCAATCATAACATCCGTCTCCCCAAGATTTGAGGGCGGTTTCGGTATCCTACTTCTTGGAATACCTACACAGTGACTTATTTCAAAAATAATAATAGCTGATCTATTTTCCAATGGGCAGCATTCCTAGAAAAAAACACAATGTCGGGTCTGGAGGACTTCTGTCGGCTGTTGGAGCAAAAGCTCGGGGCCGAGGCGGAGTGCGCAGTTCCTGCCGCGAGGAAGATCAGACGACACCGGAGAGTCACCAGTCAGTACCGCTTCAATGACCTCATGATTCAAACTATTGTCATAAATTACAAAATAACTCTGTCTGTTACGATTTCACGACTAAATCGCTGCATCGAATTCTATGAAATTTGGCACAGAGATATTTTGATGCGCGGAACCGCAGGCAAAAGCTAGTATTTTATATCTTATATTATATATTATACAGACGTAGTTTATGCGATACATTTAAGTAATATCGTGTGCTGGTTGATGATATAAAAAGTATTTCCGTGTCTATATATTCCTTTGGTGTCGTATGAGCCAAATAGAGGAACAACACTGTAAAGAGGAGGAATATTTGAAATAAAGTCTAAAACAATCCGTATGACTAGTGTCATATAGTAGACCTAAAACTTTTAAAGGAGAGGCTTATGTCCAGCGGTGGACTACGCTGTTGCTCATGTATTAGATGTAACGACTGTAACGTAACGAGTAGGGAATATAGAAGAAAAAATATACTAAAAAGGGAGACTTGATCCCAAGTTGACTTGAAAACATCGGTTTTGTTATTATGTGTAGCGTCGTCCCCCGAGTGTGTGGTGGCGCCGCTCCTCCCGTCGGTGAGCCTGTCCTCCCCGCGCCCCCCCGCCGCGGTGGTGGGGGGCAGGGGGGCCGGGCGGGGGGCACGGGGGTCGCGCTGGCCCCCCCTATGGCTGCTGGCGCTTCTACTGATGCTGCTGCTTCTGAACGCGTTGCTGTACTGGCGCCTGTACCACGTCGAACGACAGACCATCGATCTGGATGATCTGCAGAACAGGTTAGATGTGTATGTGTTGACCGATTCTTCTATTTTTCCTATTTGATTGATATGAGACCAGAGGCCCAATAATGTAGTAGCACTAGACGGCTATTGTGTAGGTCACCATTCTGCATTGTCTTTGTTTACAATCAGGATGGTGACTCCTCACTCCTGGATTCTACTCTTGCCTTGCATCAGGCAGAGTAGAATAGGGTAGACTGGTAGGCTTAATAAATAAAAACCTTTGTCATCTACTTTTTCAAAGTTTTCCGAAAAGAGAATGCCAGACATGTATGGGATTTTATTACTGTCTGCATAGCTCATGGATTCATGATTATCATCGGTAATTTGACTGCACGGTTGGCCTAATGGTTTAAGCGGTCGCCACGCCGCTTCCAATTGCGCCAAGTGTCGTGGGTTTAAATGCCACGTGGGATAACACTGTGTGATTTACAGTTTGTTGTTATGAGTCTGGGTGTTATTTGTGTCCGTTTCATGTATGTTTGTAAAGTCCCCCGCGACACAGGAATTTGTATTCCTAATGCAGTAGTTGTCTTTTAAAACTAAAAAAAATTACAATTTTAATTCTTAAAATATTGCGTTTAACAATGTTTTGTGTGCTGAAATTGTTCTGAGACTGGATGTTGTTAGTGTACGTTTGATGTGTCTGTAAAGTTCTGTGCGAGTTGTCCTTTATAACAGAGTAGGTAATGTATGTGTTGTATGGTTTGTGCAGGATGAGTAGCGCGCGCGGCTCGGCCATGTCGGAGTGGTCGCGCCTGCTGGAGCAGCACACGCGGCGCCAGCGCGGACAGCTGCTGGCCTGGCGCGCAGCGCTAGACGACACCCGGCGGCATCTCGCACAGGTACACACCTACTTACATCTTATACAATAGAATAAACTTTATACTACACCTGATCGGAACAGTAGTCAATATTCCCTGAAAATGAAAAGAGAACGTTAGTCTTTTCCTTGACCTGAATAAGCGGGAGGAAAAAATGTATGAAAATCCATTTCTAACGTGTTTTAGCGGGAGAGAAAGTTGTATGAATTTTCATTCCTCATGTGTTATCTTATCTATGGCGCGCGCCTGCCCAAGGAGTTTTCATATAATTTAAATGACAACTGACATCCTTTTGTGAAGAAATAAAAAAAAACAAAAGAAAAGCGAAATATTGGTCAATTTCTAAGCTAAATTGTGTCTTACATTTTGATTTTATTTTAAAAATACTTTAAATGTTCCTCACAGGTGTAGTATAAAGCACTGTGTAGCACTCGGGTGAAAGTCCCATTCCTACCTCGGGAGTATTGTGTACAAACTGCTCCCTCGCTAGTAATCGGTCCCTTTCCGACGGAGGTGAACAATGTACTATTATAGTACACCAGTTAATAGGTGTCCGTGTGGTGACGGATTAAGAATACAGAGTGTCACCACTCCTATTCATCCCACGTGGGTGTCGTAAAAGGCGACTAAGGGACAAACTACGCAAGACAACATCGAAGCAAAGAGAAGGAAAACTTGAAACCAACCCGTCTGGCCAGCGTGGTATAGTAGGCCAATACCTCCTTTCTAAGGCTAAGGCTTTTTAAAGGCTGTTGATGATGATAATGATGTTATAGGTAGTAGAGCCATCAAGAGTCATCAACATAAACGTTCGGCTTATGACGCGTCAATCTCTCTCCCACTCCATCGACTAATGCATCCGAGTAGAAGAGAGACAACGGTAGCACATAACCTACACGTCAACTGTTCTGTTAACTGTTTGTAAAGTGAAAAGTTAATATTTTCTTATTTATTTATTTAAACTACTGCACATGTTGTACAACGGCGGACTCAATCCCATAAGGCATTCTCTCCCAGTCAACCTTATGACGTTGTCACATAAAAGCTGAGTCCATAAACCGACTTTGCAGAAAACAGGTGTTTGTTCAAAACGTCATAACAACATTAATTAAAAGCTCCATCTAAAAACCTATTCAAAACTTGCAAAGTGCTAAATTATAACTTAACTTACAGACGGAACAAGCGCTGATGAAGTTGTTGGAGACGATAAAGCCGTCGTTAGAGAAGGACGAGACGAAAGACGAGCTGTGAACTACACTCTCCACATGCGGCATGCACCCTTGTAGTGTCTTGGTACCACCTTTATTTTACTTTATACTTTACAAATAACTTGCTGCCCAATCGGTTTATAGTTTTACTGTTCTACTAAAAGTTGAGCAAAATTTTTAAATAAGGCGTCGGTTTTAAGGTTCCTTAGATTCGCTACACGATTTGAATCGAACGATAAAATTTATTTATCTTATTGACAATTGGCAACATCGGCATAGGATACATGTTAGTAAATTATTTGTACATGGCAATATTACTCATAATTTGCTATAACGCCCCATCGTCGTAATAATAAATAATGGTGCATTTTAATGGTTAATTTCAAATACCAGTAATTAATTTACTCTTATTGTTATTTTTTGTGATAATCGATCGAGTATTAAAACAATATGGCTGCTAAAAGCACAAACCAGTTGATTTTTTATAAGCAGCTAAATACCAAAGATAATTAAATTTGTAAAGGGTATCAACACTACGCGTGTGCATGGCGTTGTTTGTGAAATAGTATTTATCCTAAATGTCTGCTCGAGGTTTTCTCATTACTTGTTTTCTCTTCAAATTTTATAAAAAAATACTTAACCTTCCACTAGTGAATTTTACACAATTACCTAGGTTAATTACTTAAAGCAGTGTTCTTAATAGTCTGTGAAACGTAAGTTCAAATTATTTCTAGACCAGAAGAGTTGTATATTTCTGAAATAAAGCTTAATCTTTTGTTGGATGAATGGAACATTGTAGAAAAAACATATTTGTTAAAAATCCATTTCAACCATCAAAAGTTTTAAGTTTTATCCAAATACAAAGAGTACTTAGATACAATGGACATTGTCTTTCTTGTTACACATTAAAGTAAATTTAGTGTAAATTAAATAGTGTGTAAACAAGCTTAATTAAAAATTACTGTCAGGTAAACGTTTTGTCGAAGTAATGGTACGTAATAACTTATTACAGAAAGAACAAAAATATGTTTTTGTATATAAAAATCTCATACGAGGAATGTGTTGTTAAATGTCGTTGAAAATAATGAAATAATAGGAGTAACGCGCTTTCAGAAAGGAATTGTATATATATTTTTGTGTGAAATGGAAAACCTCACAGATCCCCACTGTGATAAAGTAGATACAAATAATTATTTTATTCCCCTAGTAAGTACTATATTTTCGTAACTTGGTAGTACTTGCCACTTTCTAAGCTAAAAATAATTGTGTAATGTGTGGAATAGATAAAGAAACTATTTTAGAAGATCAGAGGTGAATAAAATATTACATGTACGTAAGTAAAAAATAACCACACTGCTTTTTTTAGTGGCAACTATTTTTACTTTTTTAAATACGCTTATACTTGCAACATTACGTTCCTTAAGAAATATTCCAAGCCGTGGAGTTGCCATTAAAGAAAATGTTGGTTAAATGTAAGGAAGATTTATTCTCCTCTGTTCTCCAAAAATCGCCTCTGCCAGATTTCTGCCATGCGATTTCTGTAACTTTCAAAGTTACTTCTGCATGTTTGGAGTCTAGTAGTGTGTAGGAGGCATTATATATCGTTAAAAACGTTTTAAGTACTTATTGCAATGTGAAATTCATGTATTAAATTAAGATATTTTTAAAATGCACAGTATGTGATGGTATGTTTTTATTTTCTATTAAATAGTTTTTAATACTACCGCCATTTTGGAAAATGTACATATTTATAGTTAATTTATATTTATTCAAGAAATCGTGCACTAATTATGTATTATAATTATAATAGTTATGCAAATGCTTGCGATATGATAGAATCGACAATCAAATATTAGAGAATGATGTATACCAAAATGTAATATAAATATTTATATATGTGAATGAATTTGAACCATAGGGGTTACTGGCATTTTATTCTGCATCACGAATGAATTTAATTTGTTTATTTTTTTAATTTTAAGGTTAGGGAAGTTAAATTATAACCTGTTTGATAGTAGCTAGCCTCTAAGGTCTTTGTTGTAAATTAATATAAAATACTTTTAGTCAAGGACTGTTGCAGTTATGTCTATTTTAATGCTGTTATTTCAAAAATAACTTGCAAATATGTTTGTTCACCTTTAGAAATGAGAGGACAGTATCTACCACACAATATCATCATTTGGCTACATTACAAATTTGATTAGTGATTTATTCTAAAGCATAATGCTGTCAGTGGTGAAATAAAATAGATTGTTGTGGAATTACTACATATTGAATATAAAAATGTTTGTTTACATAGTCATATGTATGTATTACAAAATCTGAACAGCTTTACATACCAAAAAATCTAAGCATGATTGGTATAAAGTTCCATTATATGCATTTTTGGTGAAGAATGTTAGAAATAGTTTGGGTTTAAGCGTATTAATGTAGACAAACGCCAAAAGCCGCCACGTGCGGTGTAGAGGTAAGATTCAAACACGTGTTTCGACTCGTGACGTTTCCGATGCATTTGGTTTTAACTCTTCAAATTCCATTCCATTGTAGCACTAATATAATTGACTATTCAAAATGTTACAAAAAGAGTCAAAGTCGATGCACATGTTTTAAGTTTTTAGATTTACATAAATAGCTCAGAAACGAATCAAATAATAATATGTTCAGAAACGAATCTAAAATTATTTAGATTTATTTATATGTAATTTATTGTAATGCAAATGAAATGTATCACGGTGTTGTTTAGTAATATTCAGAGTATTAAATGTAAGTATGTATTGTAAAGAAATGGGTATGTAATTTTTCCGTTGTGGTGATGATCTCGTATTGTATAATCATATTATTGTTACAATTAGTAAAATTATGTTTCGGTGCTCTTAGGTTTTATTGAAAATATAATGATTTCATTACTTGAGCGGGTTTTACATCGTGAAACATCATACACAATCAACTTGTAAGCCTCAAAATGCAAATATGCCGACAAGGAATTGAGTAATAAAATCTGTTCGCGTTATGAAAAAAGTGACGAAACGATCATTTCTTATAACCTACCCTCTTTCAATCAAGTTACAAGTGTTACGAATAGAAATTCTTTCTACAATAACTAACGCTTCTATTCTCTTGTACTATTAGCTAAATATCTTGTTTCGACAACGTCACATTTGAGATGTCATTCCATTCATTGTTACTTTTTAATTACGTTTGTGGAATGTCAACTTAGCTAGGGGGGGGGGCATTGATCAAAGGTCATTGATTGCTTATTTAACGGTCACTTTTATTTAGTGAGAGGGACTAGTGACAGTAGGTGCACTAAAACATTCAGTGTATTTTTCAGGAATTTCGTGATCATACACATGACCTTAGTGAAAACAATAGTGAGAAATACATTTTTTCTTTGGTTTAAATTAATTGCAAGTAGGAAATAAATTGTGAACTTTGATCCTATTCTAACCTGACCAATCCCGTTTTTGGCAATTTAGTGTAAAGGTGTTAAACGGTTTCGTAGAATTACACGACGATCTGGTATCTATGTAAAACATCCCATAATGTACATTTATAGAAAATGTCAATTAGGATTTTATTTATTAGAAAAATATGAGATAGAATTATAAATAAATAAAGATTTCAGCAGTGATTTTATTCATTTAGCAAACTGAATGTTTGGGTTTCCTAAACCATAGATATAGCTAAAACAATGAAGATCAGCTTAAAGATAAAATTCTCGTGTCACAATGTTCGTTCCCTTACTCCTCCGAAACGGCTGGACCGATTTGTATGAAATTTTGTTAGCATATCGGGTAGGTCTGAAAATCGGCCAACATCTATTTTTCATACCCCTAGGACGCAAGCGGAGCTGCGGGCATCAGCTAGTGGTTCTATAAAAATATATCCATTTCTCTGAAATGTATTAGGTATCTATGTGCACAGACAAATTAATCAAGACATGAAAGCTTGAAGACGAGTTCCGAGGCCCGCTAAAGACGCAACATAATCAGATACCTACTCTTTGTCACCTTTCCCAGATTTCCCTTTGTACCTATGTTAAGAAAATCTAGTAGAAGCAGTATTTTCAGGCTTCTTCGTTGGAATATATATTAACATACATATATTAAATATTTCTTGGGTTAGTTAAAATCATCAATAAAAGGTTCAATTAAACTTACAGGTAGCTGCTAGATAACAATTCGTTATATGTAGATATAGTGACACTTCATCAGCTCTAAGTACTGGATTTTGCCCGCTACACGCAAAATCTGTTAAGAAATAAGACCTCGAAGATTCGAGAACTTACTAAGTGTAAGACTAGGAGATACTAGCTACATAATCGACACTACATACGCAGTTACCACACAAACTAAATAGCAGCAGTTGTAAGAATGCGTCGGAAATACATTATCTGGCTTATCTTGGCAGCACTTACATTATCATCTTGAACACACTAACTTAATCAAATAAACTTTGCATGTTGGTTATCTAGAATGTTACCTACCCACATGATCCCTACCTTAAATAAAATGGCAGATAAGCATATCTAACGTAACCTAAAACGACATCTACTGTAATTACAGGGAACTACGCTACATGAACTAAAAGTAGGTAGGTAGCTAACTAATGAATACAATGAAACTACACTAAGGGTTTGTTTCACAATGTCCAAGTAAAGTCCTTAGTAAGCTATTTGCCACTCAACTGTCAAATAAAATCATCGTTTGCGTTTCACAATCTTCAAATAAGCTTAACTGGTAAATAAAGTGCTTAGTAAATTATAGGTTAGATGATCTGTCAAATAAGGAAATTATTTTAAGGTAAAGTTACTTGTCAGATCATAAAATCAGACAGAAATCGAGAAAATATTAAAAATGGATCTATTTAATGCACTTGACGACGAATTAGATGATCTTTTCTTGTTCTTCAATATATGTTTATTTACTTCGACCAATTTAATTAATATATCGACCTCCTTCCGCGTAAAATTAATACTCTCCCGTTTTTGATTCATTGTTTGAGGCAAAATAAAAGACAATGATTAAAATAAAAAAGAAATACAACAAACGAAGCATTTACTTACAAGCCAATTCAATTCAAGTGTTTTTTTTTCTATGACCAGTGTTGCCACCTCAATTTTAGAAATGGGGCAGCTGAAGAAACTAAAAAGGGCTAGATCGGGCTGTCAACGTGAAATCGAATATGGTGGACGACAGAGGGTGGACATGTCATTCCCTTGGGCTAGCTACATAGCCTACATATTAGTAATCTGTGTAAACAAATTACCAACAAAAAACTTTTAACCACTTGAACTCCAGTTCCCACTCCTTTCTGTAATGTTGCTTAAATGTGGTTATTTTTTGTACCGGCAAATCCATCTTACGTAGTTATTCAATACTTACAAGCACAAGAACTTTCAAATGTTCACACACATTCACTTTGTAGACGAAAAACTCAAACTATTACAATGTTCTATGAAAAACCTCAAATTACAAAGATGAACTTTAGGCGAATGACTTTCAATGAGGGAAAAATAAATGTTCTTTCATATTATTTTTATATTGCAAAAAAACAATTGATATATCAACTTATAAAAAAATAGTGTTTTGATACACATCTTAAATTTGTCGGTTTATAAAAAGAAAACGCTCCAGGAATTCCCCGCCGACTCTGTAGACTCCACGGGGAAGACCCGGACCGGCGCGGCGTAGAAATGCGGTATGTTGCCATAATCGAACAAATGGTATCAACGGATTATCTACAAACATCAATATCTATGACACAAATGTAAAAAGGGCTAAATAGCCCTTTCCGGGCTAAATAATTAAACAACGACTTCACCTACAATAAAAAGTGCTAGATCTAGCCCCAAAAGGGCTAAGGTGGCAACACTGTCTATGACAGTTGTTTCACACTTCGTTTTACATAAAAATAAACCGATTTCTAAAACAGCTCCTTTGTATCAATAAAATTGTTGCAGACTGTAAATAAAGTATATGTAATACTTACGTATCATAAAATAATGCATTTTTATGCATTCATCTTAATTTTAGGAGTGATTTAATCAAAAAATATTTTATGTTATTATATGTTTAGTAAAGTGAAACGTCAAAGTGCGACGTTGCCAGTTTTATCACACAAACAAACTGACACATAAAGTTAAGGGTTAGATGTTTGTGAAACGCAAACTGTTTTAACAGGGAGTTATATGTGGCTGATAATTTATTTGTCATTTAGTTAACCAATAATTTACTCAGACTTTGTGAAACAGACCCTAAGAAAAATATGGTGTCAATAAAAATTACACAGGGTCTGTCACTGATGTAAGAGAGATATGTATGCTCTTAAGAGCCGATCAATCAAAACCTGGAACATAAGTATACCCAGCGCATGTCGCGGGACCTGCAAATTTTTTCTATAGGCCGCCATAGTGTGGCATAACTACCATGCTGCGTTGATCACGTTCGCAATGACGATGGTCCCCACTTCCTACTCAAGGTACTGATTGAATTTAAATGAAAACTTGTACGACTTTGTCATCCTATCCTACCCCCTCTGTAAGGCGCTAAATATTCCTCACGAAGAAATTAAATATTAAATATTCCAGTCTTCATAATCAAAATTTTGAATTATTATAAACTTACTAGTTAACCAAGCGAACTTCGTACCGCCCAACTTTAAAATTCCAGAACTTGATCGCAACGCCTCCTACCGGGTCCAATTGCGAATCTAAACCATTCCCAGATCCCCTTGAACACACACAACAAATTTCATCAAAATCGGTCCAGTCGTTTGAGAGAAGTTCAGTGACATACACACTCACAGAAGAATTATATATATATAAAGATTTAATATCCTCGGTCTTCGGGGGTGCGAGTAGGGCAACCGTCCTTCGTCTCATAATAGCTAAGGCCGCCTCTGTTAGAATATTATTTTAATGTCAATATGCAACTTTTCAGTGCCCATAACACAAGCTCTGCTTAGTTTGGGACTAGATCACGTTGTTAAGATGTCCGAAACACGCGTAACGTGCAGACCGATTTTCGCAATTCAACGAACCTGTGTCTGAGAAATCGTTGCAGATTTTCATTGATCAATATTCGATAAATCTGCGCAAATTAGCACAAATTAATAGCAAATATTTATCGGTATGTGCGTAGTGGAATAAAGGCAGGATGGTACTAACTAGATGCGATCGAAATCCAATAAAAATGTTATTGATGAGTTGCAATACATAGATTTCTTACAGTACTTTTACAATATCAATCTCAGTTCATAAAAAAATATTTTTATTCCAAAAGTAGCCAAAATTTACGCAGGACGTGGTTTTGGCAGCCCTGCTCAAAGTAATAAAAATAAAAGCCTCAACTTGCTCAAGACCCGCTTCGTATAAATTGAACATTGTTAATGTAACCAAGAGCTACTATGTCACAATCTAATTCCAATATAATTGTATCTATTACTGTAACTGTTCTTAGCATTGTATAAATATTTCAATTAATGATGTGAGGTGTTTCATTTTGTAATAAAAATCAGTTGTTGTAGTTCCGATATTTTTATTCAAGTACTTACCTTATATTTTCTGGTGCCATTCAAAATGTCAGAAGCAGTCTCTCTTATATCTTAGAAACTAGTCAAAAGTTAATAACATTTTGACATTACATGACATTATTCAGATAGTAATACTTACCTCCACGATGCCTCCATTTACACTTGCAGCCATGATATACCATTTCTTTCAAGTTCCTGTTGTCTCTTCTTCACAGAAAAAGGATAAAATACATACTATGTAAATATTTATACGGGTAAGTAAAGGCAGGACTACTAAAAAAAAAAACTAAGGCATAACTTCGGACACTGTGTCAAGATTTATTATAAATCCATCATACACAGCAGTCTGAGGTGTTGTTGGTCTTAAAACTAAAACTTATGTTTATTTGTCGTCGTCCTTGAAGACCATGGTGCTGTGGCACTTGCCGCAGTAGTGGCGGTCCTCCATCACGGCCATGAACACGCCCGCGCCGCATTGCTCGCCCGTACACTCGCGCCTCAGGCGGTGGATCTTGCCGTTCTCGTCCACCTGGAGACAACAGTAACAGTACGTCAGGAACTAAATTCCGAAAAAGTTTTTACTATAAACGTCGGAAAGTACCTTGTAACCTTTTTAATTCTATCGCGAGTTAGTCCCGTTTACAGTAAAAAAAACATGTGAGTAAAAGTCGCGAGTTTAAAAACAGTAAATTTCCAGTCTTTTTTTACACATCCTTTCACAACAATATAAAGCTACTCGTTGAAAATGTGCCTCTCTATTAGTGATTTTTATCTCAATCCATTCGCAATCGACAGTTGAAATTACGAAACAAATTTATTATAAACTGTTCCAGTGAAGTTATCTGGTCATAAACTCAGCAATAGAAATATTGCTTGATTTTTATGGTAACTAGTAAAATAAGCGTCGGAATACATCAATCAGACCTACATATCAAAGAACCAATCCACACATATGCCATATTTCAATTTTGGCATATGTGGATTAATTTGCATAGGTCAACACCTCAACATAAAAAATAAACATGCACACGTCAATTTCTAACCTCCTTCATGAGTCAAATGAACTAACATGTTCAAACGTGTTGTGGCCAATGTCCTGACTGACTCAGATTTGCATTATATAGTCACCTTGATGCACATATTTATTGCTCTCTGCATTCTCGAGCATGTCCTGACTTGTTTGCTTTGAAAGCTTTTATGTAATATCTTGAGAGAGTTCTTTGAATAGCACTTTTATTCAAAGACTGTTAAGTGCATTGGCATTTTCCTTATAACACAAACTTGTTAAGACTTGCTTCTTTCAAGCCTGGGTTTTGTTTTAAAAGGGCTAAGATTACTCAATAACTGAAATTATCTGACAACTATGAGTCATATTTTCTATGTGTTTGTTGTAAAATTCATAGAATCTTGTAAACAAAGGCATACAATGGAAACTTCATTGCTTTGAATACATTTTATATTGATATAAAAATTATGAAATTTTTATTAAGTTTTTGTGCTTGAAATTGATCCATTTTGCAAACTCAGATTTTTCTTTTTGTAATCTGAGTTGGCAAATATAAAACTACTACATAGTAGGTATTTGCGACATGGCCATAATTGATGTAAAACTGCAAATGAATCCCTATCATTTTGATCATATTGGGGTCACAAAGCTAAAATATCAATTAGAATGCAGATTATTTTTAAACACTTAGCAATACTGACTTGACCAAAAAGTTTTAAAGATGATCTTTACTTTAAAGCTAAGGGTTATCCTCAGTTTTAAAGTAAAGATCATCTTTAAAACTTTTGTAACTTGAGTAAATTGGGGATTTTGAACAATTTGGAATATAGTGCCACTTACTTTGTAGAACCTAAGCACAGCTAGTTTGACCTTCTTCTTCTTGTGCTTGATCTTCTTGGGAGTGGAGTAATTCTTCTTCTTGCGCTTCTTAGCGCCACCACGGAGGCGCAGCACCAAGTGCAAGGTGGACTCCTTCTGGATATTGTAGTCTGATAGTGTGCGACCATCTTCCAGCTGTTTACCAGCGAAGATCAACCTAGAACACAACAATTTTTTAGATTAGTAATTGGATAATAATATGATCATTAGTCAATAGATGTTGAAACACACTCAAAATAAATGTAGTGGAAACATGTGATTTAATCCAAACCAAAAATTATCCTCCACATTTGGTTTGGATGTTGCAAGTAACATGATTACAGACACAAAAACAAATTGCATGTGGGGCTTACAAGTTCTACATGGGAAGTTGCACCATCCTTTTATACACATTAACATTAGTACTGCTTACCTCTGCTGGTCTGGGGGGATTCCCTCCTTATCTTGGATCTTGGCTTTGACATTTTCGATAGTATCAGATGGCTCGACCTCAAGAGTGATGGTCTTGCCCGTCAGGGTCTTGACGAAAATCTGCATCTTGACTCACCTGGACAAAAGAAATATAAGGTTTAGATCAAGTCAGATCTTGCTCACATCCCATACACTAAATTGTGTTTGTGACTCGACAGATCATTTTATTATTTGATATGATTATCATAACCTCACTGCTACAAGAAATGTTTTTGACTATCTAAAATAACCTTATAGAAGGCCTTATTAGTAGAGTGCATGCAGACAATAAATTTAAGCTTCTTACATTCATTAACAACAAATTTATTTGGGTTCTTTTTTGCTCCTCAACCATCATTCTTAGATTAGCTGAAGAAAGTACTCACTAACAATGTTGAAAACAGAAATAAATAAATATTAACTATTATGAGCAGCAAAGATATAAAATACCTATCTGATAAAAAAACCTATATTCATCTTTACTCATTCATGAATATTTAGAAGACAATCTGGTCTTCTAAATAGAGACAAGCATAGAAATTGTATGTTTACTAGTTATACATAGAAATAACATTGCACATAGATTGATTCATACATTTCACAAAGTATATTTAAAACACTGCGATCACAGATTGTATAGAACAGTCACAACCTGCGAACAACAGAGCTGCTCAAGACAAATGAAAAATAAAATATGGGTATGTAAATAAAATAATTTACATATTTTTGACATAATTTATTGGCGCCACAAGATATTACAATCCCAAACATGTGCTTTCATAACCAAATAACATATTTTAACAACAGGCGACAAACTTTTTGAATCATATTAATAAGTTATACCAAAAGTACAGCATTAATACAACCATCATTCTCAGGATTGTTCGTAACTTGGGCGTACTTGCCCCACACCACTTTACCAGCCTGCGTTACTAAACCAAGCTCAGAAATGTTCACCTCAAGTACTGTACCCTTAGTTATAACTCCTAAACTTGTATACATCTGTGAACTAGGGTTTTTCTTAACACCTATGATAGGTAAACAGAATGTTGCTTTCAATTCAGGATGCGTGACATGAGCCTTTTTGAAGCGTAAAGCCATAGGTCTGATGAACCTCTCAAACTTAGGAGGCTTACGGGTGAAGTTCTCCCCAACAAATGTAACTTTTGTGACCATTCGCTTCCAGGCCTTACGTTTAGTCTTGCCAGATTTCAACACTTTGAACACCTCAGCATCAGCCTGTGCTCTCACTTTAGGTATCGGCACGTCCCATTTACCAGCCTTTTCATTACGTTTCTGTTTGATCATGTTAGATAGAACTTTAGCACGGGATTGTACATCTCTGTCGAGGAGATATACAGGCAAAGCTCCCTCGGCGACCTTCTCAGTGTTTTGTTTAACATTTCTCTCTTCATGAGCTTTGATCTTCTTTTTCATTTGAATCTTTTCATTGCGCCGCTCCTTATTGTAGATCTTAGCCTTGATACCTCGAAGTTTGCGCGCCTTCTCAGCACGTTTATGGGGCTCGCGAGCCTCTCGCTTTCTTTTCCTCTCTTCATAATCGAGCCTCCTACCGTAAAGCTTTTGATGACGCTCAATGTATTCGTTCTGCGGCATTGTGGTTGCTTATTCGGCAACTACAACAAAATGTTCACAGTCAAATAGTTACTTGACAAACTAACCTCTTGCGACAACTGTTTGTATTTCTTGAACAAACTTCAACAATTAAATCCAATATTATTTAATTTGGTCACTTTAAAGGGCTTACAGGAACACGATTGCACTTTACCTTCTCAAATTCCTAGTATGATTTACTTAACTTCGTCAAAGGTAGGCACTGTTTGCACGTGTTCTAGATTTTCACAAAAATCATATATCCCGAACAAATTATTAAACGTCTCTTGTATTTTATCGTTAACACCGACAATGAGCAAGAACTTATAACTATTTTAATGCAAAGTTACTCAATAAAATGTAATTTATTTCACAAGATTGACAAACTCACCTTACGCCGACACCATGCAACACGGAAAAGGAAACTAATACCAAATAGTGTTGCAACTAAGAAATAAAATATTACTGTTCATGGTATCAACATAAAATCTCACTTTGCAGTGAAATGTTGCTTTTTAAAATAAAACCTTAATAAATCGTATTTGTTGTATTAGAGTCCCTATTTCATTCTGTTTTTAGTTTTCATTGTTATTGCGCCACCAGAAGTACATTATCTGTGAAAATTTCTACCTGTGAAAGACAGCGATGTTTCAGTAATGAGTTATAGTATCCCGTTTTATCCTTTAGGTACTGAACCCTAAAAAGCTTTTGTAGTATAATTTGATAGTAATTAGTACTATTAGAATTACTGTTACTATTACTTTTGTAGTATGAGTACCTAAGTAAATCAATTGAACTCAATTTATTTTTTTCCAAAAAAAATATCTGACCTCAAAAAAAGCAGAAAAAATAAAAATAAAATATATAGAAATAAATTTCAAAACATTAAAATGGTACCTGTAGATATTTATATTACAGTACACCCGCTTTGTTACATGTTGGCCAACTAACTTTTATAATCAGTTATTTACATGAAATGAAAAAAACAACTGGAAGTCTTGTTCGAGTCTTGTCTAAGAAAGATGGATACCTCAAAATTTCGAGTGATTTTTGAATACGAGTTCCGACGAGGAACTAACGCTGCAGAAACAGCTCGCAATATCAATGTTGCGTTTGGAGACTGCTAATGAACGCATGTATTACAGCCAGTAGTGCCACTTGTATTGATAATATTTTTACAAATGTGAAACCAATTAATATGTGTATTGTAAGTGAGCTAGATTCAGATCATTGCGGGCAGTTCGTTACCTTTACGCGAACAAAACCAGAGGTTCAAAGGAAGCGCATTGGTTACGTTCCGATTACGGAGAGCCGCATGAGCCTGTTCAGGAATAAAATGGCGGATAAGTTGTTAAGATTGCCTTATGATAGTGACCCAAATCAAGCTTTCGCTTTGTTATTTAATATGATTAACAATGAATTTAATATGATTAACAAAACTCGACGTACCAGGCGACCCGTCGTAGTATTTAGCCTTCTACTGGGAATGGGCGTTACCTCAGTAGCGACCAATTATATCGACCCTACTCGTGGGAACAACATGAATAATCCAATTTTAACTACTCAAACCAACACTCCAAACAACGCGACCACCAGAGTCCTAACTCAACAAACACTCCTAAAAGGATCGTTTGAAAATAGACATCGCACTCACTCGCTCGGGGAAATCTCAACAGCCTCTACTTCTGAACAACTGAAAATGAATAATGATTCAGAAAATACACAAGACTTGGAGAAATCTAACTGGGAAGAAGTAACAAGAAAAAAAAGACTGAGGGCTAGCCCTGAGAGCACTAAAGGATCTGCAAAACAAGCTAAACTAAGTTCATACTGGCTAGCTCAAACGAAACCAATACACACTAGTAATAGCTTTCAGCAGCTCGCGGATAGCGAAACCCAAGAATCAGGAACACAGGCACAACAAAGAGAAAAATCTAATAAACCTCCGCCAATATTCGTAGATAAAGTTGAAAATATACAACCACTTATTAATCTATTGAATGACCATGTGCTAGATAACTATGAACTTAAGGTACTCAACAACGAGCAAGTCAAAATACAACCAAAAACACCTGAAACGTACAGAGAAATTGTTAAACAGCTTAAAATAAAAAACACAGAGTTCTATACGTATAAGCCCAAACAAGAAAGAAATTTCAAGGTGATTCTTAAAAATATCCATCCATCTACCGACTTAGATGATATTAAACTGGAATTATCAGAATTAGGCCATGACTGTGTGAACATTTGGAATATTAAACAACGAAAAACTAAAAAACCTCTTTCATTATTTGTTGTTGAATTAAAACCACACGAAAATAACAAAACAATATACCAAATCAAGTACCTCCTAAAATGTAGAATTATATTTGAACCCCCTCGCCCTAAGCGGGAGATACCCCAATGTGCTAAATGCCAACAATATGGACACACAAAGGCGTATTGCCATCGTAATCCAAAATGCATAAAGTGCGCTGGAAACCACCTATCCATAGATTGCCCACGAAAAACTAGATCTGATCAAGTGAAATGCGTTCTATGTGAAGGTAATCACCCTGCGAATTATAAGGGATGTCAAGTTTACAGGGAACTGCAAAAAATCAAACTACCAGGTACAACTGAATTTGTTAAAAAACGAGACAAGTTTGCCAAACAGAATTCAGTAGGACAAAATGAACATTTAGCTGGGCCCTTGAAAACTCAAAACCAAAAATCATTTAGAGACGCACTTATTAAGGGAGTAAACAAAATGGACATACAAAATAATGACTCACAGACTAATTACAGAGAAAATGAAAATAGAGATTTACTAATGTTGCTAAAGCAAATGATACACCAACTGACTACCATGACAAATCTACTCACGACACTCGCGACAAAACTGACAAATTCGACTCCATAAAGATGGTCATCTGGAACGCCAATGGGCTGTCACAACATGCACTAGAGGTGAAAGCTTTTCTTGAACTTAATAAAATTGACATACTATTAGTATCAGAATCTCACTTCACTAATAAAAGTCATTTTAATATCAATTCCTATATATTATACCATACATCGCATCCTGACGGTAGGGGCCATGGAGGTAGTGCTATATTAATAAAAAATAATATAAGACACCACGAAACTGCAAATTATTGTACAAATGAAATACAGGCGACAAATTTAGTAGTCGAGGACTGGACTGGACCCTTCACAATTTCAGCAGTGTACAGTCCTCCTAAACATAAATTAAAACAGGACGACTATGAGAAATTCTTCAATACCCTGGGAAATCGATTTGTGGCTGGTGGAGATTATAATGCCAAACATACATACTGGGGCTCTCGAACAGTTTCACCCAAGGGTCGACAATTGTTTAAAACTTTAAACAAGTTGAAACTTACCTGCATTTCATCTGGGGAGCCTACGTATTGGCCTTCCGATAGAGAAAAAAAACCAGACCTTATAGATTTTATGGTCGTGAAAGGTATAGCTGGCACATACTTTGAATGCAAATCAATTTCTGAACTTTCGTCCGACCACTCTCCAGTCGAAGTAATATTGAAAAGAAAAATTACAGAAACTACTGACATATGCCGATTGTATAGCCGAACCACAGACTGGAATAACTTCAGAGAATCGGTCTCAACTACGCTGAACCTACATTTACCATTAAAAACAAACGAGGACATAGAGGAAGCCATTGAACATTTTAACAGTTGCATCCAGCAATCAGCCTGGCAATCTACACCTCAATCTTCCAAAACAATACCTGAAGCTCAAAGGTACCCCTATAATATTAGAGAATTAGTAGCTAAAAAACGAAAAGCACGGAAGAAATGGCAAAATACCCGGTATGCTGCGGATAAAACCATCCTTAATTCGTTAACTAGTCAGCTGCGACAGTTACTTACTGAAAACCGTAACCTGAATGTGCAATCTCATCTAAGTGATCTAGATGCTAGTGCTGCAACTGACTACTCCCTGTGGAAAGCGACAAAAAAACTCAAACGTCCTGTCCAAACACGACACCCTATACGCAAAACAGACGACGGTTGGGCTATAAAAGATGCAGATAAGGCCCAAACTTTTGCTGACCACCTCAAAAACGTCTTTATACCAAATACTGACCAGGGATCCACTCAGACTCATCTAGTGGCTGAGACATTAAATGCAGTACATCAGCTTGATCTCCCTATAAATAGCTTCTCTATAAACGAAGTTAAATTAACAATCAGAAATCTAGACCAAAACAAGGCGCCGGGATATGATCTGATAACTGCTAAGATACTCAGAGAACTGCCTGAAGAGGGTGTGCGCTTCCTAACTTACGTCTACAATGCCATATTAAAAATATCTTCATTTCCGAGACAATGGAAAGTGGCCCAAATAATAATGATCCTAAAGCCGGGTAAGACTCCTGAAGATGTAAAATCCTACAGACCTATTAGCCTACTGCCAATACCATCAAAAGTGATGGAAATCTTATTCCTAAAAAGACTAATGCCCATCATTAAGGGAAGAAGCTTAATACCCGATCACCAGTTTGGCTTCAGGCAACAACATGGTACTATTGAGCAGGTCCATCGACTAGTGAACGACATAAATAAAGCTCTCGAAACCAAACAATATTGTACAGCGGCGTTCTTGGACATCACACAGGCCTTTGACCGCGTCTGGCATGATGGGCTTTTGCATAAGATAAAGAGAGCTGTTCCAATTGAATATTATAACTTTATCAGGTCTTATTTGAGAGACCGTCACTTCCTCATGCGATATGGTGAAGAAGTTACATCACTATATCCTATACACGCGGGCGTACCACAGGGCAGTGTCATGGGCCCGATTCTGTACTTACTTTAAACTGCAGATCTGCCTACCTCGGAAGCCACTGTAACTAGTACTTTTGCTGATGACACAGCAATTCTATCTACTGACGAAAATCCAGAGAAAGCTTCTCAGAAACTCCAAAATAGCTTAGACGACATCTCGAAATGGCTTATAGACTGGAGAATCAAGGCAAATGAGACTAAGTCAGTTCAGGTGACTTTTACAAATCGACGTAACATTTGTCCCCCAGTGACACTAAATGGAGTTCAGATTCCCCAACATGAGGAAGTAAGGTATTTGGGGATATATCTAGATAAAAGACTCACTTGGAGAAAACACATTTTTACAAAGCGGTTGGCAATGGGGCAACAGGTCAGAAAGATGTACTGGATGTTGAACAAAGAGTCGCAATTATCAATGTCAAACAAAATACTGATCTACAAAGCTGTAATCAAACCCATATGGTGCTACGGGCTGCAACTGTGGGGTACCGCAGCAAATTCAAATATCGAGATCCTACAAAGATTTCAGTCTAAAGTTCTACGCATGATTTCAAATGCTCCCTGGTATGTGTCAAACGATAGATTGCATCACGATCTAAACGTCAAAACAGTTAAACAGGAAATAAGAGACAGTATGATAGCCTACAAAGCAAAAATTTTATGCCACCCAAATGTACTTGCTAAGGATCTTATGAGTGAAGTCCCAATGCCACGTCGGCTTAAACGAAGAAACCCACAAGATCTACTGCTATAAAGCCTAGATTGCAGCTGAATTAGCGATATTGTTACTGAACAATATCGTACAAGTCTATAAGTACCAACTCAGAAGTAATGCTGAATATCGAAAGATAGATTGCATTAAAAAAAAAAAAAAAAAAAAAAAAAAAAAAAAAACAATGAATTTAAATTAATTTTTAGATCAAAAACATTAACATTAGTGATCGTGTAGTATTCAGTGACTGGGCTACTGTGGGTATCTTTATAAGTCGACAACGGCTATATGAGCTGTATTATGAAAAAACATTTAATCTTAACTTAGATTTTGTAGAATATGTGAAAAATTATTCAAAGACGTTTAAACGAGCCTGCCATGTTGCCAAATCTCTTATTTAAAAAACAAAATAAAATTATCTGGAAATAAAATAAAAACCACATGGGATATTATAAACGCTGAAACCGGAAGTTCCATTGTACGAAATCGTGACTTCCATTTAAAAATTAATAATGTAGATATAAAAGCGGATGTGGAGGTTGCGACTGAGTTTGAACATTTTTTTACCAACATTCCGATTAGAACAACCAAGACTCTCTCGTCATCCTCTGTCTCTGCTTGTTGTTTATTAGAAAATAGTGTAAACCGGTGTGATGCAGGTTTGGAATTTTCAGTTGTTAGTGTAAATGATGTTATCAAGGCTTTTAAAAGCATAAATGTAAAGAAGACAACTGATTTATGGGGACATTCAGTAGGTACATACTATATCCGCAATAATTGATATGATATCCCCATATTTAGCAACTGTTTTCAATTCCTGTATCGCATCTGGTGTGTTTCCTGATCTGATGAAACAAAGTAAAGTGATTCCATTGTTCAAATCTGGTAGCAGTTCAGATCCATCTAACTTCCGACCTATCTCAATACTTCCAACATTGAGTAAAATTTTTGAAAAATTGCTTTTAAACCAAATGTTACAACATTTTATTAAGAACAACTTGCTTCATCAAAAGCAATTTGGTTTTACTAAAGGTCGTTCAACTACGGACGCGGGCGTGGAATTGCTAAAACATATATGGCGCCTGGGAGGATTCACAGGATGCGTTTGGTATTTTCTGTGACTTGTCTAAGGCTTTCGATTGTGTCCATCATCCTACACTCATCAGGAAGTTACAACATTACGGAATAAGAAATAATGCTCTAAATATTCTAACGTCGTATTTGAATAAAAGAGTTCAAAAAGTTGATATCAATGGCAAAACATCTTCAGGATCCCCGGTAACAATGGGCGTCCCACAGGGTTCTATTCTAGGTCCATTTCTGTTTCTCATATACATAAACGATCTAGCTTATTATGTAAGTGACAATCATGAGATTGTACTGTTCGCGGATGACACATCCTTAATTTTTAAAGTTAGGCGCCAACTTGACAGTTTTAATGAAGTCAACAGTGCACTCTCAAAAGTGGTACATTGGTTTAATACAAATAACCTTCTCCTTAATGAGAAGAAGACTAAATTAATTAAACTTTCTACACCAAACGTTCGACATGTCACAACCAATGTTCGATTGAATGGACTGGAGTTGGATCCTGTGGAATCTACTGTATTTTTAGGTTAACTATTGACGCTAAGTTACAATGGAGTCCCCAAATAGAAAAACTATCCGGTAGGCTAAGCACAGCGGCCTTTGCTGTAAAAAAGATTCGAAATTTAACTGATGTTGATACAGCTAGAATAGTTTACTTCAGTTACTTTCATAGCATAATGACTTACGGTATCCTACTCTGGGGTAACTGTGCAGATATTAATGCCATATTTGTTTTACAAAAACGTGCCGTACGAGCCATTTATAAATTAGACCCTCGAGTTTCTCTCCGCTCCAAATTTAAAGAGATAAATATTCTGACTGTATCTTCACAATATATATACGAAAATTTAATTTATGTTCAAAAAAATTTAGCAAAGTTTCCTAAACTCAGTGATGTTCATTCGGTAAATACCAGAAACAAACAAAATCTTTAGGTTCACGTCACTCGTCTCCACAGAGTAGGCAACTCGTTCATGGGACAATGTATACGCTTTTACAATAAACTCCCTATTGCTATTAGGAATTTGCCATTGCGGAAATTTAAGAATACTATTAAATCTAAGTTATCCGCAAAGGGGTATTATACCATAGCAGAATATATTAATGATAAAAACGCCTGGGATTGAGCTGCCCATTCTGCACATGATGTTTATTTTGAATGTTTAATTTATTTTAAATTGTTGCCATTGTTGATATTTTTTAAATTATTATCTTTAATTATTATAGTTGTGACTCAAATTGTAATTATCACTTTTATATGTGTCTTTTGCATTTAAGAATATTGTCTGGACTTTAAAAGAGACTGTGATCCCTGAGTTTGTTTCGTCCTTTCTTCTCAGGGCTAGTCCAGTTAGGAAAGGCCGAACTCATCTGCTCAAAAAAAAAAGTGTAACTTGCAAAAGTGTTCATGTAACCTAATTGCAGAATAAATGATTTGATTTGATTTGACTGTGCGATTTTAGTTTAAACGCTTTCCTAATGGAAATTTTGATTTGAAGAACGAACCACGTGGAAAACCGCCCACACATGCGAATAATAATGAATTGAAAGAGATGGTGGAAGCCGATCCGAGCCAAACTACACAGGAATCATCGGTATAGTTTAACGTTACCTTACCAACAATATTGACTCATTTGCGTCAAATCAATAAAATAAAAAAATTAAAAATAAGTTGTAACCTCTTTACCTTGTCAGAGAGGCTACTCACCGGCCACTCAGCGGTAGATTAAATGAGCCCAGGGCGCCTTTCAATAGTTTAAAGAAAAAAGTAGTAAAAGATAAAATTTAAAAGTTGAGTGTGTGTATGTGCGTATGAGGGAACCAGGGAACACCTCAAAGAAACCAACAGCATCAGTATCACATATATATATTAAAAGTTATTTAATTGTATCATAGATTTACAATATTTAAATTAGATCACATAAAACTTATTACTTAAAAGAAAGTGGGTTGACAGAAATAAAATTTTTTTTAAATTATTATAAATAAATCCGTCTGCAGATCGGTCAGGGTAAGGGCAGAAATCCATAGATTTATCTTGCACACTCGAGATAGTCTGCTGAGGACTTACACAAGCTCAAGGTAGCTCATGTTCCTCGGTGACGTCCACATGATCACCTTGCAGACTCAAGGTAGTCTGCAGAGGTCTCCCACAAGCTCATGAGATCAAGTCAACGAATGAGACGAAGACCAGTGATCGATGTGTAGATGCCTCATGATTTGAAGTTGAAGAAATTTCGTGTATATGGCTCCCCTTATTTATAATACAATACCCAAATGGATTTCTGATCTACCACTCAAAAAATTTTGTGCTGTGCTCAGGAAATGGTTGGTAGACAATTGTTATTATTCCGTTAAGGAATTCCTTCAAAAGAACTCGTGTCCATCATATCATTTTAGAAATGCATTGTAGTTGTTCATAATTATTTAGATGTATTTTCAAAGTATTACACTGTGTTATTGACTCTAATTTAGCTGATTAATTACTATTTAATTTAGCATTTAATGGTTTTATGTAACTACTTTACAAGAGATTGTAACCCTATATTTTTGCATGCCTGTTGGCGAAATGTGTATCGTGCCAGCTACCCCACCCCAGCCTGCAAATTTATGATATTCGCAATAAAAAAAATACTAATCGACAGATTTTAAATAGCTCAATTCAACTACGTAGCCCTTTCAAATTGCTCACCTTTAATTATTTAATTAAAAACAAATAAATTCCTTGAAAAAAATTTAATTTATCTGTATATTCAAACTCCTATATCTTGTGATGTATACAATATTTCAAATTGCTCAAAGTTCTAAAATACTGCTCAAGTTGCATTTGTAATTGCTCAAGTAGAGTTCTCACCAGCTCCACTTTCCTTAATTATTAAATAAATATAAATAGTTTGAATAAATTTTTAACCAAACAATAACCTACCCTACCCCAGAATGCAATGAAAAAAATACTAATCGATAGATTTTCAATAGCTCAATTTAACTACGTACCCCTTTCAAATTGCTCACCTTTAATTATTTAATTAAAAATAAATAAAGTCCTTGAAAAAAAATTAATTTATCTGTATATTCAAACTCCTATATCTTGTGATGTATACTATATTTCAAATTGCTCTAAGTTCTAAAATGCTGCTCAAGTTGCATTTGTAATTGCTCAAGTAGAGTTCTCACCAGCTCCACTTTCCTTAATTATTAAATAAATATAAATAGTTTGAATAAATTTTTAACCAAACAATAACCTACCCTACCCCAGATGCAATGAAAAAAAATACTAATCGATAGATTTTCAATAGCTCAATTTAACAACGTACCCCTTTCAAATTGCTCACCTTTAATTATTTAATTAAAAATAAATAAAGTCCTTGAAAAAAAATTAATTTATCTGTATATTCAAACTCCTATATCTTGTGATGTATACAATATTTCAAATTGCTCAAAGTTCTAAAATACTGCTCAAGTTGCATTTGTAATTGCTCAAGTAGAGTTCTCACCAGCTCCACTTTCCTTAATTATTAAATAAATATAAATAGTTTGAATAAATTTAACGTATAGATAAGTGAATGCTGCGCATGCGTGCAAAAAGTAACGCGAGTCGCAAGGCAAAAAAAATCAAGTGTTTCATAATCTCATCATAGTGAAATGAAACTGTAATACTCCAAGCACAACATCATCTATTATCAGGTATTTTTATTATTTATTGACCTATTCATTATGTTCAATTTATACAAAAATCAAATCATGACTAAAAGGTAACTTTATTTTGTAACTTTATGTCTGTTTACAAAGTATTTTCTATATATTCTTCTTTGCTCCAAAACAAAATAAGTAGTAGTATACATGCTCATTATGTTTGCTATCTCCAAGAAGAAGTAATCAAGATACCTGTTTACTTCTTCTTGGAGATTCTTATAATTATTTAACCAAACTATAACCTACCGTACCCCAGAATGCAATGAAAAAAATACTAATCGATAGATTTTCAATAGCTCAATTTAACTACGTAGCCCTTTCAAATTGCTCACCTTTAATTATTTAATTAAAAATCAATAAAGTCCTTGAAAAAAAAAAAAAATATCCGTATATTCAAAATTCTATATCTTTTGATATATACAATATTTTAAATTGCTCAAAGTTCTAAAATACTGCTCAAGTTGCATTTGTAATTGCTCAAGTAGAGTTCTCACCAGCTCCACTTTCCTTAATTATTAAATAAATATAAATAGTTTGAATAAATTTTTAACCTAACAATAACCTACCCTACCCCAGAATGCAATGAAAAAAATACTTATCGATAGATTTTCAATAGCTCAATTTAACTACGTACACGGTACTGGTGAGCTGGTGAGAACTCTACTTGAGCAATTACAAATGCAACTTGAGCAGTATTTTAGAACTTTGAGCAATTTAAAATATTGTATATATCAAAAGATATAGAATTTTGAATATACAGATTTTTTTTTTTTTTTCAAGGACTTTATTGATTTTTAATTAAATAATTAAAGGTGAGCAATTTGAAAGGGCTACGTAGTTAAATTGAGCTATTGAAAATCTATCGATTAGTATTTTTTTCATTGCATTCTGGGGTACGGTAGGTTATAGTTTGGTTAAATAATTATAAGAATCTCCAAGACGAAGTAAACAGGTATCTTGATTACTTCTTCT
The DNA here is from genome assembly GCA_932526445.1 of Phragmatobia fuliginosa. Classification (NCBI taxonomy): domain Eukaryota; kingdom Metazoa; phylum Arthropoda; class Insecta; order Lepidoptera; family Erebidae; genus Phragmatobia; species Phragmatobia fuliginosa. The sequence continues at coordinate 20,382,593 of OW052070.1, forward strand.
TGGAGATAGCAAACATACTGAGCATGTATACTACTACTTATTTTGTTTTGGAGCAAAGAAGAATATATAGAAAATACTTTGTAGACAGACATAAAGTTACAAAATAAAGTTACCTTTTAGTCATGATTTGATTTTTGTATAAATTGAACATAATGAATAGGTCAATAAATAATAAAAATACCTGATAATAGATGATGTTGTGCTTGGAGTATTACAGTTTCATTTCACTATGATGAGGTTATGAAACACTTGATTTTTTTTGCCTTGCGACTCGCGTTACTTTTTGAGCGCATGCGCAGCATTCACTTATCTATACGTTAAATTTATTCAAACTATTTATATTTATTTAATAATTAAGGAAAGTGGAGCTGGTGAGAACTCTACTTGAGCAATTACAAATGCAACTTGAGCAGTGTTTTAGAACTTTGAGCAATTTGAAATATTGTATACATCACAAGATATAGGAGTTTGAATATACAGATAAATTAATTTTTTTTCAAGGACTTTATTTATTTTTAATTAAATAATTAAAGGTGAGCAATTTGAAAGGGGTACGTAGTTAAATTGAGCTATTGAAAATCTATCGATTAGTATTTTTTTCATTGCATCTGGGGTAGGGTAGGTTATTGTTTGGTTAAAAATTTATTCTAACTATTTATATTTATTTAATAATTAAGGAAAGTGGAGCTGTTGAGAACTCTACTTGAGCAATTACAAATGCAACTTGAGCAGCATTTTAGAACTTCGAACAATTTGAAATATAGTATACATCACAAGATATAGGAGTTTGAATATACAGATAAATTAATTTTTTTTCAAGGACTTTATTTATTTTTAATTAAATAATTAAAGGTGAGCAATTTGAAAGGGGTACGTAGTTAAATTCAGCTATTGAAAATCAATCGATTAGTATTTTTTTCATTGCATCTGGGGTAGGGTAGGTTATTGTTTGGTTAAAAATTTATTCAAACTATTTATATTTATTTAATAATTAAGGAAAGTGGAGCTGGTGAGAACTCTACTTGAGCAATTACAAATGCAACTTGAGCAGTATTTTAGAACTTTGAGCAATTTGAAATATTGTATACATCACAAGATATAGGAGTTTGAATATACAGATAAATTAATTTTTTTTCAAGGACTTTATTTGTTTTTAATTAAATAATTAAAGGTGAGCAATTTGAAAGGGCTACGTAGTTGAATTGAGCTATTTAAAATCTGTCGATTAGTATTTTTTTTATTGCGAATATCATAAATTTGCAGGCTGGGGTGGGGTAGCTTATCGTGCCTATCATATTCTACCATCTTTTTTATCTGTACCACATTTAAGCAAATAAAGTATATTATTATTATGATTATTTGACTGATCAGGAGAAAGAAACGCGTGTTGAAACTGATGTTACCTTCTTGAACCGATACAAAAAAGAAGGAATATTGGATCGAATTGTGACTTGTGATGAAAAGTGGACTCTTTACGATAACCGTAAACGAAAAACGCAATGGCTGACCCCAGATCAAACGCCGCAACTGTGTCCAACCAACTGTTTGGTGGTCTCAGCATGTTGTTATTCACTATAACTTTCTCCGATCTGGTCAAGCAATAACGGCAGACAATGACAGCAAAACTTGCAGTGAAACACCCCTGACTCATGAATCGATCTTCACCATTCAACGCGAGACCTCATACAGTACGAAAAACCGCTGTAACTCTACAGGAACTACAATTAGAAACCATTCGTCACCCTGCGCATTCGTCAGACCTTGCTCCAACGGACTACCATTTTTTTCGTGATTTGGGCAATTTTCTACGTGATTAAAAGTTTTCTTCCCAGGAGGCAGTACAAAATGCTTTAACACAGTTTGTAGAATTTAGATCACTAGAGTTCTATCGCAAAGGCATAAATGACCTTCCTATTAGATGGCAGCAATCTGTAGATAACAATGGTGGATATTTTGATTAAATAAATATGTGAAACGAAAAAAATAACGAATTTCAATTTTTCAGTACAAATCGGCAATTTGATACTTTAACCCCAATATATTATCTTTTGAAAGAGAGGAAAAGGAAGGCATATATCTTAATATAGGAAGAGAAATGCAAAAAGTTTCTCAGTGTGATTTCTAATTCCCACTGAGAATATTTTTAAGCATGATGGTAAGCGACTGCAGTGAGGAACGCTCTTTCTCCAATGAATCAATTCTCCTCTGAATTAAGAAGTACAATGCTTCAAGTAAGATTTAAAAGTTTGGTACTAGTCGATACAATATGACATTATTTCTAATGTAACTGTAAAAAATAACAATAAAGCTTAAGCTTAGCATATCTGTTTTCATTGTCTATTCTGACAAAATAATTATATGGTTATAGAGCTTTGATTATATCATTCTATAATCTAAGATAAAGAGCCCTCATTATCCCAATATGCCTAGGGCCCAATGAGTGAAAAACGGTCCTGCGTTTAGGTATGTATTTTAAAGCAAAAGTTTACTTTAAGGTGAGAAAAAATCGTTAATCGACTAGCGTCTACTTCAAAGTGACATCCGACCTTAAAGTCGAGCGAGACGAGTCTAGTCTACATGAGAGCACGGGAAATCTAAGCACTTGTGAGTCAGGCGAGAGAATTGTCTGGATAAACGGTCATTTGGTTGATCGACGTTCAGATAATAGATGCGTTAATGTACCTTTATTTTTTTTAAAACACTCCTCAATTCATGTTTAGACGGATATAACCATCAATGTCTATTGAATCCTGGCAACTAGTGGCAACACTGTGCAGCGCCTGACTGACAGCGCGTAACCAACTGATCTGCTAAAAAAAATACCTACCTACCTACTGGACTTGACGCTTTGCTTGTAAAACCTGTTAATGTTCTGCCAGGTTATCTGGCTAAATCTATTGTTATGTACGCTATAGATTAGAAATAAACTAATCGCGGCTTAAACGATTGAAATTTACAGTTTTACTATTATGAACACAACAGCAACATTCTCTTCTTCAGGTGAGCGTTAAAAGTACTTGAAAAAGTGATTAGGGAAAACTACTTGCACGACTAATATACGTGTATTGTGTTCTCTGTTGGTCTAGATTATGCAGTACTGAGTGATAACAATACCTATATAACATAAATATCGCCTCGGGCCAGTGCGTGGGGTCGTAACATGTTGTTACAGGATGGTTACTTGCATACATAAATGGCGTTCTGGGTCATTCAGTGATTTCAGTGTCCATCAATAAGCGCATTGGAACAGACGTTATAACAATCATTTTAGTGTAATAGTTAATCATTGGTGTAGTTTTGAAAAAAATGCTTACGTTGTCATTTCAAGGTGATTATCTTTGTTATTAGTGATAAATACGTATCGTGTGAAGAAAATTAAGTGCTTGTTTTTCATTGGCGCGAAATTTGAAATTGATATTATTATTATTCTGCTACATTTGTTATTGTGAAGTTTTATTTAGTTGTCAGAGTGGTGTTCTACAATTTTTTAGTGTTAATTTACATAAATTTAAATGATTTGTTATACTTTTTCGTTAACAAGTAATTTTATTAGTTCATTAATGAAGTGATACTTAGCATGTGATACATTATGTAGAGTAATAATCTCAGTTGATCGATTATAGAATAGTGGTAAACAAAGCTTTGCCCACTTTTTAATAAAATTTTCAGAAGAAACTTTATAATTATAAAGTTTTTAAAAATATTACATAACCGAGTTTAAAACACAACTAGTTTTGAAAGTAAAATTTAATTTCTTAGACTAGGTAGTCATAGACTTACTTTTATTGTATGTGTAATGTACTGTAGATATTTATTTTATAATTTTTTTTTCTTTTATTTTTTTAAGGAAACATTTCACCAATAAAGCATATTAGCATTTTGATTTTTTGTGCGATTGATAAGATAAAATACATATTACAATAGTGTGATAAGTGATAGTATCTCTCTCGTGAGTCTCGTCTCAGGAGAGGGTTAAGGCCATATGTCCTCGCACTGATTGAGTGCGGGTTGGTTCTTTCTTACATGAATGTATATATTTCGGTATTTATATAATTAAAAGAAATGTTAAATGTATATATCTGGATGTATTTTGATGGTGTACGGCAGTTATTTTGACAAAGAGTAGCCTATGTAGTTTTTCAAGAATCAAATTATCCCCATGTCAAATTACATTTAAATTGGTGCAGCAGTTAGCTTTCAAAGCTTACAGATAAAGTTAATATTAAATTTCTAGAATTGAGTATGTATGGACTAGATATTCCCTGCAGTTTTGCTTGCATGTTATGTCACAACTGCCTTGTTGATCTAGTGGTTAGTGTATGCGGCTGCTGATTAAGAGCTGTGGGTTCGATACCCTGGTCGGACCAAATGTTTGTGTGTACGTCAAATATTTGTTTCGGAGCTTGGGTGTTTTCTATGTATAATATGTATGTATTAAAATAAAAAATGTATGTTTATGTATTTATATCAGTTGTCTAGTACCCACAATACAAGCTCAGTTTAGGGGCCTAGATGGCGTTGTGTGTAAGATGTCTTGGTTTGACTGTTAGTTTATCCTGCTAATAGTTTGTTTTATGATATGTGTATAGGAGCATGTTAAGCCTCAATCTATTTAGGCATACACGAGTGTTCCAAAGAAACTAGTATTCCAACGTCCTAGATGCACACACAGGTGCATAATAAGTGAATTTTTCATAGTTGAAAACATCTACTTCAAATACAAAATTAATAATTTGTTTGGTTACGGCTTATTTGCAAAATCTGACTTCCTAGGCAACAGCAGTTAAGAAACCACTGATTTATTTGAAATCCGATGTCCGTATTAGAGTAGTATCAAGTTAATCTTATATATTTCAGATCATTCATGGAGCAGAAGATGTTCTACAGAGACTGTGTTCAGCATACAAGGAAAGGAAACCGGTAAGCATTAATTCAATTTAAACAATAAACACTGTGTGTGCGTGTGTGATGTTTTAGTGTTGTACATGCATGTTTATTACGTAAATTATTATGTATTACATAATTGTTTTATGTACATATAATACATTTAGTCCTAATTTGTTGATTTCTACTAGATTTAAAATGACAACTTTTGTTGTTTTCAAAAATAACACCTTTTTTTATCAATTTATAAATACAAATCGCTGCCCGGCAAAAAAAGCGTCAAAACGTAATTATTATGTATTATGACGCTTTTTTTGCTGGGCAGGAATATAGTGTTCTTAGTAATGATATGGTCACAAATACCACCCGAATAAAGTGTTTAAAGTTCCTTCATTCAATTGATGTTTTAATAATATAAACATTTTTTTATATATCGCTTCTCCTCTAAAAAACTGTCATAACACGCCGAAAACAGGTTTTGAGAAAAACGTGATTTAAATTATTTATCAATTAACTAATGATATTGATAGTTTCAGGTTACAGATTTCTAGCTTTTTACTATTTCATTTAATAAAGAATTTATCAAGCTTTTATAAAAATGTTAAAATATTTAATTAAAAATGAAATTATTTGTTTATTTAAAAAAAAACTGAAAAAATACCCAACTTACGACAGTTTTTTACCTTATATTATTATGGATTATATTAATTTGTGAAATGAAATACTATCGTAAATCAAAGGTTTATTGTTTATTAATTGTTCTTTCTTTGGAACTACTATTGGAACTTCCTTAACATCTGATCAGTCTTACACTAAAAATACACTTTTGTTTACAGCCAATATTAACATACTATATTAAGCATCTTGAATTATTATAAAAAAAATAATTTTCACAAAGTTGTGTAAAAGTCAGCATTAGAAATTCGGTATGTGATTAGTCTAAGTCATAAGAAGTCTCTTTTTTTATTTTCTTTTATTTTAGGTTTGCTTCTATAAGCTTACTTCTATACGTTTTGGGGGTCTAATTTTTTTCTTGTGATTTCCGCTTCCTTAAAATCGATATCTTTATCTCTATAAGAATATTTGTAAAATATTCTCGTAAATTCGCCCTGATCACCTTTAAAACTTTAATGTCACAAGTTTTAAATTTTTTGGAATTAAAGCCAATGGTTTCAGCTAGACTTTTCATCGAACAGAAGTCTCTGAAGCTCCTTTCGTTAACCGTATACGGGTTGCCTTTTTTTAGCGTTTCTTATTATTTGAGCATACTGGCTTGGAACGTAGATGGGACCAGATCGGAGGCTTTTTTAATTGCCTTTTCTATTGTGGAATGTACTGCGTCTCCTTCATTTTGAGTGTGACCAGTGATAAGGTATTTATGTGTTATAGATTTGATTTTAGAATGCTTCATCAACGTGAATATATACATAGCAAAACTAAATTTGTTTTTTTGTTGTCCACAGCAATTGTCGGAGTAAAATATAAATTCAATCCTTGACCCATTGTAATCTGCCATCAATTTGTCGATAAAGCTCAGGACACAAGACCCAATTTCATCTGCCCCTCGATTGGCATCTCCTTCGTGCCAGAGGTAGCATTCATTGTGATCAGGGGAACCAATTTCACTTATAGTGAAATTAAAATTATTCAATTTTGATTTATAATAGAAAATGGAGACATCTCCTCTTGGAGTTTGAAGGACAGCCTGAAGATCATAGACAGCAATTATGCAATCACTACACGCTTTAGTTTTATCATTTTCTTTTTCAACTCTAGATAGATATTTTTCTTCCAAATGTAACACGTACTTCTCAAGTAGATTCTCTTTATCAGATCCAGTTGCATTTTCGTAGCTGACACACAACTCGCAACGGTCCTTTTTAGGAATAAAAAACTTATATTAAATTCTGTATTAAAGATTTTTGCGTACATTTCGTAATGTGCTGCTGTAACTCCTTGCTCTAAACACTTTGCTTTGTAGTCTGCTATACATTTACCACTGTCAATAAATTCTCGGCTTGAATTTTTCCTGATGTAATGGCTTTCAATTCGTGGAATACTATTTATGTGTTCTCTGACTGCCTGCTTAACCGAATCATCTATTTTTTTATGATGTCCATGTTTACCTCTTTTATCTATTTCAACAAAACCTAGTTCTCTCTTTTGAAAAACTGTTCTTATAACGCGATCGTTCACATCTAACGTGGCCACAAAATCCTTTTTGCACACACGTATCTTTTCAGAATTAATTTTCAGGCGGATTGTAACTGCAATGGGCAATAGGCTCAGCGTCTTTCCTGACTTCGAAAGTCGTATCATTATCTGAATTTTCTGAAATAAAACAGTTCATAATACATACCAATTCATAAACTTAATGAATTAATGACTTTTGACTACCTACACATCACAAAATTTTGAAAATTATTATGAAAAAGTACCCCATCACAGGAAAACAACTGTTTTTTTCCAGATTAATAAGTAAATTTAACACAATATTGAGTGAAATAGTATCTTAACCTATGATATGGCACTTTTTTACAAATAAAAATTTAATCTGTTTCAATTGGGAATTAAAAAAACAGTAGCATAATGTAATACTACACTTTTCACTTCTAAAATTAGCCATTATTGCGAAGAGACTTACCTAAAATATAGTCACAAGACAGTTTATGACGGTTTTTAACAGCACTGATATATGTTCACACGGCATAAGCTTCGATACGTCACTGTTGTACAGGAGAGAGCGCGCGTTCTTGCTTCCTAAAAAACTGACACAACCGCCATCTAGTAGCTTTTTTTCACACTACAAATACGGCGGTTTTTTTTATTGATAGAATATGAAAAGCGTAATACAACTGTGTTTGTATCTGCGTTCTTGTATTTTTTTGTGTTATGACAGTTTTTTAGAGGAGATGCGATATGTATGTGTATGTTCTGCAATCTGTCTCTGCGACATTGCGCTGGATATTTATAAGTTTCTTAAAGGGGTGTGTATGGCACAATGTCCAGTGATATGTCCATATTGACTCTATTTCCTCATGTGGTCAGATCTTGAGGATCATAATATATATCATAGGATCATAAGAATGTGATAATCATATTATTTTTTTATATCACAATTGAATACATCTCATTAATTTAAAAACTGCCCTAAAAGTTTTTATACAAATCAAACTAAATTATGAACAAAAAAAAAGTGAAAATAAAGAAATATTAAAAAACAATATATACAACCTTTAGGAGCTATTTTAACTCATAAATTACCTTTAAACTTTACTAATCTCAATCTCACTATAATTTAACTTCAAAGTAACTAATACATACAAAAGTCATTCAAAGTCAAGGTTGAAGTTTTTGAAGCCCTCATCAATCATTAATGTCATATATCTGATTATCACAGTTAAAGATTTGAGTAAAATTTCATTGATGCCACAAATCCATGGATTACAAAAATGTAACCTAATCTTCAAGTTTTCAAAACGCAGTTTGCTTTCAAATTCTCTGCTACGGTTATCGTGCTTAAAATATCTTTTATGTTAAACCGATTTTCAAGCTATTTCCTGCAGGTTCGCTTGCGTTTATGGATACTGTACATTCCTAAAGGTTAACAGTATTTCCAATTTAAAATTGTTGGGATATGAATAATGGTTTTAAAAACACTGTGCTGCATTATCCGCATTAACAGTAAAGACGGTGACTACCATTCCTGAATTCTGCTCAAACTTTCCATCAGGTTGAGTAGTCACTTGGCAACTAATATATATGTATATATACACATAATACTTCAGGTTTATACAAATAACATCCAATGCTGTGTTACAATATTATTATCATGTACGTATGTATTAATATTATTATATCTTAATATTCTATTTAAAATATCTGTTATCGTAGTAAAAAGTAGCCTATATCCACCCTCAAGAATCGAGGTATGCCAAATGTAATTGGAGTTGATTCAGCGGTTTAACCGTGAAAGCGTTACAATCGAATTTATAATGTTAGTGTTCCAGTAGTCTTTGAAAGTACATTATTCAAATATATAGGTAACTATGTCCATCATTAAAAAATTCCCACGCATCCCACTCATTGCCAAACCCTCCTTGTTCACCTCAAAACCAAGTTATTTCCGGTTGTAAACCATTGATTCGCTGTCTCTTTCACTCGTCACGTAATGACTTTGCGTTAAACAGTAGACTCGTTCAGACTTGTTCCATTTTAAACTTTTATTATTATTGCATATTATTATTTTATTCTGATATGAATGTGTCTTAGTAATGTTATCAATAAGACAAGTTGAGTGCTATTAACACTATTTAAATTGTCTATACTAGCGATAAGTCTTATTTCCTCCTGCTATGTCCCTATTTAAGTTTAATATTTCTATGTATAATGTGTATGTATTTACTATCTAATTTAAGACTTTTACGATATGTATTTTATATAAAGCTGTCATAAATGTAAACCTAATAGGTACACATTAAAAAATTCAATTTTATAAATATAAACGAAATTGTTCAAGTGTATTATTATTATATTTTTTAATCACAAAAAGTACTTTATCTACTTTTTCCATTGAATTAACATATAAAGAACTTAAATTATGTTAAAATTTTAAGCCAATTTTAGAGTTTTGCAACCTAAAAATATCACTAAACTTATATATAAATAATATTTTTTCTATGTAACTTTCAATTTGTTTAAGATTGAGATAAGATAACTATTGGTAAGTGTACAGACGGTAAATAAAAAATAATAATAATATATGATATTAATGGCTTTTGACATGTCATGTCACTGGTATTAATTTCATTAAACTAGCTTTCGTCCGCGGCTCCGCTCGCGTGAATATCGGTTATCGCTTTAAAAGTAGCCAATGTCCATTCTCAGGTTCTAGACTGTCTGTATACCAAATTTCATTTAAATTTGGTTCAGTAGTTTAGGCGTCAAAGCCGGACAGACAGAGCTACTTATAATATTAGTTTAAACGTAACAAAATAATTCTAGGTACATAAATGCAACATTCTTCCCATATCTATTTCACAAGAAAACCCGTTAAAGACCGGTTGTGTATCACTTGTACATTCCGTACCATTTCCTGTTAAAATAAAAATAACTCCTATTTTATATTCAGGGACTTCCCCCTTTTGTATTTTACAAATCCGTCTTTGTCGTTTCAAATGTAAATAAATAAAAACTTCATTTATCACATACTCGTTAGACCCAAACCGTTTCACTTCTGTGAACTGCAATTGACGTTGTACGGTTAGCTGGACATGTCTGAACATGCATCTAGGATTACTAATTTTGAGTTCAAAGACACAGCTTTTTTTGGGGCTTCCATTTTGAACATGTTCAAATTTAGAATTTCAATGCGTTCTTGTAAGAACATGATTTTTCTTTTTTCTTGGGTATTACAGTCGTATAATGTAACGTAATTAGCGTAGTTTGTATAATTAGTAGGTAGATATTTTAAGGTATTTAGTTACTAGTACATATTTTATTTAAGTATTTATATAATTCTAAATCCTATTTAACTCAGGAGCAGATCTCAGGCTATGATTTAAGTGTCCGTATGAAGTTCTTACAGTTTACAGCATATAAACGCACTGAATAAACATTACCGTCTTTTCCATAGAGGGCCCGGGGCCAGTCGTCAGGGGGCCTCCCAACTAACCGATAATTTGTTTCTCATACACATATAGTCTCGAAAAATATTGTTAGGCACATATTTTTTTTTTCACAAAAATGTTACAGTTACAATACGAAATAATCGAAATAAGCACTTAGCTTGTAGCATTATTCATGATTAATATTTTTATTAGACACACAATAATTTAGGGCCCCCAAACTCTTGTTTGCCCAGGGCCCCCTGCATAATTAAACACGACCCTGCTTGAGACCGGTAAGAAGGAAAAAAAAACATAGTTTGTGTCCATTTTCCAAAGTTATCATGATAAAATAGTTTTTAGTACCACAATAAGAATTTTCTAGGTTTTTGTATTTGAAACTACTGAGAAGTAATGACATAAATATATTTGCGTTTATCATACAGGGCCTATCTTGGTTAGAGAAAACTCGCAGGTAACAAAACACTCAATACGTCGAAATGTCTCTTGGAAGTATTTGTAAGGGGTACTAAGGTATTGGGTTCGACATCTGAATTGCATATTTGTTTGCCTTCGAGGCTCATTTGAATTCTCGAATTTAAGTATGAGGCGACTATATTTCGCGTATCATTTTTTCGGAATAATATTTTTATGAAGCTAATCCTGGATCTGTCCGACGTAGTGTTTTTAAACAACTGTAAAAGAGCCAAAATTCACGGAAAGATGTTGGTATGAAAATATTAATATTTTGTAATGGTGATTGTCAGATCCGTACGAACCGGTACCCCTGATGGTCTACCCAGGAGCCACGGTTGTCTGTCAGAATCCCAGGACCCGAAGACTATAATGATGATCCTCATGATCAGAATTATAACCGTAGATTATATTTTTATATTTATTTATATTTATTTATTTAATCACTTTGTTTTACAATTTTCTCTTATTTCCTATTACAGATTAAATTTAACAGAACCAGACAATTCTTTTGGTAATAAGAGGTTGTCGATGACGACCGTACTAATATACATTGTGTTACAGTCGTCAGCGCCTTCCACTCTAGACAATGGTTACCTTATTATAACTGTCCAGTAATATATATTAATTTTCGAATTCTTAATTATGAATTTATTAATATAAAAAATTACAAGCAATAACATAAATTATATAAATTAACAAAAAAGTATTTTTTTTTATTGTGTGTGTGCGTGTGCGTGTGTGTGTGTGTGTGTGTGTGTGTGCGTGTGTGTGTGTGTGTGAGAGTGTACATGTGTGTGTGTGTGTGTGTGGTTACGTTTAGTTAACTACATGTTTGATGATTTATTAAATTCTCCAAGGTTGCGTAGTTCATTCCTTTGAGCCAGCTAGTAATATTTGATTTAAGTTTATGTGACGTTAATGGGTAAATGCTATTAACTATATTGGCAGCATTATAAAGAATATTGCTAAGTGTATAGTATTGGCGTCGCGCAAGAGATGTCTTATAGGCGGGTACTTGGCAAATTTTGTTTTTATTGCGCTTCAAAATAGGCTTGAAATAAGTGAACCTATGCTTACGAAGTATTAGCGCCCTCACAAAAAGTTGTCTTACCGAGAGAACCTGGCAGTCAGTATAAAGTTGGTCAGTGCTGTATCTTCTTGGCTTACCAAGTATAATCTTAAGTACACCTCTCTGAGCCCGCTCCAATGGGAGTAAAATTGTTTTGCCGGCTCCTCCCCAAGTTACAATACAGTACTGGATTATACTCTGTGCCAGGGCATAGTATACCATTAACAGGGTATTCATGTCAGCCGAGCGCCTCAGTTGCCTAAATATCGGCATAAGTTTTCTCACTCTCATCGTCAGTGCATTCACATGTTCTGACCAGTTTAAGTGCCTATCGATTATGATACCGAGATACCTAATATTAGTTGTTTGTATCAAATTGGGACAAGTGCAGGTATCTCTTTTAAGGCAAACGTGAGTTTTGATGTTAAAGTGAGGTGGTGGTTGGGCACTTATCCGATGGCAGAAGGTAATGTATTTTGTTTTATTTAAGTTTATCGTTAATAGGTTACTCTTTAGCCAGACCATTACCTCCTCGAGCGCATTTTCTGCGCATATCCGTGTCTCTTCCCAGGAGCAGCCATGGACGATGAGTGCCGTGTCGTCGGCGTAGGAAATGATACTACAGTTTGTCAGAAGTTTAGTACACAGGCCGTTCACGTATACCAAGAAAAGAGAAGGCGATAAAACACTACCTTGGGGCAGACCGAAAGTAAGAGATCGAGGTTCACTGACATGGTCTCCCATCCTAACACACTGAGTACGGTTAGTTAGGAAAGAGCGAAACATATCCAGGACAAGACCTCGTACTCCAATATGTTCCAATTTATGTAACAGGAGAGGAATAGAGATGGTGTCGAATGCCTTAGATAGATCCAAAAATACACCAAGGACTTTTGCGGAATTATCTAGATGTCTTGCAACCGTTTCCGTTAACAATAATGTTGCGTCTTCCGTGGACTTATCTTTGATAAAACCGAATTGATTTGGTGCAATTATTTTGTTTTTCTGAAGATATTCTGTAAGTCTTACGTTCAGCAGTTTCTCGAGAATTTTGGATAGGACTGTTAATACAGATATTGGTCTGTAATTTTCGACATCATCTCTACTACCACTCTTATGGATAGGGTGCACGAGAGCTGTTTTCAAAATGTCAGGAAAAGTACCAGTTGCCAAGCACAAATTAAATGCGGATGTGAGTGGAGGTAATAGGCTATTCTTTGCACTTTTAATTACTAAACTTGGTATATTGTCAATGCCCGTAGCAGTTTCACTCTTCAGATTACCAATAATTGTGTCAATTTCTCTACAATTTGTGCCCAGTAGTACCATGGAATCGCAGGCCGACTGAAACTCATCCGGTTGCAAAAGCATGTCCCGAGTTTTGTGACTATCTAAGATAGCGCTCGCTAAAGTTGAACCTACTCCAGCAAAATAATCGTTAACGGCAGTGACGGATGCGTGTGGGTCCGGAGTCAGATACAGCAGCGGATCACTAGCAGGGGCTGACTGCTTTAAATTGATGATCCCTTTAATCGTCTTCCATGTGCCCTTCGGATTCCCTTTATTTTTATTAAATTCATTTTTCTCGTGTTGAACTTTTAATCTCTGAAGCAAATTATTGCAATAGTTACGATATCTGGTATAGGTAACGTGGAGTATGGCGTTTCCCGGATGTTTTTTAGAAATTTTGTGCAGTTTATCCCTATGCCTGATACATCTCAATAAACCTGGAGTTATCCACGGTTTGATAGTCAGTTTCCGATTAGGGGTTCTTACTCTAGTGGAATGTGTTGTAATTACTTTTACAATGATGTTAGACAAAGCTGTCACTGCATAATTAGCGTCTGTGGCAGTGAGAATTGTACTGAAGTCACTATGTGCCAACTCTTTGATTACCGAGGGATAGTCGATTTTAAGACGAGTGGTACAGGAATTATTTTTCTTTATTTTTAAGTCTAGACTAACCACCACCGGAGCGTGGTCAGTTACGAGAGAGTCCAGCACACATGTTACGGCATCCCTTTCTGATCTAAGCATGACATGATCAATACAGTTATCATTTCGAGTCGGGAGTTGGTGAGTTGGTAGAAAACCGTAAAACGCCATTAGGTCCAGATATTTACTGGAGTTTGCATCCCTGTTGTTTGTCGGGGAAATGTTTATGTTAATATCGCCCACTATTATAACCGAATTAATTGAATTTAGAGAAGCAATACACTGGTCAAGAGCATCACAAAAACTATTAATATTTTTTTGTGAGGGTGAGCGATAGATAGCCATTACAGCGTATTCACAGCCAGTCCTGAGGATTAGGCAGTTTGCATCACTTATTATGGGGGATATCACTGTATGTTCCATGTCAGCTTTAATGTAAACTATTACGCCGTCGTTTTGATTACAAAAGTTTGATCTATATGCGATGAAGCCTTGAATTTGTGGAGTGGCTGTGGTTTTACTTAACCAACATTCTGTTAGTACGATAATATGACATCCGATATTTATTCTTTGTAGTAAAACAATCAAATTGTCAAAGTTGCAATTTATACTGCGAATATTGGTATGCAATACAATTAGTGATGTTTGGGGCGTAGTTATATATTCTATAAGATTATCGGGTGAGCATATATATGCGTTAGACGTTTTAACCAAATCAATTTCTTCAGATATTTCATTAAACCGAGTCATTTTTGTTTAGAAATGAGTTACTGGACCCTCTCATTATTTCAAGTGAAACCTTTTCCCCTACAATCTCAAAATTAATCTGTAATACGCAAAAGGAACTAGAAGCTCCAAAACTAGCTGTGAGCTTAAGTGTATGACCGGAGTAAAAACCTTTGTTTAATTGCAAGTGTAGATAGTGTAATGTTCGGTTTAGTGTATATGTGGCAGAGATACAGTGTGTAATTATTAATGTGACGAATACATAATACAAATAAATATATGTTTTTGGCAATAAGCAGTCGCTATACAATCTAAAAATATTGTTAAGGAGTTCGTGAGTACAATATGGGTTAACTAGGAGGAACATGCAAGTAATACAATGAAGTGGCCACACTAAATATTCAAGTCATGATTCTTGGTGAGTGAGCAGTTGGTCCAAATCGTGTACCGAGTGTATTTGATGAGAACGAGCACCAGTCTTCTTGCGAAGATAGGTTCTACCATGAGCAGTCCAGCAGAATTCATAACCGTTCTTCTTACTAAACTCACGGGCCATGTGGAACGTCTTTCTTGCCTTCTGCGTAAGGAACTCAGCGACGTATATGGGCTTAGGCTCTCCCCCAAGTTCGAGGTGCAATGTACTGAGCTTATTCTGCTTATTTATACGATTAAATATTTTAACGGAAGACAACACTTTTTCTTTCAATATAACAGATGAAAAATCCACAATAATAGGTCTGTTTCCACTCCTGTCAGCGTTTAGGCGAAATAAATCTCTCACGTGATGCTCATCAATCAATGTACTGGTGGTGTTCCCTATTTTCTTAACCAAGCTTAATAATTCATCCTTTGATTCACCATTTGAAACAGGAATATTACGTATTTCGATACAGGTCTGCTTTTGGACTCGCTCCAAGTTATCCACCTTTGCTTCTAACGTTTGTATATAAGCCAGGTGTTCACGACGTTCTGTCTCCATTTTAGCTAATTTGTTCTTCATCTCTTCATACTGTTTTGAAATAAATTCCACCGACTTCATTATATCACTATTTTGAGTGAGTATATTGTTGATTGAAGTCTGTATTGAGTTTTGTTGTGTTTTTATTGTAATAAATGTTTTTTTAGTCTCGGCCATATAAGCATGCAAATCGTCGTCATGTTGGCGCTTGCGAGGACGTGTTCTATTCTTGATTGTACTCGAACTTTCGTTATCCGTATCCGTAAATGGCGCCGAGCTCATGTTCATATCTGCGACTTCCATTGACGTGCTTGGCGGCGTTCCTTTCAGTGGCATTATAAGGCACGAAATAGTGTGTTAAAATTAGGTAATGATGTAATAATAAATATATTAGTGGGGTATTAGTATAATATTAAACTCTGCGCTTTTAGTATCAGTTGCGAGGTGGTAGAGATTTTAATTATAAGTATGGCAACACCACCCGGGAGTTGGATTCTCGATGACAGGTGACGTTGACGCTTCAATGCTGACAGGCGGTATGATTTAAAATAAGAGGGTAGACTTAGCTGTTTTATCCGTTTTGATTGTTCTCGTTTTCTTCGCACAGTGACTGCAACCTGTTTGCACGTTATGAGCGCCTGGTACCACACTGTTACATTTACGATTTTTCCAAATTATATCAAGTACTATATTTTATTTAAATCAAATAAACTGTGCACACGTCAGTTCACTACCGAGGTCCGGAGGGAAGGGCGTTATTAAGTTATTGTGTACCATGCATGAAAGAAAGAGAGGAATGTTTGTATGTGCATACTGTTAATTTAATCTGTGGTTCCTGTGATTAACAAGAAGTTAAATCTCAAGTCCCAGGTTGGAATCGAGTTTTAACTTCGCAGGAACACGAACAGACATTTTATCAGGAAACATGAGGCAAGAAAGTTCCTGTCTGATATTTCCTGGTCACTTGTCAGTAGTTAAAACTAAGTTTTAGTATATCTTTGCCTTCGTAAATTATTACGAGGAATTTTTTGACGTTTGAGTGCAACTGTCTCGGATCAAATTTTTTCTTCATCCGAGACGCCTGCACTAACTGCGCTTCTATGCAGCTGAATTCATTGCTAATGGCCAGTGCAACTGTTCTTAACGTCAGATAATTCCAAGGTATGGAATGCGACTCAGATTATTTCTAGTGATGTGCCGACTAGTCGCCTACTCATCAGACAAGTCGACTATCTGGCTACTTTTGTAGTCGGTTACTAGTTGTCATTGGGCAAAAAGCGCCGACTTTTGTACTTTGGGTGTATTTGGTTATTGTTCCAAAATTGTAAATACATATATTACGAGTCTTTTTTTTTTAATTTATTCGACAATAAAGAATAATAACAATCATACTTTCTTACACAAAAACAGGCTCTGACTTGACTACAAGTGAAAATAAAGAGACATTGCGAAATGATCAAAACATGTTCCAACAAGCTCGCTTAGTCACGACGCTGGTTGCGGCTTGCTCGCAAATTTGCTGTAAACGAAGCGTCACGGAAATTGTGCTAATTTACCAAAAACCCTGAAATTGTAATCGGCTTAGCCGAAAATACTTTTTTTAATTAATCGACTTCACTGCGGTTTAGTCGGCACATCTCTAGCATTCCATAATAATAATGTATTTGTACGGGAATTAAAACGATCACGTTTTATTTAGTACACACCTCTGAATTAGCTTTATTCACGACTAGTGAGCCGTAGTTACTGACTAACATAGTGAGTCAGTAACTAATTCAAAGGTATGTAATACTTATTTGTGATCGCGTTGATTCCCTTACATTTACTTATGTAAGGGCCTAGTGTGAGCTTATTTCAAATTAACTTAGTAGTTTCGTCGAAAACGAGATGAAGTTGAAATTAACTCACACTATCGTACGTATTTAACAGTGAACTCTGTTGCTATTACGGATGGTATAAATTTGCCTGCCTGTGATACAATGGAATATTCAAATTGATGTATTTAGTATCATATTCTATTGATCTCGTAGTTTTAATATTAGACAGTAAATGTAGATTTAGAATTAGATATTTATATAATGTAATACATATTTCAAATTAGGGTTCACTGTACATTGGGCTTTGGTATCATCATTGACTGCTTTTGATTCATTTGAATACGCTTAATTAACTTTCTTCGCTTTTGATTCGGTAACCATAAATGGAATAAAAAAGAAACATACAACTACCTACTAAAAAAATAAAATAAAAAATATCAAAATTATGTTTAAAAAAGTAATTCTAGATAAATCAAGCAATATCTAAATGTAGCTTAGAGCTAGCAAAAAGTTAGCTAAGTATATAAACTTAAAAAAAAAGTGAAATAATCAGCTTATAAAAACGTATCATGGTCTTAAATGCGCGAAGTCTCGCGCGAAACGGGCATCCCTTTCAATATAAAAAGACGAATTTCTGCAAAACTTCAGAAGAGTGTACTCAAATGCTTTCAAGTAAAAAAGTGTTATATAGTTACTATTCACCGGACTTAAACCAAATTATCCTTACTCAGTTATATTTCTATTGAAACAATAAAAGAATGTATATTTTGGGACAGGAAAATAGATATAATCTGCAATAAAACTTATTCTTAGAAATGTTTACACAACAAGACATGTTTGGACATGTCCACGCTGTGGTAAAATTTCCACTTTATTGATTGTACATACTTAACATAAAATAATATCAATTGATAAGTTGTTGTCATTTATATAGCTGTATCAAGACATTCTATTCGTATTTTGCCAATAGTACATTCATTTATACGGGGAATAGTTACCATAGAACACTTTTTACTAGACCACCTCACCCCCCTCCCTCTTTTACCTCTTTCTTCAAATACTCCTCTTTTTCCCATAACCCTTGTCTCTCCTGCGATACATATCCGCATTTATACTATGAAGTGGAGTAGGCAGGCTATATATCACTTTTTAACTCATATTTAAAAAGATATAGGTATAGAATCATTTTAAACGTAAAAATAAATAAGATTAAAATTCCCACTTTCACCCACCATAAAAAACATTCTGTCGAGCTCATAAAAGTAATTAACGCAGTTACGAGCACAAAGGTTTTAATATTGCTGCACGTTTTTTTTTTGTACTGTGACAACCCTAATTTGAGATATGTTTTTAATTTTTTGTGTTGAACTAATTAGTTTTAGTTGATTTTGTTGAGTGTTGGCTGTGGTATAATAGTCGTGTTCGCGCTTTTAATGTTACTCATTTGCAGCTGACCGGTTTCTTGGTATTCACAATGTCATATGAATGGTGAGTAGGGTCGCCAACGGTTGTTTGAGTTTTAGTCGGGTCTCGTGTCCAAAATCATAATTAAAAAGTGATGTATTTATTATTATTTTTATCAGTATTTTCCTTTAAATAGCAATGTGAATTGTGAGCGCACAAGCGATATCTTGTAATTCTGGCATTTTACAAGTTGACGGTGTTACAACATTGCAATATTAAAAAGGTACATTGTAAGTTTGGTCGATAGAACTTTATAGTTATTCCCGCCGTTCCCACCGATGCCAACAGCAAATTAGGACTAGGCGATAGGCCTTATAAAATCTTCATATTCTGTTTTTAGAGTTGGGCGACTTTTACACATACTCATGTTTTTTGTCAAAACGTCGGAAAGTACGAGTTATCATAACCTTTTTAATTTTTTCTTCATATTCCTTTCGGTATTTTTTTCGATGCTTGGCAGTCCACAACAGTGCGTTTTTCCCAAAATTGTCTGCCCCGCACATCTAAATTGTGGAATGAACTGTCGCCTGCGGTGTTTCCGCACCGATACGACCTTCAAACCTTCAAAAAAAGAGCGCACTCCCATCTTAAAGGCTGGCAACGCCCCTGGGACTCCTCTGATGTTACGCGTGTCCATGGGCGGCGGCAATCACCTACTATCTAGTGATCCGTCTGCTCGTTTGCTGCCTATAATATATTAAAAAAAACCAGTGAATTTAAGTTAAAAGTTAGAATTGCCTTTAAAATGCTATCATTTCATTAATTTGTTTTATGTAAAGGAGACAGCCCTATTCTTAAATCGTGTGTGACTCTTATGAATGAACACCTGTATCGTGTAAAAAAGTACAAGTTTCTCTTTGTATGTGTTACTTCTTGTACAAGTTCACATTTTAGAAACAATTTCATTAATTATTGTATCAATGCAATAATTCCCAAATATCTGACACATTTCACATACGAATTTTAATCTCAAACAGGTAGAGCTTGGAAATAGTTCTTTTTTATTTGGATTCATCGTCCTTGTCCTTGACTTGTATTAACCGTATTATACGTATTTATTAGATATTCAAATGCATTTGTTGATTTCTATGACATTTATTTTTTGTGATTTTTTTCTTTGAAAATTGGTTATATTGGTAATTTTTAAAGTGGTACTAGCTAGAGGTGACCTTAATTAATTTAGATATTAGTGTTTTTTTAATAGTTTGGTTGTTTTAGAGCATGTTGTCTTTGTTTGTATACTTCATGTAAAGTTGTTTTTTTTTTTAAATTTACACATTTTTTTTGTCCGCATTAAATCAACAAGAAAAAGTTTTATAAGACTATAACCCGACTGAGTAAAAACGTTTGATAAAATCTATGTTGTCACTAGATCCATAATTGCGAATCTATTGACAACCCATTCAGTAGTTAAGAGAACGGTGGAACACATAAAGATAGACAAACTACCAAAAATATAATCCTTTTAACTTCACCATATTCGTTTAAAAAGAAAGTTCTCTGACCCCGTCTGTATTCTTGTTTATTCTAGAAAGACATTTAAATATTAATACAAATACATAAGAAAATATAAGAGACATATAGCTGATGCCCGCGGCTCCGCTCGCGTCCTAGGGGTATGAAAAATAAATGTTGGCCGATTCTCAGACTTACTCGATATGCTCACAAAATTTCATGGGAATCGGTCGAACCATTTCATAGGAGTTTAATTACAAACACAGTGACACGAGAATGTTATATAAAGATAGATAAGAATGCAGTTTAAAAAAAGATGTAACTAGACAGATTATACTAATTCCTCACCATTTAATTAATTGTATCTCTGAAAGAAATAAGGTTAAAGCGCAATTTTGTCCGCTATGTGAGCCATGTCACGTATGAATACTATATTTTGACGGTAATCGACTATTTATCACAGCCATATCAGCGTGTATGTTTATGACTAGCTTTAGTTCTATATTTAAGTAAGATTTGATAAAAAAAAGGAAAGAAAAAAGACCGAACAGATCTGAAAATACAAAATGATAATACCCAAGAAAAATATTCTTAAAAGATGGTAAAAGAATACAAAGGTATCAAGGGAAAAAATATGTTGGTGATAGAAAGCAGTTGAGTAAAAAAACGAATTAAAAAAAAATAACCGATTCCAAATTTAAAAGAAATAAAAAAAAACAATAAGCATAGACAATTTTGAAAAAAGAATCATGTCCTAGTATCTAGTTATTTCCAGTGGCGTTCATCTCGACGTGTGAAAATAACGGTTTAAGGGTGGGCGGTGTTCAGTGCGGTAACAGTGTCTGTGTTGTAGATTATGCGCGAGACACGAGCGACACGGAGGCCCTGCCGCTGGGCGCGAGTGACGACAGCGACGTGGAGTACGAGCCCGTTACGGAGTCCGACGACGATGTCAAACTGCCCGTGGACGAGGACACCTCCGCGCAGAGCGATGTAAGGATATTTGCCTTCTAACTTTTCTCCGTCTATGTATGTGTGGTGACAGAGTATCACCACCCCTATTTATCCCGCGGGTGTCTTAAAAGGCGACTAAGGGATAAACTACGCAAGACAACATCAATGCAAAGAGAAGTAAAACTTGAAACCAACCCTATACCAACCCGTCTGGCCAGCGTGGTATAGTTGGCCAAAACATCCTTTATAAGGAGAGGCCTATGTCCAACAGTGGACTAAGGCTTTTGTTGATGATGATGATGAACTTTTCTCCGAACCTTTTTTCCCAGACTAGATTTTTGTCTGCTTTAGGCCTTAGACACGACTTTGTACGTGGAGTGACTACCATCGAACCTCTACAACCCAAGGTTCATCCTAAAATGTCTTTTCGTTGGTGAGTGTGAGACCGGACGCCCAGTGCTGAAGAAGCATCATAATAGGACGTCATTGCTGCATAATTGCATCGTCTGCTTTCCCATGAGTACTGTGAATGGCTGAAAGGATTTTCAACTACCTGCAATGATTAATTTTAGTTTTCTCCGAGTCACTTCACCCTCTACCATATTTTTCTTAAAAATATTTTTTTATGAAAATTCATCAGAAATGATTTTTATTTTTTTATTTATCTGTTTGTGCCGGGTAATCTAACTTAAGGGCTTTCTTCAATCATAAAATAAATCTCTGCAAAGGCTGAATCGATTTTGTCAGAACTTTCAGTATCAGAAAGCTGATGACCTAAGAAGTAACTTAGGCAATTTTTTATTAGACTATCTTTTCTCCGCAGCATTAATAATTAGAGAATATCTAAAATTTCAGAACGAAATAATATCAACGAAGGTGATAGAGGTGTCCGTTGGAGATGACGGTGAGCTACAGTTCGCGGACTCGGAGCAAACGGAGACCTACGAGACCGACGACAGCGAGGTGGACCTGATCGACTACTGGAACTGCGTGCAGTGTCACGCTGAGAACAACAACCCGCTATACCGATACTGTCAGAAATGTTTCCAGGTAAATATCTGACATCTGACACACAAGAACATCTAGTTCCAAACTAAGTAAGGTTTACTAAGCAATTTAAGGTTGGCTCACTATAACCTTTTTTATGGGAAACAATTATCATGCTACAGGTAATAAAATAATAAAAAAATATTTCGGATGTCTCACACACAACGCCATCTAGTCCCAAACTAAGCAGAGCTTGTATTATGGGTACTAGACAACTGATATAAATACATAAATATACTTTTTTTTGTGAAAAGATACATATTATATATAGAAAACACACAGACTCCGAAACAAATATTTGCGGATCACACAAACATTTGGTCCGACCCGGGAATCGAACCCAAGACCTCTTGATCAGCAGCCGCATACGCTTAACACTAGACCAACAAGGCAGTTAATGATAAGATTAATGATAGATGATATTTATTTTGGTGATTGGTGATCTTTTACAGATATTTTACACGTTGGACTTTATAGCTAGAAGGCTTCGACATTTTCTAAAACTCATCCTAGGAAGAAGTCTCACCAAGCAGAGCCTAAAACCCGTAGTTATATAGATTTTGCCCAGTTATTTATTTCGGATCCCCATCAAATGATATACACATAATAAATGTATAGCAAATACACAGAAATTACATAAAATTATTTTTTTTTTTGCAAAAACAGATCACTTTTAAAGGCGATATTACACCACAGACAATTTGAAACCAAACGAGATGTGTGAAAACAATTTATTCGTTAATATCTGTATAATAAAATAATTACTGCACTTACAACTTAAATTGTAATACGTGTTTCAGGTTCGCAAAAACTTCTTTCCACCGAGACCTAAACGCAAAAAGAACAAAGAAACAAAAACACAATCGGACTCAGCTACGATAGACGGAATACAGCGAACTCTCTCACAACAATTGGAGGAAATCCCGAGATGCTCATCACACGAACTGGAGGAAATACCGGACACGTTGTCACAGGACTCAGGTTTACCACGAACCTTCTCACAGGAATCGGACTGTATCGCACGCCCTTTGTCACAGGACTCCGGCGTGGCCTCCCCCAACAGCCAAGAGTCTACGTACGATCCTGGTGAGGGTACATCCAACAATAACGTAGGAAAAGCAGTAAGTAGGTGTAAAAAACGTCGTTCTGATTATCCTGAGCGTAACTCTAAACGTAGACGGATATCCCACACCGACTCTGAGACTGATTTGTCGTCCGATGAATCTAAATCTGTTGAAATCGTTCGACCACTCGTTAAAACAGTCAGCGACCCGGCCATAACTATTGAAGATGTTGATGTTAAGATAACTAAAAAAGTAATTGCTAACACACTTATTGAGAAATTGGAAGCTAAAGATTTGTGCGTCGTTTGCGTATCGGAGCCTAAATCGGGCGTGTTCGTTCACGGCCGTATCGCGCATATATGTTGTTGTTATAAATGTGCGGTTAAAGTTTGGGTTAAATCTAAGAGGTGTCCTGTCTGTAACTGTAAAGTTAGCAATGTCCTTAAGGCTATCGTCATGTAAAAATGTTTAGTAATTTCATTTAGTATCATCTTCACACAATTTGTTAGGGTTGTCCAATGATTCTAATGTAAAAACACACTTAAATTAATGTGTCCACTAGGATTCCTATGTAAATATTTCTCAGATTACATGGGTTTCAGTGTATAATGTCCTTTTCTTCATAATGTATTTCTCAAAAGGTCCTTTTCTCCAAATTTCTTTCCTCAAAAGGTTATGTCCAATTGTCCTTAGAATATACCTTCTCAAAATGCCCCTGAATATGTCCTAGTCACTAAATCTATTTGAGTGAATAAGGGATCTTTTGAAAAAGGGCATTGAGAAAAAAATATTATAAACTGAGACCTTTAAAACAGACTTGCATAGTCACTGTTTAGAAATACTTCAAAAGTATAGAGAATAACAAATTACAATTAGTCGGAAGTAGTATTCAAAACAATATTATATT
Organism: Phragmatobia fuliginosa; assembly: GCA_932526445.1. NCBI lineage: Eukaryota > Metazoa > Arthropoda > Insecta > Lepidoptera > Erebidae > Phragmatobia > Phragmatobia fuliginosa. Next base: position 20,406,956 of record OW052070.1, read on the forward strand.
TCACTTAAATTCTATATAAAATATTGTTCAGTGATCAGTGCATAAACCAATCTGGCAAAAAAATGGCAAAGTGAATATAAATGGAGCCATTTACAAACTACGTTATTCATTCAAAGTAAAAAAAAACATAGTTTTTGACTACTGATTACTTCACATACCCGAATTAATTATTGCATCCGACATCTTTATAAAAATACGCTTTGTAAATATTCTTTCTCCTCAAATAAAATTAGAACATTTGAGAGAGAGCCTAATAATACCGACATCTCTGTTCTGTTATATACTGAATAGATGAATGAATGAAAGGAGCTGAGTGAATGACTATAAGACCCATTAAGTAAAGTCTTGTAGACGATAGGGTGTCATCCCTCCAACGCAAAAGAAAGATCCCCCAACCAGGACATCACATCTTGCGGACCACGGCTTTTTATGATAATCTGGCCGTAACTCCTTAATTTGGTTTACCTCCGGTAGATGCCGCTGTACCATGGTTTCGTAGCGCTACGTGTGGAAAAAACAAATATAACTATTCAATGTATTTATTTACAAGTTATATCAAACTCAATCACCACGTTTGTCATTAAATATCTGCATGTGTTTGAGTATGTAGAATTAATTGTTATACTGAGTCTTATTTCTGTCCGTTACACAAATGTATGTAAAGTTACATGTAACACAGGATGATATTCTTCCAACAACTTACTACTTAGAGTGATACAGTAACGCAGCACATAAAAAATACGATTAAACTTTGAGATCACCCCCATCAATAATATATTCCCTTGGCATATAATCATTGGGTTCATCTTCATCATCAACAGCCTCTTACAGACCATTAGTGGACATGGCGTCGGGTGACCAGACAAGGTGGTATATGGTGCTTTCCTTCTCCTTGCAGAGACGTTGCCCTCCGTATTTTAGCGCGGGGTGGATGACACTCCGTGCTCTTTCATAAGGGGCCGTCCATTAAACACGTTATGTTTTTTTTAAGCATTTTTAAACTCTACTTGCCCCTTGGTGATCCGTGGTGAGACTGAGGATTACCCCTCCCCCTACACCAAAAATCAAATGTATTTTAGTACCCCTTAGTAAAATTTAGCCTGGCAACAGCGGGTACACAACACACTGTTTTTCGGTTTAGCAATAGCGCGTTTATCGGAAAATAGTATATGATATATACTGCACCCCCATCCCCCCTTGTGATGTATCGTGATTTTTGCCAAAGCGCCTCCCCTCTTTCGAGCCTCTAGTGATTAATGGACGGCTCCTAATCCGTCACCACACGGCCTTAACTATTTACTTAGTGGGATCTTATTGTATGTGTGATGTAAAAATGTGTTTTGGAAGTTATTTAGTAATGTAGCCTTTATTTACGGTTTCAATAAGGTTCAAATTACATTGGGTGCTTTCGTTTATTATCTTCTAAATGCCGGGCAATTTTGTGATAATATGTTAGATGTATTATTATCAATAGGTTAATAACTCTAATTGTATGAAGTCCAAGGTGAAGCGTTTTAGTGATAGCACCTATTGATGGTAAACCTATTTTTTGGGGTTTTATGGGGGGCAGGGTATATAATAGTCGCTTTATGCGTTGGGTCAAAAGTAATGATTTGTGCCAAAATTATGATGAAATTTGTTCAATCAACAAGTTTTTTTCTAAGGCAATTGAAACCTAACAGCGTGTTGTCCCTAGAAACCTTTTTAAACCGAAATTAACAAGTCTAAAATATCACAAAAAAAAGCTATAACTAAGTATAGGTACCAACTACTTAGAACAAACAAAAACAACTTTGACCATAGACAACAAAATCTAACAACAGTGACAATGAACATCAACAATTAACAACCATTTAGAATTTGAAATTGAATTAAACTAAGAACCATAAATTAATGGAAAAAGGTTCTTTAGACAGGCATAAGGGTTGCTGTCTTGTATGAGTAGCGTTTTGTATTTTTGTACTAGAATAAGTGTAATTGTCACTCAAAATTGTCTCTGGTTTAGTATATTGTGTATATAAAAATAAATTTGTAAATATTTAGCGAACTTGGACCACCGACAAAAGAGTTAATATATTGCGGTTTATTAAAAATTAGTTTTAGATTTTGTTTTGGCTAAAAATATGCAACGTTTCATTTATATACGTACCAAATAATTTATATCGAAAGTAACAGCAATCCGAGTTTTTTTTATTAATTAGTTGATGTATATTTTAGTAGATAGGAGTTTTGGATATTTAAAAAACTGTGCCTTATGTAGATGCAAGGGATCGTCCAAATATTACGTAACTGAAGTTGAAACTTATAGCTCTATGCGGTAAAGTTATACAACCCTGGCCATATTGGCATAAATCTTAAATCGAGGAACTTTTTATGGTTATTATTTTGTTTTTTACTTAGATTTTTTTTTATTATTTTCATTAAACTGCTGTCTTTTCGTTTTTTCTATTTCCGGTCTAGGAAATTTTCTAATGCAGTATTTAAATGTGGTTATATTTAATTAAAACTGAATACGAAAGGTGTCATACTCTATTGCGAGATGATCTCTTCGTAATTTTTTTAATCAGGCATCTCTTTTGAAAAACAACCGTTTTCAACCTTAACAGTAAGGCTACTACGCCATCTCAAAACAGTTCCTCACTCAACACTCACTCAGTCACTCTTTCAGTCACCTATTCTCTTATACATATTGACCATCAGGGTTGCAATGCATCCGACTCTCTTGCAATTGCGAGTCTTACGTAATATATGGACGACCCCTTCAACTTTCGACCTATCTCAAAATAGGGCCGTTTATTTCGTAGTAGTAAGTTTTTCACGAAAGATATATAAACCTTACGCTTAACATATGATTGCGCTAATAGAAGTTTAGTTTTAATTTATTTTATATATATATACCAGCTTTCGCCCGCAGCTCTGCCCGCGTCTATTACAGTTATCGCGGTAAAAAAAAAACATTTTTTTTTTTTCATTTAAAGTACCCTATGTTACTTTTAATACCTCCAAAAATTAAGTAGAAAGTTTCATGATGATCGGTTGAGTAGTTTTCGCGTGAAAGCGTAACAAACAAAGATACATTCACCTTTATAATATTAGTAGGGATGTATCTATATTGTATACATAAAGAAAAAAACAATAAAAGATGAGTTATGGAGGTAGGCGTATAAAAATGGCGGTCTTATCGCTCGCGGCGACTTTTTTTCAGATAATCATAAAATGGATATAAGGTTTTTAAGATGTTATAAAACAGAATATAACACTAGAAACACACCGTCACGAGAATTTTTTAAATTATAAAAACAAGAAAGTTTAGTTTTTTTTTAGTTTAGTTGAAAAGATGGAACATTTTTTTGAAACCAGACTTGTACGGAAATAAATCGTTCAAAACTTGATCAAAATTATTATTTAAACTAATTCAATGTTCAAGATTATTAATCGAAGACAAGGTATTGTTATTAGTGACTGACTGCCAGTCAGAGGTCGTTCCCTAGGTGTAATTTATCTATAACTAGCTGCGGAGCGAAGCTAGTAAAAAATAGCCTTAGTTACTCCTTTATTATCAGCTTTCTGCTATTGAAAGTCCCATCAAAATCAGTCCAGCCGGAACACACAGACAGACAAAAAATTCATATGTATTGAGTTAAAAATGATTTGATATTACAAACTGACACTTTAATTTTATTTATATGTATAGATATAGATATTTATGTATTTAGAAATGTATATGTTTGTATGTTTATCAACATTATGATTACCATAGTACTTTCATATACTTGGACCATTACAAACGTGCGAACGGAGTCATAAATCTCTTGCTCGCATACAGGAGAAGCGTGAGCGAGAGATCCGATACGCCTATAAGTGTGAGCGAGAGGTCTGATGAAAATGATTTATAACTCTGTTCACACGTTTGTAACGGCCCAAGTATAGTTTGTGACTAGACGTGTATGAGATATGTACAATTATTAATTATTATTATATATATTTATTCAATACTATTTATTTAATTCCACTCGCCCAAGTCTGTTGCTAACATTCACGAGTTATAGGTATTATTTGGAGAAATTGGGAAAAATACATAAACAAACCATAAACCCATTTTACGTATTAGTTTTGTATGAATAGTTTATCCTTAAAAATCTCCAATTAATTTTGCCTTCTATTTCAACGTTTGACTTAAATGTTATATAAAGTTTCATATTGTAGACGATGTTCACCTGATAGTGGTATTTACAGAACTGAAGTTAAATACATCTACCCCCCTAGCCAAGTTGCAAGCATTTTTCGTTGTCTGTTCTATTTCTCTATTCTCTTGATTCATTGGCTAATGTCACTCGGTCACGTGATCAAAATAAATATTAGCCAATGAATCAAGAGAACAGAGAAATAGAACTTGGCTGGCTGGGGGGCTGAGACCTGGAAACAGCACTCGAGTTGCCTGAGTACAGTTTTAAAGTCTGGAAGGTTTACTTTTCAAATCAAATACACTTTTAATGAAACTGAAACCTCATTTGAAGTTTATTCTGTTATAAAAGAAAACCCAGCATAAACCCATTTTTGTCTTTTTATGAAACCTAAGGCTTTAATTCGTGCTGTTGCTGAGGCCCAATGATGAAGAAGCATCTTACTAGGCCTAGGACGTCACCATGTTGCATTCTGCTCATGCTTTCCATCAGGCAGAGTATTCACTTTAGCAGATAAAAATAAATCGATTGTATTGAAATAGTTTATCAAGATTAGGGTACATACCCTAGGTCTCTAAAATACCACATTTCGTCCTAGGCCTAGTAGTAAGGTTAAGGTTTTTATCACAAAATCAATAACTACCCTCCACAAAAATCTTTCCTTTTCAAGTTATTTAGAATCTATTTAATTTCTTTGTTTAGGTATTGTTAGAAAAAAGAAGTTACGGCTAACACCAGATCACCCAACCCTTAAATACTCACAATTCACCCTTGATTAACCCATTACACCCTTACCTACCAAAAAGGAAAACCTCCAGAGAGTGGTAAAGTGTAATGACCTGTAAAATCGTCACATTGAAAAACCAAATTCATAATCCTAATTAATTACTATGTTACCCATACACTATCACAACGCGTATCATAAATAAGCATCAAGTTTAACTTATATATGGAAAAAATACACTCAAAAACTCGAATTAATCGTTGATTTGGTGTGCTGAATCCAAATACGGTAGCAGAATTGCTCTATCACGTCAGATTTATGAGATATTCTAAAACTTCTAACATCACAGAACCTCACAAATAAGCAAACACGGCGTCTTTTGCACATTTAATTTAGAATATCTCATAAACCTGACGTGATAGACCGATTCTGCGACTGTAATTGAATTCAGCACACCAAAATCCTTCGGGAAAGTATACTCAGGTGTCTCTGAAAGAAACTCTGTCAAATGTTGTTGCATTGTGAATTTGTATTCTATATTAAAGTTTATACTTCGATGCAAAATCTTAAGGTAGTAAAGTCACGCTGATTCAACACGAACGGACTCGTTCATGTTTTCCATCGGTCAGATTCCAATCTGACCGATGGAAATCATTAAAATATCTAAATTTCTCAGAATGTTCAATTTTTGTAAGAACGTTAAATATACCATTGCATTATTTTAAAATAATTTCATTTTGTTCAGTGATTGGATTTATGGTGGATTGGGTGTTCAGGGTGAAAGGTGTTTTTGAATAACTGCAATAACTTTTCTTACGGCCTTAATACAATAATGAATGAATACAAATATAATACATTAGTTTAGGTTGCTTGCACATAAGTATATAATACTTTTAGTAAGCACAATAAAGATTCCTTTATTTAGTAATAAGTCATATAGCCCCCTTATTTTTGCCTAACTTAGGCAGCAAAACAGTTGCTATAAACGTTAATAGACGTAGGTACTTGTAATGTCGGTTGTAAACACCGTTTATAAACGTCTTATAACGTTTATTGCTAACCTCTTTAGTGATATACCGACATGATAAGTTGTCTATGACTGACCATCCCACTTCTGATTTAGAGTCCTTTCTGAGTCGGAAATTGGATAAGATTTTCTATCGACGAGTATATTTTAAATGGTTATTTAAACAAGTAAATGTATAGGTGTTATATTTTTTTTTTAATTATAAACGATCTATATGCTTGTATTCCTAGTGATTCTGCTTAATTCTAACCCACCATCCATCCTACCGTGCAAAGGTTCTATCATATTGTTTTCATGTTTTTTATTCAAAGAATTTATTTCATTTAAAGTTAGCATTTAGTTTTAGTATTGTACGTAGATAGACATCTTTATATAATACATGTATAGGTTCCAAGTAAATGTATTTAATATTGAAATTTTGAAAAAAATATATGAAAAGAGTCGAATCGAAAAAAATTACTCGATCAGAGAAAGAAGAAAAAAAATATTAATAATAAATTTTTTCTTTTCAGGAATGTTGACTTTTATTTGAAAATAACTTGTAAAAATGTACTTAGACGGAACATATTATACTTGCTGAATTACTACAATAATGTCCTAAAGTAGACTTGTCATAGTTTTGTACCATTCTGTTAAAATGCAAATGTTGTTCCTCTTGAGTACATTTTTACTATTACCCGTTAATATAATATTTAGGGCCTTGCTTAAGATCTGCCCAAGATTAATAGGAAATAACACACTGTTTGTGACCTTGCTTTGTCGAAAATGGGCCACCTATTCGATAATAAATCAGCTTTGAAACATCAAACAGTGATGAAGCGTCTTCAGGTTCCATAATAACAATTATGGAACCTGAAGACGCTTCATCACTGTTATAACATATCTTAAGTAAGTAAAATAGCAGATTTGTGTCAGTCTCTCGAACTAAGTTCTTCCTTCTTGTGCTGATCAGTTATAACCTGGAACTCACTACTGCTCGTGTTCCTCTCACACTATGATCCCTGACCCTTTAAGCAGAACTTGAAAAAGCATCTAATACGCCTCTGCCTTAATGTGGATCACCGTGCTGCATTCGGAATGAGTTGGATTCTGCTCATGCTTTCCATCGGGCAGCGTAGAGTTCCCAATTATTGGCTAACGGAGAAAATGTCTCGAACGGACTAGGATTAAAAATACCTATAAATCCGTGCTGGAACTTTGACCCAGATTTTCCTAAATGGGAAACGGGTATAAGGCATAACCGGCCAACAAAAGCTCCGTGTATGCTGTATGTTTAACCTACTTTTTCCAACATGGTCTAGTTCGTGAAAGTGCACAACTGTTCACCTGAGATGTGCTAGACGCCATGTCTCTTTTCCGATGCAATCCTGGATAGTTAAAATCTCACTTTACCACCTGCGAAAAATCCTATAAGACATTTTACTTATTTGTTTTACCTACCCTTCACGAAGCAATTCTGGAAAGTTTTAATTTTTTTCTCATTAACTTCAGCTGCGTAGAGCACTTGTCTCATTTAATTGGAGGACTCTTTTTAAGGTCTGGAAAGGTTTGCAGGGTGGTGTCGTTATCGGACTTACTAACACCACACAGTGTGCCACTCTGCACCTGAAATAGGTGGGGTCTGGAAACTGCTGTCATTAAGACATTCGGACCCTTCCCTATCCGCACGTCACAGGCACCGCCATCGGGTAAAATGCTTAAGTCGACTTACGCGGACGTCGCCTCCTCGCGGTTGGCCACAGGATGCAGGGGAAAGGCGACATGAGGCGCTGATATGCGCGCCTCGGCAGCCCGGTTCGCCGGCAGCGGATTGGGTCCTAGTGGAGGTCGTACTCTAGGGCCTTCTCCAGCGGCTCCTTCTGCAAAGTGACGTCCGAGTCCTCACCAAAGCCGCAATGGTGACAAGAGGGACTAAGTTTACTCCTAGTGACCGAGTGCAGGTACTTTCTGAAGCAACCGTGTCCGTAAAGAACCTGCGTCAGTCCGTAAAGGAAAAGGTCCCTTGCTGTCACCTTTCCCACTCGAGGATGACCGTCTAAAGAGCCTCCACGTCGACAAAGCAAGCATGCGGAGTCTCCGGCCGGAAACAACCAACTCGGCCTCGCGCCAGTTAGGTCCCGAATGTCATAACGCCTGCAGCTATACTTATAGCAATAGCAAATTAATTTTGCATCTTGCCAGAAATCCTATTTAAAATGACATCACATCACACGCTTCGTAAATTAACAAAAAATTCTATAAATCATTTTTCACATAATGTTTGGTAACAATCGTTCAAGGTTTTGTTTCAAATCGTACAAATATAGTATCGCATTCCTACAACTGTTTTCATTTATGTAAGGACAGTAAATTGGCACAATTGCTTAATGGTGCTTGTCTAAAGACACTTCTACTGAAACTCCTTTCATTTGGGGGTCTGATCCTTATCAAACCAGGAAGAATTGACTACCCTCACTTAATTATGTCCAATTATTCAGTCTTAAACAGTCCACTGCTGGACAGCGGTATCTCTTTAGGAAGGAACCTTTAGCTTTGGCTCCCTTAAGCGTCTCTTACGACACCCATAGGAAAATTAACTGTTTTGTTAATCCGTCACCATACGGATATGATTGCTTGACCAGCTTGACCTATAAAAATTTGTTGCGAAACTATACTTTCATGTCCTGACTTCATTCAAAGGTCTGAACCTTCTCAAACCAGGAGAACTTTTGATCCTCCCTGAATAACAAAGGGAGGTCGATTAAATACCGGCAAATCAATTCATACAGGCAGTCAGTTCCTAACAGGTTTTCTGTTTGTTTGTTTTTCTCCTATACTTTCTTTGGCTCTAATTTTCAAGCCTAAAATGTTACACACAACTAAAAATCCAAACTTCATATTGTTTTTAGTAGCCACTGAAGAATTACACAATCCAACGATGCACGTCAGATGTGCTTCAAATCATAAAATGTAAGTCTTAAAAATATCTTCGTAATATTTTTTTGTTTGTTTTCGAGATAACTGTTGTCTATGAATTATGATACAGTTTTTGTTCCGGTGATTGCCTTTTAATTTTGAGATATGTATCCATCTAGTGCGTTAATTTGATATTATCATCAATCTTTAACAGTCCACTGTTGGACATAGAAACTAGCTTTTGAGCTACTACATTACTCTGGCATTATTATTCTTTCATTGTAAACATAATTACAAAGAATGGATCAATTTATTTTCTATCCTTAGTATTTTAATTGATTTTATTACGAGCTATTTTACTTATACCCTAATTTTAGCATTGACAGTAACACATACATAATAGTACAAGATCCCACCGCTTGATTCTGCAGGTATCGGTTTTTTCGATACAACTAATTTTAAATGAATGTTTATAAAGTAAACAATGGATTAGAGATAGGTTGCCTATCAAAAATTAGCCGCAATCACCTGAAATTAATTTTAGTAAAATTAATTCGCTGATGTAATTTGCAGCTATATGTTTTTTTAATGAATTTTACGACATTTGAAAGAAAATAATGTTACGAATTCAAAAAGAAATGGTTGCCAGCTCTCAGTCAGCCGCAATGTTAGGGTTGCCAGGTGTAAACAGGTATATTGGTGTTAATTATTTACACTCACATGTTTTTTTAAAAACGTAATACAAATTTAAAGTTTTATCTATACTCATTACGAAAATCAATGGTTGCCAGTTGGAAAATGGCCGCAAACAGAGGTTGCCATGATTTATATATTGAATATTTTTGTGAATATGGGTGCATTTTACATACAAATTGCATTTTTTTGGGGCTTTTGGCAAATATATTGACTCGAGCGGATTAACCGATGTATTAGTGGAGGCAGTAGTACTTGCTGTAGGCACGATGAATAACTTTATTAATAGTAAACACTTTAATCGCTGCAAGCGGCTTCATCCTTTAATTTCTAGTGCTTTGCAGATACTGCATTTCGATCGATATTTATCTTATCTTCAATTGTTAAATAATAAGCGTGATACATCAAACGAAGCTGTTTCTCAAAATGAATTGTTAATAAAAAATGTTTCAGAAGATGGGGATGATCGTACAACATTAGAACAAAATTTATTACGAATTAATTTTAACCTTAACATTTTTAATGAAGATTTGTCGGCATTTATGGATACTACACAATTCGATTTCCGCGGACGTTTGTGAACAATTTGACTTCCCAGATTCTCTGAGAGACATTTTCAAAGGTTATAAAGAGTATTGCAGAGTGACTTTATAAGGTGGCCACGGAAAAACTGCGCAGTACTAAAAAAATGTAATAGTGTTATTAAGGCTAGATATAGGATCTTTCAAAAACAATATTCAGCAATAAGAGTAAAAGAGAATTTTTTGAAGAAAGTCACTTGGTTTGACTCAAAATTAGTTCCACCTTGTTGGAAATCATTAAAACAAAAATTGTTGAGAACCATTTTGCATGTGGCAAAATGCAACTAAGTCATCTTGTATTATTTTTAAACCAGAAGACTACGGTTGCTCAGTAATTGATGGTAATTTAAAACCAACATGGTTTATTGGCGATCCATCACCAATGACTGTAGAAGGTATCTTGTCAGCATCAAAAGAATTAACTTTAGATGATATAGATGATAATATAGAAGTAGATGATAACTCTGACAATTCAGATGATATTGACACCGATACAGATAATAATTAAGAAAAATTAAAGACATGTAGTATACATGTCTTTAATTTTTATATAATTATAATTTAATATATATTATAAGCCACAACGGCGGTAGTTGTCATTTTTGTGGCGCCATCACTTCACTGCGCTTGGTTATAAATAGGAGTGATCTGTTGTATCGGTACGCATTTCTGACGAATGCGTCGCGGAGTGTGGATCATTGTCTTTGGACAATTAGTACTACTCTGTTAACAGATGTGGAAAGCTGTCTTTGACAAGTTAGTACTGTCTGAATTGCGGTGGGTGCGAGGAAAGCTGTCTAACAGCTAGTACAGCCCTATGTGACCGCCCTTGCTGTATAACTAACTGTAATTTGTTTAGATTCGTTACTTAATTAACGGTTGTTTGTGTCTAATTGCATTTCTAAGATTATTTTGTAATTAATGAAATAAATTGTTTAGAATTAAAGTAAATTGTTAAGAATTATAATTATTTTTATTACTTTCACTTCTGGACTCTAACATCAGAAGTGGGATCGATCTACGTTCACAAATTATTAATTTTCAATATTTGGGAAACGATCAACTACCGACATTTAGTTAGATATTTTCATTTAATTTGCCTATACTTCATTATCTAGGTGTGTCTTACGATAGAGAGCATTGACAAATGCACAATAGATCGCGCTGTCATATAGAACCAAAGTGAATATACGCAGTGATTCGCCGCAGAGGTCCCGGGAACGATAAACGCGATCGTTCGTTAAAAAAAAAGGCATTGCACACTATTAGTGCTCATTTGAACGCTATCGAAATTCAGTGTTCGTTGTGATTTTTAATAAGGGAATCCGACTTTTGTGATATTCTTATCCGCTCTAAATCAAAGTCAAAAATCAAAACTAAATCAGTCAAAAATCAAAACAAAGTCAAAACATAGCAAATATAAAAATCGTAAAGGAAGTGACGACTTCTATATTTGGTTTTTAGTGTCAATTACAAACGGTTTTAAAACGATTATTTTTATAAAATAATGAGGGTATTTGTACCACATGTGTGTTCGTGTGTATAACGCTTTCTTTCCAGTTAGTAAACATTGTGCTAAGCGATGGAAACTGCATCCGTGCCAATGTACAAGGTGTACAATGTGGTCCACCAGTGCCGACACGGTAATGAGAGAAGGTTAGAAGGTTCAGTTAAGAAAAACTTGTGAGTTGTGCTTGACGCTGTACTGGTAAGACCAAATCATATTACATGTTGAGTTGTGATTTATTTTCACATAATTTTGATATGTAGTGTACAAAAGTGAATTGTGTGCGCAATTTAAAATGATGAAAAAACGCATACGAAAATGCCTTAGGGCTGATGCAAAGCTGTGGCTTAACAAAAGGGCTTAAGTAGTTGGTTTAGTTTTAACAATGACCTCATCTCATACCTTTTGTTATTGCGAATATTTGGTACTAGCTATTGCCCGCGTGTAAGTTTCTATCTTTATACCAAATGTCATCAAAATCGGTTCAGTGGTTTTGGCGTGAAAGCGTAACAGACGGTTACTTTCGCATTTATTGCGAATATTTGGTATAACGTAAATAGTGAATAGCGCTCAAACGAATGTTTGTAACTACCCCACCTGTGCATAATCAAGTAGGCGTTCTTTGCTATGGTTACGAACTATTTTTAACGAAGGAATGATGAATAATAGCAGTTGTAGTGGCTGCCTAATGCAACCCGAACTTATTACTTAAAGGTCAAGTAACTTTTATCCATTTACTTAAAATGTTACACTGACACAGCAAGTGTGACGGGACATAATACCCACACACGTTGTGATTAATCTGTTTAACTTTTATTTATGGAAACGAAAAATAGATACTTGTCAGATTATAACAATTTACAGTGTGTACACCAAGTTACTAGATGTTTCTCCGTAAATTTAAAAATTGAAATGACCATTATTAAACAACTAGCTTTAGCCAGCGGCTCCGCCCGCGTGTATGATGTCCTTTCTCAGGTTCTAAACTATTTGAGTTCCAAAATTCATCAAAACCGGTTTAGCGGTTTAGGCGTAAAAACGTAACAGACAGACAGACAGTTACTTTCGCACTTAATAGTAATAATAGTAGGGATGATCAAAAAAAAAAAAATTACAACAAGAAATAGTTGATGATCAATTACATTTCTAATTTTTATTTTGATAATTCAATGAATGGGCTATTCTTTTATATTGGTGGTTGGTGAGAGCAAATAAATCGGGAGTATATAAACGTGTGATGTAACTATTCACAATACGGCAAAAGGGTGCGTGGACAGCAGAGCTAGTCCTGACGGAGCCTATTTAAAACAGCTTGAGGAACTCTTATCATCCGCCGGTAGATGTACTATGTCACATTATTTACTGGTGATTGCATTAGTCCACTGTTATTGTAAAATCTATGAAGCGTTATAACAGTGGTAAATGTTTAAATTCTAAAGATATGATGTTAAATTTATTTAATAGTTCAGAGTAGGTAGTACGAAAGTGACTTCACTTGTTATTAATGGTTCAAAGAAAAAAAAAAAAGTAAAGAAACTTCTATGAACCTTCTATAGTGGACTCCAAACTAAAACTTCATATTTTAAATGTAATCTAATAGGTTTTACACAACATCAACAACAAATTGTAAATGTTAAAGAAAGATCTCTTATGATAAAGCAAAACATATCGTTTGTTAGTTATAGTTTTAATGTTTATCGAAATGCAAAGTATTGATACCGGTAAAGACTGCATGTCTATCGATCTTAATAGTACGTCTACTTAAGCATGCTATTCTTGATGTTATAGAAACATTATGAAAGGTTTTAAATACCCTCATTAGTGTCAGGTATTAAATGAACTATGTTATGTTGTTTGTGTAACAATAATGATTAATGGTCAGGTTAGACCGAGCTAAAATGAGGTTTAAGCACTAGTCATTGTGAGAGTACCAATTAGTGTTCCGGAAAGATAATCCTCATGCCTGACTGGCTATTTCAGGTGTTAAATTTTAAGATCATACACAAAATCATTGTAGCAAACTTGATCGTAAAGGTCTGACATTCATATAGGATCAAGATTAATAACATGTTCATAAGCACGTTACGAGCCAGCTCAGGTTATTGTGATCTTTCTTCCTGACAGAGGTACTTATTGAAACGTCAATACCAGTGATGGTTTCGACTGCTTTGTTGGGTCGACAGTTAGTGTATGAGACTACTGTTCAATATAGGTTCGATTTCTGGGTTGAACAAACAATAACTAATAATACTGTGTACTTCTAATTATAGATATGCTTGTTACGGCCCGAAGTTTAAAAGTTGTGGTCAACGCTCCGTGACTCGAATGAGTACAAAGAGTCGACGGTCCTACGCCTGATCTCTTTCGGGTCATGTTGGGTGGCCGTCTCATCGAACCAAAGGCGTACACCTGTGTTAGACAAGTACTTGCGTGCTGTAGTGTCTACTGTGTTTTTGGTTGCTCACCATTGGGACTGGCCGCCGTAGCAGAAAGGTAAAAAGGTTAAAATGGTAAGCTTTAACTACAGACTCGAGACGATCGACTATAAGCAGACGGTGGCTTATTACAGTAAGTGATTGAACGACACCTGTCGGACAAGCCCTGGTTCATAAAATGACTTTGAGGGCAATTAGTCTGAACTCGAATTCACTGCGTGGGCATACTTGGACATGTTTTGGGTTTGCTTGACGACAATCGTCAAGCTGCAGACATAACCAAAACTGGTGACCCGGTATCATATCCTAAGAGCTTTGCGATTATTGGGAACATCCTTAACCGAGTACCGTGAGACTTCTGTAACATTTTCTGACATCCTCCGGGTCTTGCGTCCTGAGAGATATGCGAAAGTTAGTAACATTCTTGACGATATTACTGCGTACATACTGAGGGCACTGTTATTTTTAAATATCCTAAAAGCTTTACTTGCTAGTATCGCCTTCTAAAAGCTCTGATTATTCATGACGATAATGAAGCATATTGGTGACGTTAAAGTAATACCGTATTCAAAACTAATGCAATTTTTCATGCTTTCCTTAGATGATAACGATGCATTGAGAGCCTCGTCACTGTGCAAGGTGCAGTCTACGCGAGCCGAGCCCGGGCTGTGACCTGGTGTCTGCTGCTGCCTGGTGAGGCGCAGACTTGCGGCCTGCTCGCTGTATCGCGAGGTGCGGACTTGCGTCCTGCATGCCGCTCAGTGATAAGCGGACCTGCGGTCTGTTCTCCGTGTGCCCGAGATGCAACCTTCCGCCTGTTCACCGTGTGTACGAGACGCAATCTTCGGCCTGATCCCCGTGTGCGTGAGGTGTGGTGCAATGTATGGCGGATGGTGGAGAGCATGAGGTGTGTATATTGGAATGGACCCATGGACAGGGTAACCAGCCCCAAACTCGTGGTCTTCCTGAGATAATTTTAAGACCCATGGACAGGGTAACCAGCCCCAAACTCGTGGTCTTGTTGAGAGAGGTAAGACCCATGGACAGGGTAACCAGCCCCAAACTCGTGGTCTTGTTGAGAGAGGTAAGACCCATGGACAGGGTAACCAGCCCCAAACTCGTGGTCTTGATGAGAGGTTTAAGACCCATGGACAGGGTAACCAGCCCCAAACTCGTGGTCTTGTTGAGAGAGGTAAGACCCATGGACAGGGTAACCAGCCCCAAACTCGTGGTCTTGATGAGAGAGGTTTAAGGCCCATGGACAGGGTAACCAGCCCCAAACTCGTGGTCTTGTTGAGAGAGGTTTAAGGCCCATGGACAGGGTAACCAGCCCCAAACTCGTGGTCTTGATGAGAGAGGTTTAAGACCCATGGACAGGGTAACCAGCCCCAAACTCGTGGTCTTGTTAATTTTAAGTTTAAATGTTTAAGACACACACTTATGATAACTGTTCTTATGATATTATGGTTCTTATGGTAACGGTAGACCTTCATGCTGAAGTCTACTCTTGTGTTAGTACTAAGTTTCTAGTTTTATTTTAAATGTATCTAACAGTGACTGTTTGTTTCTAATCTGGCGCGAATTATAAATAATCTTTCACTCTTTTCCTTGGAGGTTCGAACCTTTCTTATTCGTGTTAACTGTTATTATCTTGTAAAACTATTCGTTAACTCTAACTGTTTACGCTAAATTTGATAACTGTTTTTAGTAACTGACCAATTGGACGATGATGTACTTACAGAGGCGTCCAATAAACTTTTATTTTTGTACATGTTCCAGTAACCGCGAATGAGAACAATGAAGAAGTGTGGTCATCCGGACCTGCCGAGGACGTCAGGGTGTCAGGAGAGGCCGTATAAGCCACAACGGCGGTAGTTGTCATTTTTGTGGCGCCATCACTTCACTGCGCTTGGTTATAAATAGGAGTGATCTGTTGTATCGGTACGCATTTCTGACGAATGCGTCGCGGAGTGTGGATCATTGTCTTTGGACAATTAGTACTACTCTGTTAACAGATGTGGAAAGCTGTCTTTGACAAGTTAGTACTGTCTGAATTGCGGTGGGTGCGAGGAAAGCTGTCTAACAGCTAGTACAGCCCTATGTGACCGCCCTTGCTGTATAACTAACTGTAATTTGTTTAGATTCGTTACTTAATTAACGGTTGTTTGTGTCTAATTGCATTTCTAAGATTATTTTGTAATTAATGAAATAAATTGTTTAGAATTAAAGTAAATTGTTAAGAATTATAATTATTTTTATTACTTTCACTTCTGGACTCTAACAATATATTAATATATTTTTTTATAAGTTTAATTTTTAAATACATAATTTATTAAAAAAAATGTTTTTCACTTTTCAATAAAAAAAAAATTTGGAATAAAAAGTAGTATGTGTGAAATGATGTCTAGTAATTATCCCAAATTAAATATGATAATATTGATAAGATTTATAATAAAATAAGTTGTTTTTAATCCAATAAAATCAGAATTCATGCTATACATGAAAATTGAAGGAATAAACAAGAAAACTCCGATTTTCTTTAGAGATCCTGTAGACAACTTCTCAAGTAAATTTTTGACTTGAGAAGTTGTCTAAATAAAATAATTTGCTCACAATTTATGTTTCATAAATATTAAGTAAAAAAGATTTTAGCTATCTACAGTATACTCTTCATCTTCGTCATTCTTCGTGCATCTTCTCTCGTTCGCTCCCACTTACCTGGAGCGAGTATCGTCCATTGAAATCATGGCAACCTCTGTTTGCGGCCATTTTCCAACTGGCAACCATGGATTTTCGTAATGAGTATAGATAAAACTTTAAATTTGTATTAACGTTTTTAAAAAAACATGTGAGTGTAAATAATTAACACTAATATACTTGCTTACACCTGGCAACCGAAACGCTGCGGCTGATTGAGAGCTGGCAACCATTTCTTTTTGAATTCGTAACATTATTTTCTTTCAAATGTCGTAAAATTCATTAAAAAAACATATGGCTGCAAATTACATCAGCGAATGCATTATACTAAAATTAATTGCAGGTAATTGCGGCTAATTTTTAATAGGCAACCTATCCCTAATCCATTGTATACTTTATAAACATTCATTTAAAATTAGTTGTATCGAAAAAACAGATACCTGCAGAATCGAGCAGTGGGATCTTAGACTATAACATATTAAAACGTTAAATCGTCTGCATAGACAGATAGAAGTACACCTACATCGTTAAGTCTCGGATTCTATTCCCCACGGGAGTAAAATAGTACACGTAATTTTCTAATACCACGTAGAAATATGCGTACGGTACTTACAGTTCACGGCCAACGTAAATTATACACTACATAATTCATAAACCTTGATCTAATACTGATAAGAAACATATCTACAGCAAAGGTAGTCATGTAGAAGATGTTTGTGCATACAACTTCTACACGAATACAGCGTACTGAGTCTAGACAGATTATTGTCTTAGAGGATATAATGACGCATTTCCTTTATGTCCCAGAGATGCGTCATTATAAAGAGCTCCTTTGTTTTTATATACACAAGTCGCAAGTTACATGTTGAAATAAGTTTCTGAGTTCTGTCGTTTGTATTCTTCTGTTTGAGAACTGAGTTTAATGGCCTTGACTCTGATCCTTGAGTTGCAAGACGTCTCTGTAACTTGTGATAATCTTCGCTTCACCCAGAGGAAATGAATGCGCTTTATATCGACAACGGGGTCTTCAAACTTTTCTTTTTCCTTAACTTACACAACTCTTTTTACCTTGCTATGATGACAAGGTAACGAAACTTTAAAAAGAAAGAAAATTAACACGATTAGTATAAGTAAAGTAGGTAATGTTTTGGATAACAATTAGGGTGTACATTGAAATAGATTCAATTGCGCAATAGACAGTACATATTATTGTGTAAGAGGCAAGAGCCCACTGATGATTTTTTCAAACTCAATATGTAAGTACCTACATATCTACCTATCCATAATTTTTCATTAAAAAACGTGTAGACAACGGAATATATGTAACTATGCTTTTAATTATGATAGGTACTTATTACTTTACATAAAAATAAAGTGTACAGAGACAATTTTTTGATGTACAATTTTGTAAAATTCATTATGTTTTTTTTTTATACTAACATCTCTTTGTATTTTTTTGTAGATCGTAACCCGCGACAGAGTAACGTACTTCGCGCGGTAGGTATTTCAGAAAAAAAAAATCTCTAGTCTATATCTCGGTAAAGTTAATTATCTCATAAAATTTTCGTTTCTCATTATGATAAAACTTCAAGTGTTTTGCGTTACACAATTTTATTCCAAAATACTTAGACTCTGGCTTCAAAATTAAAATAATTTATTTACGGATATATGTATAAATAGACGAGTATTTACTTCTTAATGATATAACGGGCCTGTTGGTCCAATGGTTAGCGATCCTGATTACTACACCAGAGGTTCTGATTTCGGCACCCACCGAGAACATTAAGGGATGAACAACTTTCTAATATTATTTATCATGATTTGATATTTATAACTTGATTTAAAATCTCTCTCTCATTATACCGCCAGGGTAATCATGAATAGGTAAAGTATGTTGAATAATTCCCCAATACAATAAAGAACTTTCAAGAAGAAAGATTTTTTTTGTGTTTTGGATTGTAGATAATCAACATGCTTTGTCTGTGTCGTCGAGTTCGAGTTTCAAGGCTCTAATTGTTATGTTTGAATCCTAAAACGGTGACACCACTCTATATAAGACTATAACTGAGACCTTTATAGAAGCTTTTGTTCCGTAGTGTGATAGAATTGCTACCTCACATCTTCCTAGTCTTTATTATTTTCCAAGACTATTATGGTGACCACTACTACTTCCACCGGTTTTACTTGAATATCAGTTTCAGAAAATGGGCTTTAGCAACCCTCAGGGCGTAGGTACTGAATTCGAAGGTTTAACAAGTTTTTGGCATATATTGTGGAGGTATGTCGCCTAAATAGAGAGGTCGTAATAGCAGAAGTACCTAGCCCTTCCCCATCTAAGGCACAGATTGGTACATTTTGTGTTTTTAGTCGGTGCGGCTCCGGGGTGACGGCCCGAAGGGCTTTCCACAAATTAAAAAAAGGTTTTGGTATATAAATACATATAAGGGCACTGACTTCTTAACAACACTTTTCATAGATGTTCATGAACAACTTAACGTGCTCTTCGACGCACGGACGTGACGTGAAACAACGTTCACTTCCATACTCCGAGCTTTAAGAAGTCTTGGAAGAAAATGCAATTACATTTTTTGAACCTAACCGGGAATAGAAACCGGGATTTATTAATCAGCAGTCGCATGCGCTGACTGCTAGACCAAAGAGACGATTCAGCATTACTTATGGTAGGTCCCTGTGCAACTGAAGGCGGTCAATTAATTACCCACGGTAGACTTCCACTATTCGATGCAAACCATCTCGTCAAATTAACTTCTAAATATCAGAGTTATCATCCTAATTCTAAACTACAAATAATTTCATCTCAATACGACAATCTAAGTTAACAATAAATTCTAAGATTTGTTTGCATACTCGTACACTCGTTACTTAATTTCAAGTGAACTCTGTGGTAATAACAACAATCAATATTATTTACTATTTTTCCTTATTTGATTTCTATATGGCATTTTATTTAATCATGCTGGAAGAAGACCTTGGTTTTTTAATGTAAATCTATACAAATAAATAAAATTGGAATGTCTGTTAGTAATATCAAAAGTACAGTTTTTTATACTAAATGCTTATTTTTTTTATTTTTTTTATTGTTGTAATGGAATAGGCGTTTGTCTTCCATCTCACCTGATGGAAAGTGTAGATGAAGTCGAAGATGGTACACGCCCATCCAAAAGAAACCTGTTCACTCTTCTCTTAAAGGCTCCAGAGTTCAACTCGTCATTATTAAAGTATATGCCTACCTACATAAAAAAATGCAAATTTAAAATTGTTTATCTGTTCGTTCCGGCTAATCTCTGGAACGACTGAACAGATTTCAACGGGACTTTCTTTGGCAGGAACCTGATAAACTAAGAAGTAACTGAGACTAATTTTTATAGACCGTACAACAATAACCGCGGGTCTCAGTTAGTATTTAAATAAGTATGTAAGTGTAGATACATATTTAGCACGTCACGTGGTCTTAGCTATTAGATGGATATTGGCTCGGGAGATATCCTTACATCTGTCTTAACATTAAGAGCATCGATATATTTTGAGAGTGCACTAGGTTACACTCCTTACATATTTGAAAATTAAAAAGGAATAATGCACAAGTATGTGCACTAACACGGGTGTTATCTCACCAACACCTTCTGTTCCCTCTCTCTCACAATCCTATGGGACGGCTATCGAACCCGAGACCTATCGATCGGCAGTTTAACCACTAGAACAATGAAGGGCAGTGTATTATGTAGGTATATTAATAATCAAAAGCCTTGTTTGCATGTTTCGAGTTGTCCCCACGTCATTATAAGACCAGTAGACACATTATTAACTAAGCTAGCTCAAATTCATCACACACAAGACAGTGTTAAATCTCCGTATAAGATGGTTATCAGTCCAAGTTGCGAACATCTGGTATCTCGAAAACTAATTCAATAATATTTTATAAGCTCTGTGCTTAAGAAATGGACGAGTACTGTTAGATACTTATGCAATTATCATTTTACTTTGTAGATAATTAAAGCAACGGAGAGCAACAACCTTATAAAGTAACTTGTAATAACTAGTGAATACCTACTTACTAAATATCTTTATAATATAATTTATTTCTGAACGCAATCAAATAATTAAAACTTAAACTAGGATCTTTGGTGCGTTACATTTAAATATCGAACAGAAACGAACCAAAAACATTGAGTTAAGTATATGTAGTACATATAACTCAATGACCAAAAAAAATAAAAAAAGAATCGGATTTAAGTAGCAAGCGGTACTCTGTAGATGTCCCCTCTCAACTTCGCCAGAGTGTGTGATGGATGAATCACTGAATATCCATGACTCAGTTTGTAACATTTTTTGACTACTACATACATAATTTATTAGTACCTACATATTAAAAAGTAGTAAACTCTTATCGTTCTTGATTGCAATGATGAATCTTCAACTGATTATCACTTTTGCATTTCTACTGCATTACATGTATCAAAAGTGAGCGGACGAAGAGCTCAAATTTTGACACGATACACAAACGTCTTCTAAAACATTTTCATTTTTGTTCCTTATCTCTGAATGTGCCATAGCGAAGGGTGGCAGAGTAGTCAGAGTACAGCTAATATTTAATTGAATAACTATGACTGTTGTGTGTATTTCTTCAAAGTCACGTAGTTAAAACAAAAACGAAGTTACTCTTTTATTACTAATCATCGGCTGTATGCTTCACTTACGAAGTTTTGTCATTACTATTCTTGTAATATTAGATAACGAATAGCTATCGTGGACTTGGTAAACGATTTCACCATTGAGGTAAAACTTACAACGTCTTCCGTATCTTTAAAACAAAGTAATACATCCATTTACTGATGGTTAGTATGCGTTAACATCCCATATTCTTGTCCCCTTGCCTTGTCGTAAAGATAAAACCCATTATGCAATGTACCCTACATTGGAACCGGCTCGGATAAAATCGCAGTTTTTTAATATTCTATTCTGTTTTTCGGCAATCAAAACTCTGATGAATTCATTAAAATAAAGGTAAAAAATAAGTTAAATTACATTCACTATCTATCTTCACATTAATCCTTACTACAACCGCTAATTATTTACATTATGATCACGTCATCAATTTACACATATTTCCTCTAATAAAATGTTTTTAAACCGATAGGCTGTGTGAATGAATCATCGACTCACCGGTACAATAAAAACATTATTATTTAAATTGTGGCACCGCATCGCGGACTCGCCGTCCACCCCCATCAATCGCCCGCCCGCACACAACTTCTGTGCGTTCGTGTGGCGTTAGCTCGCCTTGTCGCCTTCGCCTCAGTCCCCAGTCGCGTTTTGACGTTGCTGTACAGTGCACGGTTTAATCAACCTTTCCTTTCCTCATCTAAAAACACTTAGGTAAGTTTTAAATTTCTTTGTTAACTGTTAATATTTCAGCCTCCAATTGGATCTTTTATAACTTTTATATACCAACATTTAATACATAATAATAATAGACATTTCTGCGTGTATTGAATCCCTTTTTAAGTAGACACTCCCTCAGGAACCGGCAATCGGAAATTGTAGGGGCAGAAGGTATACCACTAGATCGCAAATTCATTGATCAGGTTCTCAGTTTGAAGCGTGTTAAATCGAACTTTATTTGGTGATCAACGGAATATCGTATGTTTGTCGAATATGTACACTTAGATGACTTCATTCCTTTTTATCGTACGATTGTGTATTAAGCGGTTTATAAGCATACTTGGTCCGATTGTCGAATGCATTTAGTGTATAATAAATAATATTGAAACTGCATTTCTTATGTGTGGTATTTTCCTAGCGATGTGATTTTATACAACATATTTTACTCGTTCCTTACATAGTGGAATTACATTACTTGTTATAGGTATTGGGTTTCGAATTTCCTTACTACCTCCGCAATAGTATATTTAATCTAAATCCAAACCACAATGGGTGTTATGACCATTATGACACAATGTTCTAGTTTCCAATATTAATCATCACAGCTACATACAGTGGTTATAAAGGCGCTATTGGTACCTACATAAAGATTTTGCTGTACCTTCTTATCTAACAAAGAATTTAACAGCAAGAGGATATTTTTGGCGTTAGTCTTAGAAAAATATTCCAGTCTTAAATGACGACAAGCATTAAAACCTTAACCCTTCTTGGTAGCCGGGTAAAAGTCGATTCAGAAACTTTTTTGCAGTTGTTTCTGCCTTCGTTAAGAAAAAATTAACTAGACGTGTGTTTTCTCACTTCAGATTGTCGTAAACTCATACAAAACATGGAAAACAACTTCGTACATAAAAACCTAGAGAAAAAAAACCCGAATTTACCGTTTTGTTTCGGTTCGTTTACCGTCATGCAATATATTATGTTAATAAATACAATTACACGGCTGCGCTAACTATGCGGTGTCGTTCAACCTGAGATCTCGAGATTCAATCCAAAATTTAGCATTTCTATAATTTAATATAGAAAGGATTTCATACAAATATTAGTCGTGTGTAACACATGTCTCAATTCATTAAACGTTTTAAATGACAGTAATGTTGTTCTGAAGTGACTTCAAACCGCTTATGGTCGCCCTTAAGCTTAACTGTACCCATTGATGTGGTGCTAATGAACCCTAAGTTTTGTATCAACCGGCTCCTATAAATAGATATCTGACTAATGCACAACACATGCTTGACATACCCAATATTGTTCGATGTACTTTTGAATAATAAATTTGTCTCGATGGTAATAAAAACGTCGAATGATTTTTAAACGAACACTCAGGCTGTCATAATTTGAACTTATGTTTTTTTAAATTCTTAGCTTGAAAGAATTTTGCATGTCATTGTACTTATTTGACATTTCCAAACAGTACCTATACCAACTTTGGAGTTGTTTTTTTTTGGCTTGATTAAAAAATAAATGTTTTAAAATATTGGCGGTAGTAACGAAAACAATAAAACACTTATTGGATAGTTATAATTACTAACTTTAAAACCGGTTCGTGTCATGGACTTTCGCCGCTTTCACGCATCATAGACTAAAGAGCAGTTTTCAATTTACATTTTTTTTATTAGCATTCAAGTTATTTGTCACTTTTTGTCATATTTTTAAGTAATCGTGTTTTCATTTACGAACGTACAACAATCACATACCTGAAATTACATGCCCTGTTTAGTTAACTAATACAACAATACATTACTGGAAATTTTCCTGTTGACGAGTTAATTATAACAAAACGATTTAAGCTTAAAGGCGTGGTTGGTGGTAGACTAATTTCCTCATACATACAGGACAGTTTGTACCACCATGATGTATAGATATTGTTGTGTTGGTTTATAATGAAATCTGCTCAGACAGGACACTGGCTTGTGTGCAACAAGGACAGGAATGCGCAGACGTATTTGCGAGAAAGAGTCAAAATAACTTCCCGAATACCCTTGAATCGATTGCTGGGAGACCGAACGGCGCGTCGCACCCCTAATACCTAACTGTTAGGGTTGTCTGTGGGGGATTTAATCGAATTAGCACTTTAGGGCTACAAGCGTAGGAAGTATTTTGTTTCAGAATTTTATCCTTAATATATTGCTTGAACGTGTCTTTTAAGAGGGAAATGTTTGAACACAGTTTATTACTAACCAAAATAAGTTGGTTCCTAAAAATTCCTATCATAATATATCAATAGCGCTTAGGTATATACAATGGTGGAAGGGTGGAATTCACCCCTCTCAGACATATGTACCGTGAAACCCTAGGTACCCTATGCTGTTTTATAGATCAATAAACGTCGAGGGGAGCCGAATACTGCCGCAATGTCCACCCACAGGAATAATATAAAAAGGTTATTTCTTTTGCGGAAGATCTGAATGTGTATTTTACGTGACTACTGTTCGTAATTTGTTTTTTTTTTTGTAGATTGTAGTTAACAAGGCTTTTCGTCTAATCTACCAATTAAGTTTGGCGAGAAGAAATTTTTAATTAGCAATGTGCATACTGATTTAGAATGTGTTATGAAAAAGTGGCGCATCGACATTGTTTGCCTCTGGTATCCTCAGCCAGCCGTGAGATGTTAACTCTGAAAATCTCTTAATTGCGAATGGCTGTTGGACTTGCCGCTCCATAAAGTTTGAGATGTATCTTTTATATATGTAACACTAGTTTGGCTGAGGTCAATGCCTTTCATTCGGTAATTCACATCTTATTTGAATTTTAGTATATAAATGCACTAATTAGCAATTTATTATGTCTGCCAAATGTTTTTATTTATTCAACAAATGAATTTTAAATTCATCGTAATTAAACTTATTTATCAACACGTTTTAGTCGATTTTTTACTTAAGACTTTTGTGTTAAGTAACGGGAACAGCACTATTAAACACTGTAATGATAAAATTGTATCGTCAAAAGAGGAAATTAAAAACATCGGTAGAAATAAATTTGCACAATGACTTACATATTTAATTTCTTGAATGGAATTAGCAATGAATGGTTAATAAATACAAATTACCTCTGTAAAAGGAAACCTGCAAATCAAAAATTTTCTAGATATTTCTTCAAATGCGTTGGAATAGAAACTACATCTATATTTGGCATTAGATAAATATACTGTGACTTTGTCCTTGGTTTGATGAGACGAGGGGGCGCCATTAGTCGCCCTTGCCCTCTGCGACGACCGGAGGGGAGACAAATGAATGTGAAATAGAACTCTATAATGTATAAACAGCCCGCATAAATAATATCGAAAGAAAATTTTTATCAGTTAAACGTGATATAAAATCGAATTCAGTACGCATTTAAAATCTGAACTTGTATACGATAATAATATGTTGTCTTTATTCGATTAAATTAAATCTCATTTCTATCGATTATGGAAAGCTACATAACGTCACTAATTAATAACATGTTTGAAGTAATCTTTTACGATTGTAACTACAAATGTCTAGCTAATATAAATTGAAAGCTACTTCGAGATGTTAACTTTCCCAAGTGCTTTGGAAATGAAGAGAATTTATGATGAGAGATTGAAAAGTCTACTTAATGATCGACTAACTTCAATCAAGATTGTAAGCTAAGGTATTGAAATCGACTAAGATTTCATTTAATAGGACCCACAATTACTGAACTGACCCACAATTCTGTAGAGTAAAAAATTTCGAAACGTATATAGAACATTTAGAAAACAGTTATATAGAAATGTGAATGTTCAAGGTATGATGTTCAGTATTATACTTTATATCTACCTCGTGTAACAAAACATCTTGAAACATTAGATTACAAAATTATCCCAAATGCCAAGAGTCGAATCTTTTCTGGGAACATTCCTGTAAAGGAACATCTAGGGCAAGAGTTAAAATTAAACCTCGAGAATACATTTCGCGGCCCTACAGACCTGTGCGTAAGGCGTAGTACTACAGAAGACAGGTTTTAGTTTAATATCTGAACAAGACGTGGAACACCTTGGCATATACACAGGTATAATGAAAGTGGCAACTGGTTAAAGGATCCACGGAATGAGTCACGATTCACGATTATCGACCGACAATGCCATTGAATACAATGGTCTATATCGATTGTTTTAGTCGAGTACGCTTGTTCGTAATGGAATTACATAATAGTATAGTATTACTATAGTCTGGAATTTCTCAATAGTATTATATTACAAATATATTTGTTTTGTCACGAGATTCCATAATTACTGTACTATGATTTTAATTTAATCATTTAGCAGAACGGTATTTGAGATTAATGTTGAATCAGTCTCAAAGCAATATTTCCTTTTCTCCCGTTATTTCTAATCCCGTTTATAAGACTTACCAAAGCCATTGGCCAGTATTTCATTAGATAGTAATTAACGGATGTTTGCCTTCATAAGGAAAGCTGTTGTTGGATTTAGCATTGACAGTAATTGATAAAATGTTGTCACATCCCATATCTTGATATTGAATACCGGGATCCCTAAAACCGGAATACCGGAATGACTTTTCTCCGGGATTATAGTCCCGGAATCGACCTAACAATCGAAGTCGAAATTTGGTCCAAAAAAAGTTTCCCAGACTGATAAAACCTTTTTGTTCCACTTAAGGCTTAACCGAAAGTTTTCTAAGCTCGACAAAGTTAATCTCATTGTTCTAAAAATTACTAATTATATAATTTGTTTGTTTTTGTTAGCTTACTGTTTTGTTCATTTTGTTATAATTCATATTTATTTGTTTTTTTTCCTTTTGTTATTTATTAAAAGTTATTTTTGTTAATTTTCATAATTAAATTCTGTTTAATAATAAACTATTTGAAATTTTCGTTTATTACTGGTATCGATACCGAGATCCCGGGATCGTTCCGATACGATCCTGAAATACCGGTATTGAAAACTCGTCCGGGATTTGCAATCTCTATTACTGTCTAATAAATAAAACACAAGAATTTAATTTACGATATCTCTTTATCAAAGTTATAAGTAAATACATAATATTTATAATATAGAAACAGACTATCTTTCAGATTCATTTGAAATCGGTGATAAAGTTCAGCGACATGAATAATAATATTGTTATTTTACCTGTTCGTTCAAATTTATTGGAATTGGATGTCCAACAGCGTTTACAGTTAAATCATTAATAAATAATAATAAATTGTTGTGTAGGTATGCATGTATCTAATATGTATTTTGAAGTTGAAAGATAAAAATATGGAAATAATGTATTCCCTTATAACTGCGTCAATTTGTGGAAATATCTTAAATGTATGAAAGTTTGACAATCTATTTTTTTAATGTTCTTTTAATTACGATAAAACATAAAACAAACATTTAATAAAATCACGGTTTTTTTTTTTTAATTTCTTGTTAATTAACGACTGTGCAGTTTTACAAATAGCATAGGTGTATAATTCGTTGTACGAGAATAACGTTAATACATAAAAAGTTGATGTTTTTAATATATGATTATTCTGAAACGGCTTCTTTTATATTTATGGCTCTTTAATATATTCCAGTTGTTTATGTAGATGCATAAATACGAATATGATAGATCAATGAACCGTTTGCGGATGTATTATTGTCAATCGACAAATCTGTTGCTAATACGAGATCACATTTAAGATTGTCTGTGCAGGATTATCGATATTATAACGATAATTAGAAAGTAATTTATTGGTATTATATTGTGGTGACGGATTAAGAAATGTTATCACCTCTATTCAGCGTGGGGGTGTCGTTAGATCCGACTTGAGACTAAGAGAGCATACAGTAAAGGACAACAGCAGTAACAAAGCTAAGGACAACTTGAAATAAACACTGTACTAACCTGTAGGACAAGCCTATATATAACCTTTCTAGGGCCTTTGTTCAACAGTGGACTATCTAACGATGATGTTTATCGATGTTAACATTGATTTAGACACAATTAAATACGGTAACGTGATGTGCCACCTATCAAACAAAAGACCGCCAAAAGTTAAAAAATACATATTCCAAAATGGCGGGCGTTCGTTTGAATCATAGTATCATCGTCATGAATATTCTTGGTGAAGTTAGTCATGTTTAAGAAAAGCTAACTTGTTTTTTTATTTCACCAGACTAAATTCCAGATATTTAAAATTGCAGCCGAGTCTCGCTGTACATACACACTCAGGTCAAAGACCTGGGCCGATATCGTGATATATTTTTTTACGTTGAGATATCGGGAAGGAATTTTGAACACCCGGTGTTTTGCATTTTTAAGTCTGCGATAGTGACAAGAACTTGTCATATTATTTTATACATATTGTAATGTGTATATACAGTCTATAGTTAAACATTCAATACAAACATTACACTTTTTCCTTAACATAACATTTTTATATGTAAAAATATTTATCCTGTTGCGGAAAAATAGTTATGAGCTTTTACTGTAAATATATTTTGTGAGTAAAATGTAATTTGCTAAGCGTTAAGTCGAGGGTGTTGTGAGCACATCACACTCAATACTTGCAATAACCCATAAAATACAACCAATCAAAAACTATTTACATCTTTAATTTATATTAACAGATTGAAAGCCATTAAAATGTACTAGACGATAGCAAGACTCAATAAAATGTTACGAGTGTAATGGAACGTGAAAATGATTTGTAAGGAATCTACAGATAGCACGGGAGAAATTCCAGACTAGGCTAATTACGTTTTTTAAAGTAGCAACTGTAATTTAGAATTACAATATTTGATGGCATTGATTCGCAAGCCTCAATATAAATAAAAATACATTTTACTCTCAATGAAGTTTCTTTTTAATTTTTGATTCATTCATTCCTGTTTGGTTCATTAACTTAGATCGTAGATCCCCTTTGAACTTTCTACCCTCCGGAGCGTAACTGTGAAGTACGCTACATCAATTTAGGGTTTTACGACCACGGTCGGTTGTAAAACGCTTACTTTTACCCTCTGATTTGCACAAATACTGTGCCAAATGACGCACATCTATACTGATATTTCCGGAGAAACGGCATTTAGAATTTGTTTACCTTTATATTCCAGTATACAAAGTTAAATGCTATATTTCAATATTAATGCTAGGCATACCGAAGTAATGTTGCCATTCTATATAAAATTGTTTTTCTTTTTCCATCATTAGTCTTAGATAATCAAACGGCCAAGGATATCGATTACATATGTTGTAGTTAGTCAACTTTTTTTTCCAATTTAGGATATTTTATCTTTGATATTTCATTCTACGTTTCTTCTACGCAAGCTATAATGCCACTTGACATCATTTACGATCTCACCCTCCTTCCTGTCAGCATCTGGTATGCACTCGTACCTACTTTCTTGTGTGTCATCCAAATAACTGAAACAAATACACCTGTGATTGGCTAGACATGTATTGTACCCATAAGATTTAGTTAGTATAAATGAATTATAAATGGAGCATTAACAGTGCTCCTTCCAGAAAGGAGGTTTTGGTCTACTGTACCACGCTGTTCAAACCGGTTGGTATACTGTTCATGTAAAGTTCCCTTCTCTTTGCAGTGTTGTTTTCGTAGTAGCTTGTTCCCTTAGATGACTCTTATACCACCCACGTGATCGATAGAAAAAATCGTATTCTTAATCCGTCTACCGATAGAAATTGATTTAAATATTGACGAGTATATATCAACCCCATAAAGTCCCACTACTGGGCCATATACCCTCATGCTGACCGAGTGCTTGTTGAGGAATGGCAAGACACGTTGTGGATACGTAATCTTGCCGTTTTTTCTTAGCCCGAAGGCAACCAACTAAGTTTCAAGACTGCAATCTTATGATCAACCGCGACATGCGAATCAAGGAAACGCTCCTAACAAATGATGCAGCAAACGGTCACCAGTCTAGGTCTTATCACGATGTTGTTGCTTACACCCTCGGTGATTGCTTCAAATTACCTAAGGCCACTCGGCTATGGGCGTGTAAATATTTACCTAACTATACTTAGGGCCTTATAAAATGCACTTATTAATTTAGTGGAAAACATGACAGCCAACATGATTGACTGGAATATCAGCCGCCACGAGAAGTGACAGTTATTGTTGGGTCTCCGATAAACAAAGCGTCTCATGTCATACACAACATTACTCGGAATATAAAGTGTCAGTTCCGTTATCGAAATAAATCAATCAAAATTATCTTGTCGTTGTTTTAACAATTGTAAATGTTCGATGTATTTATTTATGTTTTTCTTGTACGCCATTTTAGTATGATTTGCTGGAGACTAGTTGAGCAACATGTAAAGAAAATTAGCGAGTTTTGTTTAGAAGAGTTTTAAATAGAAAAGTAAGATGTGTAAAAGACCTTATAACTAGGAATTGAGTAACTTAAGCGATGATGAAAGAGTTGAATTAGAGATGTCATTAAGCTACTTTCACAAATAATTTTGAAAAAACGGCAAGAAGGTGATTATATTTATTAGATACATTACAATGACGTCCGTGGTGTTCTACACATTTTCAACAATGTTTTCCAAATTTCATACAATCGATATCCTTTGGTTATTGTGAACTTGACATATAAATCACTCCTAGAAATAAACGTAAACTATGTATTTACAAAATATTCATAACAATTTTATTATACTAGTTTATGTAATAATTATGTGCTACATAAATAAACAAACCAGCTGAGCATTTTACCTCTGACAACATAATATTTAGTTTCATTTCTTTTTAAAAAAATCATCGTTACATTCTGAGCAGTTTTTTGCGAGGGAAAATGTCTATTTCGTTGTGTATCGACAGCTTGTAACAGCTGTTTTAAGATAAGTTAATTAAATAAACAAATTTGAAAAGTCGTCTTTCGGTTGTTTGCTTTGTCAAACATTATAGTTTTTTTAGATTTCGTATTGGACGAAATACTAAGCTTTACAAGCAACCAAAAAATCATAACCGCAGTGAACTTGAGCAAAATGATATTAAGATATCTATTTCAATATTTTATTTTTAAGTCCTATGTTTGTTCATTTTATCTTGAGTCATGTTTATTGTTTTGACATTTTAATAAAGGTTTCTTGTATATCCTATCACTATGACTATCGAATGTTTACACTGATAAATTAAAGGGCAAGGTATAGATAAATGCGATCATGTGATTCTAGCGCGCCTTAAATATTGAAAGATAGAAAGAGGTACCTAAAGGACACATTATTTCTACCAAAGAAAGAGTACTAAATAATGCATGCAAATTAGTTAACAAGATAGATGTCTAAAGGAGCACAGCTTTGTGTTTAATTTTTTTATAGTCTTTTATTATTTACTTTCGTGGCTATCGTTTTAAATTAATCAATTGTTTTTGCTCAATGCTTCGCCCGCGTGTATACCGGTAATCGCCTTAAAAACTGAAATTAAAAAATGAGTGCAGTGATTTAGCTATGAAAGCGTAACAGACAGTCGACATTTATGATGTTACTAATGTTACTATGGATTTCTGATATGCTAGGCGTCCATATACGGCTCGTTTGGTTTCTACCAGTTACAAGTGTCAGGCAATTTTTAATACATTCTAATTCACCTATTTACCAACTTCTTTCTCATAAAATACGTTAATCCATTTACTTAAAGTGCTCGTTAGGATCTGAAAGTATGAAGCCTTTTGATAGAATAGAAAACATTATTGCAGCTGCTTTAAACGATTGGAAAAACATTTTGAATCAGAACTTATTACTCTGTTCATGAAAAATGTGTTTTTATATTGACTCGTATCGCAGAGGACACACTTATTCGTTTTTCTACAAAAACATACATTCTAATATAGTGTGCATTCCGTTGAAGCTAACCATTGACGTAAGGCAGTTTTTATTGCACGGAGATTTTCGACAAATTGAAGATGTGTCATTGGCCAACTCAAATTGACATTAACGAAAAAGTTCCATAATTTAAATGTTGTGTATAATACTTTTTTAAACGTTGACAACTCTTGAAACCACGTAACACTATGTAAAGTAGCTTCTCTATTCAAATCTCCAAATGTTTTACATTATTTTGTGAACCCATTTCAATAATTTTTATTTTATAAACAACTGACTAAACCTTAACAACCTAAAGTTTACAGTTTACATGAAAATTTAAATGTGAAAAATAAACCTATAATAAAGTATGAAGCCCATTTTTTGGTTATTAGTTTTTTTTAATTTATTAGAAGAATGTGACCGATGAGTATTGATGTACAAAAACATATTATAAAAACAAAATGCCAGTTTCTCCATAGAAACAAGAGTTTAGCCTACGACGACACTGTCCTCAAGGAATGGATGCAGAATTTTCCTTTGCAAAGCTGTTATTCCGCATATTTTGGTCCCTTAAATAGTTGGCTTTTACGACCACGGGAAGAATAAGGGTAAGTAACACTCCGTGATCTTAATCCGTCATCACACGGAGAAATGTACACAATTTATTTATTTTTAGAGCACATTATTTAGGATAATTAATATTATTTTTACGGGAATTAACGCGATCACTTATTTAGTTCCCGTTAATTCCCATAAAAATAATATTAATTATCATGGAACGCGAAAGTTTAAAAGACATTATTTAGGACACTGTTTTTTTAAGTAAATACAAGGAAATAGTTTCTTTGTGAACAGTTAGCATTTTGCAAAAAGTTAGGTATTATAGTGTAACGTGATTATTAATTTACTTTGTATAGATAGAAATCTAAGCTGCGACGGTAATTGGCTTATTAATATTCTCTACACTGGAAGCTTCGAAGACTAATTGCTAAAAATGGTCGGATCGGCCGAACATGACTTCCTGTACAAGTAAAAATATAAAAAGATAATCTTGTAAGAGTTCTGTCAGGAAGACTGAATTGTTCTAATGAAAAAAGTTTCTCTCTAGTTGTTTCAGAAACTAGGATAATTTCTTAAAATGGCGCTAAAGTTATAATTCAATTTAAAAAAGGAAATTATCTTTGGCAGAAACATAGATAATAAATATGTTACTAAGTGAAGGCGTGGCAGAGGAATCAAATAAAATTTATCGGTATCAATTTCATATCAATCATTGTGTACATTATCTTATGAACAAACAAACATGGATTAAAATCGGTGGTTATTTTTTTTCAAACTTTATTCGCGGTCGTATCGTACAGTTGGTCATCGGAGTATTTTGTTCAACAAAGCGTTCTTTTCAACCTCAAAACAATCTCGAGCATCAACCTTTATTAGGCCACTCCTGGACATAGACCTTTCCTTATAAAATGTGATTTATTACTAAATTGAATATCGCATTGATATTTAGGTTTAGATCTGACGAAAACTTGATTTTGCAACTCACTTACAGGTCAACGTTTTAATACAATGTATTGATGCTACTGTTCATGAGAGTAACACAGAGATCACAAATAATAACCAGTGGTTATAAATCAGCAAAAACGGTACGTGTCGATGCCAGCGATCTGCTTACGGTGAAATTTTAATAACATTAAAAACTTTCTACGGTGTCGGCCTCGACGTGAGACGTGCATCGCATGACTCACCAGTTCACTGTACGCTCCCCCACTGAAATACGGCAGACATCGCTTGCTATCAAGTCGAAAGTATTGATTCTACCAAATACTCGCCAAAATGAACATGTTACTTAATTGATTTTTACTTTTGCATAACAAGAAGTGCGTGACAATTCGCCATCACGAACAATTAAAACATTGCAAAATGGCTGTTCTCTTATTACGTAAAATAAAATTTATAACAATGTCTTATTCATATTGTTACAGACAGCGTAACGAAACACAATATTATCTTATTAATCTTAAAGATTATTTCGTTGTGGCAATTAAAAACAAATCATTTCGGTTGACATTTTGAAAACTGACGACCATATGGTGCGCATGCGCTGTCGTATTTTTTATGGCGCCATCGCTCGTTGGCCATTACAAGTTTTACGTACCCGTTCTTGCAAGTTCTTTGCCGTATATAGCTTTGGAAAGGCACCATGACACGCACCGTTAAGTTGGTTAATCTACAATAGAACGCTGATTTTTATACGACACATATGGTGAAATGTAAATAGAGCATGCTTGTCTATTGTTGCAACTCCGCTATAAGAATACCTTGGATTATTGGATATTCTTTGTTTGACAGAATCGTTAGTCATATCCTTTCTCGAAGCAAAAAGAAATGTTGATAATCTACTGAGTAGGTATGAATCATCGTACATGTTATATTTTATCATGGAGGGACGCATAGCTATCGCGTGACCAGAATGAGGTAGAGTACTTAAGAGAATGACGTCATTTTGGTTTTGGGCAGTGAATTAATTGTTGGTATTTTTTTTCTAGCTCTACTATAAAGCTAAAAATAAAAATGTACTGTGAAAATATCTTCTATTAGAGTAATAAAGTAAAGTAGCTAATAAAAGTAATGTTTCTTCATTCATTTCGGCAGTTGACTCTTCCCTATTCAGTTTCTTAAAAAGATTACGTGTAATAAAAAATATTTTAACTGAAAACTAGAACAGAAATCTAAATGATGATATCCTATATTATTAATATCAGTTCATAATAGGAAAAATTATGAGATTGTTACCTTCCTGGGAGTCTAGTTAGTTACCGTCTTTATCTCACAACCACAGGCGGATATAGTAAATAAAATTAACGATGTGTGTACACCAACATTATTAGGATATTAATTGGGTATTATTTTATAGCAAGTGGAGTATCTTATAAAAGCAAGTTTCCTGTTGTCGTTGACCCAAAGTTAGTCCGTGTATGTGTCAACAATAGATTTGTCTATGAAATGTAAGTAAAAAAAAATACTATCAAAAAGAACTCTTAGACAATTTTTTTTAATGTATTTCTTGCTGGTGTCCTAATATGAAGCTTTTCGTTTAGAAATCAAATGTAGAAGTTCATAAATTGAAAAAGACCATTAATTTCTTTACACACAATCTGACAAAAAAATTAAAATAGGCGGTAAAAAAAGGTAAAAGATAAAATTCAAAACCAAATGAAATAAAGTATGAATGTCTTGAACATAAATAAAAAAGTTATAGGTACATCCTTTTCCTTCTAAAATAAGTACCAATTTCCAGTAATCAACACGGTATATCCGTTCTCATTATCAGCTGCCAAACCTTGGGAAGGTTGTCAGCCATGGATAAACAAGTACTCCATTTTGAGGTCAATTGAAATTTTACAACACGATTTAAAATTGATCAGTATTCAAGGATAGTTTCAGTTATTTTTAAACTCTTTATGCAGAGTTCGATTGAAATGCGTTTCGTTGTACGCATCGTTCTTATAACAAAAACGTAAACAAAGTAGGTCTAAATAGGCCTCGGGTCATTATAACAAATCTATTGACGACTGATTCATTATATATAACTCAGTAGTATTATACGATACTGTAGAACATACAAAGTAATACAAACATACATAGACTGCCAAAACTTTTATTTTTCTAATAGATTTAAATTTATTTAAAGCAATGGTTAAACGCCAATATAAAAGGTGTAAGTTTTTATTTCTTTTTTGTTACTTTTTAAATATGGATACATTTCAAATTTCTTTCTCTTTAGATGTTTCTGTAAGTGAATGAGTACACCGGCATAATATCCCTTCAGTCAATCATTGCTTATTATTGTGCATCTTTTGTTGGAGATCCTGTAAAATAAGAAAAAACACAAATATCTTTGCTAGATATGTCTAAAGTATTTTAGTACAGAAACAGGCAATGTTTACCTATTTAGATACACTGAATGATCTCGGCTATTATAAAATAACTCATAAAATGAACATCAAAACGCTTTTGTTCACATAAAATTTAAATCTGAATACGCCACGTTTATGAAAGTATGTAAGATATGTAAAAAAATTGATTATTTTCGTCTTTGCCATTTTTTGCAAAATCTGCGACTGAAAATTATATGTAGGTAAGTACTTAGTGCAACAAATACTAAAATGCGACTTAGTGCCACTGAATATTATAACTATGCGATGCCTCCACAACCGAATCCAACTTCTGAACGGATTTGATGTTATAATTTTTTAGTTGTCAGTATTTAAGTTAGTCCTATTTTTTCCTTCCCAATATTATTGATATCCCGAATTGAAGTAACAACAGTTTTAGCATTCAAATCAATTTATTTTCATTACACACACACATACAAAGAAATTCTGAACCTGTTCCTACTTATATTTTTGAAACATACGCCGCCCTCTAAAAAGTTAAAAATAAAAAAGGCAGTTTTTTTTTATATTTTCTATTTAATCTCATCCATAGTTTTTTATCAATAATTTCATTACGATGACGAATTGAAGACTTTAAATACTTGACATTGGCACAAATAGCTGATATTATTCGTCTAATTGCCATCTCATCAAAAGTAGAAGAAGAATAAAAAAGGAATTTATCTAACAACTTTTCGAAATTACTAATATACAAAGTACTATTGTAAAAAATACGATAAAGTATTTCTGTCATCAATACCTATATATTTACGTAGAATTTAATTAAGGTCAGTGTTGTATATGTTAAAGATACTCCCCTTAATATTCTCATCAGAAAACATAGTTCTATTTATAGCTACTGTTTTAGCTTCCTTGTTTACTGAATTTTCTTTTCTCGAACAAATTGTTCCCTTAGGGACTTTACTATAAGCAGCACCGTATTTTATCGGTGTGTTTAGGACTTATCTCTTTTCATTCAGGATTTCATTTTGGGCAATGAACGAAGTCTGAATAAATTCTCTTTTTCATTATTGATATTTTCTTTCTCAGAATATAAAACATTTTTATCATTATACTGAGAACACATATATTATGTTCGCTTACTTTAGCTTCTTTTTATATATTTTTAAGACAATTCCCACATTGAGAAAATACAGCCTTATGATTTTACAGACATGATACATGACACGAATATAAAGAACGTCCAGACTTAGAGCAACAAATAGTGGATCACAGGTGTTGTCCTACGTGAGATTGTAGCCCACAACACTTGATATAGTAGTTAGAAAGCGTCTCTTGGCGACTACATAAACCGACATTTGTAACCAAGTTTATAGTATTTTTTTACTGTCAAACAATCTAATTAACATTAAGTGATGTAGTTTTTTGTTGTTAAGCCTGAAGCTAGCTGGTTAGTTAATTTCTAGGTTATAAAATTTGTTTTTTTGCCGCGTTGCAGAACAAAGGGTTCACGCGGCAAAAAAAACATATGTTCTATGGAGCTAAGTTTTGTAATGAAAAGTGTTATCGCGTCATCTGGTGATAACTTGAAATCATACTAATTATACCGGCTATCAATACACACAATACAAAAAGCAAAACCGGACTATAGGTCTACAGACTTCATAACTTTTTTTAGTAAATATTGGAAACTGATGGAGCATAGACAGTTACAAATCCTTTTTTCGAGGCTGTAACTGTCAGTTCCTTAGATCATAGCGAGTCCCGCGGTGCTACTGTTTTAAATCGCGAGTAACGCAGTTATAACATCAGACCTAATGAAAGTCCCGTTATAATCGGTTTTAGAGATTACACGAAACAAAAACAGACAATTGAAAAAGAAAAGTATGCATATTAAAAACTATTCATTTGATATTACAAACAGACACTGCAATTTTATTTATTTGTATAGATATACCATTAAACTTGAACGTAGAACCGAATGTAAATTAGTTTTTTTTTTTTACACTGACATATGTATATATATACCGTTATCGTTATTGGCGCCATTTACATTAAATTTTAAACAAAATTAGCAATTTATCGTTGAATCGAATTTGTGGCCGGAATTCTTGTTTTTCTCAAATATAATAAATTTTGATAGTGTTTTGGTATTTAACGTAACTCGACTACTAATCTCATAACTATAAAAAAAAATCGGACATCTTTAACATACAACGTCATCTAGCCCCAAACTAAGCAGTTTGTAAGGATGTATTATTTTGTATTTTTTTTTTTTGTAAATACATACATATTTTACATAGAAATCTCCCAAACTCCAAAACAAATAATTAAAACCAAATGAATAACATTAACCAACTATGTATTAAAATTAAATATTTAATGAATATGAAACATACTGAGGTTATTGATCTTTCTATAGTTCATATCAAGTATTAAAATAATATCACGATAAATAAATTGATTAATATGCTTATTAAAGTGACACTTCTGAAATGTTCTAGAAGAAAATGTATTCCTATTATAGCTTAGGTTTGACGATGATCGTTTTCGAATATGTATTACTTATGCCCTATGGCATTATCATTTGCCTGCGACTCTGCCCGTATATTCGTTGATTAACGAGTTAAGAGTCCAATGAAGTAGCTTCCTCTAGAATCAAAGTATCTCCATGTCTATTTTCATTGAAATCGGTGCAGCATTTGAGCCTTAAAAGCGTAACAGACAAAGTTACTTTGTAATCAATATATTTTTAAAACTGTTCCGTTACTGACTGACGGCCAAGGCTTAGGGCGACATAAAAACATCCAAACGTCAACCAGCGTAGGGATGTATGGCCTTAACCCTGTCACCCTCTCCTTGAAGGAGACTCGAACCCAGCAGTAGGGCGTTATGGTTATGAGTTTTTGAAGAACAACTCTACCGATAAAAACATATTTTTGTCAAAGGTGCAAAGAAATGTCAAAAGAAATTGACAGTCTTAAAAAATGTACATAGTAGGAACTTATACTTTTTTCTAAGTACCATAATGACAAGTTATAGTTTTTAAAACGCCTCGTGTGCACCCTGATTAAACATCCTCACACAACAAAAGATTGTTTCTGTTTCCCTAACCACAGGATATTCTAGTTTAGTATACATGCCGTGTTGTCGACAACAATGACCCGATGTTTTATTAAGCGGCACACGTAGCTCTTTATACGGCCACCATTCATGGATCATGCGAACTTTACATTCAAAAAAACATTTATACCATAGACAATAGGCTGTTTTTTTTTATTGTTTTTTTTTTATGAAAGGAAAGTTATTTATTGATTGAAGGAATACTAAGTCTAATTATTATGTAATGTCTAATAATTAAAAAATAAATAGGAAATCACGATTTATGCAAAGGTCATTTTAAACTGAAGAGAAGAAAGTTTGAAGAAGTATTTTTAATAATTATCGTGACAATTCGTCATCTAAGTAACAGTATAAAATAGCCATTTATGCTTAATTTGGCACACAAAATTATTAAAAGGTTAAAATATTTTCGAAAGTATTTAAGCATTAGAATGTTACAAATTGTCACTTTCTTGAAACTATGAAATGAAGATAATTTTCAGGTCAAGTCAGTTTCTCTTTATTTATTGTCAAACAGCACTGTCTAGAAACTCGTATCAGCATATAAGTCGTAAAAGATAGTTTGTACATATATTTACCTACAATCACAGCGAAGCCCGGTGCTTCTGTATATACATACATTATAAGAAATAATTAATTGGTGTTGCAATATTAAAATTCGAAATTTGAAACGGGTAACTTATACATTTACTCATTTTCCACGGTTATGTGATCATAAACATTATACATATTTTAATACAATACCAAGTTTGTGTTACTACCGCCCCATTCATCCCATGGGTGTCGTAAGAGGCGACCAAGGGAGTAAACTTCGCAATATTTAATAAGAAGTAAAACTTGAAACAAACCTTGTATAGTAGGCCAAAAATCTTTGTTTTGAGGATAAACCTGTGTTCAGCGATGAACTTTTTATGACTGATGTGATGTATGTTGACCAAGTTTTGAAGTCTTGAGTCTAACACTACTCAATATAGTTTGTGGTTTATTTACACAGAAAAAGTATATTGGTTTGTAACAAAACTACCAAGTATAACCACAACCACAACGTAATGATGCCACATTTGAACATCAGAACAATAGAATTCATTTAAGTCGAGATGGTTTAACCAACCACTGACATTGCAATATAATAATGAAATGCCTGTACTTGACATTTTAAGCTTGAGGCAAAAGGTTAACAGTCATTTCAGCCTTTTAACCAGGGCCGGATTTACCATATAAGCTGAAAAAGCTGAAGCTTAGGGCGGCGGAATTAGGGGGGCGGCAAAATGACCCAAAAAATTAATTGGTACAGAAAAAAAGTAAGGTTGTGGACACACAACTGTTATTTTTTTTAAAGACCATACCCGCATTAGGAGTATAAATCCCTAGTTGCGGGGTGCCTTACAAACATACTAATAGAAACACATAGAACCTCCACACTTAGGAGAACAATTTGTGAATAGCACAAAGTGTTTCCCACGTAAGAACCCACGACATTTGGCGCAGTAGAATGTGCGTGGCGACCACTTAAATTTTTTTTTTTTGACGTGTGGAAACCCCCTCGGGCCGTCACTCTACCAGAGTTTGCAACGGGGCTGTATGTCGGCATCAAACCGACTAAAACCACATGGTGTGCCACTATGCACCTGAAATAGCAGGGGTCCAAGGAACCTGTTATTACGCCCTCTGAACACCTCCGAGCGCCTCCTCTCACTGAAGCGGCGCAATCATTTGCTTATCTCTCTATGGCGACGTAGGGAACAGGCGGACTTCGCCTCCTCTGAAGCCATCCCCAGGTTTTCCCCTCCATCCGCTTCAGTGGCCTTCAGCCACTGAAGCGGATGGAGGGGAAAACCCGTTCCGTCCATTTGCGGTCACACTCCGAGCAGCATGACCATGGCATAGATGATGTCTTCGCAGAAGGTTGCTACCGCGGTAACCGTGTATGGCTCTAACCGCCAATATTATCTGGGGTCACCTGAGGCGTGCCCTATTTTGGGCGGTCAGAGCCGCCGCCCGCACCACTGAGTGCACCGTACAGTGCCATAGACCAGACAACTCTCAAATAACAGACTACACACCCTTGAGCATCGTCGTCGAGTTGCCAGCTTATTGATTTTCTATATGGTACACTTTGGAGAGTGCTCGAAAGCTCTTTTCGAACTGGAGCTGTCTAGGTCGTGTCGGTTGGCAGAACTTGAATTTTATTCACTCGCTCGCGTACCTCCTCCACACACCGCCGCCGTCAACCAAGACCTACCAACTCTTGGATATATTGACGTTGACAGGTGCATGGTTAGATCATAAGAGGCCTATGGCTGGCTGTACTGTATTGGGCGCATTATTATGGAACCTCGCATACGATGCGGTCATTCGCACCAGTCTGCCCTCTGGCCTAAGTGTCGTCTGCTATGCGGGCGAAACCCATTAGGGTTCCACAACACAAGCCACTCCTAAGCTAAGTAAGCTGTGCCTAAGGGTGGCGCCTCAGAAAACTGAGGTGATTTGGTCCCATGGTCCGCAGAGCGGGATCGGGAAAGTAGGGCCGAATCCACTCGATGGAGGCGGCAAAGGGGACGCAGTAGAGGCAGTTAGTCCCCAATCGCTACCTGAGGGTCGTTGCGACCACATCTTCGGAAAATGTGACCACTGTAAAACTGCGAGGCAGGATATCGTCCTGTCCCAAGGGTAATAAATTGATAACCCTGAGATGTACCCCAGTCACGAGGTAAGGCAGGGGGGAATCCAGAGTCGCTGATGCGTTCCTGGAGCTCCTCCTAACCGCCGAGGTAGGCCGCCGTGGGGCTTAGTGGGTAGATTGATTCGCCGTGCGAAAAGCATTTCCCGCGGAAACAAAAAAATAGGTGCATGGTTAGCAGTATCGGGCCTTACTTACCTATATTCCTTAGCCTACCAAACATTATAAGTAGTGCAGTAATAACCAAGCTTTGCTTAGTTTAAAAAACAACAAAAGTGGTAAAAGTAATCCAGTAACTAGATTATTTCCTAAAGAAAGGAATTAACTTTATTGTGAACAGTGTATCTAAATATAGAAGTCAGTGGGGCGGCAAAAATTTTAAAGCTTTGGGGCGGCAAATGTGTAAATCCAGCACTGCTTTTAACCTAACGAAAATACCAGAGGTAACCTTTTGATATTTAAGACTAGCAAATCTCATGATTAGTCATGATATTTATTTTATTAAAAAATAAATGTGTAAAAAATAAATAATAATGAGTGTTATAATAATTATAATAGTTATAAAAATATTTTTTTTTTTTTTTTTTGGCTCGCTAAGCATTACCCAATGATAAAAAAAAAGTTACTAAACACCACACAACATAAAAAAAATATGCACGTCTAGTCAGCTAGACAACTTTTTTTAAGATAAGGCAAGTTCAAGACTGCAGTTGTAGAATGGGAATAGAAACTTCTGATTCCTATCTTCTGTCACAAATAGCCTTGTTTTTATGACTTAATAGTGTTGTACCACGACTCTTTTGTATTTATCTTACTATAAATAGAGGTTACTACAAGTTTATGTGTTCATAGTGTAGAATAAATAGAACACCATTCTCGGCAGTTGTAACACGTGGGTTGTTTAAACAGTTATCTTAACTTTACAATACCGGTGGTACGCTTAATCTCTGAGTATACAGTTAGGTCAGCAACGATTTGTAATTGAAGAGGTCATAGACAAGCGTGTCTAAACTGGCTGTTGAAATGCCGAGAATAAAAGACTGCGATTATTGATGTTAACAACCAGTTAGCTGACGCTAATTTATGTTTATGGAGAATTCGAAATTTATATAAAAGAGTTTTTGTAAAAAGTATGTTTCTATGTGTAGTGTATGCGATTATTCGAGTTACTCGAACAAGCATACATACGCTGTCTCGGATGTCACGGCTAGCAACACTGCCGGCAAACTGTCACTGTCAACACGCGCATGGCGCGGAGAGGTGTAGTGAAGGGCAGAGTAAAATACGTTGTGTCGTGAGCATTGTCGAGCCAGTGTTTAGGTAGTTATTGCAGGTTGAAAGGAACTAAACAAACACTATAAGTGGCGACGAGGTAAAAAAGGTACCTAAGATTTGTCAATAAACCTTTAGCACAGTCGTTTAATTACAAACCAAAGCTATACCTTCATTTTGAAATCAAAAGCATTTTCCGTATTATTGCAACATAAACACTAATATTACAACACATTTGATGGTTCCTAACTTTAAATTCGATACAACGCGATGTACCAGGTAACTAATAAGCTTTTTATACAAATCCGCTTATTTTCACCTGGCCTATAAAGTAAACAGAGTAAAAACTTGGGACTGCAGGAGCAATATGTTGTCAATATTACACTTCCAGCTAAATTAATAGAATAATAGAAATCTGTTAAATAAGACTGAAGAAAGACAAAACTGTCAATTAACCTTCTCAGTGAGGTTTTGAGGGACATGTTTTATCTACAATGATTTATACATACCCTAATACTCAAAGAGAAAGCGCTATAAATAAGAATAGTTCATTGACAAAGTGATACTATTTAAAAATAATAGAAAATAGATATTAAAGGTATAATTATTTTATTTTACAAGTTACATACAAATATGTTTTAACTACCTGCTACATGGCAGTATTCATGTCTTATTCTTCTATTAACCTTGTGGACACATGTATTAAAGAGAAATGTTGTGTATGGCATTTGCACTGACATTTACCTCAGTATGCAAAGAGAAAGAAATTTAAAAATAATTATTAAACATATCTCACTGTGTGAGATAAAAGAAAAAAAGGTGGATAATGGCAACTAGAAGTGATTCCTTGGATAACACATATCAGTTCAAAGATAGTTTGAAGATAGAACTTAGATTACTAATAGCAACTAACCACAACTATAGTATTACTACTGTAAAATAATGTGGTGGACAGGCATCATCTTGCTGTTAGTAAATTGCACTGTATAGGTACCTTAATTTCATTTAAATTTCTATAATAGAAATAGAAAAATATTTTAACAGTATAAACAAATGATATTGTTAGACGGCGTTATTGAATGAAGATTACTTAGTGATAGTTGCTTTCCTTTAAAGGTATACAATATGTGTAAGCAAATTCACATATTGACGGACAGACATTATTATTTGTTTTCAAAGTGCCTCCCTAGATAGTATTATTTTTGTACATATACCATTTAGAATA
The DNA here is from genome assembly GCA_932526445.1 of Phragmatobia fuliginosa. Taxonomy (NCBI): domain Eukaryota; kingdom Metazoa; phylum Arthropoda; class Insecta; order Lepidoptera; family Erebidae; genus Phragmatobia; species Phragmatobia fuliginosa. Next base: position 20,451,128 of record OW052070.1, read on the forward strand.
AATAACTTGAAGTTCCATATATTATATACAATAAATAACATGATAATAATAAGATAAAGTTATAATGTTCTAAGGTTGGTAAGTAGATGCTAATATAATAATAATAACAGAGAGATATATATATATATATATATATAATGCATACAAACCGTGGAGTTGCATTAGGCTAAACAAATGGTTATGTTCAAGAAAAGTAAACTAATCTCGCATTGTCTTAGATATTTGCGATTGGGAGGGTAGATGTGAATTGATGATTAATGTTATGTTTCTGTAGGTGAATCTTTTACAGATATTTGTGTACATTGGACCTTGTTGTCATTGACATATGTAAACCAGATATGTGTAAAACAGGAGTGATTGATTTAAAAGATGTATAATCTTTCAAAATGCGAAATCACTCTTTAAATCTTTGGATTTGAAAATACATCTTTAACTCACTACATTAAGATTGATTTTAGTCACATGGAATGATTAAAACTAGCAGATCAGATATGTAGATGTAGTATGAGACGATAGATACAGAATATTGTGAAATGAAAAGAGATAACATGCGCACTCTAAGAAATACAATGATGATACACAGTAAATTAGACTCTCTTGTGTTATTGTTATTTATATTTGCGAGTATATATGAAATTTGGTTATAGAAAGTATTTTTAAAATATAAATTTCTTTGCATTTTACATTAAGTATTTTGACGCAATATTCAATAATAATAGTTTGTGGCTGAAGCTCATGTCAGTAATTTTGTTTATAATTGTAAACTTAAACGAAAAATAGTTAAAAACAAAACAATTCGCGTGCAATTAAGTTCGAATAGTTTTATGGCGTTTGTAAACAATTTTACAATCAATCAATCAAATTTTAAAACAATTTAACAATCGACTGCACGGTTGGCCTAGTGGTTTAAGCGGTCGCCACGCCGCTCTCTACTGCGCCAAGTGTCGTGGGTTCGAATCCCACGTGGGATAACGCTTTGTGTGATTCACAAATTGTTGTTCTGAGTCTGGGTATTCTTTGTGTCCGTTTCATGTATGTTTGTAAAGTCCCCCGCGACACAGGAATTCATATTCCTAATGCGGGAGTTGTCTTTTTAAAGAAAAAAAAAAGAATTACATTTAAAGCGTTTATAATGTATTGAGGGAATGAAAGAATCAATACCTACATGGATTAATAGACATTTGCATCATATCATGGTCAACTGAATGAATCATGTCACAGAAAGAAAAATAATGAAAACATTTATTCTAATGACATTGCAACACATTCAATTAATATTTAAAGAAATGGCATTAAATAGTAAAAGGTATATTAAGCACATTTAAATACATGTTACCTGAGAGGATCAGGATAATCGGTTTAACTAATTATATAATGGTTCACCCGTTCGGTGTGATATTCTACACTGATAACGGTGAACAAATTAACGAAAATCATTTTCATTGATTTGTTGTTGTGTATTGTGTTGTGACAACCTTCATTAAATTGAGAATTGTCTAGTATTTCAAATGAATGTTTCCATTAAATTGGAATTGGTTGACAACCTCCATTAAATTGGGAAATGTATTATGGTTCAAATGAGCACCTCCATTAGATTGGAAAATGGTTGACAACCTTCATTAAATTGATAACAGTCGGACATTTCAAATGAATGTCTCCATTAAATTGGAATTGGTTGACAACCTCCATTAAATTGGGAAATGTATTATGGTTCAAATGAGCACCTCCATTAGATTGGAAAATGGTTGACAACCTTCATTAAATTGATAACAGTCGGACATTTCAAATGAATGTCTCCATTAAATTGGAATTGGTTGACAACCTCCATTAAATTGGGAAATGTATTATGGTTCAAATGAGCACCTCCATTAGATTGGAAAATGGTTGACAACCTTCATTAAATTGATAACAGTCGGACATTTCAAATGAATGTCTCCATTAAATTGGAATTGGTTGACAACCTCCATTAAATTGGGAAATGTATTATGGTTCAAATGAGCACCTCCATTAGATTGGAAAATGGTTGACAACCTTCATTAAATTGATAACAGTCGGACATTTCAAATGAATGTCTCCATTAAATTGGAATTGGTTGACAACCTCCATTAAATTGGGAAATGTATTATGGTTCAAATGAGCACCTCCATTAGATTGGAAAATGGTTGACAACCTTCATTAAATTGATAACAGTCGGACATTTCAAATGAATGTCTCCATTAAATTGGAATTGGTTAACACCTCTCATTAAATTGAGAACAGTCCACGCTGTGAAAGCATTGGATGACGCCTGTTTAAACATAATGAGCGGTGACACCTATATCATCCTAATAACAGGTGACGCCTCTATCATCTTAATAACAGGTGACGCCTGTTGCGTAACTTCTAATGTTAAGTGGTACATAACTCAAACTGTGAGGTTACCAGATGATGTCTGGTAGTCCGGATGCAGGTAACACCGTAAGAACTTAGTAACGTAAAGTACAGGTGATGTCAATAAGTACATGAGGTAAAGCGACGTAGTTTTATGTATGTAAAATGAAATGATGTATGATAAATGAAAACTTTACACGGATAGCGTCGTAGTAAAAAGTTGTGTATCGATTTATTTAGAGAATTATAACCGTTTCTAGTGTGTGGGATTATCCCATTTGCGAAGGAGTGCTTGATGATTCAGGAGCACTTCTATAATGATCAGTATAGGGTTCGATATGTCGATATATCAATGCAGCAATATGCGGTCACGATGCCTGGCTCGGAAATAATACCAGTGACATTGGCGAGTTTTCATAGAGTCTGAGAGGAGGCAGATTGTGGTTATTGAGTTATGTGTAAGTTTGCCATTGAAGACTGTCTGTATAGGTACAAGAAGTGTACATATGTTGTTGGTTCAGTCATCTATTAGACGTCTGGCGTACAGCACTATTTGTTAAAGAAGAAAAGGTTGGAATACCTTTTAAGAGGAATATAAATTGTCATGGTGGTTTCTAAATTTTGTCAAAATCGTTGGAATTTACAGGATAAGAACCTTGGTTACATGTTGTCTATGGTTTATATCTTATTTTGAAACTTTTGTTTTGGAAGTTAAATTACGTACAATAAACTTATTCACTACGTACGACGTGTCTCACTCAAACGTTCGCTGCATTGGGCGTGACCCATCCCAGAACCGGCAGTGATAGTGTTATATTCTCATATTATATTGTATATGAATAAGGTTTATTACTAAGACTATATAAAACTAAAACATTATTATTCTAAATTGTAAGAGTGAAATCAAAATATTACACCACTCTTTTGAAGTTGATCTGAGCTTCGTGTTTCAGTCACCTTACCGTAAAGTATCTAACTTTACAGCACAGCACACTAAATAAAAAAAAAAGGTTTAAATTTGTTAAAATATTGTAACTTGTATCTGACACTCTCTTTTGGCGTGGAGATGCTTATGCTTAGGAGGAAAGGTATGGGCTGCTCTCCACGGTGGTGAACAAAGTACGCGAGGAGAGATCAATCTGGTTTTGATGCTCAATCGAGTGCTACTGCTGATTGCTAATAAATAGGGTTTTGGCGGTTTCCGCAGTCTCCTTCGATTCGTGATTGTCAGCCGAGGCTTTTAGGCGGTCGTTGGTTTCATTTATCAAGTTCAAGTTTCGGAAGCGGAGGCGAGGAAACCTGTACAGGGTGGTGTGTGTTCGGTTGCAGCATTCGCGCTCCGTAAACGTCCTGTTGTTACGCGCAGCTTGTACCAGGGTGCTAATAAGTTGGTACTCGAATTTCATAAGTAAAGACCTATTATAATACGTAGTTTCTTGCGCACCGGATTTAAGTCATTTCGAAATTCGAGATGTGCTTCATAAGTCTGTTTCTAGCCACTGCCCTTCCAGGGGATGGGCTATGTGTGTACTCTAGTGAGTATTTATTAAGAGGGCTTTGCGCCTGCTTTCCGAAATGGAAGTTAGTCTCGTCTTTGGATGAAGCATTTGAACTATTTGAGTACATTGGAACCCTTTGGTACTTGGTATGCAGTTGATGGATTTCTTCGAAATTTTAGAGTTACTTTCATTAAGCTGGCGGTTTGCTTCTAATTAATAACTTGGAAAGTGACTTCCACGCTTCGCAGCTTCGGTGCACTTGCGATTCGCTTAATATCAACAATCGGTGCATCATCATCATCATCATCATCATCAACAGCCTTAGCGGTCCACTGCTGGACGTAGGCCTTTCCATAGAAAGAAGTGGTTCGGTGCTTGAATAGGCTGATTATTGTGGATTCGTACTGGTAGGAAAAGAACTAGACGAATACTTCTTACCAAAGCGGCGGAAGCCGAAAAGTGACGAAACGAGTCGATAAATATATACATATATGGAATATGCGAAAAAAAAAAAAAAAAAAAAAGAGTGTGGAATGCTATAGAGGAAAAACGCACAGTAGATGATTAACGTAGCAGCATCATCAGCATCATCTATAATCGATTTCTGTTGTAAGATTGTTCATGCCGTCAACCTATTAACATTTTATTAAGTTTGACGTTTATTGTAATGCAAAGAAAAAATACAAAAAGGAAGGGATGTAGTGTATGCGATTATTCGAGTTACTCGAACAAGCATACATACGCTGTCTCGGGTGTCACGGCTAGCAACACTGCCGGCAAACTGTCACTGTCAACACGCGCATGGCGCGGAGAGGTGTAGTGAAGGGCAGAGTAAAATACGTTGTGTCGTGAGCATTGTCGAGCCAGTGTTTAGGTAGTTATTGCAGGTTGAAAGGAACTAAACAAACACTATACTATGCATTTTTAATGTATTTGCTGTATTTGTTGTCTAATTACCCACATATCTAGTGTTAAATACAACGCGATCGATTCTAGCAATTTTATTAGCCGATTCGATCAAGCCTCCTAGTGCAGGCGTGTTTTCCTCAACATCTTCATTTTTGAATAACTGATAGATAATCAGTTTCAGTCTATTTCTAAAACTAATACTGCACCTGATAGTTCGTTAGATAAATTCAAAAAGAAGTCGCCTAAAACTGACTACTGCGTGTTCGAGTACTAACACCTTAGAGTATACATAAGCTAACACTACACACACACTAGCTTATGTATACTCTAACACTAACACGGTCATTAAATTACGAGGCGAGTATGCCCGACATGATCGATTGTCTTCGTAAATATGGTCGAATGCAGTGGCTACATTTGCGTATAATATGTATGCGGAGCAAACAGTTATAAAAAAGTCAATGGTTACTTATTTGATCTGACATTTACGAATATTTGTTTTTTAATTTTCAAATTTGTATATTGGCTGTGCCCTGATTGCTCTATTCATTTCTCGTAATGGTTAAAATAAATGTATTGTTCACCATCGAGGAAAGGTAATATACCACATATAGGAACAATAAGATTGAGAACATGTATTTAAATTCAATGGACATATAAGCTGTTTTGTCATGACGAACAATAGTTTCACATAGATCTAACTTTCTTTCAATTTAAAGGCAAACATAAAAATAGTAATAAAAGTAGTAAATAGTAAACATAAAAATAGTAGTAGGCCAAAGTTATCCTCAAATACGTAAAACGTTTAATTATCCATAGAACAACATGCAGGTTAAGTTATGTTGGAATTCGAATTTACGAAGGTATTGTACCACTAGTCCTTAGAAGGAGTGAAACAGAATAGATACTCATTCTAACACTAACATAATGTGTAATTTATGTAAGTACGTACTTAACATACTTCTCATGCATGTGCCTTAGTGTTTATTGTAACTTGGTTAAGCAAAAGCGTCCAATGAATAGACAATACGTGATTCAACGTTTTGAAACAAAAGCACCACCAAGGTCATTATTGCATTTGTCTATGGTTGCACTTCCATAAACAATTAGCATAGAGTATCGTTTGAATTTTCTTATACGAACTTAACTTTTTAATTTGCAGATACCTAAATCAATACAATGGCCTGCTCAGTCGACGCCCCCTCCCTGAAGGACCTCCCCAAGGTAGCCACAGACTTGAAGAGCCAGCTGGAAGGTTTCAACCAGAGCTGCCTGCGTGACGTAGATACCAATGAGAAGATCGTGCTCCCCTCCGCTGAAGGTATGTCTGAAAGTCTATCCTATATTTTTCTATATTAGGGCTACCGTACTTACTACTCTGTCTGATGGAAAGCATGAGTAGAATCCATGACTTAGTACAGGTAATGCAGCATGGTGACCACACTATTACTTCTGCATCATTGGGATCTGCTCACACACTCACCAACGATATACGTGAACAAGGATACTGCCATTTGTAGGTTGGTCTTCGGTGTGAGATTAGAACTGCCCGCCCTGCCCGGGTTGAGCTGGCTCCTACGCCGCTTTTTATAGAGCTGGGTGAACGCGCGAGTGCTGAGGGTTCGACCCCCATGTCATTCCTTCCTTATGGTGCCTCTCCACCAATGGATGTTGGCCGTCAGCTCTGCATACTCCTTCCTGTTTTTAGCCAAACAAAACAGTTCTTCTCTTATACCCTCACCACAGGACAACGCTATGTGATACACAAATTGTTGTTCTACGTCTGGTTGTTCTTTGTGTCCGTTTCGTATATGTTCGTAAAGTCTCCAGCGACTCTGGATATATTGCTAGTGCAGGATGTATGTCCTTGTTATATCCTCGGAGAGCACGTAAAACCGTCAGTCCTGGTTGTCATGAACATCTATGGCAATCGTTATTGGGAAGTCAGTGCCCTCAAATTTAATGACAACTAGTTCAACCTTCGAATTTCAGTTCTTCCTTAGGGTTGCGGGGGTCTCTGTTTGTTCCGGCGGCTGGAATAATAAAATAAATAAATATTTCGGACATCTGACACACAACGTCATTTAGTGTCAAACTAAGCAGAGCTTGTATTAAGGGTACTAGACAGACAACTGATAAAAATACAAAAACATACTTTTTTTTTGTAAATACATACAAATTATACCTACATAGAAAACACCCAGACTCCGAAACGAATACTTGTGGATCACACAAATATTTGATTATCCTGGGAATCGAACCCGACACCTCTTGATCAGCAGCCGCATACGCTAATCACTAGACCAACAAGGCAGTCAGAAGACACAGATGGAACTGCGTGGATTGGAAAACTATCCCAAAAATAGAAACCAAATATATCTAGCAGTGTATCGAACGTTCTGGAACTGTTCCAGCCGTTTTAAGATTTTAGATGTCTGAGGAATGTTCTAAAAGACCAAAGCAGTCAGATTTAATTATATACATGTTAGTAATTGTTGTAGAATACAAGAATCTCATTAATAATTAGGAGGAAAACTTGAAGTAATAATGTACAATCAACAATATACATTTTATATTAAATCTATACAAAATTGATATCTGAATGTAATATCAAATTAAAAGTTTTTTTTATTAAATGCATATGAAAGAATATACGTTAACTACACCAAAAATGCATTTTTTTAAATTTTTGTCTGTCTGTTTGTTTGTTTGTTCGACGGCGGGACCGTTTTTGACGGAACTTTCTCTTACAGAAAGCTGATAACCTAAGGAGTAGTATAGGCTAATTTTTTTAGACTAACTTCGTTCTGCGGCGTTACTCGCGCGTAACAATAACCGCGGGCAACACCGCGGGACTCAGCTAGTAGGTAATAAAACCGCGAGTTGTAGCCAATTTTTTTTTTTCACAACGTTTTCTACCCAAACTACGCAGACCTTGTATTATGGGTACTAAACAACTGATATAAATACATTAACATACGTTTCTTTTGTAAATACATACATATTATACATTTCTATGTCATCCAAACTCGGAAACAAATATTTGGAGATCACACAAACATTTGGTTTCGGAATCGAACCCGAGACCTCTTGATCAGCAGTCGCAGCAACGAGGCAGTCATAAATGTCATAATATTAAATTATATTTCTACATTTTCAATTATATGTATCGATTAATTCAACAAAATAAAAATGTGAATGTTGGTGTTATTGTAAAATCATTTAGATAGGTACAGAATGTTTTCTGTTATGAAAAGAATTATTTTTAATCTATGTTTTAAAGATAAACGTTGTTTGTTTACCTACATAACATTCTAGGTATAGGACTATAGATTTTTCTCGACTGGTCATGATAATTTCTTTTTATTTTCTTCAGAAAATTTTTGCATTAACCCGACTAAGTCACAAAATATTTACCATCAATCATTCAACAACCCATAACGTCCCACTGCTGGAATCGGGTCTCCTCTCAGGAGATTTGAAGAGTTCCCTCGATTTATTCAGGATCCTATCATCAGATCCTTGTTTCCTTATCATGGGAACACATTGAAGGCACCAGCTTTGAAAGAAAAAACTATCAAAATCTGTTCACCCAATCGAAAGTTCTGAGGAAACAAATATAAAAAAAACAGTCGAATTGAGAACCTCCTTCTTTTTTGAAATCGGTTAAAAAGTAGTTGTTTCAGATTTTTGATGTTCCTTTAAAAAAAAAATATACAATGAAAACTATTTAAAACATCGATTTAAAAAAAAAACATTCGATTTTTAAAGTTTTCTTTATAAAGAGTTTTTACACGGTTTTAAAGAAATAGTCTGGTTTCATATTGACTCCGTCTCAACAGTAAACAACGAATATTTATTACGTTCTTATTATATACCTAGAAGACGTTTTAAGGACAAACAACCCGTTTATACATGCACATCATTACGTGGACTAAAATACTTAGCCATCGGAATTCCACTTCGACGGTATCATGGTAAAATGGGGCCTTAAGGTACTACCTACTAATGACAACTTAACGCAAACAGTAATTGATTGTAATCAGTCCATTATGAGTATTTATGAGTATCGGAAATGTTTGTTTGTTTGAGGCTGCTTATGGTATGAGACACTGATAGCACATGAAGGGTTTTGTCTTGGACTATCCTTACGTGGGGCAGTTTTAGATTCGACTAAAAACTGCGTACTAATCCATTTTAGCTTAGTTTGAGTAATCATAATAAAATAGTATATTATGCCACACAAACTGGGACAAATTATGATTGTACATAGATTTTAAGAGAATAAAATCTTTGGTAAACCAACTAAATTAAACTTTTGTAATAATATTGTAATTTTGTTACTAAATTCGCAAAATATAAATGGAAATCTTTATGAAAATAAAATATGTATAATAAAACTATTTACAGTTATATTCTTAAAAACGCACGCGTTAACATTTTTTAAGAGTAAAATTAGACGACATTTTTTAAGAGTAAAATTAGACGACATAGAAATCGTAAATCGTACTGAAATAGTATAAAATCAATAAAGTCGAGACCCCTCGCTGCATATTTTAATCCTAGCAACAAACACTCACCCGCCAACCCTTCGAAATGTGTATTTGGCGAGTGCACTTCCATTTCAATTTATTTATTTACATACCAAACTGAGTTATAGCCGACCTTTATGTCCGAGGCACGTGTGTCGTTTATCATTATTATTTCTAGAGGCATATTATTTACTATTAACTTCTAAAAACGAGTGAAATCGAAAAGACCTTAAAGACCTAACCGAACTGCGCATTTACACGAAAATTAAATACTGGCTGACTCATCAATTAGTCGCTGTTTGAAAACAAACATCTTATGACTCATAGCTGACTGACTGATAGCAGAATAACAAAAGAAATTTCGATTTTACAACAGACGTAGCGAAAGAAAAGCAACACAACGCGTTACTTCAAGGCGTTGAACAATTTCAACAGTCTACCCTCAGGAAAACGGAGACAGTGGAAAAAATCGTGCTACCAAATGCATTAGGTATATAAGTGGGTGGAATGACGAGCCACTAATAAATAATATGAGACGAACCGCCTGTGAGACGTGGCTGCTTTGCTCATCGCATTCCTTCTATATTTAACTGGGGAACTAAACCAGGGGGACAATAGGGATGCTAATAATAAGTACTTTATGAGAATTGATGTTTCGTCTAACTACTTCCTACTAAAATAATAACGACGCATGTTTTTCTAGACGTTGTGTGAGTGCGCCAAACGATGTTGGTAGTTCCTTTTTTAAAATATTTTGTCTATGGTTTACAGATGTTGCCACTGAGAAAACTCAAAAGTCCCTGTTTGACGGCATTGAAAAGTTCGATGCGGCAAGTTTGAAGCACACAGAAACTCAGGAAAAGAATCCTTTACCAGACAAAGATGGTATGATATTATTTTTAAAAGCACTTTGTCATGCATGTAAATGTGCGATATTCAAGCGAAGGCTATAAAATTCTTTAATTTAAATGTGGACTAACCACAGAGCCTAGATTATGTTTCGAACTGTTTTATTATTAGTTATTGAATCACAACACATTTAATACCTAGGTACCTTATATAATAAAATACCGTGTAAACAATTTACGTACGCATGTACATAAATATTATTTAATATGATAAGTGCCCTCTCTTATCTCATACTTATAAGTAACACAAAGTAAATATTTTATTTAAGTACTTATATTTACTTTTCGCTTTATCTGTGATCTAAAAGACCTGACACGCTTTTACTCCAAGCACTGCAGCGAAGAAGACTACTTACACGTTGCCATATACAAAAATATGTGCATTTCGGTCAAGTGTGAGACTTTAACCGACGCTTAATTTATTTATTTATTATGTTTTGCCTTGCACGTATTTGCTTTGCATCAGTTGTGGCGGCAGAGAAGCAGCACCAGAATCTATTGGAAGGCGTTGAGCACTTCGACAAGACTCAGATGAAGCACACGACGACTGAAGAGAAGAACCCCTTACCGCCTATTGAAGGTTTCTGTTTGCCCGCTTTTTATATTTTTTCCGCAGCTCCATTTTTATTTTGCACGTGCTGCTTTTAAAATGCTGTATTATACCGATGAATATGCTTATGATCTCTGCGTTTATGTACCTGCTGGGTTCAAGTCCCACGTTTAAGTGACAGGTGTAATACCTTAAATATACCTTTGAAATAAGACTTCGCAAAGATTAGGTACATCATTTACTGTTAGTGATGGCGACCAGTCTTAACGGAGATTAGCCAAATACGTAGAAGATATTATAGTGCACAAGTGTGTGCTCAAACACAGGTGCACTCTCTATACCCTCACAATCCGTTGGGACGGCTAACCGACACAGGACGCACCCAATTTCGAATTACTAAGGGCTAAATTTGCTGGCTAATGTGACGTATATTCAGAAAATTTAGTCTCGGAAACCTCTGCTGTGGGCATCTGGCATCACTATGCTATTAGGTTGTACACTTTGATCATATTGAAACCCTCACCTCAATAGTCATAATCAATGTTCCTGGATCACCAGAATTCGGAATTTGAAAAATGAATAACATCTCCCATTATCCTTTTTTTTCATTCCGAGGAGTCCTATGAAGGTAGAATCATAAAGTTATGAAACCCACAGGATGTTGATTAGATACACATTGATTAATTATTGATTTAAATATAGCAACTATTAAAGGATATAATAATATATAGAACCTACTCATTAAACAAAACTAGCTAAATTAAATTAAATTAAACTTGCAGAATAACATCTTTATGTACAATTTTAATACTAATACTTTAATATCTTATCATAACTTTTTTCTACGTGTATCTTACATTTTAATAATTAACTTAAGACGACTACGGTTACTTTCCATGCCAATGATCCTCTAGTCATATAAAGACATATACCTAGTAATAATTTCGACACTAATATGACATATAAACCCCACAGCTATTGAAGCCGAGAAGGAGAAAAACAAGTTTTTGAACGGCATCGAGAACTTCGACTCCACCAAGTTGAAGCACACTGAGACTTGCGAAAAGAACCCACTGCCCACCAAGGACATAATCGAACAGGAAAAGACGGCTTGAACAAGTCTCCCCATAACCACCAGCAACTATATCTCGCTAGTATCGCTCGTATTTTAACTCGATGTAAGTTAGGCCGTTTGCGCTTTCCGTTTCTGAACGAACACCTCGAAAAAAGTAACTGTCAAATTGTTTTAAAAATGGATGGCGGCAACCGGTCTCTATCATTAGCTATAGGAACCAAATTTTCTATGTCACTTTTTAACGGTATATGTATATTGAATAAGTGTATTTTACGAACATTTTATAATTTATTTTATAATGAAGGAATATTTAAGTATGAATGTCAAGTACTGATTTTATTTAAGTCGAGAACACACGGCACTTCAAATGTAATTCTGATATAATTCCTTGTGCTTTTGTGTTCTCTTTTAGTTGAGATATGGTCATAATTAAGCATCGCGTGTGAGCTCTGGTCAATAAATTCGGAGTGTAGTTACCAAATCTCGTTTTGATCAAAATTTATTTTTATTATTTCAACTTTATTTCTGCGTTGATATATTATATAACGTTGTAATAACTTAGAAATATGTTAAGAATCATCGAATGTAGTACTGTAATATCACTTGCTCAACCGTTACGGTGTAGTTCGATCGAATTGTAGAAGACATTTAAGCTTATGTGATCATGTCTGTGAACAAATAAATTTTATACTGTCATTTACAGATCCACAGAATAAATAAACATTTTTCCATTTTTCTAATAATGCTGACGATGCCAATAAAATTTTACCGAGATTTTGTATGTTTTACAGACGGTGCTTTTTATAAATATAGAATTTAAAAAAACATTATTTTGTCTCATTTGTGCTTTACCTGACTAGACACACACACTTCTCCTTTATTTCTAAAGACGGCGAATAGGTTCTAGATAAATCCGCCCCGTATCTACGATTTTGTAGAACCGGGGCAAAACCTTGATAGTGGCGCCCCCTCCCTTCCGTCTTTGTGTGTTGTGGTGTTTGAGAAAAACTGTTAAAACTGCCAATGAGTAGCATTTTTGTGATACAACTACGTTTTGGGTTCATAAATCACTTATTTTGTGTTCAAAAACTAACTGGGCGTATGGAAATAGAAAAGTTCTTTTTAAACACATTAAATTATGATTCCATTACTTGATTAAAACCTATGAGATTGTAGGAAAAGAGGCTTAATTTGTTCAATATTTCGAAAAATTCTTATCTCAAGATTTGGTGCCCCCCATGAAACTGCCGCCCGGAGCAAGTGCCCCGGTTTGCCCCCCTTAGATCCGGGGCTGAGACAAACTAATGTCCACGTTTTATATACATATATAAAAACTACTCCTACTAATGTAATAGGTACATGAGGTACATATAAAGGATATAGTATAAAGAAATCCATTACTTTTCAATCCACATCCACAACTCTTTACTTTAGTTATCTGTACCTCGCGATGTTTATGTCCAATCAGCTTCCACTAAATGGCGTTAGAAAAATGAGATTTCGTACTATACACTCTTTTCTGCCAGTTTTGTGATTAGTTGACTCAGTTTTAGATTTAAATTTCATAAGAAAAGTATGAAATTCTTTTTAATATACCTATTTTATTAATTATTAAACATACATCATGTTAAAATATTCAATTTATACTCGAAGATAAATTTCTAATATTATTCGCAAAGGGTGGAAATCGATTCCACGACCTCTTAGGCCTAGCGTTCAGGATCACTATATATACACCCTATTAATGGATTAAACGCACGGAACAAACTACCCAGGACAACTGCACTGCATGCAAAGAGAAGGACACTGAAACAAACTCTAATTAGTCTGGCCAACGTGGTATGTAGGTAGACCAAATTTTCCGTTCTTAGAAGATTCCGAGAGTGAACTATTTAAGTCTATTGATAAAACTAATGAATATTTTCGAATTCAGTTTCCGATAATCTCAATGCTGAAACTCAATAGTTTTTTGTAGGCGGAAGGGGTACAGTCTAGTCCTGGTGCCTTTTGAATTCAAACTTATCCCTTTTGACCCACCGTGCCACCCTACCAGTAGTTTCACGGGCATAGCAACAGAACCACTTTCTGCACATCATACTTATCGCGTTGTCGTATCACAGTTTCAAACTTTCAAGGTTCAACGCATTTTGCTCTATATTTTATACCACAAATATTGTTTACAGGATTTTCAGAAAATTTTCACTTCTTTTTATCATCGTTTATAAAAAGCGAGGACAATAAAGGTCGAAAATATAAAGCAAAGTAAAAAATAGAGGTATATCTTCTAAATTTTTTCTCACAAGTGCAACGTTTGTAGGGAAGCAAAAATATCAATAAAAGTTTTTAATATATTCAAATTGAAACTTTTAATACCTACATCTGTATTGGGTAAGCGAGAGAATGCGTAGACCAGAGCCTCGTTAGTTGCTCAGAAGGAGTACCTATATGGTTATTATAAAACCTTGTAGGGTTTCTTTGTTAATATGTACAAATTACAAAGTATAAAATGGTTCAAAATAGTATTTCAAAATTGCAGACATTGAACGCCTTATTGGCAAAAAAACATCTATTTAAAACTTTGCTAATATTTTTTTTGCAGGCGATCCGAGTTTTGTTATTTTCTAATTTCTTATTACAGGCTAAGAAGTAGACCCTCTACTGCTTATCACGAACGCCTGCTACTCAGAATTAATAGAAGTATTAGTCATCAGTTCTTGAAGGTAGGTAGGTGGTGGTCTTGAATGGTAGATGTTGTTAATGAGATCACTTTCAAACCAAAAAGGCACCTAAGGACTGATTAGAGAACTATTTATTTAAAGTTAAACATTTTGAATTTATTTTAACATGATTGTGAAATTTATAAAATACAGATTTATGTCAGATAACTAGACATGTTACTTCTTCAAGAGATTTTCACAGACTCATACATATTACACAATTGACTGCCTTGTTTGTCTAGTGGTTAGCGTTTGCGGCTGCGCATCAAGAGGTCTCGGGTTCGATTCCCGGCTCAGACCAAATATTTGTATGATCCACAAATATTTGTTGCGGAGTCTGGGTGTTTTTCTATGTATAATATGAATATGTATGTATTTACAAAAAAAGCATATATATGTATTTATATCAGTTGTCTGGTACCCATAATACAAGCTCTGCTTAGTTTGGGACTAGATGACGTTGTGTGTAGGATGTCCGAAATATTTATTTTAATTTCAATCTGAACAAATAAAACTGACATTCCAAATTTAAACAAATTCAAACGTAATGCTTAAAACCAAACAGAACAGAAATGACATCAAAAGAGGACGTTTAATCTGAGATTACCAATCAACAGGTGGACAATAAATTTATCAGATCGATCTGTCTGCTTATCAACTTCTTATAAGAAACTAGCTGAATGAGTGTTTTAAACCGCGAGTGACGCCACAGAGCGAAGGCAGTCTAAAAAGCAGCCTAAGTTACGCCTTTTGTCATCAGCTATCTACCAGTGAAAATCCTGTAAAAATCGGTCAAGCCGTTACAGACATCACCCGGAACAAACAGACAGACAGATAACATATTATATGTATACACATACATGTTTACACATTCATATGAATTTAGTAACAAACTGTTGATTTGATATTACAAACGGACACCTCAGTTTTATTTATTTGTACAGATATTTGCTTTTTAGGGTTCCGTAGCAAAATGGCAAAAAACGGAACCCTTATGGATTCGTCATATCTGTCTGTCTGTCCGTCCGTATGTCACAGTCACCGATTTTTTCCGATACTATAAGAACTATACTGTTGAAAATTGGTAAGTAGATGTATTCTGTAAACCGCAATAAGATTTTCATAAAAAATTGAAAAAAACAATAAATTTTGGGGGTCCGCATGCTTGGAACTGAAACTCAAAAAAAAAATTTTCATCATACCCATACGTGGAAGGGGTATCTATGGATAGCTCCTCCAAAATCATATTGAGGTTTCTAATTTTTTTTTTCTAAACTGAATAAATGTAAATGTAAAAAATACTGGAGTGATAAAACTAAAAAAAATAAATGATGTACATTACAATGCCAACTTCCATCGAAAATTGGTTTGAATGAGATCTATTAAGTAGTTTTTTTTAATACGTCATAAATTGTTACCCGCAATGTACCTTTCATTCAATCAATACACTACAAGAACTTTATATGATGTTAATTGCTTCTACGGAATCCTTCATTGGCGAGTCCGACTCGCACTTGGCCGCTTTTTAATTTTTATAAGAAATTAAACTTAATAAAGTTTTCATTGTTACCACAAGTGATGCTGCAAAGTACTTATTTAAATGCATTCAAACCTCTTCAGACTTGTTACAAAAGCAGACAAAGCAAAACGGTAGACACCGTTTGCTTTGTCTGCTTTTGTAGACTCGAAAGTGCGAAAGATACGTCAGAAAAACTGGTTTATTGAAAGATTTATTTATTTAATTTCAGTTACATTACCCTCGCTATCATTACAGGTAGACCCAATGTGATAGAAAGATGAAACTAATGCAAGTTACAATCCAAATCTATAGTACCTAGGCTTTGATTCTATCAACCGGCTAATATCTGGCGTCGATGCCTAATCATTATCAGTGTAAACAAAACCAACAAGCAAAATAAAGATTAGATACAAATGAAAGAGCTGCTTGCTACTTTCTTAAGCTTAACTTACATATCAACAAACGTCTATTGAAGCGAGACAGGTATAGTAGTTCCTAGCCAATAAATTGAAAATCAATAAGCTCGCATCTCCTTTTTATTTATTTTTTCACTATTCTAGGGTTCAAACATTAGTCTATGAATTTGTCTATGGTGCACTAATGCGTTTCATTATACTGCATACCTAATTAGCAAATGGAGCACTGTTGCTCTCCAGGTGAAATAGCAATATATAAATCATGTGTGCACTAGATAGAGATAAAGAGTCTGCCAGGATTATGCTCATAATGTTGTAACATTTTTGCAAAACGCCGTCTTGTAAATTTTGATTTGCTTCCCGCCGGCTCTTGACGGTTTGCTTTTGGCACGTGCAATTTTCATTATTTTTGGTAAAATAAAACTTCGCACTAACAAAAACAGTTCCCTACTGATGCTGACAGTTTGGATGTATTATTTTGGTAAGTGTTTTAATAATATTTTAGCGTCGTTCGTATGATTTAATGTTTGCACGTGTTGTTTAGCGTAGACAGCAAAACAACCATTTGCATTCGCCAGACGATATAGCTACGATATGGTGTTTTGGAAACCCTAAACGTATTGTTACTTCTTATTGTGTGAATATGTGTGTAAATTGCGCCGGTTTGTTACAAAATTGTGGCGGATGTAAAGATCGGAGAAGCAGCGTCATTTGTTTTTGTTTACCTGCAGATTGTTAGCAGTATATAATGTCGCCTTCCCCGATTCGTTGTCGAGGGCCATGGAAGATGCACAAGCGTTCTTCGGAGCCGGACAGGTGGCTGGACGAAATGGGATTTTTTCGTAAACATACAGCTAGGGACTCTAGTTGCCTGTTCCGCGCCGTTTCTGAGAACATATATAATACCCAGCGATATTTCCATAAAGTCCGTCTAGACTGCGTTAAATTCATGGCTACCAAGAAGCACCTCTTCGAAGGGGTAGGATCTATAACATATTTTTAATTATTTTATTTACACTAGAGCAGAATGTTAACATAACTTTTGTTTTGTAGTCATTGAATTGTCCATTTGAAAATTATCTCAAAGAGATGTCAAACCCATCTGAATGGGGGGGTCTAATTGAAATTTCGGCTATGAGCCATCTGTATAGGTAAGAAAAAATTGATATAAGTTTGAACTACCCACTATTTGCATTATATTTAACATTTCTAAATGTGCCTAACACCAGTATGGCTAACAATATGTGCAATATTATCATTAAATAACATCTTAACTATTGCAACACAACAATTTTCTATTCAATATAATGGTGTTACATTAAACTAATGATTTTCTGTACTCGCAACTAATTAGTAATCACAAACATTACATAATGAAAACCACTAACTTATAACAATGAAATTGGCCTTAATTTTGGCATTTGTTATTGATGATTAATAAAAAATTAACTCATTAAACACTTACAGACGAGATTTTGTAATTTTTGAAGCTAACAAGGGTCCGCAAACAAAGATATGCAATGGTTACGGAGACCCTTTGTACCTGTTTTACTCTCCCGATACTAAACATTTTGATGTGGTGTATACTAAAGAATTTATAAACACATCGTCTTTTTGCCAATGTAAGTTTCATTTCTTTAATATTTATTAAACTTTTAAACATGGCTACTTTGATACATAGAAATGTTATTCAATGGTTGCAAATTTTTTGAAAAAACAAGATGTGCTGTAGAAATACAGTACAATTGCAACTTAAATCTAGACTTCTGAAATATAATTATTTTGTTGGAGTTACTTAAACATTATAGAATCAAAGATTTTTTGTTTTTTTTTAATGCTAGTTATGGGTTGGGTCCTCATCTTAGGTCTCTTCTCAAAGAACAAAATGGTGTCCACTTTTAATGAACAAAAACTTATTATTGTAGTAATTTATTTCTTATCGGCTATACAAAACAACAAAATAAATATTATACATCAAATAACAAACAACATTAACAATAATTAGTAAAAAACTATATGTTTAGTAAATATCCAAATGAAACTTGGTCATCCGAGGACATCTTTTTTTTTTGGAATAGAGGGTTATTTGTTATGTGTATCTAGAAATGGTTTGCAGTTGCCATGATTGCTGATAGATCTCAATATTAAACTACCAGTATCAAATCTATACAAATCTATACTTGTGTGTATGTTATATTAAATTAACAGTTTCTTACTAAATGCATATGAAAATATATACAATACTTCATCAAAAAGCAATTTTTATCATTTTTGTCTGTCCGTTCCGTGTAAACTCTGAAACGGCTGAACAGACTTTGATGGAACTTTTACTGGCCAGCCCAATTGCAGCTGATGGTATAAGAAGTACTTAGTAACAATTCTTTTAGATTAGTTTTGCTCTGCGGCGTCACTCGCGTTTTATAACAATATGGCTCCGCTAACATTTTTATAAATTTGATGAAATCTTGATAATTTCAGTGCTCAAAAGACTAGAGGATTCAAGTTCAATCCTTGAATCTTTTTTCTTTTATGGTTTTTGTATCAAAGCTATGGATATTTTCTTTTATTAGAAGTGAATGGGACAGGCCTATGTCCGGCAGTTTACTGCAATAGGCTGATGGTTGTGATGATAATTTCTGAAACTGGTTACCTGAATTAACTTGTTTTAATAACAGCTGTTCCTTAATAATAGTAATAAATAAATTATTGATCACCTATAGCTAACATGCAAAGCTGAATTGCAATCAAAGTGCCTCACCATGCGATTTTTTTAGTCGGTTTGTTTCCTTCCGCCGTACCGTCCTATAATGTACCTGGTGGGGTGGGACTCACAAAAAAAGGATTTGTGATAAAAAATTATTTTTTGCAAATATGCAAACAAAATTGCTAGTGAAATTTCAGGTGTGTTTAAAATTGTTTATGTATTGTAAGCTATAAAACAAGGCAGAGTTGTTTAGGATAATATTTGGCACAAAGGAAAGAATTTTTTTATAAACATAGCAAAATGTTTAGGTACAGATATATATCAGCAATTGCATAAAAAAAAGTCGATAATTTACACAAATTGTGGTTCCTCCAACACAAAGGGAGGATCCTCCGACCAGGCGAGGTGAACATGCCTGGTGGGCCACTGCCCAACAGTTGATGTTGGGATGTTGCATATATGCTAATCGGCGCGAGAATGTCACTTTCGCGATTCAGGATTAGTATTTACTCCGTATAGATCGTTACGTGTTTTTCTTTCTTTTCGTCGCGCTGCATGTGGAAGTCGCCACAAAATAAATAAAATTGAAGCATATAATTGAAAATAAATGCATATCAAAGTATAAACGGTACTAACATAAAAAGGGTAATTATTATTTAACGCGTCGCGTAACTTTGGCAAATATTTTATATACTAGCTTAACACCGTGGCGTTACTCGCGATTTAGAACAATAACTACGGAAACACCGCAGGACTCCGCTAGTAGGTAATAAATTAGCAATGGTGACAACTACAACTATCTAAAGTATCTAGGTAAACTTAACCAGTAACCCTATGTTAATATTGAGACGTCATAGTTTTGTCAACCACACCACTGTAGTGCCGATTACATTTCGAGTTCCGTACGTGAAAAAGAGAGAAAGAAACCCTTAATTTCTATTGTCAGCCCGTCTCTCTGTCTGTCAAAACTTTATCTCGGGAAAGCGAGAAGGTATCGAATGAAAATATACTCATATATGTACCTACTCAAGTCTACAGTTCCCTGCAGTTGTGAAAAAAATCAAACTTAGATACGGCCTTTTATCATTGTACTAGCTTTCGCCCGCGGCTCCTTCCACGTCTATATCGATTATTGCGGTAAAAAGTAGCCCTTGTTCTTTCTCAGGCTTAAGACTGTCTGGGTACAAAATTTCATTTAAATCGGTGCAGTAGTCGTATACAGACAGCCAGACGCGGACTTTATTTTATAATTATACATAAATCAATGTATTCAGAAAAAACAGAGACTGCCAAATTTATTTTCTTTACTTTTGGCTAAGCTGCAGTCAGTGTATGATCATATGAACCATGTATATGTCATCAGTGGTAAATAGTTATATGGTGACAAAAAATATTTAATCGACACCCTACGCATAGTCTCGTTAACAAGTTTCAAATAATAAGAAACGACAATGTTTCACATATTTTGGTTCAGTCATGCCCCGTTCGTTAGGAATTTTATAATTTCGAGATTGTTGTAATAGTAGATGCCATTTTGTTCAATATATCAGCCAGTTTAAGCCAAGGTTTTTCTAAGAAATATCTTTCAAAAATCTTCGGCTTTAAGGCTATATAAATTTTATGGTCGAGTTGGATGGGTGGTTGAATGGGTGGTTTATTGTTCAAGTAATTGTTCACAAAAAAAAAAACGATGCTTTATGCTGATTTTTTATGTTGTCTTATATATGTAACAGAATATTTTCATATTATCTTTATGTATTGAAAGTTCTAAACCTAAAATTACATTACATTTATAGCCTTAGTATATGAAATTCTTTACGATGGCGTGTATCAACTCAAAGACCTCTCGTATGCTGTGGAGAAAATGCTCCACGATAAAGTACCTACGAACCATATTGAGTACTTCATGTCGGAGAATGTAGAACGTCGCAAAAAGCAGAAAGAAAGAGCAAAGATATTTATCGAAGCGGCGGACGATGATAAAGATAAAAATAACAATGCATTGGCTCTGAAGTGCAAACATCATACTGAAGACCTGGAACGCGCAAGCTTGCTCAAAGAGTCGCTAAGCATTTTCGTGTTCAATAGAAGCCTGATACAGTTAGAGAATGTTTGCATGAACTGTTTAAATGTGAACAGTGCCAAGGACTTGTTAGATAATGGAATCACCCCATTTCCATACAAAGTGGCCAAAGCCCTGGACCCAGATATATACAGGAATATCGAATTTGATGTGTGGAGTGAACTAAGACGAGGTATTGTGTAGTTTTGCTCACTTTCATCAATGATGGAGGGCTAGTACAGGGTGGGAACCCTTAGCAAAACCATTTTTTATTCCTATCTGTCCATGATCAATTTTTTGTTTAATTTCCCATCAGCGAAGATCTGTAAGATATTTACGCGTTATCTTTGCGAAAGGAGCGTTATTACCGTAAATGGCGAAACCACGTGTTCCGAAATCAGCATGATCAATTTGTTACGGTGTTTCAGCATCCTGTTCTGGCCCATTTAGAAATATTTATAACTTAGAATAAAACGTCTCACGAAATGGTATTACAGAAATGCGTTACGGCGCTAGATATTCAGATGGGATGACGCTCCAAGTGGGAGTGAAATGTTTATGTAAGCTGCAGCCCGAGCAAACCGTCCCCTACCACTGTCATATCCAGGAGATGAGCCCTGAGGGCGGGCCCTGTCTCGTGTTCATCGAAGAATTGGGAGAGAAACGTCTAGTGAACTATGAACAATTGGAACCACTGCCTTTGGACGAAATACGGCCCTGGGCGCCGCCGTACCGATACTCCCGTGCCCATTCTCAGTTCCTGACTCTTAGCCAAATGTTGCAGCAAATAGGTGGTGTGCATTTTCTAACCATTATAAATGTAAAGTAATTTGGAATGTCTCTAAACATTTTTTATTTTTCCCATTTCTTGCTCAATAGATATTTTCGTTCAATTTCCAACTTAAATACCCACTTAGCGATACTTACCCCATTTTCCACGACCAGGCAATATCACAAGGAAACAAGGCCTGAGCAAAGCGCGCAAATCGAGAGGTGCGGCGGAAGAGAAAAGTCCTGAGAAAGTGCTCAAACCGAAAGTGTCGTGGACGGAGGAAACCGACCTCTCATATCAAAACACTGATTACACTTATCAACATTTGGATTTTCTTAACTTTGAACCGATGCCCGTTAGTTTGGTAGATCTAGACCCATTAGCTCCTATAGATATAGGAATTGGGTATATTTTTAAGCATTTCATTTGATACGTTACTCAAATGTATTTTTTTGAGGCGGGTTTTGTCTAATATCAAATTTCAAGTAAGGGCTTAAACTAAATATTGTACATAGACCTTTTTTGTGGTCGGATGACAAATCCCCCATCTCAGGCTCCTTGAGGATGCTGAAGCAAGAAGTACGAGGTGGTTTTACTATTTAAATACCACTGAACGCCGATCTCAGGAGCAACTTTTGACTTTTTCTTTAAAACTTTCATAACTCTGGTGATAAATTTTGAATGTCACCAACATATTATAAGTATTATTTATTGAATAAGCTTTGGAACAAAAATACCTTTATTTGTCCATATTACAAATAATGTTGGCTTATTTATTACCTTATAAATACCTCTTTGTTATAAAAAGTTTGTTGGTCTTTTGTACAGTGAAGTGCTTACAGAGATGCCCAATTTCTACCATATCGTAGCTATTTTAGAGGCACAGATTACCTCATCTGTGTTTAGAGGTAACGTTTAGCTATGTGTAGTATGTGTTTAGTCATAGATGTGTAGTTATTAGTTAATATTATGTCCATTGGTATGTATTTAGTTTGTAGTTTGTGCGGTTTTAGTTACTGATAGTAGACAATGAAATCTATATAAATAAATATAGTATGTAATATAAAATTAACAGATTTTTGGACTGAACTGAATCCTTATAGATACGTCATGTCCGACCGTTCTTCCTCGACTTACCGCCCAAACGGTTGGTGCTAGAAAGATGAAACTTCTAAAAACTTCAACTAGGCCCTAAAGTGACTCACGCATAACAACCGGCCCTCAAGATAGAAATACTAGAAAGAGCGTCAAAAGACACTGAAAGAGCATCACACTAGTTTTCGCACGCGACTCCGCCCGCGTGTATCTCCATTATTGCGGTAAAAATGCCTATGTGTTATTTTGAAATATAAGCTATATTACTGTACAGTTTTATCCAAATGCGTTCAGTAGTTTTTGCGTGGAAGAGCAACAATCATGCATACATACTCACAAACTTTTGCGTTTATAATATTATTAGGATATATATGCACTACATCATCATCATCATCATCAAAAGCCTTTATCAGTCCACTGCTGGACATAGGCCTCTCCTTGAAAAGGAGGTATTGGCCTACTATACTACGCTGGCCAGACGGGTTGGTATAGGGTTGGTTTCAAGTTTTCCTTCTCTTTGCATCGACGTTGTCTTGCGTAGTTTATCCCTTAGTCGCCTTTTACGACACCCGCGGGATGAATAGGGGTGGTGACACTCTGTATTCTTAATCCGTCACCACACGGACAACATACTGCATACATGCACTATATACACACAATCTTGTTTACCCGGAAGGATAATAAGGAATAAACGGTTGGTCCAATGCTCATTTGATGGTGCCGGCTCTTCTTTGTTCCCTGAATCTGCTGAATTTTACAACTCCAACGTGTAATTGCAACCCAGTACTCGGTACAAGGAATTAAAAAAAAAAACTTTTGTGTAAATTTGACAAAAGTGAAAAGTAATTAAGAAAAAAATTGCAAGCGGTGTATTGTTACATTTTTAAATATGCAAACGTCAACCTTACAACCTTCTGAGAATTGGTAAAAAAAATATGTCATGTAATAAAAACAATTCGAACGAAGAATTAGAATTATCTAATTCCATGAAAAGTAAATTTTACCTTTTAATAAACAACTTGTACCTATTTTTCACTTTGGTTGAGTCCGCAAAATTAAAAAGCATATCATCAACAGCCTTGAACAGTCCACTGCTGGACATAGGCCTCTCCTTAGAAAGGAGGTTTTGGCCTACTATACCACGGTGGCCAGACGGGTTGGTATAGGGTTGGTTTCAAGTTTTCCTTCTCTTTGCATTGATTTTATGTTTAATCTCCAACTGCACATATCGTGAACAAAGTACCATAAAAATAGTTACAGCAAGCCAACCTTATCAGATGCTATCCTGCCCCCCCTTGTTTTTTTTTAGTTAAGGTGCAAACTTTTTTATTTCTGCAATCGCTGTAACTAGACGCGTTCTCTTGTTGATTCGCTAATTCACTCAGTCACGTGATCAAAACAAAATTATTAGCCAGTCAAACAAGAGAATAGAGGCATTAGAACGAAAAACGTTTGCAATTTGACTAGGGGGGGCTGGACTTTAAACTTTGAAGGGGAACAATTCGTTCATAACATTTATCGTTTACGCAGCGCATCAGGGTAAGCTCTCAAGATAAATAATTTTCTTCCGTTTTTGCAATTTTTCAATTATATCCGACTTCTTTTGATTGTAACGTGATGGTATTTAGCCTTCCTCGATAACTGTGCTAGATAACACTGAAAGAATTTTTCAAATCGGACTAGCAATTTCTGAGATTACCGCGTTCAACGAAACAAACAAACTCTTCAGCTTTATAATAATAACATTAATAAACTTACTTCTTTATTTCTCTTCTCACATTTACCAATTCATACAAGTAACAAACATCCAAATCTACATTACAGTACAAACTACAAGACAGTAACTGTGAGAGGACTGGTGTCTGAATTAGACGTGAGTCTGTAGCTCAGATCACCAGGCACTCACTCAGCTGACACATACCTTTGCTGTTGTATAAAATTATATACAGTATACGACATGAATACATGATATTAGTTAATATAGTCTAAGAAACAGTGAGAGAAATAAAATAAAACTAGATAAAACAATGTGCCGGTTTCTTCTGTGTGTTTTTGCACTTATCGATAAAAACTATAGGGTCTATATTTAGAGCTATCATCAGACAAAAGTAATAAGCTTTCCATAGAACAATTCATAAGTCTAAAATCAGTAACTAAAATCATTTCATCATTAGTAGCCTAAAAGCCGCAATCGTAAATTACATGTTTTCCTTCATCGCAGGTTGAAGTTGAAGCTCTTCCCCTGATGGTGGACTGTCGTCCGGGAGCGGGTGCTCCGCCCCACGAGCTTACTCACACACAGCCCAACGGTGGTGCACCCAACGAGAATCACCATAACCAGGTCAGTTCTTCGTTCATATTCTTATGACGACAACGACACACCCGTGACTGAGGGACATTAGCCAATGAAACAAGAGAATAGATTAGAAAACGAAAAACGTTTGCAATTTGGCTAGGGGGGCTGATTGTCAAACTTTACAGGTGGTAGCCCTAGTTGCAGTTCACGCGTTGCAGTAGTTTCTTAAAAGGAAAATGGATTACTTAAGCATTGTAAGAATATTGTTCACGTGGAAATAATTAGTCAATAATGCAGTACCCGCAAAAAATGTCTGTGTTCACGCGGAAACAACTAGTCAATAATGCAGTGCCGGCAAAAAATGTCTACCTGTAGACGAACGGACACTGTCCCTTTAGCACGAAGGGATGATTGTCGGAATTGACAAGGTCATTTCACCTCTTTGACCCCAACCCCCCCTAGCCAAGTTGCAACCGTTTTTCGTTTTCTATTCTATTTCTCTATTCTCTTGTTTTATTGGCTAATTAATGTCAGTCAATCACTTGATCAAAACAATAGTACATTGTTCACCGAGGGAGGAAAGGAACCGATTACTAGCGAGGAATCGGTTCCTTATGTAGGAATGGGACTTTCACCCGAGTGCTACACAGTGCTTTATACTACACCTGTGAGGAACATTTAAAGTATTTTTAAAATAAAATCAAAACGTAAGACACAATGTAAAACACAATTTAGCTTAGAATTTGACATAATATTTATAAATATCCCGCGCTTCTTTTGTTTTTTTTTATTCTTCACAAAAGGATGTCAGTGGCACAGAGATTCCATATTTAAATTATATGAAAACTCCTTGACAGGCGCGCGCCATAGATCAGATAACACATGAGAAATGAAAATTAATACAACTTTCTCTCCCGCTAAAACTCGTTAGAAATGGATTTTCATACATTTTTTCCTCTCGCTTATTTAGGTCAAGGAAAAGACTAACTTTCTCTTTTCATTTTCAGGGAATATTGACTACTGTTCCGATCAGGTGTAGTATAAAATATTTGCCAATGAAGCAAGAGATTATAGAAATAGAATAGGAAATAAAATAGAAAACTATAAACGTTTGCAACTTGGCTAGGGGGGCAATGTTGATGTTTACTACTTTTCCACAATTTGCCTGACTTGTTTGGTCTAGTGGTTAGCGTATACGGCTGCTGATCAAGAGGTCTCGGGTTCGATTCCCGGGTCGGACCAAGTGTTTGTGTGATCAGCAAATATTTGTTTCGGAGTTCGGGTGTTTTCTATGTATAATATGTGTAATGGATGTCCAAAATATTAATTTATTATTTCTCGTGTACTTCTCAGATGGTATTGAAATGTTATGCGTAATGTTTACTAGCTTTCGCCCGGTGCTCCGCCCGCTTGTATGTCGGTTAACGTGTTAAAAAGTAGTTAACGTCCTTTCTCATGCTCCAATACTATACGTTTACTAAATTTCATTTAAATAGGTGCAGTAGTTTTGGCGTAAAAATGCGACACAGTTACTTTTGCATTTATACTCATCAACAACCCATAACGTCCCACTGCTGGGCTCAGGTCTCCTCTCAAGAGAGGGTTAAGGCCATACGTCCCCACGCTGGCCGAGTGCGGGTTGGGGACAGGCAAGACACGTTGTGGCTGCGTAATCTTGCTGTTGGATGTTTTTAAGCCGCCCGAAGGCCTCCAACTAAGCTTCACGACTGCTATCTTATGATAACAACCGGGACCGACTGCTTAACGTGACCTCCGAATCACGGATTTATACTATTAGTAAGGAATAGCTCGAGTCCCGCAGTGTTACTCGCGGTTATTATTGTATTGTAAGCATGTCTGTCTGTACTCTAACTAGCTAAATTAACGAAGCTAGTCTTAAAAAATATATGCTACTTATGTCTGCCAGTGTCAAAATTGGTCTAGACGTTCTTGTTTTTTTTACATTATAGGGCGCAAACGAGCAGGCGGATCATTTGATGGTAGATGATTGCCGCCGCCCATGGTCACCCGAAACACCAGGTTAGCCGGAACAAACGGACAAAATTGATAAAATTACAATTTTGGTTCATACAGAAACTCCAATTTTATTTATTTGTATGCGGATTTGCACTTTGTATTACCGAAGGTTTTTACAAATCAAAACGTGTTTGCAAAATTTTACTATGGTAGGTACTTATTTATTGCCAGCAAAAAAAGGTACCTGAAAATAAAAAAAAAAACAGTGAAAGGCGACAATTGTACCTTCCATTTGTGAGTACTTATTTTTAAACATTTTTTTCTATTGCCAAGCGCTTTTGTTTTTCTTAAAATCATTTTTATTTCTAAACGAAAGGGACGGCCTAGGTAAACTTTTTTTTATGATTTTAAAACGAAAGATTGTCTAAAAATATTATTTATTACGAACAATTTAGCCTATCTGGGAAGGTGGGAAGGTCTTTACAAAAAGATGAATAGTAGTTTAAACCCATAACCGTTAAAAATCGGGTTTTGTCTTATCTGGGTGTATCTATTGTAGGTTCAAACTACCTGGTTACCCTCATTATTTTCTTAGAAATTAGGATTACTTTATCTTTAAACCATTTGAAGTCCACGAAATTCCAGACAATGTGGCATTTTAAAGAAACGTTTAATGAGGCAATAGGTTTGTTAAAATTTAATTTGTCTTTGATAGTTTCGAAAAAACTGTTAAATTCTGTTTTTTGTTGTTAGACTTTCGCGACTTTTACATGTACTCCTATTTTTACTGTAACTAGGACTTATTCGCGATAAAATTAAAAAGGTTACGATACCTTGTAATTTCTGACGTTTTGATCACGGGCCACGGGTAGTCTACCCGTGACCACGAGCGGTATAGCCCGTTCGAAACGTCGGAAATTAGAAGGTATCGAACCTTTTTAATTTTATCGCGAATAAGTCCAGTTCACAGTAAAACATGGGTATACTGTTAAATTCTGTTAAATGAACACTCTTAATATAAAGAAAAAAAATTGCCATAAGTTTTTGTATGTAATGTCAAATTAATAGGTTGTTACTAAATGCATATAAAAGTATGTAAAAATTACCCTATGTTACTTTTTACGTCATCAGCCATTTGCAAGTGAAATGATGATGAATGAATTTATTAAAAAGCTGTTAATTTGTGATTACAAACAGACATTTCAATTTTATTTATTTAAATAGTTAAGCAATAATTAGTTTTGTTAAATGGCCACATTAGCACACCGCTCGTTGAAACTTATTTTTACGTCGCGGACTTTATTTTAGAATTTTTAAGGGAAACAATTCTTTCTTAAATTATTTTAGAGAAAGTTTAAAGGCCGCTGTTTAAAAGTTAAGTTTAAACATCGTCGACGACGATATTTAGCTCGTCCCGTGCGTGCCACGTTTCGCATTTCCTTATACATTTTGTATGTAACGATGTTTGCAAAACTTCCCGTCCCGTTCCGTCCGTGTAAAATCCCGTCACGTATGCAGCGGCCTTAACCCTTTAACGCAGAGCACGCAGTAAAACCTCCCGTTTTTGCAACATTTTTTATTGATTCTGCACTCCTTTTGGTCGTAGTGTAAAGATGTGTAATGTAAAGCCCGTAACCTTCCTCGATAACAGAGCTATCGAACACTGAAAGAATTGTTTAAATCGAACCAGAACTTCTTGATATTAACGCGTTCAAACAAAATAATACTTCAGTTTTTATAATATTAGTACAGATTGATTGGTGTGTCCCAAATATTGAGTCGCGTGCCATAAAAACACGTGCTATTGAAGCTGTCCATGCCATAATACGTTCACAATTTAAAGGTGCTTATGAAAAAAGTAGCAAAAAATTCGGATCGAACTTCCCACAAATACAAAAAAAAGGTAAATTTTATTGCCCTTTTTAACTGAGCCTTTCTAATTTCTAAATCAAAAACTCTTTAACATTCCATTAACTCTATTCTTTACTAAATATGACCAATTCTTTTGTATCTCTTTATTTAAATATTTTATGGCTAAGCACACCCTTTTTTTTACGTGTGGAAATCCCTCGGACCGTCACCACCGTCGGGGTTTGCGGCGGGGCGGTGCGTCGGACTCGAACCGACTAAAACCATGACCTCATTGCGCCTCTTTTTTGGGAGGATCCAGGAAAGGGATTTCCTTCTGGACCCCTCCCGGGCGATTGCTAAGCACACCCGCCGCTAGCTTTGTCAACACCCGATACCGCTTAACGACCCCCAGAATTCCCCGAACAATCGCTCGGTCTGTAATATTTGGGAATACCCCGCAGACGCCCGCCCGCCTCTTATAATTCAAAATGTAACGGTTTTTGGAGAAATGCGGATTGCATACGTTAGCTTTTCTTTTTCTCTCTCTTTCTCTCAATTTAAGAGCAAGGCCCTATCATGATTATATTGAACATGAAAATTACGAGAATGTTTCTAAATATATTTTTGCCGTCTAGTTGAAGATTGGTATTTTGTGATGCAGTCTCACCTAGGGGGTCTGATATGTCATGAGGCTGATGCAGCAGTTTCTTCAGTTTGGGTCCCAGAAGCTACCTTAATCATAGTTATTTGCTTTGTATGTATTTAGGCTCGGTTGTGAATCTTTAAACCCATTTTAAATAGAAATTGTATTATTGATCGTATCTTATAACAAGACTCAAAATTCAAATCAAATCATTTTTATTTTAAATAAACTAATACAACGACACTTTTGAAACGTCAAGTAGTCAGTCAGTAGTCAGTCGTGAAGCTAATTGTCTGTTCCAATTCGTAGATCCTATGGAGAAGAACAGACAAGAAACTCCATGGACACTCTTTTCCAACATAGATTTTACATTTTTTTTGGTTAGATTGTTTTAGGCATTTTCAAAAATCTTTTCTACTGAATTGTTGCTAGAGATTTTTTTTTGGTTACGATAGAATTACTTATCTATACAAATAAATAAATTTGTAGTGTCTGTAGTAATATCAAATGGGCAGTTTTTTTACTAAATGCATAGCTAAGTATATCTTAAGGTACGGTACTTACATCAAAAAGGAAATTATTAAAAATTTTGTCTGACTGTCTGTTCCGTTAATCTCGGGAATGGCTCGACCGATTTGAATGGGACTTTCACTACCAAAAAGAAGGTGACCAAAGAAGTAACTGGGGCAATTTTTTTAAGACAAGCTTCGCACAGCGCGTAATTATAAACGCAATTGCTACATAAAATTCTCAAAAATTGTTGTAATTTTTTTTAATAGAAATTCAAGTTAACGATTAAAATTAGTTTCAACTGAGTAAAACTTAAAATGTACTCTACAATAAAAATCAATGCTAAAGTAAGGATCTGAATTTAAATCTAAAAGATAAAATCAGATGTTAATCGATATTTGAGACGAATTTTAATGAGATTTAGACAAATGAATTTAAAGTGTCTGAATGTAATAATCAAAGTACACTGTATCAATATTTAAAATTGTATATTACAATTTTTGTGTCAGTTTCGATTTTAATGGGACTCTCACTGGCGGATAGCTAATGACATTAGGAGTAAGTTAGGCTAGTTGATTAAGACTAGCTTCGCTCCGCGGCGTTACTCGCAATTTAAAATAATAACTATGTTTCTAGCTCCTTATGTTTTCACCATCAACGGATTCGACAAAATTTTGCATTATATAATTACTGAGGTACCCTTAACCTGTCAAAAATTTTTATCTATGAAACCGACGTTACTTTTTGAGCCACAGGGTTTAATTTGCTTTGTCTAAAACTAAATCATTTCAGTTTAAATACAATACTACAAACTAGAGAGGGGGTAAGGGGCGTGCGCAAACAATATAAAGGACGAGTGTGGGCGGTGTGGAGGGGATAACTGAGCGGCCCAGACGCATAGCCTCGTTATCTAAGTTCAGTCTGTCTTCGACGTCCGTTGCAGTCGCAAGTTTGCTGAGTGCTCTCTCTGTGCAAAGTAGGCTTGTTGATTGTGGAAACCGTCGTGCGATAATTAGCGTCATTTTTTATATTCGTGTGTCTCGACCTATCGCCGTCCACTGCTGAGCGCAGGTCTCCCCCAACGACCATCCCGGTCTTGGGCAGTCCGCATCCATCCACCTTCCTTAAATCGTCGTTCCATCGTGCCGTAGGACGCCCTACACCACGTTTGCCTAATCGCGGTCTCCACTCCAGCACCTTTCGGCTCCAGTGTCCTTAAGTTTGTCTCGAGACATTATAATTATTTGAAAAAATAATACGGACTGTTTAGTGTTATTTCAAATATCTGGAAGAACATTTGAGTGAAGTTCTAAGGAACGAATGATGCAGGCTCCAGGGGCTAGTGGTGACATGGGCGGCCACGGCATCGCATCTCCGGGTTCTGTACGCGCCTCTACGCCGGCAACCACTAACACGATGAACACCTACACCAGTGAGTATTAATTCAACATAATAAGTAACCTTTTAATTGATAATCCTCTCCTATTGATTGTAGTGTGATGGTATATAGCTTTCCTTGAGTCCCACTAGCCAAGTTGCAAACGTTTTTCGTTTTCTATTTCTCTATTCTCTTGTTTTGAACGAAAAACATTTGTAACTTGGCTAGAAGGGCAGAGCAGTCACTTCTGAGATTAGCGCCTTAATATAATATAGTTATATAATAATTTAACAATTCTATTGTCGATATAGTAATATTATTGACAAATTAATACAGAGAATCGAAGTCGTTTTGTTTTTATTGAAGAACTTTTTATTCACGTTGTGTGTTATTAATTTAATATACTAAGCTATAATATCAGTCTCTATAGGGCACTTTGTCCTTGTTTTAAATTAAATTTAGTTAAATAAATGTCACTTGCAAGCTGTCTTGTTTGAGGCAGAAATTATTTTTATTAAATGATATTACATCTAAATAATAATTAACTATTATATAATTAATTATAAATTATAATAATCATTTGTTAATTGTAGCAATAATATCTCATCAATTAATTATACTAGTTTTTGCTGTGTATTGGTATGTTAATAATATATTAATAATTTTTTATTTACACTAACAGTATCTTTATGATATGTACTACCACAGAATACAAAATAGTACTGGTACAGAAGACTCACTCCGTAACTTAAAGAAATAGGGACTCTTGGTGTCATATAATTAAGTTCAATTCAGATCGCACAGCGCCGAATCACCTACGATTATATTTACCTACAATTGCGTCTCTTTCTATCGTGTAACTCTTATCTGTTCTGACGATATTAGGGTTGTCTCGTCTTAAAAATAATTTAAATCTTTATAAACTACTTTTTCTGTAGTATATAACTTTAGTGAAAAAAATATATTACAAAGAAACATAAGGTAGTTGATAGTAGTACTTTAATTATAATATATTCGCCCACTTACGTCGGGAACCGAGACAGGAGTACAAGACTGATATTATTCAAAGAGGCCCGATATTATTTAAAGATATTGAATAACGCCGCTCTAAAATTCAAAAAAAATCACGACAATCAAAAGTGCCTGTAACTGGCCTACTTGAAATAAATGCTTTGATTTGATTTGATTGACTAACTATAATTTCTGTAGGTACTTTTACTACCTATATACGTACGACGCGAACAGATTAATTCCTACCTAACACCTAAAACTTTTTATTCAGACATCTGTAACAGAACAATATGTTTCACATGGATTAGAAGATCGAACTTGTGATTAGAAGCCATAGTGGGTATCGAAAAGTATAACAAAAATTTCAATAACGTGACCCGTATCGTGCGTAAGCGACACCCAACGGCATGACCTGCCCGGGCAGGCACATACATGGTGGTCCACCACACTAAGTCCACCACATTAAGGTGGTCTAATATACGTTCATAATTTTTTTTGTAGTCTATTAAATAATATTGCTAGTTTTCGGCGGCGTCTTTGTTTCAAACTAAGTAGTACTTGTATTTTTTAGGGTTCCGAAGTTTGTGACTCGGAACCCTTATAGATTCGTCATGTCAAAATTTGCATGAATATGTATTGTAATTACGTCGACAAAGTGCTACAATAAAATTATGAAAAACAAATTTATTTGGGGTACTTCCCCTATACGTAAAGTGGGGGTTTTTTTTTTCTCGCGGCTACCCCATCGTGTG
Source organism: Phragmatobia fuliginosa (assembly GCA_932526445.1). Classification (NCBI taxonomy): domain Eukaryota; kingdom Metazoa; phylum Arthropoda; class Insecta; order Lepidoptera; family Erebidae; genus Phragmatobia; species Phragmatobia fuliginosa. The sequence continues at coordinate 20,484,674 of OW052070.1, forward strand.
GGGTATCATTAGATAGGTATTTTGAAAACAATAAAGAGTTTTTAAGAAAAATTTTTGATTTAGGTATCCGTTTGCGAGAAATTCCACTTAAAAGGTCACTTTTTTGTAAAAACAGGGCGTCCCCCCCTCTAAAAGCTAAACGACTGGCTCAAAAAATCTAATGAACTTTATCATCCATATAATGAACTTTAAAGGAAAACTATAACGGAATAGATGGCTTTGTTAGTTCAGGAGTTATAGAGGCTTAACTTTTACAATGCGCTTACTTGGAAAACATACTAAATTAACGCATTATTATGTAAACATAACAATTATTCATTGGATACGATTTCTAATCCACGTACCATTATGGGTGACTGAGGAACCCTTTCCTGTGCGTATGCGTACCTCCGCCTGATAAAAAAACATGAGCAGAATCCGAAAATAGAGGCGACCACACTCACTGCGAAATCAGACAGTATTGCGATTGACATTATTTTATTTATTTATTTACTTTTCTATTTACTATACCTACATATATAGTAATATTTATCGTAAAAACATATTTGTTGACTGTTCGTCTGCGTGTGGTAGTATTAACCCGTGCGGTTGTTTCTAGACGCGATGCCGGGCGGCTACCCTGCGCCAGGACCGTACGTGAAGCCGGTGGTGTGGTGCGGTGGTCCCCCCGCTCCCCCCGGCCCGCCCGCACCGGCCCCCGCGCCCCCCGGCCCCCACCACCTGCCCCCACCGCACGTCCCCCCACCGCCGCTGGGAGTCAACCCGCACGTCTTCCGGAGCGTCCAGGCCAACGGATCTGACTTACCGCTCAATGGTGAGTTTTTATAGCCCTGCTTTTTTGATAGCGACTTCCACATACAGTGCAGTGAAAACATACAATTGCGCCAACTACCGAAGAATCGCTGAACCACTGAATAACGCACTGTAAATTACTGATCCTGAATCGCGATATAGAAATTCTCCCGTCGATTAGCTATTGTATACAATAGCTTGACATCGGCCGTTGAACCGTGGCCCACCAAGTACTATTACCTCGCCCAGTCAAAGGATCCTACCTTTGTGTTGGAGTAACAACCGTTCCTACACAGGCTTGCCGCACAACAAGAAGAGCATGATGACCCCTGTATGGCGGCCTAGTGAGATCCTTCTGTAGATACATACCGCCGGTCATGAGGTTTCGGGTTCGATTCCCGGTTCGGTACAAAAGTATTGTTAAGTTTTTGTTACAAAATAATGCTAAATACTAGTCCGAAGAATAAGAACCCAATCTCGGTTCGTTATTGGGAATTCAATGCCTCCAATATACTGAAACTAATTCAACCTTAGAATGCAGTTCGCCCTCAAGAGCTGCGTACAGTAAAAAAATTGGTAAATCCGGTTGAACCAGTAACCGACTCCAAATCATATAAGAAATAAATAATAAAACCTAAGAAGATGATTCGTATACAATATAACTTCATGGACGCTGTTAAAATTGTAACTAATATTAATATTGTTTTATCAGATATTCCGACGTTGCGCTACTTCTTCAATCTCGGCGTGGAGTGCATGTGGGCTGCGTACGGCATGCCCGTCCCGCCGCACCAACCACCGCGACACTACTCGCCAAGGGACCTGGCACAGGTAAATATCACCTTCAATATATGACTGTCTTCTTGGTCTGATTAAGAGGTCTCGGGTTCGATCCCTGAGTCGCTCTAAGTATTTGTTTCGGAGTCTGAGTGGTTTCTAATGTATGTATTTATAAAAAAAAAAGTATGTTTATGTATTTAGTTCAGTTGTTTTGTACCCATAATACAAGATCTGCTTAGTTTGTGATTAGTTGATGTTGTGTGTCAGATGTCCGACATATTTATTTATTTATTAATATGATATATTTCCCACCAGGATATGCAGCAAATCTCTCTGCATGATCGTCCTGTGATGGCTCATGAACAGAATCATAATAAAAACAAGCAACAGCCCGAGAAGTCTCAAATGAATGCTCAGGGGAAAGGCAATGGACAGCGCCCTCTTTTAGGCCCAAGGTTGGTATATTTTATCCGTTACTAACTTTTGCCAACGGTTCTGCCTGCATGTACGTCGGATCTCACGGTAAAAAGTAGCCCTATGTGTTATTCTGATAAAAGAGCTATATACTAGTTAAGTTTTTATATAAATGCGTTCCTTAGTTTTGTGTGAAAGAAAAAAAAAACATCTTATCATCCTTACAAACTCTCATTTATAATTTGAATATAGTAAGAAGTAGGACTAGCGACATCCCGTCCCGACATCGCACTGTAATCTATGATTGTCCCTTTTAACCCCCGACGCTAAAACGACGGGGTGTTATAAGTTAGACGTATAGTGTGTGTGTCTGTCTGTGTATCTGTAAAAAACCGATGAACCGATTTTGATAGTGTTTTTTTCCTTTGAAAGGTGAATTTCTTAGCTATGTTTGATGGATATCGGTACAATCAGTCGGGGGTATTTCACATTTTTAACTTTATTCTACTCTTAAATACGTAAAATTTCCTCTTATATCACTTTCCTACGGCCTGTCTATACAGTGACCAGTCAACTGCTCAGGAGATTTAATATGCTCTACTACCTATTATTTTACAGGACATCCTCATAATTTTGTTGTATTCGTGACAGGTTTAAGAGGGGCAACAACAACAATCACCAGGATGGACCTCAGGGTTCCAATCAGAACAAGCATTCGTCTAATGTAGGAGGCAACAACAGGCCCAACCATCGGTCAGTATATACCACATTTGTGGCAAACCTATTTACAACTAATTACTCAGGTTTTTTTTTATTCATCGTAATACTATTACACATAGCTGTCTAACCTCAACCTTGGTAAAACCTATAATATAAATATAATATAATATAAATAATAATAATATAAAAATAATATTTTCGGCATATTTTACATCTGACACAGCACGCCATCTAGCTGCATAATTAAGGAGAGCTTGTGCCAATACTACAAACATATTATACATAGAAAACAGCCAAAGTCCGAAACTAATATTTGTAGGTCATTTAAACACATGGTTCGACTCGAATTAAACCTTAAGCATAGCAGTTGCACACACTATGAATGCCATACAGGCAGTAATAGATAAATTACAAGACATAAAGTGCAAATCATAGTGCTCATCGTACAATTACTTGCACTGGGTGGGAATCGATTGAACGACCACTGGCTTAGCAGTTGGTTATCATGGTATGGTCAGCAAAAATATTGATAAGTGCTAGTGAGTAAGTGCGAGGCAAAATAGTAGAAGGAAAACTTGAAACAAACCCTTTACCAACCCGTCTGGCCAGTGTGGTATAGTAGGTCAAAACCTCCTTACAAAGGAGAGGCCAATGTCACTACTGTTAAAGGCTGTTGATGATGATGATGAAAATAGTTTAGTTTACGAAGACTGAGTTGATTTTATGGTGTGTATGGTATGTTACCATAACATTTTCTTCAGCCGTCCTCCCTATCGACGTCTGTAGCTGTTCCAATAGACAATTTACCTGTTATAATACAATACTCTGCCAAGTTTGTAGATAGATGGCGTTGTGTCAGATGTCTGAATTGTTTTATGTACTCAAATTGTAATGTTCTTAAACAGAAGCCGTAGTACATGTGTCAAAGTATGTTGCTAACATGTTTTTTTTTTACTATTTCAGGCGCAACTCTCACAATGATGGCCGTAATAATGGCCCTCATATGGGATACAACAGTGGTGGTGGGGAGGGAGAGGTTGTTATGGAACAACAGCCCCTAATCACCATGCCTTACATCCCCTATCCACCACCCATGTACCCCATTCAGTATTACCCAGTGGAGACCGACCCAGGTAACTAAATGTTCTAATTTGAAATTATGATGTAATCTTTCACAGTTTGTATAATCATTACATTTTATTGACTGCCTTGTTAGTCTACTAGTTAGCGTATGCGGCTGATGATCAAGAGGTCTCGGGTTCGATTCCCGGGTCGGATAAATATTTGTTTCGGAGTCTGGATGTTTACTATGTATGTATTAACGAAAAAAAACACTCACAGCAGTGATGTTACCCTGCTTAATTTGTCTCTAATTCGGCAAGAACACTTAGCCTGGTAAAAAGACCCTGAGTATTGTGGGTTCAAATTCTATAAGGAGACAACATTTTGCCTGCTCTACAATTTTTTCTGAGTCTGGGTGTTAGAAAGGAAGAAAGAAAATAATATATTATATTGCCACATACATGATAAGACATAACATCACATATAAATCTAATACTCTTTGAATTAAACAACCGAGCGATGATTGCTTCGTGAATGTGTCAGAACAGGACCAAGTTCCGAAAATGCCACACGAAGCCTGACGCTGGTTTTCTAGTAAATAATAAAATAAATAAGTATTTCGGACATCTGACACACAACATCATCTAGTCCCAAGCTAAGCAGAGCTTGTATTACGGGTACTAGACAACTAATATAAATACATAAACATAATTTTTTTTGTGAATACATACATAATATACATAGAAAACACCCAGACTTCGAAACAAATATTTGTGAATCACACAAATAATATTTGGCCCGACCCGGGAATCGACCCCGACACCTCTTGATCAGCTGCTGCATATGTTAACCACTAGACCAACCAGGCAGTTAGATAGGCCCTAAAGTGATGCAATGTTTGTGAGAACTTGTATTTTTATACAAAAACTAATATTATATTATTATGATTCCAGCTATGATGGGCATGATGAGCGGCATGAGCTACGTGGGGTACGACGAGGGAGTGGAGTACGGCCTGCAGCCCACCTACTACCCGCCCCACCCCCAGCCACCCCACTACCCACCCCCGCACCCACACCCACAACCCCACCCCCACCCACACCCACAACCACATCACAACGAACACAAGTAAACCACACAGATGTACCCACCTTGTGAACGACTTGTAGCCGAGTCTGTGGAATATCTAAAATTGATATGGTATATTATCTTAATTAATTAGTTTGTATCTTATCTTATAATGTGTTATAGTTCTGCTATTTATCTTCTATCTATTCTCGATGTCTGTATTTGATGGACCAGCATTTTTTGTACTATATGTATCTACTTATTTCTAAATTGAAAGGTATTTGTATACCACAGAACACTTTGAGAGCCCCTTGTTTAGTAGTTATGGAACTTCTAACCTCATCTAGGACTGTTGTGCTGTGTCTGGGTTTTTTGGATTTGACCTACTTATGCATTGAGGAACCAATCCACAGACGAACCAATTCAAAATTATTATACTTGTCTCGTTAAAGATGGGGTCTTTATCTCGGTTTTGACATGTGTAGATTAATACCTTATTGTATAAGTAGATCTAATTCATCCATCATATGTATGTATTTAGACAAATATCAAGTTTGGTTACCAAAGAACAGGTTTTGTTAAGTTCGAAGGTTTTTTTTATTTATAAATATTTTGGACATTCGATATGAGTCTGTCTAAGTTGTTATTGATATCAGAACTGGCTGTGGGTTGTTTAATTGCCATATTAGAGCTTGGGAGCCCAGGTGCTAGTCCAAATTCGTGGTTACCTTTATTTTGTTGATAACTTGAATAATCAACTACAGCCATGTTTCGATACGAAATTTATAGTAATGTAATATATTTATGAAATTATGTGAATGTCTTAGACTGCCTTGTTGGTCTAGTGGTTAGCGTATGCGGCTGCTGATCAAGAGGTCTCGGGTTCGATTCCTGGGTCGGACCAAATATTTGTGTGATCCACAAATATTTGTTTCGGAGTTTAGGTGTTTTCTATGTATAATATGTATGTTTACAAACAAAAAGTATTTTTATGTATTTATATCAGTTGTCTAGTTACCCATAATACAAGCTCTGCTTAGTTTGGGACTAGATGACGTTGTAAGATGTCCAAAATATTTTTTTTATTATTTATTATTATTATAAGGTACGACAATCATTTGTCTGAGATACCAACCAAATTGCACTAGCTGTGGTCACACTCGGAGACAGTAACAGTCTACCTTCTATGATAAAATCTCGTTAATTTCCGTACATGTATTATATATTAAACTTATGAAAGTATACCTACTTAGATATTCCACATCTCGGCTGTCACAATTTTCACAAAGTGATAGTTCAAACCTTCTGTCTTGACTATCAGATTGTTATCGGTACATCTCTTTTGCTTAAAAGCATTCTGAGACATCAATCAGCAAGTTAGGAGACACGATTGATGTTAAGGCGTTATAAACTTGATAAAATGGATGGCTGCAGTCCATGCTGTGCTTACAAGCACAGCTTTCACTTGAGAATATAAAACATCTTATGAATAAGGCAGCTCTATTTCAGCAAAATTGTCCAATAATTACCTTCTTATGTGAATGTAATTGGTATCAAAATTGCTCGAAACTATACCGTCTTTATGTTAGCGATAAAAGCAGATCTATCAATAAATACTTAAAATTTGAATGTTCACAAAAAAGATTTACTTAAATTACAAATTGTGACGTTTAAATATTAAGAGTTTATAAATGCTAACAATGTGAGCTCATTAAAAGCGAGCAAAATATAGTAATATATTAAAGTATTCGTTGGAAATTGTATGTATCAAATATATACAGCTTAATATACACTGATTCTTTACCGTTATAACAATTTCTACTTTAATTTTTAATTGAACATTACGCAATTAGTATTATATATGTGTATTATATAGCAGTTTCAGTGTATAATGAGATAAAACATCATCGACCGACACCGATTTGATTTTGACTTTAAAAGAAGTTTGGAAATTTTACAGTGAAATTGCGAGTTAAAATCTATCGATGTCGTGTCAAGAGTGTCGAGTTCGGGACCATAAGCGCTCCTTACAATAACAAAAACGTCAATTATTTAAACAAAAACAAGTTTATTTAAACAATATTTATTATAATTTGTCCTTAAAGGAAAAACTAAAGGCGTGTTGAGGAGCGTCTCGTATGTAATGCGATGGGAACCGAACACGACAACGACACTTTTGTAAATTATTGTGAGATTCAGGTATGACGTATTTAAATGTCAACTTTTGTATATTAATGTTTTTTAACTGAGCTGCGAGATTAACGGGACAGTTGTGAACGTATGAGAGATTCGGAGCGAGCTAGCGACCATTCGGTAAACCTCTAATGAACCTTTGAATATCTTTTTTAAAATACATTCCCTATTAATAACAAATCAGCTGTGATCGAAGTCGACTGATTAATTCACCCGTTGTACTGACCTCTGTCTAAATTAAGTAACCCCATTTCGATACGTTTACCCCTAAGTGTTCATTGGTGCTGCAAAATTGTAGAGGACGACAGGGTTCACGAAATATTTTTGTAATGTTATCCATTATACACAATTTTGTAGTTTTTAATAACTAGTATCATTCCTTGTAATTTAAGGTCAAACTGTACATTTTAAGCCAACTAATGTAGTTATTTACTTGTGAAATTTAAGTTCGTTTTCTTTAGTTTGCGAATCGCCGATCACGACACATGACTGCCCATATTGATTACAAGTTAAGCAAATATTGCACATCATAGTCAGTTGTGTGAGATTGAGATTCGTGTGTAGTGATCAGTCGATCTCTTTGCGATCTTTAGTTTAGTTTAGAAATAAGTCGTTACGATTTAACGAACCTTAGTTTATGCTCACTATACGATTAGGTTTATTTTAAACACTGCTCAGATCTCAGGATTACGTAGACGCGAACCTTTTGAATCTCTAAATTACAAAACGTACAATAATTTTAACAATCCTAATTTGATCTCATTGAACTGTCGTTTGTAAGTAGCACGTGGTGCTTTAGTAGTTTTGTAACTTTTTGTTTATCTATGTAAAAATTATTGTAATAAACACGAGACCACATTTAAAAAACTTAACTTCGACTATCATTGCTTAAATGATACATTTATTTACTTCATTCCGCCTAAGGATTACTTTTTTTTTTAATATTTATATATTTTCTGTAATATCAACTAGTCTCAAATTGCAATATTTATGCGCGATTGTGCTTTTAGAAGAGCTGGTAGACATTTTGAACTAGGTGTTTGAGGGATTCACAAAATTTGACAAATACATCTCCAATGGTATATCCATTTAATACAGTAATGTATGGTATATCCATCTAATACAGTCAGGTATAAAATTTCACTAAATTGACCTGTCCTTTTAGAATATGCGTTTACTAATACAATTTAAAATTTGTAATTTGCCCTAAACATTTTTGTACGTATTAGAGTCACGCCTATTTCTCAGAGGGGTAGGCAGAGACAATTGATCTCCACTTACAATACATCCACATTCATCAATCGCTGTATGCATGCTAATCGGTTCCTGGTACTCTTGACGTAACCCTTTACCAGAACATCACCAATTGGGTCTAGAAATTTTCGCCGTGGACGTCTTTTCTGATACTTCCACACACCTTCTATCATCCATCCTCTCCAAGTTGCCAAACCAACGAAGCATGCCCATTTCAATCCTTGTCACTACATCTTTCAGTCCGCAACGTTATCTTATTACTGCATTCCTGATTCTGTCACTAACAACCACACCACACTTCTTAGAGAACACATCTCTACAGCATTCATTCTGCTTATGTGTCTCTTCTGCTATATTAGGTATGGCAGAAGAGGCAAATAAGGTAATGAAAATTTTCCATAAGTGTTGGGACCAGAACATCATTTTGCACAGCTTAACATTTTAGGACATTTTTTATATTTATTTCCAAAATAATATTTCAGTAACTCTGCTTTCCTCTCAAATCGCTTGGCTTGTTTATTTTTTCTTTTTTTTTTGCAAATTAAAATTGAAATTTAAAAATTTTTGCAGCCAGATCTGCATTTCTGTATTAGAATACTATGTTATTTGACAAATTTACAGAAGACCTGAAACAACTATTCCAAAATGTCTAGAAGGTCTCAGAGCATACGAGGAGCTCGGCTCCCTTCAGTAAATTACATTTAGTATTTGGCTGTGATTCGATTGTAATCCAGTAACGCTCGCGAGGAACGAGGTGAGATGTGGAGCGGCCCTGATCACGTAGCTGTCTGCTGTCGACGTCCGCCCGCGTTATCATTACCCGTTTACTATTATATATCATCGTATCTATGTAAATTAATATCCTTAAAATTATACGTCTAACACAGGTCTTGTTTGTACAGAATTGTTAAAATTATATAAAAATACAAAAAAAAAAATTGAACGTGTACTAACATAATGTGTATTGTAAATGTAAAGTCTTTTATGTGGTACAGTATTAGTTTTAAATCATTAGGAGTTAGACTTTATGTTAGTCGTTAATTAATGTTTATGTAACGTACAGTTAGATTTTACTTTATATAAGTATACATAAGTGTTCGGTTACTTTGTCTCGTCTGCGGGCGCTGGAGCATATTACTGTACGCGCGAGTTCATGTCCATCCTGAGGAATGCCGTAGTGCTAACCTAATTAATAATGTCAATAACTACAGTGAACAATTTGGTTTATAGTAACCAAAGGTAATTTAGCAAATTACTTCAAAGCGAAGTAGTCTTTGTTTATTCACAATGAAATAACACAACAGCGTTAGCATTAATTTTTAATGGACATGAACTCACGCGCATACAGTACTTGATGTGTGTGTACACCTAGTTAGTATATATGTGCCAACTTTACGTGTGTTGGCTGACGTCGTCCTAGAACAAAATTTTCGTCATATCAGTTAATACATGATAATAATTGTGTTGTGAATATACTACATATATAGATAGATACCTCGGCTGTATGTCTGTACAGGCTTAATGTTAGCACTGTGTCCGCCTTTGAGATGTAATTTGATTTTTTTTTCTAAATTCATCAAATAAAAGTCAACTGATTTTTCAATGTGTTTTTTATTTCGATTCTTTAACTTTAGAGAGGGTGAAATTCGCGGACAATATTATACCAACTCTAATAAATCTACTTCAAACTATATTCAGCTATGTTCAGCTATATTTAAGAAGGCTTGGCTTGGCTATGAGCACCTTCAATTTATGTGTGCTTTGCAATTCAGCCGCTGGACCGATTTTGACCGCACTCAATGACAGAAAGCTTAATACTTAAGGAGTAGTAACTTAGGCTACTTTTTTTGACTGGGTTCGCTTCGTGGCGTTACTCACGATATAATAATAATAAGTACTACTACAACCCAGTTATAGCTCTCCCTTAAAGTTCATCGTGATTTTTTTTAGATTTTTTGAGCTAGACGTTTAGCTTTTATAGGGGGGGGGGGGGATTAAATAACTTGCAAACGGATACCAAAATTAAAAAAACATGTTAGCAACCTCTCCATGTTTTTAAAAGACCTATCCAACGATACCCCACACCATGGGATAGTCGCGTGAAACAAAAATTTTCCCCACTTTACGAGTAGGGGAGGTACCCTCAATAAAAATAATTTTCATGGTTCTATTGTAGCACTTTGTCGAAGTAATAGAAACACATATCCATGCAAAGTTTTATCTTTCTAACACTAACCGTTTGGGCGGTAAGTTGAGGACGGATGGATGGACGTGACGAATGTATAAGGGTTCCGAGCCATGGACTACGGAACCCTAAAAATCGGCCAAATGCGTGTTAGGCCAGGCAGAATAGGGTTACGTAGTCACCCTTAATAACATGTGGATTTAAAATCGTGTCCAATAGATGATTTTTAGGATTTAAATTCAAAGTGTGGACTATATTTAAAAACTTCAAGTTGAAGGCTTAAAATTACAGGTATTTAAGTCGTTTTCTCAGTTTGAATTTTAAAATCGACTATCCTTCTGAACAGACATTAATCTAAACTTAAGCCAAGACGAGTTGGCGCGGCCGCCGCCGGCGACGGCGGCGTTATGTTTTTTTCTGTTCTTGTCACTTACTAAAATACACTACGCAGTACGAGTGTGTAAACAATCGCCGGCAAATCGATTAAACGGTAAATATTGGTTTATTTCCTAATTAATCATAAGAATATCTATTCTATTAGTATCTTTTCAACACAAGTTTCATAATTTCAAGCTTCGTGAGAACCGGATTTAACCTATAAACAGTAGAAACCACATTCATTCTATATTCTATAGCTATGTGCAAAATGTAAACTGCTTATTATCTCGTACGTAGCGTAGATTAAAACAAAACCCCTTATTGTTTGACAATGAGAAGTCTGTCAAACGATAGAGACCTTTTGTTTTGTGAACTCAATTAGGAGCTATCATAGAATCATAATAGTGTCTAAATCAATGACCTTGTCGAACAACTCGTTCTGTTCGTTTCTTTATCAATAAGTACACTGTCTGTTTCATTCAGTTCATGCAAACCCTACTTATGACGGAAACGAACGTATATGTGGATTCATGTATATATTGAGTAGTTAATCTTGTGTTATTTGTGATAAAATTGCTTTTAAATTCGTCTGAGAGTTAGTTGTACACGGACGTTTGGTGGAGTGGGTTATCGTTTTAAATTACTTAAGTGTTGTGCGACTGCCTGGTAAGTCGTGTTGAATATTTATATTAATAATGATTTATTAGACAAATATTATAAAATATTCTTTTAATTATTTACTACATTAATTAACATTAAAAAAAGAAATAAGTAGTGGGTAATGTCTTTTTAGGGTTCCATAGTTTATGAATCGGAACCCATAAGGTATTGTCATGTCCGAGTCCGACCATCCTCGACTTACCGTCCAAATGGTTACTGCTAGTAAGATGGAAATTTTCCTATAAATGTGTTTTTATTACGTCGACCAAGTGCATAAATATGTAGACTTCAAAAAAGCGTTTGATAGTGACGTACTTTTAAAAAAGTTTGCATCTTTTGGATTTACTCCAAATCTACTAAAATTATTTGCCAGCTATTTTACTAATCGTACATTTGTATGTACAGTTGGGTGAGTCAGTCAGCATCTTAGGACCGACGCAGTTTCTATGATCAATGACTTACCCGATGTAACCAGGACGACAGGGAAGCGCTCCAGCGGAACATCGATAGTGTTGTGGTCTGGGGTAATCACAACCGGTTAGAATTTAATGCATCAAAATGTAAATCGATGACATTTTCTCGATCTCGCTCTCCGTACACCCACTGTTATAAATTATCGCGTGTCCCGTTGGATCGAGTCTTTGAAATACGTGACTTAGAAAAACCGCTGGTATAACAATGGTAGAACGCTTCCAACACAAGCGGTTCTTGTACATAAAGCTATATGGGTTCTATTCGTATTTATATCCATCACTTTTTGTTTTCGGTATGATATGATTGGTCTTAATACTCTAATGGTATACTATTATCTGTGACCAAACAATAAAATTTATAATTCGAATACGTTATCTAGTTATATGTTGTGGGTACCTAACCAGTATACTCGGCTATTCTCGTGCCGCACCGCATTTACAAACGTGCACGGAACAACACGCACCTGCTAGCCAGGCAGTCAGTCTGCTCAACTCTTTGAATGCTTAGTATCCGAATGTAGACTTATTTTACACAAAATCTGAGTATCAATCCCCTCTAAAAGCCCAACGGCTGGCTCAAAAAATCTGAAAAAAATAATGAAAGTAATCCATATATTGAACTTTAAAGGAAAACTATAGTAGCTTAGAAATCTTTTTTTATTTCAGGAGTTATAGGGGCTTAACTTGTAAAATGCACTCACTTGGAAAACTTTGTACAAAAATAAAGAAATAAAAAGCAAACATTACAATTTTCAATTGGGCTCGATTTGAAATCCACGTGCCATTGTGGGTGACTACTGAACCCTATTCTATGCGTGACCCGACACTCACATGGCCGATTTTTTTATTAATTTACTTCTATTTAATGTTTGGAATCCTTTAAACGTGAGGCGGTGTTCCAACAATTAAAAATAATTATGAGAGCTTAGAAAACTAACTTGATGAAAATTATTTTTTATTTGAACCTACCATTTACATATTTTCGTATTTAATAAAACTTTGAGGCCAGTTTTCTTGTACTCAAATTAAGACATAAGTACTTAATATAGATTGTTAGTGTGTAGCTAATCATAATTTAATCTCTAATTAGGTCAAATGAGATTAGTCGCACTAATGTCGTAGTGGTTTCAACAGACGTGTTGACCTTGTGGTTCTTCTCGCAGACCCCAAATAGGGTTTCGGGTTAACTTATCCAGGTGTTAGGCCTGCTAGAGTAGTTTTCCGCGCCGCCTGCAACTACAGACGGGTCACTGGATTTGGTTTAGCTGGGCCTGTTAGCCTGTTAGTCCGGAGGGGAGGGGCGTAACCAACGAGATCGTGCACCATAGGTCAATCGGGTGCGAATATACGTCTTGTACACACCAAGCTTTGCGCGGAGCGGCAATCGGGACGACAATACGGGTCGCAGAAGGATGTGTGTAGCACGTACCTGAACAACGATTTGTTCACGTGAGGCTTCATGGAGAGTGTGCGTTCGATGATCACGCCGAGGTATTTTGCCGTCGCGGACACCTCGATATTCTGCTCCATGAGCTTCAGCTGTGGTAGGGTTACGCTTACTATTGTGGACCGTCAGTCTCCAGTCCTTCAACCAGCTGGGAAGTATGTCCAGTGTGCTCTTTATTTTGGTTACAGCGCTGTTGGTACTTTTTGACATCGTTATGTAGGCCGCTACATCAACGTACAGTGCAAGGTTCACGCCCTCGGTGACGGGGATATTATCTGTGTACCAGGAGTAGCACACTGGTGACCACAATCTTCACTACTCGACGAGGAGTAGTAGATGTGGACAGGTAGTACAGCAGGCCGGCGTGCCAGACACGATCGAACGCCTTCTCCGTGTCGAGGAAGACTGCAACTGTTATGTCATGCAACACCCTCGCTAGCTGGTGTGAGGTGGAATGTTTGGCGCGAAATCCGATCTGTTCGTCGCATGGCTGAAGCTGCGGCGTCATGTGCAGCAGTAGCAGTGTTCTTCCCCGGCTTGGGCAGCACGATGACTCTCCGATCGGGTCCGGGCGCTTTGCGGAGAGGCATACGGCGAATCGTCCGCTGAATTTGTCCAGGGGAGAAGATGACGGGATCCTCGGTTGGGGCTATCGGCTGCTCGAAGTATAACTCGAGCTTTTTCTCGACCTCTGCCACGTGCTGCACGTTGTGGACAGGATTCGGTAGGAACTGGAAGGAACGCTACCAGGAAGTCGGCGAACATCTCCGCTCGGTCTAATCAGAGCTTAATTGTTAAGAATTATTTTTTGTTTTCATTTGCAATGGCATAGTAATATTATCTCTTGTATATGTTTAAGCGAAGTGTGTCGCATCAGTCAGTGTGGAAATTACGAAATATTAATGATACGAGTCTCAGATAATGTTACCTATTTAGCAACAAGTATGCTTTTATCACTGATATGCTACTAAAAACCTCCATCTTTGTATTATAGGACTGGCAGACAAAATTTTTAAACTATATAAAAGTAAATAATTGGCTATTGTTTTAATCATCGCATACGAAAAAGATTTATTGACAAACTATTCGTTTGCCATTGCCCGTTGCGTACAGCAGGTTATGTGAACTATTCTTAAAAGATAAAAAATTAGACATAGATATAACATCGCGGACGTTTTTTTAGACCTTTTTAAGAGGAACAATTCTCACTTTCACAATTCACACTTAGACTGTGAAAATTACATCAAATAGTTCCGTGTCTTCTTCCATTTGCAAGCCGCTAACTAAGAAACTATGCGTAGTGTATGTGTCACTCAGTCATTCATTCATTTGCTCACTGTTCTCTGGATGACGATGAGAGCGAGTAGGCGCGTGCTTATGTGAACCGATAATATAGACAGATATACTACACTATGAAAATATAAACTATAGAAACTTACTGCGCGTAGCCATTTTCAGCATTTTTTTCTGGTTAAAAAATGGTGTTGCACATGCGTTCTGGATACGCTGTATGGCTTTGTTTTCTTAGCCAGTAGACTAGGACTATTACACAACGTCTCATCAGTTAAAGTGTGAAAGAACACCACAAACATTTCCCGCACATCTTCATTTTTTTCAAACAATAGAACGCATTTCGGATCTTACTGTTTACATGTTCGGCATAGCGTATTCAGAGCGTCGGCATCAGGAGACCAAGGTTCCTCACAGTACTAACCCTCTGATGTTCTGACCACCAATAATCAGAATCTGCCAGAATATCAACTGTTATGTGTATCTGTGCTGTATCTGTACCATGCAGTCTACCGAAACCCGACTGCACACAGGGCAGTTTGTCGTTGGTGTGCAAATAGCATGTTAGTTGTGTGCAAACAGCACTTTCTACCAAATTTGAATAGAATAGAATAAACTTTATTGTACACCAGTTAATACAGTTTACATACAAGAATACATCAATAAACTGACCATGTACAATTGGCGGCCTTATCGCTAAAAAGCAATTTCTTCCAGGTAACCTTAGGATGGAAAAAAGATTATGGGTAAAAAATCGAAATAATGGTAAAACCGGTACATGCTGATGGGCTTTTCTTTTACATATGTACTTATTTTTATTATTAATCTTTGTGTTATCCTCAGATGTCGGTCAAAGTTCAGAAGATCCATGAGCCAGTGGTGCTTGGCGAAGGTCCACACTGGGACGCTGACCAACAGGCGCTGTACTTCGTCAGCATTCTTGAGCATACCATACATAAGTATGTACCAGCTACTGGACAACATACCAGGACCAAACTTGGTGAGGGCTTACTTTTAAATTTGTGTTATTCTGTGAAATAAATGGTGTATATACAACCTGTATTCGAACTGGAGAATTTTCCGTGTATCATTTCCATCATCCATCCATCAGATGCTGATGGTAAAAGTGATATATCTGGTACAGCATTTGTCACTTTCATCCTTTGATTGATGCTTAAGAACGTTAGACCATTTTTTTTTTAAAATATTTATAATGACTATTCTGCCTGATGAAACATGGGTAGAATCCAAGAGTAGGGGTCACCATCCACATTGTGAGTACAGACACTGCAGGATGGTGACCTATATCGGCTCAGTGAGATGCTTCTGCATCATCACAATTTCACACTTCTGAAACTGGAAACGAAATTCCATTTTGTTGGTTATAACCGAATGGTTGATAACGCATCCTATTAACCTATATTATTTTACTAGCACGCTACAATACCTACTCACTGGTGCACAGTATTGTTATGGTGGAATGTGCCATAATCATACGAGGATTATTATCCAGATGGGTTGGTATAAGGTTTGTTTCAAGTTTTCCTTCTCTTTGCAGTGATGTTGCCCTGTATAGATTGCTCCCTTAGTGGCGACTAAGGGAGTGAACTATACAGGGACCGCCCATATGTACTTACGAATACTCTTTACTCATAATCCAACACCACACGAATTCAACACATTACTGTACAACTCGCTACCTCTTACATGCTATTCATCCCATTGGTGGTGAGGTCAGCTATCCTCGTTTGACTGCTTCACTTCGATCTATCACTGGCGTCGTCCTCGGAAACCAGCCACTATTTCATGTCTTTCTGCACTACATTCCCATCTATAAAATATATACGTTCTTAATAAATCTAATGTCTTGAATGTTAAGGAAAGGGAATAAAAATACAATACAAAGTTATGTTCTATTCTTTGTCTGATGCATTCAGATGGACGCGTGGGATTCATAATCCCTGTGGAGGGGACCTCGGACCAGTTCCTTGTTGGTGTTGAGCGCAAGTTCCTGATCGTAAAGTGGGATGGGGGAGAAGGCACCCCCGCCACCGTAGTGAAGCAGATCTCAGAAGTGCATCAAGATGTACCCATGAACAGGATTAATGATGGGAAATCGGATCCCAAAGGCAGAGTCTTTGCTGGTAAGTACTGTGTTGGTGTTTGACAATATTTATCTAATGGATAAAAATCTCATGTCTTGCTTTTGGAGGTTATACACGCACTCTCCTCTCCTCTGAAACAGATAGGCCGATAAAGCCTTTTCCAATCTACTACCCACACTCCAAGACCATAAAAACCTTAAAAAGTTTTTGTTAAGTTTGTGGAAGGGAAGTATTTAAAAGTACAATTTTTTATTTTTTATTTAAGGCTAGTGATTCTACTCTGCCTGATGGAAAGGTAACTCACTAAGTATATTTTGTTGCCTGCAGGTACTATGGGGCATGAGGATCCTCCAGGCGTCTTCACAGAGCAGCAAGGTAGCTTATTCTGTATAGATGGGTCCAAGGTGACGAAGGTAGTCGACAAAGTTGGTATTTCCAACGGTCTAGCATGGGACTTGCGCGAGAAAGCTATGTACTATACAGACTCAGCCGAAAAGAACATCAGACGATATGACTACGACGTAGAGACTGGAGAGATATGTAAGTTGGTTTTGTTTTATGCAGCTAACATGTCAAGCTACTACCCTACTGGGCAAAAGCTGTTACATAATAGCATAAAAATGAGATACACAAGATACAGCTGTCCATGTAATATTTGTTCATCTTTGTGTTCACTGTCAGCTTTGTGTGAAGAAGATCTGTTAGATTTTTACAATCTAAACAAGAAACATCATTTAACTATAATGAATATAATGATCATATTAAAAAAAAAACAAATTTGACGATAAAATCTATACAAATAAATAAAATTGAGGTGTCTAATTGAGATTTCACTAAACAGCTTTTCACTGAATGCTTAAGAAAGTACATTTTGTTATATTGATACTTACCTACATAATTAATCTAATTTAAAATGTGTCGTCTGTACGTTTGTTCGCGCGCGCTTAGCGCTTAGCGCAGTCGTTCATTCTACTGACGGTTACCGCAGGAAGTGCACATGTGCTAACCTATTGGCTCTTATCTCGTTTCAATCTTGTTTATTGTTTATGATTTTGAGTTAATATGTAAGATGTTTGATTAATACGGTATTGAACACAACAAGTCTAGGTACACTTATTTTGAAATTCCTGAGACCACTGTTAGGCCTCCCCTGATGCTCCGACATATATTTTATTTTTTGTTTCAGCTAACATGAAGTTCGTATTCGATTTCGACAAAAACAACATTACGGGAGTGCCCGATGGTAGTACCATAGACACTGATGGAAATCTATGGGTGGCAGTCTTCGATGGCTCTTGCATCATCAACATTGATCCGAGAACAGGCAGCCTTCTCCGAAAAATTCCCATTCCAGCCCTTCAAGTCACCTCAGCCACTTTTGGGGGTCCCAATTATGATATATTATTCGTGACCACGGCGAGTATGAATATCAAGGGACCCCAAGACCCTCCGTGTGGCGCCACCTTTATGGTGACTGGTTTGGGAGTGAAAGGGCTTCCTAATGTCAACTATAAGCTATAAATATATTATTTTTATTATAACTACAGATTATATTTTAGAAACGTTATTAAATTATGTTATATATTATGTAATTTAACAATTTAATGTATTATTTAAGGGTATCAGTCCACTATACCGTAATAATGTCTATGATGGCATAATCCTAAAATATTCTTTCTAAAAATTAGTCATCAGTCACATGCGACTTGGATTTTCTAAAAAGAATCATATAATCTGTATATTAAAACGAGATGCAAAAAGTTTGTTTGTACCCCTTTTTACGAAAATTATGCCAACAGAGGAGTGTGTAATTTTGCATAGTTAAAGTTTGTAATATAAAGTTTGTAAAGTTTCTAATGAGATTCTTACTAATGGAATTATAACAAAGAGTTTAACTGTCAGAGTGTGGTCGCCACTGCAATTACAATTACCTTCTAAAACTACTAGTAATTTCTTGTATATTCAAGCCTACCAAAGTGACTCTACTCTGCCTGATGGAAAGCCTGAGTAGAGTCCAGGAGTAGGGGCCACCATCCTCAATGTGAGGGTAGGCAATGCAGTATGGTGACCCATACTATGGCGGTATTGTGCTGAAATCAACGCGCCAAACGAACCGAAGTCAAGGAGGCCTCGCACACTTATCCGCAGCGGAAGAATCGACCACGCTGAAAGCATCGACCGCGCCGAAGAAATCATTTCAAGAAATAGTACTCGTGCGTTGCTCTGTCATACGCAACTGATAGAATGCGAGCGCATCGATCGAGGCGACCGCATCATCCGCGCTGTATTTTATGACGTCATCCGCATTCGTCTAGGATTCTGGGGTTCTTCCAGATGCGGACGATTCGACGCGGGTAAGTGTGCGAGGTTTCATGAGATTTCATATAAAGAATTCTAAAATTCGTTTCGTTCGGCTCGTTCGACGCGTTCGCCTCTGATAAGTGTGCAATTACCTTTATGGTAAAGAAATCTGAACTCCCTTGATTAATTCTCTTAAGATATTAGCTGTTATTACGGTACGGCGCAGTGGGCAGATGCCTTTATAACTCGTTCCTGATTGTATATTAAGTTAACTAGTATGTTTAATTATTATTGAATTGCACTATGTGAATGACAAATTGTATTCTCAAACAGTCTTCTATCAGAAAAATGTAATTGAAATATTATATAGTAGGCTTGAGTACAAGTATACGCGACTAGTTTTTAATTTTTAACTGCCTTGTTGGTCTAGTGGTTAGCGTATGCGCCTGCTGATCAACAGGTCTCGGGTTCGATTCCCGGGTCGGACCAAATATTTGTGTGGTACACAAATATTTGTTTTGGAGTCTGGGTGTTTTCTATGTATATTGTGTATGTGTTTACAAACAAAAGTTTTAGTATTGATATCAGTCGTCTAGTAATAATTATGTTTTGATTTTGAGACCTATAAGTAATTTGTTTTTTCACATATTAACAATTTGTGCATATGATTTACTGAGTTAATTAATTTTAGTGAAATAGATACTGCTATTAAATGTTATTTATTCTTAATGTCTTTCAACAACTTGGTAAAAATATTCCCTCTACCTTAGAAAGGGGTCTGAGGTTCAGTCAGAGAAGTCAGTGCCCTCAAATATACTAGCAACTAATTCAATATTCGAATTTAAGTTCTCCGTTAGGGTTGCGGAGGTCCGATGCCAGACGCTCCGTGGAAAAATTGAACTTCAGGTAAAACCGGTTGAACTAGTTGCCGACCCGAAATAAACTTGGGCATAAAGACAAGGAAAAAGAGTCGTTGACCGGCACATTGTGGCGTCCAACATGGAGATATGTACAGTGACCTAGACACATTGAAATTGACTAAAGAGTAGGAGAAACAATTTCCCCTCTAAAACTAGGAAAATTCAAAAAGTTTATGTTCGAACTTATAGGCGTTCTACTGTCTTAAGAAATAGGTACTTTTGGGCTTGACCGCGTACGTCGACTAATCTACAGTCCGTTCAATGCAATTTTGGGACATTACTAACGATATCTGCTAAGCTAATGGTCAGATTTTACTGAGTAACAAGAGACATATTATATTATCTAAATTAAGTATAATTTCATCAACAGCCTTTAACAGTCCACTGCTGGACATAGGTCTTTCCTTTGAAAGGAGGTTTTGGTCTACCATACCACGCTGGCCAGACGGGTTGGTAAAGGGTTTGTTTCAAGTTTTCCTTCTCTAGGCAGTGATCTTAGCTGCCTAGAGAAGGAAAACTTGTTTTTATTTGTTCCTTTAGTCGCCTCTTACGACACCCACGGAATGAATAGGGGTAGTGACACTTTGTATTCTTAATCCGTCACCACGTCAAGTATAATTTATGATGAAATAATTTAATTTAATGGCAAGTAGTGACATATTGGTAATAAGTTCACATAAGAACACCCTAGAATTTTATTAATTTTCAAAACATAAAATTAGTCCGTTTGACCAAACCGTAATACCTATGTATATTTAGTGTGTAACTGATTTTAAGTAAATATTTTAAAGTTTTATTAATCCATAGAACATTTCATGATTCTGTCTAAAACTGTATTTGCAGCGTTCACCGAGAAAGCTTCATGATATTTTATTTATTTTTCTATAACCCCCCCTCATAAGGAGAGGCCTATGTCCAGCAGTAGACTGTTAGAGGCTTTTGATAATGATGATTCTAAAGAAATAGTAATTAATGTATATAGATATATATTTTTTAATTTAGCCTGAATTCGATTCAGTTCGCCTTTAGTTTTGTGGAAGCTCTACAAAATATTCATAATAATAACCACGAAAAAATAAACATAAAATACATTTATTGAAATTTGTTGTAATAGGTCCCGTCTGCATTCAGGGAAATCATGATTATGTTAAAAAACTATTTATTGAATTAACAGTTTTCAATTGTAGTTAGTAGTAGTAGTATTTCTACTATGCTCCAGAAGTCTAGTTTTACTATATACTAGTTCACTATAAAATATTTACTGTGGCTTGTATTCATCAATAGGCATGGTCTTCAAGAATTTATTAGCATTATTTACAATTCTTTGAACGATTGCTCTAAAGACAGGGTCTTGAACTTCAGTGGCAACATCTTTCCATCTAGTGTTGGCAAAATTAAGGACGACATCGGCTGGAAATAAATGTTTTATAAATTAAAATATATTAAAGACTGCAAAACAGACTGACAAAAGTAAGTAAAATTAAAAAAAAAACAATTTTTGGTTAAGAGTAAAATAAATAATTATTATTTGGTTAACGTTAAAGGTCAACGCACACTATACAAGCACGGCAACGGCACCGCTCCAACCCAGCGATTAGCTTGTGATTTGAATTTGACCCTTAAATCGTATGTCGTTTAATATATTTCATAACATCAGTACGCTGGCAGCTAGCGGTAGCCAAAATTCAAAACAGAGCCGTGCCGCAGCTGTGCCGTTACAGTGTGCTATGACCTTAACACCGAAATATTAAAGCTATGGCTTTAAAGCTACAATAACGTGCATGAACTGTTTCACATCCAATCCTGACCATAAAAGTTTTCAGTTCAAAAGTACAAATATATTCATGCAATTACAAGGTTACAAAGCGGGTACAAAACAAACTTTTATTCTGTATGACTGTTTTTAAATTTAAAATTCAAGTATAGTTAAGTATAGATTAAATAATTTAGGTAGTACCTGACCGGGGCAGTACTACCTTCACACAGAAGATCTTCCTAACAATGACAGCATTCTTGCTGTCGTATTTCGTTGGTGAGTGTGAGACCGGAGGTCCAATCATTCTGTATTGTTCTCCCGAGACTGGGAAAATAATGCAGAAACATCTGACCAGGCCGCCATGGTATTTCACCATAATGCATTGCTTACCCTAACAATGAGGATGGTCACCCTTACTCCTGGATTCCAGTCGTGCTTTCCATCAACCAGACTGAAGTCATTTTCGTAGATTTAAATATTAAAAAAAAATAAATAGATTCACTTAGTCTAGAAATAAATAATGGCGTATGTGGCGTAATTATGTAAAATGGTATAAAACTCTAACTTTAAAGCAAGATAAAAGTTACCTAAATCCTGTCTGCCATTAAACAAGTTTCTGAAGTCATACGTAATTTTCTCCAAAGGTTCCTCCTTGATCTTAAAATTCTCTACAATTTTATAGTTCTTCCCATCTCTAGTAATTGTTTTCAGCTCCAAATCCACGCTTAGCATATATTTATCTGAAAAATATAATCCAAATACAAAGTGTCACCACCCTTATTCATTCCATGGGTGACGTAAGATGCGACTAAAGGAACAAAATAAGCATCTAACATCACTGCCAAGAGAAGGAAAACTTGAAACAAATCCTTTACCAACCCGTCTGGCCAGCGTGGTATAGTAGGCCAAAACCTCCTTTCAAAGGAGAGGCCTATGTCCAGCAGTGGACTGTTAAAGGCTGTTGATGATGATGATGATCTGAAAAATAATCGAACGTTATCACATCAACAGCCTTAAACAGTTTACACACATCGCGCGCACACACATCCGGGCATTTTGCGTTTCCTTAGTTTTAAAAAACGATTTGTTGTAAAATGGTAACAATAATTTCATAACCTAATAGAATGCTTTTGGACAACTTGTGTGAAGTTCGGGACAGTTGTAAATATCTACTTGTTTTGAGCTGACATTAATAAGCTTTATGGCGCATGATATAGGAGCATTCGAAAACAATTTCTGGCAAAGACCGAGCTTAGGGGACTGATGGCGCATGCCCATGTAGGTGCAACGCGGCCTTGCGCCCCTGGTGGTTATGTACCCATCAGGGGCGCACAGCAGCAAAAGTCACTACGACAAAGAGTATTGAAACTCAATATTAAGTTGCGCAAGACAAACTCGATAGATGAACGGCTGACTTTCGGGCGGAAAGGTGCTTTCGACCTCAACTCAAAGAGTGTATTGAGTGGCTTGAGGCCTCTCGTCGAGCTACAATGACTCGTTAGTAGTTTTGTTGAAAAGTCCGCGTGCTGGCCTTGCCCCCGTGGTGGCTCTCCAGTTGGTCATCGTCGAGTGGGCAATGCGTGAATACGAGACCCTTTTCTTTCGACTGACGCAAAAGTGACCATGTCGACAGACTTCATCACAGTTGGTTCAGAAAGTAGCCGCACTTAGTTGCTGAGAGAAAATTGAGTCCCACCTATTACCACTGCAATTACAGTGAGAACTCGGCTCAGAATATGTTGGCCGTTTGCCGCCGGAGAGCCGTATGTCAGATGTATTCTCACCTTGCCGAGTTTCCCCCTCTATTTGCTTTAGTGGCCAGCCGCAAGAAGTGACTTTCCCGTGTGCCACACGTACTTTGTCTAACTTAGGAATTTTCTCTCAATGTCTTAATAATATAATAAAAACAGAAAAACCGTATGTCTTAAGGCGGAAACATACTATTGTGTCGGGGCGTGTCGTGACGCGTCAAAAGCATATTGGTTTCACACATTTAATATTGCCAGGGATACATTTGTACGCTGTGTCATGTCGCGACGAGTTGTGTCGTCATGTCGTGGCATCGACTGCTCGCTGCTCGCCACCGTTTGCGCCAGAGCAGTGGTGGGTGTTATAACGCGACACGTACGAGTTCCGTGGGGGTTTCTAGACGTTTTAAAAAGGCTTATGTTCTGCTTAAGACGTCTTTTGGGTGGGCTGATGATGATATACGGTGTTTGTAATACAATTTTCATTAATGAAAAATATAATGTCATAACACTAGATCAGGAGCAGTAACTTATAAGCGCAAGTCAAATTACGGATGAAAGAATTTAATGTAAGCTGAGAGCACTTTTTAAATATATATTTATTTCAATTACATACCTACCTACTTTAGAATTTACTTTTTATTTCCTGTTCAAATTTTACCTTGTGTTGAATTAGTAATTGAGTACCTAACAACAAATAAATAAATATTTCGGACATTTTACACAGAACGCAATCTAGTCCCCAAACTAAGCAGAGCTTGTATTATGGGTAACTAGACAACTGGCGCCTCGATCGAGGTCAACTCGGTCCTCGTACCGGTCCGGGCCCAGATGAGGTACCTGGGTCTGGTCCTCGACGGTAGGTGGCTCTTCGACGAGCACTTCCGACAGCTTGGCCCTAAGTTGTTGGGCACTGCCTCCGCCCTAGGGCGGCTTGTGCCCAATTTGGGCGGGGCCAGTGTCCCCACTAGGCGGCTGTACACGGGGGTCTTCCGGTCAATGGCACTTTACGGTGCACCGGTGTGGGCGGCGGCTCTGTCCGCCCAGAACAGGGCGCGCCTCTGGTGCCCCCAGCGGATACTGGCGGTCAGAGCCATACGTGGATACCGCACGGTGTCCACAGAGGCGGCGTGTGCCTTGGCCGGAACACCCCCGTGGGATTTGGAGGCGGAAGTGCTCGCCGAAGTTTATCGGCGAGTGGCTGACTTCCGGGCGGAGAGCGGATTTCGCCCTCAGTCATCGGAGGGGATCTCTCGCTGCCGGCCGTCATAAGATCGATGGCCGGCAGCGACAGTTGTTTTACCGCGGTCGCAACCTTCTGCGAGGACGTAATCTTGCAGAAGGAGGTGGCGGAGAAGGCCCGGGAGGATGCCATCCAATCGGGCCCGATCCGCCGCGGGCTCCCCGGGCAGCGGAGACGCGCATACCTGCGTCTCATGCCGCCCTGAGAGTGGCCGCGGATGGGCGGGACGGGTTTCCCGTCCGTCCGCAGTAGTGGCCAACCGCGAGGGGGCGACGTCCGCGTGTGACCGGACGTTGCCCAATTAGAGAGTTCACGTTAGAGGTGGTGCCCGCAACAGTGCGGGCAGGCGCCGGTTGGAGTCCAGAAGGAAATCCCCTCCCTGGACTCCTTCCAATACAAAGGCGCAGAGAGGGTCACACCGTGTGATTTTAGTCGGTTCGAGTCCGACACACCACCCCGCCGTAACCCCCGACGGGGTGACGGTCCGCGGGGATTTCCACACAAAAAAAAAAAAAAAGGGTAACTAGACAACTGATATAAATACATAAACATACTTTTTTCGTAAATAATACATAGAAAACACCCAATGTCCAATAACTATTTCTTAGCGTATTATGATTCTTCATCAAATATTTGCGGATCACACAAACATTTGGTCCGACCCGGGAATCGAACTCGAGACCTGTTGATCTGCAGCCGCATACGCTAACCACTAGACCAACGAGGCAGTATAAACTTGAAATAAAATTTATAAAAACCTCTCAAGTAATTCTTGGCTCTTTTATATTTTAAACTTTGAGAGTAAAATGAAATATGAATATTTCATCATAATCGTAACTGTCATGTATAAAGTATTTATTATCCTATCTTTGAGAATGACTTAAAACATTATCTTCTTCCTAGCCTTATTCCCGAAATTATTTGGGGTCGGCTCCTAGCTCAACCGGTTTTACCTGAATATCAGTATTTCTACGGAGCGACTGGCATCGGACCTCCGCAACCCTAAGAGAGAACTGAAATTCGTAGGTCAACCTACGAATTTCAGTTCTCTAATAGTAGTCTATAATAGTTCTCATTTACTGACAACTAGTTCAAATTAGTTGTCAGTAAATTTGAGGGCGCTGACTTCTCATTCTCATGATTAGCAGTCGCATACGCCATCCACTAGACCAACGTCTTTAGACTTAAAACATTATGTTAAATGTTTTAATAAATATAACTTTTTATATATTTGAATATGATTGATACTAGTAGATATTGTCTAAATTGCTTCAAATACACTCACCAAGTAATTATTTATTTAATATTACTTAATAAGCATCGAAATATTAAAGAAATTACTTATATTAAAGTTATTGAAATTATCGGTTACTATGATGAAAGTAAGAAACAAATCTTTTATACATACTTGTATCTATAATAAAGTCACCGTTTCCTTCGACAGGATGTATTATCAGTTGACCTTTGATGTCATAGAGACCATGCAGATTAAATTTTGGACAAACAAGATTGACACTTAATAAATCTTCATTATTATCGACGAATCTGAAAAAGAAAACAACCAAAGAAAAAGTACTAGTAATATTCATTACATTTTTTTTAAAGTTATATATGTTGAAAATGACGGAATTGTATCTCATTTAAAAAGTTTTTAACCGATTTCAAAAAAGGAGGAGGTTCTCAATTCCACAGAATCTTTTTAGGGTTCCGAAGTATATCACTCGGAACCCTTATAGATTCGTCATGTCCGTCTGTCCCCCCCCCCCCCTCTAAATACTAAACGGCCGGCACAAAAAATTTGGAAAAATTCGTGATGGTGGTCCATATAATGAACTTTGAAGGAAAACTATAACGGATTAGATGACTTTATCAATTCAGGAGTTATGGAGACTTAACTTGTAAAATGCACTCACTTGGAAAACGTCATACAAAATTAACGCATTTATACGTAAACATAATAATTATATATTGGATACGATTTTAAATCCACGTACCATTATGGGTGACTGAGGAACCCCTCTCCTGTACGTGGCCTGACACGCACTTGGCCGGTTTTTATTTTTTTTATGTTCAGCGATAATTTCGACGTTTATGAACCGATTTCAAAAATTATTTTTGTATTGGAATGGGCATAGCTTACACGTAGTCCCATCATCACTATATCGAGATCTGATGATAGGATCCCAAGGTAATCGAGGGAACTCCTCAAATATCATAGGCACAATTGTCGCGATTTGGGATCGGAATAGTTTTTCTTTGAAGTCGGTTCCTTTTTGTTAACATTATTGTCTTAAAAATTTGTTCAAACGACGTATGTTTTGAATGTTCTAAGACTACTACGATAAAATTGAACTTCAGTGTTTTATACGGAGCAACTACCGTCATATCTGCAAAACCCACGTATTGGATATGGAAGGCCTCTGGTAACACTTGCCGAACTTCCCAGAGACTCAACTATGTATCAATAAAGATTGGTATACGAATTTCTTTGGTTTATCTCAGAGCCGCTGAAGGGTCCTAATACGCTAAAAAATGGTTATAAATAGTATTTCTGTGTTACTAACTTTGCGGTTTCGATTTCACAACGTTTGAATCCATGAACTGTAGTATTAATGAGCTTATACTGTATTAAAGATAAGTTGCCTTCAATAAGTTCTAGATATATGGGATCCATTGTTGCAGCACCGAATTCTTCATTACGTTCGAGTATCAAGGGGTAAACCGCTTTGACAACATTCGTTGCACAAACACCATCGTCAGTCTTACATAGCTGTAACTTTATGGCTGTAAAATCATTTAAATATATTGATTTATAGATTATTAAGTTCTTAGTGTAACTCTTTTGTAAAAGTAACTCATAATATATAGGTTTCGTGTTCAAATCACAAAAAATGAAATTGAATACAAATTCTATATAATATAAACATTTGAACTCTCTAAATTCTCTATAAATATAGTTTTTGCGAAACTTTCATATAGCGTTCAGATGCTATGCGAATAAATGACTTTAACTGATACCATTGGTTTGGTTTTATTGATAATTGGGTCCAATTGCAAATCTAAAGCATTCTCAAACCTATTTGAATACACATAATTTTTTTTATTAAAATCGATTATGCAATTCAAAACACACGAACAAAGATAAAAAACAATTTTCTTTTGTTTAGCCAACACATTTAAGGTAAACCAAGGACATCATATTATCGTAGACAGAATGAGACAGATCGTAAACGTAATAGACCAAAATTGTAAAATGTGTGTTTTAACGAAATTGAAATTAATCTTACCAGGTTGCGTAGATAACACATTTAGTATTGTACACGACAATAGCAGTAAAAATGAAAACATGGCTAATATGGCGTGGGGTTCACCTCCGGCAATAGATCTTACCCGCGGATGAATGCTACAGACACTAGTCTTGTTCAAGCTTTTATATAAGCACAGAAGGTATAGATATATTTAAATGAGTAACAAAAAGGTAAAAATAATATTACTTAATATGTAATAGACGTAATAGTGATGTGTTGCTTCGGACAATTTAATTTGTTTAATAAATTAAAAGAAAAATTTCTTAAAAGAAAGCTTTCATTGAAATGCACCATAATAAAAAAAAAGTATTCCTTGAAAATGTATACTATCAAGTTATATATTTATTACATAATTTTCAAATTTAACATATTAATGTTGAGCAGTATCAAAGTATTTATCAAGCATCAATGGAGCCCAAATGTGAAGCGGTTATGTCGTGTTTTGGACTTTAAAGTCTACCTACCCAAATCATAAAATCGTTAAGCAATCATTTTAGTTTCGTTTTCGATGTTTTTAAAAGATATCTAATGATACCCCACACGATGGGGTAGATGCTACGAATCATTGCCACCTATTCCTTCGTCATATATTGTTTGAAGTGATTGATAGAATTTATACATAGATAAGCTTGACCAGCAAATTTCAGATATGAGCCTATTATCGATCTCGTAGAATTTGGACAGTCTTTATCCCGTTAAGATTAAAACGTGAGCATCGTAGCGATAGGTTTTAGGATAATATATATAATGTAGCTGTCGGTACTAATATGCATATCTTAGTGAGTAAGGTTAGAGGTATAAACCAGTGCCTAAATAATAAATATGGTTGCCCTCGTGTACAGTGTGGTTGTTATTCGTTCGCTATTAGCGGAAGGAAGTTCTCTTACTCTCTTTAGGAGAAATAATACATAAACACTAATTCTATTCGTAGAAGACCTTAGGTAGGCATTTAAGGCAATTCAATAGTGTTTCGTGTGCGCCTCTGGAGAAACGTGGCCGAAGTAGGATGGTCACAACTGGTGATGAATCCGTTTTTGACATGACAACGTCTTATAATTCGATGGAGCCGGCTGCACGCACGAAAAAATATGACTCATGAGGCGTTACCTCACTCTGAGGCGTTCTATTTAAGGCTTGAAGTGCAAGCAAGAGCGCGGAACGAGCGACAAAGAGGCACAATCTTATGACATTGTCACGTTCAACTATCGTACTATCGTCAGTAAACCGGCTTTAGAGCCAACCGATTTTTTTTGTAAATATTTAAGCTCACCATAGTGACTCCACTCTGCCTGATGGAAAGCATGAGGAGAATCCAAGAGTCGAAGTCACCATCCTCATTGTGAGTGTAGGTGACCATTATCATGGCGGCCTGATCAGATGTTTCTGTATCATTCTCCCGACAATGATACAGAATAATTGTGTCTCCGGTCTCACACACACCAACGAAATATAACACAACGAATGCTGTCATTATTAGGTTGATCTTCTGTGTGAGGGTAGTTCTGTCGCGTCGAGCCGGCTCGTTCGTGCTGAAACCTCTTTTAAGTTACACGGGTCAATGGGTATAAGGGGTTGTGAAAGAATACAATTAAGTCTCTCACCCCGTCCGACAGACACTTCCTTCAATGGTTAATGGGAATTTATGGAGATCTCTTTCTCCGTCGGAAAGAGAAAATAATAATAAGAGAAAATGAAAGCAAAATTACAGAGAAAGGCTAGTACAAATTGTGACTATTGAGTTGTTTGTGTACTTGTATGAATACTCATTTTATTTAACATACCTACTGATATGTACCTATCCGAAATTTAAGTACTTACCTACACATATTTTGAGTTATATTCTGAATAGCTCATAATACAATTCAACTCTCATTTAAATATAACATTCAAAAACTTAAATTTTACAAAAAAATGACCTTTCTTTTTCGATTGCATATATGTATATTGTGTTCAGAGTTACCCAAGTATGAAATGAAAACAAAAATGACCTCTCAAGGTGCAACAAAACCTAATATTTAATTGGATGTTTTGTGTTTTAGTAAATATAATAATAATAGTAACCTTCATTTGTGTCCATTAATTAATTAAGAAACCAAACTCAAGTAAATTGGGATTAGGACAAGCGGTTTCGATTTATAAAGTAAAGTTTATAAAGTAAAGTTATAAAGTATTCGATCGATAAAGATGTTTATATGAATTGAGAGAATTACAAATGTTTAGTTCTGACCATATAAATGAACTACTGCTATTGCTTGTTAAATAAATGTACTGTCGTAAGTATGTTTATTACCTAAAGAGCGGAGTCAAAAAGAAGGTTAATATTTTTTTTAATCCATATATGTATGTTCAACAGTGACGCATAAATTACTGAACTTATATTAATGAATTACGTGCCTCTAGATTCTAAATTATTTCACGTTTGCCATAAAATACATAAAATTCTATTAAAATTTTAGATATCCGTAAACAGAGGGCGCGACCGAGGCTCTATCTTGATTATTTTTGTACCTTTGCATTTCTGGATTTCTAGCTGAATCAATCATTTTTCCATTATTTTTTAACCTCTTTCTTAAGTGCTCGGTTCACAGTTTTTTAAACTTTTCTTTCTTTTGTAAACTTTTCTAAATATTAATAATGTTTATGATTTTTATGAGTTAATATTGTAATCGAAAAACAAAAATTTTTTTTAGATACTTTTAGCAGAATTTAGTAGTTAGGTACTATTAAACTTCTACTCTGGAATGCGCAATGCGCTCCCACTTGAAATCAGGAGGTCCACCAACCGTTTTATATAATAAGATGACTGGTAGAGAAAGCTCTGGGCATTATGATGTTTTTAGATACTTTTCGCGATTTTTCGCGATTCGCGATAAAATTAAAAAGGTTTCGATACCTTCTACTTTCCGACGTTTCAAACGGGTTTTACCGCTCGTGATAACGGGTAGACTGATGTGAGTTTAGCATCAGATCCTGGTTTATTTATCATGGGACTACATGGGAGGCATCAGCTTTAAAATAGTTACCTCAACCTTTTTTGAAGTCGGTTAAAAAACTACGTTAAATTCAATAAAATTATTTATTCGAATCAGTTAAGTCGCACGTTCACATTAGGGAGTCCCGCTACTCCCAGTCCTGACAAGCTGAAGGTAGATCCACAGGGAGGTTTCTGTTCCTCTCCTCGGTTCATGGCGGCTGTCGTGACGTACAGAATGTCCAGCTCGGAGCCTCCGAAGGTCGCTGATGTCACTTGAAGGGCAGGTATCTGAATCTTCTGGAGGAGTTTACCGGAGCGAGGGTCAATTTTCAATACCTGAAATTGTGAATAGAGTACACATATATTTAACAACTGCTTCGTTAGTCTAGTGGTGGTATGCGACTACCAATCAAGAGGTTTCTGATTCGAATCCCATGTCAGTCTGTCACCTGATCACTCTGCGGTCGTGTAATAGCCGCATCCATTATGAAAGACAAGGAACAGAGAGTGCACCTTTGTTTGCGCATACACTTGTGCACTTTAATATCATCTGCGTAATCTGGTCTCAGTTGATACCAGTCGCTGTAGCCGAAATCGGTTAGGAGAACATCGACAATCGACATCAATATGAGCCACTGAGGCATTCAAATGAGTATGGTTTGAGGAACTCACATGATTTCCATCGAAGTTAGCCACCCAGAGGTTCCCGTCCGTGTCGATAGTCATGCCGTCCACTATACCACTCAATCCATGGTCTTTATATACGAACACCTTCTTGGGATTCGCTGGAACATACAATATTCAGGGTTAAAACTATATTTCTTTATCGAAGAGAAAATATTTTTGATTTCGTTTTTATTTGACATGGATAGGATTTGAATCTATTATCTCAGGTTCAATAGTCGATATCCAAGCCAGCAGATCAACAGACTAAGAAAGAGTTCCACACTCTACAGTTTGGCACCATCATCAGATTAGCATATAGATGTTAAAGTATAGCATCGATTTAAAGTGAAGTGATTATTTGCTCAATGTATTAAGTATTGTATTCTTCAAGTATTCAGCTCAACAAGAAGACGAGTCTCGAACAGAGAGACGTTTGTCAAGTAGTGGACTGCGTCAATAACAATAAGACAGCCTTACTAAAGGTCACTGAAAACTTTAGTAATTCTTTCAAGATAGAATTTGGTGTCGACAAGTGTGCAGTCATGTATTTAAACAAAGGTGTGATGGTACAATATGATTGATCACCGGTTTCTTGGTCCTTTTTTTATATTTTTAAATGTAATCAAAATGTAGGAGTATTTATTAATTTAATTTAATAAAGAGAATAACAATTATAATTTTGCAGCGGTTAGTGTTGAAATAACATTAGTTTCCAAGTGTCCGAAGGCTTTTTTCTATTTTATTTAGCCTATTAAACTGAATCTACCCTATCTGATAGAAAGCATGAGCAGAATCTAAGAGATGGGGGGGGGTAAGTGGAATGCTTTTTCACACCCCGTTTGAAGGTCAATAAATCATAGTGGGAAGGAAACACGTGAGCTGATAGTGAGTCCCAGTTTTTGACTGCTCGGCATAGGAAAGAAGAGTCGAACCGGGGTGCTGAAGAATGGTTCTCCCATATTTGACTGCCCCTCGCTGACCTTGTGGTTAGTGTATGCGACTGTAGATCAAGAGGTCTCGGGTTCGATTCCCGGGCCGCCCCAAATGTTTGTATGATACGCAAATGTTTGTTTCGGAGTTTGGGGGTTTTCTATGTATCGTCATCATCATGAGCCTATCTCAGTCCACTGCTGGCCATAGGCCTCTCCCATTGCACACCACTTTGATCGATTTTGGACTTCTCGCATCCAGCTATAATATGTATGTATTTACAAAAAAAAGCATGTTTATGTATTTATATCAGTTGTCTAGTTACCCATAATACAATCTCTGTTTAGCTTGGGGACTAGGTGGCGTCGTGTGTAAAATGTCCGAAATATTTAAAGAAACTATAAACTGAAAATAAATATTATACACTTACATATATTTCCCGTATTCACATCATAGTCGTACTTCCTAATAGCGTACTCAAAAGAGTCCGCGAAGTAGAAAGCCTTCTCCTTGAGATCCCAGCAGAGACCGTTTGAGATGTCAATATTGGTCTCCAGTTTGTGAACGCTTCCGTCCGGATCTATCCGGTAGAGGGAGCCTTTCTTCAGATCGAACTTGCCTGGTTCGTATTCGTGACCCATTGTGCCTGAAAACATATATAATAATAATCTCATCATTATCATCATCAGTCTTCAACAGTCCACTGCTGGACATAGGCCTCTCCTTAAAAAGGAGGTTTTGGTTTACTATACCACGCTGACTAGACAGGTTGGTCTATACCCTATGGTTAGTTACCAGTTTTCCTTCTCTTTGCAGTGATGTAGTTTCATGTTTAACTATAACTTAGATGGCACCTAACTGGAATGACAGAGGTTGAAAGTACTGAGTGCAAAAAAAAGTAGTTTCTCATAACATACTACTTGATCTTATGTGGTACTTTACTACTGCTGTATGTGGAAGTCCCCACACATTAGACTAAGTTTCAGCTAGTCTATTTGGCTAGATTGTCTCGCTTTAATCCTAATTGGAAAATCAATTTCAGTTTTGCAAAGGAAGTAGGTATTTCTTTAGGCAAATTCCTCACATAATGAAACGGAAACATGTTTGAGCGCCATCTAACGAAAACGTGCTAAACTACTGGGTAATTACTAATCCTGTATCACACAACTAAAATTATGACGCCTCTTAGGTTATAATATCAAACTTACTGGCCTCCACCACCAACACTGGGGAGAAAAAACCAGAAGCCTTCAAAAAGGTACTTACCAGCGAACAGTCTTCCTTTTGGATCAGCCTTAGCATCATTAAACCTGTTCTTGGGTTTATCCTGATCGACTTCAGCGACTGTCCTGATGACCTTGGCGTTATTCATACCACCGTCCCACTGGATCTCCACCACCAGCCGGTTGAGCCCCACCACGAAGTGCTGCGGCTTACCTTCAACTGGGATTATGAAGGTGGGCCTCCCATCTGGAAAATGGAGATAGAAACGTCATTTAAATACATACATTTTATAAATTAAACCTAGACACGAAAAATGAAAGCGTACATCACATTATAATTTATCTTGGGTAGAAATCGAACCCACGACCTTGGCTTAGCATTAAGGATCACTGACTGCTGCAATAGGCCCTTAATTTCTAGTTTCTCTAATGGGGCACATCTACCATAAATGTTGTTCTGGATCTGGGTGTTCTTTGTGTCTGTAAGTGTTCGTAAAGTCCCTCGCTACATTACATAAATATACCTAGTGCGAAAGATGTCTTTTTGAGCAAATAAAACGATTAAAACTGTTATTTTATTTTCTGCCCGTAAGATATTATTTAACCATTCTAATTATTCAAATAATTGTAAAATGAGAAAATCACACCAACAGGATAACAGATTTCTCATTCTTAGAATGATTTATAAAATTAGTCTTTTTTCAGTCTTTTTCAGACAAAACATAAATAATTACAGCAGATAGTATTCTAGTGAAACTCACCCAATTTAGCCTTTGTGTGTATGGTGGTGCTAGGCACATATTTGTTGATGGTGTGGTCGAATATACTGACGAAGTACAGCGCCTGTTCCCGCTCGTCCCAGTGTGGGCCTTCGCCGAGCCACACCGGGTCCGTCACAGCTTCCACTATCGGTGCCATCTGGAACATGCGTATTACAACTATAACATTTATTCATGCGTAAGACATAATATCCGGGGCACTCCCTACCAGTCAAC
Organism: Phragmatobia fuliginosa; assembly: GCA_932526445.1. Taxonomy (NCBI): domain Eukaryota; kingdom Metazoa; phylum Arthropoda; class Insecta; order Lepidoptera; family Erebidae; genus Phragmatobia; species Phragmatobia fuliginosa. The sequence continues at coordinate 20,519,559 of OW052070.1, forward strand.
ATTTGGGTTACTTACAACAATAATACTTGTTAGCCAAAAAATGGTAAATTATTTTTATAAACTAGAATGCTGAAGTTAATAAATAATTTTAATTAAATATTCTATTACTAAAATGTAATATACGCATGACAAGTCGTAACCACATCGCATGCTACTTTCACAATCGAAACATGCAGTGGTTTGGCTTACATTATATTTTACACATTAAAAAAATATTGTTTGTTAGGTTAATTAGGTGATAAAATTAACTTATAACGTAAAAAATATCAAGAGGTACGTAGGCGATGCTCTTGTTGTAATCACTAACTGAAAGTATTTTTTTATATTTCAAAATTACTGTATCGAACAGAAAAGTAGCTATGAGTGGCGAGTAAATACAACTACGCGCCTTGTACCCATACGATCTAACTGTTTTATTCAACGACCCGCTAGATTTATTATTTTATTTTTGTTTGGTTAATTTAACTGTCTATTAAATTTCAAGTGAAAGCAGCCATTAGCCGTATTAGTATAATTACGACGTCATACAAGGGACATTATAATAACAGAACCACAGTCAAACTTTTGGAAAAATACACCCAAAATTTTAGCAAGCTTGTCTCCTTCTTCTTCCTAGCCTTTATTCATAAGATTATTTGAGGTCAGGTACTAGTTGAACGGGTTTTACCTGAATATATTTTTTTTCACGGAGCGACTGGCATCGGACCTTCTCAACACTGAGGGAGAACTGACATTCCAAAGCTGAACTAGTTGTCAGTATATTTGAGGGCATTGGATTCCCCATAGCGATTACCATAGAAGTTCATGACAACTGGGACCGACGGCTTAACATGCTCTCCGAAGCACAGGCGTGGATCACCGCCAAACTTCCATACTCCGGGCAGTTATTTAGAAATTTCGTGTCAGGAAAACCCAACAACACTTTTGGCCCGACCCGGGATTTGAACCCTTTTTTTTTTTTTTTGTTCACGGGGTGGAAAAATACCTTCGGATCTCCGGCTCCTCGGGGAAACAGGAGCCAGGAGTATGTGGTGTTTCCACTAAAAAAACACCCCGACGATCGACCTCAGACGCCCTGCTCCGGGAGGACCCGGACCATGTTATTTCAGGTCCTTCCCGAATCGGCGCCAGGCCACATACCAGGCCCTATCCCGGGGGAAACCACTTCCCCTCTCTATCCCGACCTCGTGTTCCAGGCCCCTACTTCTTCCTTCGCCGCGGTATTTTATACGCCACCAGAGTTCCCCGTACTCCGGCGACCAGCGGCCCCGTCAGCGATTTCTACCGCCGGCGTCTTCTTCGTTCGGGATCGGCCCTCTTCCGATCCCGTTCAGCGGTCTCTTTCTGGAGCATTACAGCTTCGCAAAAAGAGACCACTGATCTTTTGCACGGCACAAGCAGAGTTGCCACCCGTCCCGAATTTCCCGGGACAGTCCCGAATTCGATGATATCGTCCCGCGTCCCGACAGCCTATTGATTTTGTCCCGATTTTTTACAAATGTAACAATTGCTCAATTTTAATTCACCTTCTTCCCCTTTCGCGCAGTGTACATAAAAAGAAACAGCTATTGGGTGCCAAATGGAACTAAATTACAACCTTTTTATCAAAATCTTTATTTTTTGTATTCAGTGGAGTGTGTCTTTTCGTCAGGGCGGATGACTGAACTGCCCACGCATTCGCTCTTACGCATGACCTCACCCAACTGGTACTCCAGCACACCAGGATACCAGACACATCGAGTCAAGCGCCCTCCTTGCTATACCTGTTGCTGGCGAGCCACCCAGCGCAGTACTGTGTGTCGGTTCTCACCCGTCTAGGCTCCTCCGACCACTGCCTGGTGTCCACCGTAGTGAAGTACGCGCGGAGCTTCGGTCACTCGTCGTCCGGAAAGCCAGTGGACCTGACGGGATCCCAGCGGTGGTTCTAAAGAACTGTGCACCAGAGTTGTCTCTAGTACTGACACGCTTGTATTGCCTGTCATATTCGTAAGGAATTGTCCCGGAGGCCTGGAGAGAGGTGAATGTTCAACCTATCCCCAAAAAAGCTGACCGCTCAGATCCCGCCAACTACCGTCCTATAGCTGTCACCTCCATACTCTGTAAGGTGCTCGAACGAATAATTAACAAGCCATTGGTTCATTACCTGGAAGATCACTCTCTGCTAAGTGATCGGCAATATGGCTTGAGACCGAACTGATCCACGGGTGATCTTCTCACGTACCTCATGCACCTGTGGGGTGAGGCTTTTGATAGGTATGGAGAGAACCTGTCCATCAGTCTAGACATGGCCAAGGCCTTTGATAGGGTTTGGCACCGCTCGCTTCTCTCTAAGCTTCCGGCATACGGTCTGCCCACTAAATTGTGCAGCTGGATTGCCGCCTTCCTGCGCCAACGCCGCATTAGAGTCCTTTGTGACGGCGCGGCGTCTAATTTCCAGCAGGTAACGTGTACCCTAGGGCTCTGTCTTGTTGCCCAGGCTGTTCCTTCTACATATCAATGACATTTTGTCGCTCTCGATCGGTTGCAGGGGCGAGCAGTTCGCATCATAGACAGTCCCGAAGCCACCGAGTTCCTGGAACCTTTGCAGTTGCGAAGAGATGTCACCTCTATGGCATACCTCTATCGCCTTTACCATGGAGAGTGTTCTGAAGAGCTCCTCCACCTCATCCCACCCTCTCCCTTCCTCTACACAATAACACGATCTGGCCAGGGAAGTCACCCCTTCAGAGTGGAAGACATACGCTCCAGAACTAAGCGGCTCGAGTCTTCCTTCTTGTGTCGAGCAGTTAAAAACTGTAACTCATTGCCAGCTGATGTTTTTCATTCCTACTATCCGGATCCTTTAAGCTAGGCGTGAAAAAGCATCTCCCTAAGCTGCCATAATGTGGTTCGCCATACTGCTTGCATTTGCAGTGAGTATGGCGACCCCCACTTGTAGATTTTACTTATGCTTTCTATCAGGCATAGTAAAGTGACCTTGGCAGGAGTTTTATAAAATAAAAATCCCCTTTAAAGTTGAATAACTCTCAAATGGATATCGAAATTAAAAAATTGTCGGAGCAACTTTCTTAATGTTTAGAAATGACCGATCTAAATATCATTAGATCGGTAACGATAAAAAAATCACCCCCACTTTACGTGTAGGGAGGAATCCCAACAAAATTTTTTTTCATGACCTTATTACTTCAGCACATTGTGGCCATTGTTTTCCAAAAAACTGCTTTTTTATCATGATCTGAATTCGACTGAAATTTGACCGACTGTCCACCTAATAAGTATTGTCCCGATTTTTTTTTCCAAAAGGTGGCAACCCTGGGCACAAGCCACCCCTAACTCGGCGAGCTCCAGAACTTCTTGGAAGCCATTCCCCCTAGCCAGTACTAGAGTGTCGTCCGCGTAACAGACGACGCTCACTCCAGGGGGAAAGCTGGTCCTGGGATTTGAACCCTAGACCTCTTGATCAGCAGCCGCAAACGCTAACCACAGGCGTGGATCACCGCTAAACATCCATACTCCGGGCAGTTGAACCCGAGACCTATTGATCAGCAGCCGCAAACGCTAACCACAAGACCAACAAGGCGATCTTTTTTTCTCAAATTTTATTAATGAATTGTTTTCCTACCTTATCTCCTGAAATTCTGGTAAATAGACCCGCTGCTGACGACTATTGAAATACTAACAAGACCTGTGTCACACACTATTAACAATATGAGGTAAATATGTATTTTACATAGTTTTCCTCACGCACCAAAGAACAATGCCCATTTTCGGCCTAATTTTCGAACTCGTGGACAGCAAACTAGAGTATTAATTAGTTGTTGGATAATTATTGTATTTTAAAACATAATTTATAGATAATACTAAAGTCCAGGAAAGAAACTTATTCAAAATGTATATTTAAAAAGATGTTCTAATGTTCTGAACTATAAACGTGTACATACAGTGCGTTCCACTAAGCGCCCACAACGATCAAAATGCTCCTTTAGTCGTTCCACTTAACGACCGCGGTCGTTGTGGTCGCGGCCAAAACGTCACTCATGACGTCATGACTTACGCTCACGCGAAGCTCGCGACGACCCATTTAAAAAGGTGGGTCGTGGTGATCATTGAGAATATTGGCGGCCTTTTCAAATGTCAAAGCATCAAAAATGGCGACCGTTAAACTTACGTCTATGGTTTTATTTTTTCACAATCATATTTTCGTAAAATCGTATTCCATTCTTCATCTGAACTGGTTGAACTAGTACTTTCTAGAGCATTAATGAGACCTGTTACCAAATATCCAATTGCCGCCGCAAACGATATTTTATTTACATTTAAACATAAATTAATAAAATACACCACTAATATTACAAAAAATTAAATTATAAGTTTTTAATTTAAGTCGATTTAAACAATAATTAATTATTATTTTCAAGGCTTTATTATTATAACCTAACCTCTTAAATCTTTTGTTTTTTCATAAAAATTTTATATTATTTACCTCCACGCCCAAAACGCCCTTTATTCCATTCCACTTGAGTTTACTATAGTAACGCTCACAAGCAAGTGGAACGGGAAAAACTGCGGTCGTGAGCGTGATCGTTGTGAACGCCAAGTGGAACGCACTCATAATAGATAAAAGATTAATCAATATTATCCCTACTAATATTATTGATGTGAAGATAAGTTTGTTTGTTACGCTTTCATGCGAAAACTACTCAACCGATCATCATGAAACTTTGTACACATATTCTTTGAGGTATTAGAAGTAATATAGGATACTTTTTATTAAAAAAATATACATTTTTTTATAAAAAATAAAAAAATGACATAACCGAGATACACGCGGGCAGAGCCGCGGGCGAAAGCTAGTTTGTAATAAGTCAAAATGACAACATTTTATTGCGCTTAGTAAATGTCATCCAACTATGTCCTTTTTCGCTCGCGTGAATTGTTAATTTTCTGTCTTTGGGTTTCTATAACGACTTTTGACTTTTCTAAGATGGAAGATCAACGGTGTAGTAACTGCAGTTTATATATATAAATAATGCAAAGGCATTCTGTGGAATTCGAAGAGATGCTTACTATAATACAGCAACGGGTTGCTCCGCAACAGGATTATGTGATTGAAAATAATTTGAATCGAAGAAGATCACAGTTTGTGAACATTACTGTTGTCTCTGATAACCTAAGTTACTTTCCATGTTTGTCCATAAATGAATTAATATTAATTGCTTGTGGAACTTACTAAATGAGGCAAAGTAAGTCTTAAAGGAGAACACATCAGAGCTAGTGGTACATACAGTGTTGAAGTATGTAGAGAGACAAATAACAATCTACTGGGAGAGTTCTTAGAAAATAGTTGTTGGCGTTTAAGGGCCAAAATTCAAAGTAGGCATATAGGCAGAAAAATATATTTTATATATATTTTGATCAATAATAATAACTACGGGAGACAAGCAATACAATAATATTATTGTAACTGTATTATAGGAAAGCGTACAGTTGGTTGTTGCGCACATATTATTTGGTACGTTGGTTGGGCGAGATTTGAAAGAAATGTAGTGCCTCCTGCTCAATTTCTGGACGATGTTCTGTGTCATTTTGATAATGAATATAATATAAAAGACAACTGAAATAGTGTATTATAATTTATTGTTCTTAGCCATCATTCCCTTACTATGACTTATATTCCATTCTTTTACTCAAAACAACGAAACAACGCTGTACTATAACTAAGATACATCAGTAAAAGCATAACTGAGTTGTTCTTTTTTGAGGTTATAAAAGTACTTTTAAAAAAAAGTATGAATGTGGCCGACCTCTAATCAATCTCAAATTTTTAGTTAAACTCTCATTTATCTAATGCAGAAACAGGTAGTACGATTTTTGACTGACCACTTCCAGGCCGGAGGCAGTATGGAGAGTGGGCATTGTTCTATAATATATCTTGTGGTTTTGCGCACTAAGTCCGGGCTATGAGTTAGCAGTCGAGTCGCCAGTTTTCGCCTTTTGAACAGTTTTTAACTAAATGCATATTAAAGTATATACCTACAGTAAATTTTTGACTTGTTCTGTCTGTTTGTAACGACGTAGTTTCAGCAAGATGGGGCAACATGCCACACTTCTGACGACTCATTAAGTGCCGTTCGCGAAATTTTTGGTCAAAAAGTGATATGCAAAAGAGGTGTTCATAGTGATCATAGTGGACAAACAGTAACTTTTAGGTGTAACACGCCATTGCAAAAAGTTCAGATTAAATTTAGACCTATAACTTCCAGCAAATTAGATAGGTATAATAATTCCCTACAAAACAAATTAAGTGTTATGAGCCTTGACGATATTAATATAAATCAATTGTATGAGCGTTTCTTTTCAATAGTTCACACGGAATTCAACAAAACTTTTGAAAAGAAGGCAAAAAGTATTTGCCCTAAATTTATATTTAGTGATTGGGCAACTAAAGGTATCAGAACAAGTAGGGAAAGACTATTTGAGCTTTATGGCCTTAAGCCTTTTATAAACTCTGAAACTTTTAACAAGTATGTTGCTAAGTATTCAAAAACTTTTAGAAATACATGCAAGGTTGCTAAAGCCCTGCACATTAGCAACAAAATCAAATCAGCAGAAAATAAAATAAAGACAGTTTGGAAAGTCATAAATAACGAGACTAACAGGAAGAAAATACGTAACACTAGCTACGCATTAGATACAGCATGTGGTCCTAAAAGCTCAAATCAGGAAGTAGCTGAAGAATTTGTAAATTTCTTTACCAATATACCATCAAAAACTACAGAGGCTCTTAATTCCTCACCTGATGTCTCAATTGATTTATTAAAGGCGAATGTGTCCAGCTGCCTGGCTGAATTTAAATTTAAACACATTAACCCTATGATAGTTATTAAGGCTTTCCGGCAAATAAAAATCAAACTGACCGAAGATCTATGGGGAATGTCTATCAAAGTTTGTACATCCATACTTGAGACTATAGCCCCATACTTAGCTTTAATTTTTAATTTATGTGTTGACCAAGGAGTTTTCCCTGATTTAATGAAATACAGTAAAGTAATACCTCTTTTCAAATCCGGGGACAGTAAAGATACTAATAATTATAGACCTGTATCCGTGTTACCAGTTTTTAGCAAAGTTTTTGAAAAGGTAATGCTTAATCAAATGCTCGATCATTTTAACACCAACAGAATCATACATGATCAACAGTATGGTTTCACCAAGGGACGTTGTACAACTGACGCCGGTGTAACCTTATTAAAGCATATATTTGCTGCGTGGGAAGAGTCCCAAGACGCCATAGGAATTTTTTGTGACCTCTCCAAAGCATTTGATTGCGTAAATCACGACACATTACTTTTGAAACTTGAGCATTACGGACTAGGAAAACTTGCACTGAATTTGGTTAAATCTTATTTGAGTGATAGACAACAATATGTGCAAATAAATGGTGTAAATTCACAGGGTTTAAAAGTAAAAATGGGGGTCCCTCAAGGCTCAATATTGGGTCCTTTCCTCTTTCTAGTATATATGAATGATCTACCATATTTATTAAAAAATCAACCTTAAAATATGGTGTTATTTGCTGATGACACTTCCTTAATTTTTAAGATAAATAGACGGGCCCAAAATCTAGATGACGTGAATAATGCCCTAGTTCAAGTCCAGAATTGGTTTACAGCAAACAATTTGGTATTAAATGAAAAAAAAACCAAATGCATAAGATTTGCTTTACCGAATGTTAAGAGTAGTGATTGTGATATAATATTGAATAAAGAGAAACTTGAATTCGTAGATAAAACTGTTTTCCTGGGGATTACGCTTGATGCAGGGCTACAATGGGGTTCTCATTTAACATCTCTTGCGGGGCGGCTAAGTTCAGCAGCATATGCTATTAGAAAAATCCGTCAATTTACTGATGCAGATACCGCTAGACTGGTCTATTTCAGTTACTTTCATAGTATAATGTCTTACGGCATCTTGTTATGGGGACGGGCTGCAGATATTGAGTCTATATTTATTCTGCAAAAAAGAGCCATCAGAGCCATATATAATCTTCGTAGGCGCGATTCTCTAAGGGAACTGTTTAAGAATATTGGCATCATGACGGTACATAGTCAATACATCTACGAAAACATAATGTACGTCAGAAAAAATCTTCATCTTTTTGGTAAAAGAGGTGACAAACATAATTACAGTACTAGAAATAGGGACCAACTAGTTCAGCCAGGCTTTAGACTCGCTAAAGTAGACTCTTCTTTTATGGGGTACTGTTTGAGATGCTATAATAAAATTCCACAAAGTATTCTTGAACTGAATGAGACAAAATTTAAAACATGCATTAAACGCACACTATGTAAGCAAGCATATTACAAGTTGAGCGATTATATCGCTGATAAAAATGCTTGGCTCAATGCTGGTCCTGCTTCACAAGGACAGGGGCGCATAAATTGATAGCATTAAATGGTATTGTTGGAGCTGCTGAAGATTGTACAACTTTCTTTGCATTGTATAGATTCAATCTCTTTAGTATTATATAATCGCATAGCCCATATTGTGTGAGTACTATGTACTAGGAAGCTATCATTCACTGGAAACCTACGTCTTTTCTTGACTTGAATCTGCCCTGGCGGTTGAGAGTATGTCATGCTCACTCAAATGTCACGCTGATGGTGGCGCGTGTGTCGGATCATTTAATTCCCTTCAAAATGGTTGAGTTGAATGGTGCTGATCCATGCGTCATGTTCGTGAACGGGCGCTGTCAGTTGTGACTGGTCATCTCTTAGTTGCCACGGCTTATTTGAATTAATTTTAATTTTGAATTGTATTTTTGTTTTACTATGGACACTTTTAACGTGCACGTCTTGCTACATCGTTCTCACATAATGTACCATCTCAACATGAATGATGTAACCAAGATTTTGTAAAAAACATTTTGATTTAAAAGAGTGTCCATGGAGTTTCTTGCCCGTTCTTCTCCATAGAGATCTACGCTAGGGAATGGGCAACTACAGTACTTTCACAGTTTTTATGTCTTGTGACTGGGACTGTAGCTACATTTAATTTTCATTTTTGTTTCGACAATTCAAAAGTGCCTGTAACTGGCCTACTTGAAATAAATGCTTTGATTTTGATTTTGATTTTGGTGCCACCTCATAGCCCGGACATCCATAATGGACTTTTTTGTTTGCGGATACCTTAAAAGCAAAGTTTTTAACAACAACCCAGAGTCCCTAGAAGAATTAAAGGAAAGAATCCGAGAGGAAATACAAAACATTTCAGGAAACAGTTGTGAGGCCATTATTGAAAATTTTCGCTCCAGGTTGCAGCAGTGTCAAAATAGTCAAGTATCTATTTATATGGAATATGTAATTTTTAAATAATAAAATCCCCATATAAGTGCTTTAATAATAAATAAACAGTTTTTATCTCACATTATTAATTTCTTTTAAATCATCATTTGAAATGTAAACGAACTTTTGGTCCATCCTGTAGTACCGGCCCGGTCGCGCCGGCCCATTCGTGCTGGTCAAGATAAAAAAGTAAGTAGAATAAGGGATTGTTTGATAACTACGAGATAAGATCCTCAGAATTTTACAATCTTCTTCTTCCTTATTCCCAATATTATTTGGGGTCGGCTACTAGTACCCTGAGCAAATACATAGGCCAAATTCCAAGCTTAATATTTTAGACCACATGTTTTCTTCACATCAAAGTAAATTCTGTCTTACGTATCAAGGATTTAGGTAACTTTTGCGATTGATACAGTTATCAATTGATTGCATTATATATATCTGAGTGTCTAAGTAGAAACCTTGAAATGAACAGTGATTCTTGGCAGTGCTAAGATGTGTTGCTAAGTTGATTATCTCCGTTAAGCTATGCAGATGCATGCATCATGCATTTACCTATCACGGCTATCACTTATTTATATATTTTTTTTTTTTATTGTTGTAATGGAATAGACGTTTGTCTTCCATCTCACCTGATGGAAAGTGTAGATGAAGACGAAGATGGTACACGCCCATCCAAAAGAAACCTGTTCACTCTACTCTTAAAGGCTCCAGAGTTCAGCTCATCAGGAAAAATAGACCCAGGCAGGTCGTTCCAAATTTTGGCGACTCATTGATAAATATCGATTCAATATCTTTTCGACTGACTCTAGTAGTTGTGATCTTTTCTGTTGAGATATAAGTTGTAAGGCAAGGCTAAACAGGTGTATGTTGACCACGATTATCATCAAAGCTTTGCGGATAATTTATCGCTGATGATAGCGCTACCGTGGTTCGGAGGTCACGTTAAGCATTCGGTCTCGGTTGTTATCATAAGATAATAGTCGTGAACCTTAGTTGGAGATCTTTAGGCGGCTTAAAAGTTATGGGTTGTTGATGATGCTAGTTTAACTAGTTTTACCTAAATATCAGTTTTTCCACGGAGCTAATGGCATCGGACCTTCGCGACATTGAGGGTGAACTGAATTCGATGAGTAAACTAGTTGTCAGTATATTTCCCAACAACCATTGCTATGGATATTCATGACAACCGGGACTGATGGCTGTACTCCGAGGTACGGCATCCTCAATGTGAGTGCATACAATGCAGTGTGGGTCAAACTGTGGCGGCTTAGTGAGATGCTTCGGCATTATTAGGCCTCCGGTCTCGCACACACCAACGAAATACAACATCGCGAAGTCACGAATGCTCTCATTTTTAGGTCGGTCTTCTAAGCGATGGTAAGTAGTAAAGAACCGATCGAACCCGTTCGTGCTGAAATCATTGTGACTCTACTACTTTGAGAATTTAAAACACAGTCTTTAAATAAAAAGAATCACAAAAATTGCCTTGTAATTTGTTAGGTATATTTAGCAGTTAGTTAATACACTAATAAACAATATCTAATCTCTTATTATAACATAAATATATAATTGTTTACAAAAAGAGATAAAATCATATCATGTGTGTACGGCTTTCTGCAGCCAGCATTTTTGGCCTCTGCTACTCCTCTCCTTAAGATCATAATATTAGTCTGTCAGCACAGAAGCAGGCTGAGGTAGGAGGCGAGTAATGGTTAGAAAACTAACATCAAGGTACCCATGCAGTAGAGGGTCATCTATAAGCAGTAGATGGTTTGAGGTAGTAGGTTCTAGGGATTTCTTTTCTATGGTGCACCTGGTTCCCCCACTACTTGTACCCCAGTTACTACCAGTGAGGGGTAGACGAGAGTTTTTCCGCATAAGGATAAAACCAGGATAATAGTTTTTACTTTAATCTGCCTCAAGAATATGGCCGTTGAATTCATGTGAACGGTCAAGTCAAAATTGTGTAGGTTAAAAGAGCATAATATCACTGTTTTACTGAAGCTAGAGATTTTTTGGTATTACTTCCTTAGTTGAAGATTGAACTACTATATTATATTTTGTTGGATGAATTTCGAGCAATGTGAAGGTCTAGAATCATTTTCCTGATATATAAACTTTATTTATTGAGAAGCGTGTCGCCTTTGGGAAGAGATTGATACCTTTTTTGTAATAGATAGAAAGTGCATGATGAAGAAAAGAGGGTTTTTGTCAACGATAACTCTGTAGTAGAGTTTTTGTCAAATTTCCTTCTCTTTTGCGGAAGACAACAGCAGTTGTCTTCCGTAATTTGCTTCCTTAGTTTTTACAATACTCAAGGGATGAATCACCGCACACGCAGGACAGATCAATCTTATGAATGAATGATGAAAGCGAAATGGTGCATTCCCATTGCAGAGAACGCTGAGAGTCCGACCTTTTTTTAAAGTCTGCATACAACCCTTATTGACAGAATGAATTTTCTAGTGTTGAAATGTCTAGTCTTAGCTTATAATGTATACTTGACAATATACATTATAAACTATTAATATTAATAAACACAATTATTAATGGTGTAGATTAATGAAATATTTCTAGTCTTTAGGTACATACTTCTTTGAAAGAAACGTGTTATTATGACACGCCATCAATGTACGTCATTTGACATTTTTAAATGTGTTATACCAAAAAAAAATGTTTAATATTAAAAAAAATGTTTTTCTGGAATTAATGGCAAAATGTAAAAAAATATTTTGCTTGCTTTGCTATGATTATAAGGTAGGTAATTAGAAAAAATCGACTTCTATAAAAAAATCGTCTATTTTGTACTTACATCATCAAAACAGTCACAACACAGGCACTTAGATATGCAGACAAATAACTGGATTACAACTAACCGCATCATTATTATATATAAGAGAATATCTTATCTTATCGTACACAATCTTATATCTGTACATCGACACTCAATGAGGTCCTCCGACACTCAACCGTTTAAACTGATGTTCATTTATTACGGTCGTGTCCTACAAGGGTCGAAAAATTTCCAAAATTCGATAACTATTTATTTGTTCGCATTTCACTGACAATATTATTTTAATAGGTATTATATTCTGAAAATACACTATGATTGTGCGCCTAGTTTTTACAGCCTATATATAAAAATACAGGATGTTTTATTATTTGGATTGTATTTACAAAGCTGTTTTTTTTCTTTATACTATAGGGGGCAAACGAGCAGACGGATCACTTGATGGTAGGTGATTGCCGCCGTCCATGGACACCCGAAACACCAGAGGAGTCACGGGTGCGTTGCCGGCCTTTAAGAAGGGAGTACGCTCTTTTTTTGAAGGTTTGAAGGTCGTGTCGGTCCGGAAACACCGCAGGCGAAAGTTCATTCCACAATGTGTGAGGTAGGAAATTTCAGGAAAAACAATAGTGAATGCACTTCTACTTCCTTTGTTTATTTTTAACTAGCTGTGTGCCGCGGTCATTATTGTAAATCATGATTATAATTTATATATAATTATATTTTATATATTAATATAATTTATATTATAATTTATATAAACGCAACGAAATTTGTCTAACAAAGTAAGCCTAAGGTACTCCTAAAGCAGGCACCACACTTCGCTATTCGCTATTCGTTATGCGGGTTATTCGCGCGCAGACGGCGAAGTGTGGAGAGTATATTCGCCAATATTCGCTTTATTCGTTAAGCCGAATAGCGAATACGCATATCCGTCGACTTGTCGGTTTTTTGACACACTTCAAAGGACACGAATAAGGCGAATACGCGCATCGACTGCCCACACTTCGGACGGCTAGTGAAGTGCCCTGTGCATAGTGTGCATAACTAACAACCATAGACTATAAAACAGTTTTCGAAATAGATAAATCAATTAAACGATTAAAATAATCTATCATATGATCAAAATAATTAGACTTCATTTAAGTATTGTTTCTCTCAATTTAATAAAATAAAAAGGGAATTAAAATAATATGTTTCGTTCGTTCGTTGACCAATAAAAATGACAATGTTCTGTGCTCATCTAACAACCATAGACTATAAAACAGTTTTTGAAATAGAATAAATCGATTAAACGATTAAAATAATCTATCATATATGATCAAATTAATTAGACTTCATTTAAGTATTGTTTCTGTAAATTTAATAAAATATAAAGGAAATTAAAATAATATGTTTCGCTCGTTCGTATGGATTCGTTTCGTTCACCATAAAAATGACAATGATACATCTCTACAACACACATATTTTCCATATTTGACATACCAGTTCGAAGTGTGGTGGCGTGTTTGTTGTTTGCGTGCATAACAAATATTCGGGCGAATGCGGCGTAGACACATAACGAATAGCGAATAACGAAGTGTGGTGCCTGCTTTATGTTCATCATTAGCTATCTGATAGTGAAAATATGGTCAAAACCGTTGCAGCCGTTCCAGATATTAGCTGGAACACACAAGCAGACAGACAGGCAGACAGTCATAATATTTGATTTTTTGATGTAGATAAGTAGGTACCGTATATACTTTCAAAAACAAACCATACCGTCCCACTGATAGGCTCGGGTCTTCTCTTAAGAGTGTTAAGGCCATACGTTCCCACGTTGGCCGAGTGCGGTTTGGGGACTGGCAAGACACGTTGTGACTACGTAATCTTGCCGTTGGTTGTTTTAAGCCGCCCAAGGTCTCCAACTAAGCTTCACGACTGTATTTTTATGATAACAACTGAGAGCGACTGCTTTACGTGACCTCCGAATTACGGAAATGATCATAGCATATCATGCCACAAACGGTCACTCATCTAGGTAGTGACTGCGCCGTCGTTGCTCACCCTCGGTGATTGTTTCCAATCACCTAAGGCCAATTGGCTAAGAGCGCTTTCATATGTATTTAGTAAAAATTCATGTATACAAACGGACATTTCAATATTATATATTTGTATAGATATTGTAAGAAGAATACACCATGTATACAAGGTGTAGTAGTTGTACAACGACTTTATGGTTTATTTTATTTAACGACAAAAAATACGACACAATATTTTATAAAAAAAATACGGTCCTTGAAACGTAGCCTTAAGTTGTGAAGCAAGGAATGAAGAATGTAAATGCCCTCTCGCAGACATTCCATTGAAAACTGAAATTCAGGTAAAACTGTTTGAACTAGAAGACGACAGCATATGATCTTGGTAAAGGCTAGGAAAATGATTAGGTATTAAGAATGTAAATAAGTTAATTACGGTAAAAAGTAGTTTATTTGAGAAAAATACTAATAATAGGCCCTTCTACAACCTTTAGTTTCGGCATTTGTGCTTTCGTCTTTCGTTGGTGAGAAGACGAAGACCTCATTCCACATCATTCACCCCGCCTCCGGATTTCGGAAGAATGATGCAAAAACATCGTACTGAGGCACCATGCATTATATTATGCTCTCATAATGAGTATGGTGGCCTGTACTGCAGAATCCTACTCACACTTTCCATCAGGCAGAGTAGTCACTTTGGTAGGCTTATATAAAGAAGAAGAGAATAAAAACTTAAAACAAATCCTAAGACGTCAAAATCTCCGTTCTAAGAGATACCTATATATGTATACTTAATGCAGTGGCAAAACACTATTAAAGGTTGTTGATGACAATGTGGTTTTTATATAGTAAGTAGAACCACACGGTGTTACTGCTGTAGATGTGTACCCGCGGGGTAAAGCTAGTCTAAAATAATTTTAACAAAAAGGAACCGACTTCAATGAAAAACTACCCAAATTGCGACATTGTGCCTATGATATTTGAGGAGTTCCCTCGATTTCCTTGGGATCCCATCATCAGATCCCGATATGGTGACGATGGGACCACCTGTAAGCTACGCCCATTCCAATGCAAAAAGAATTTTTGAAATCGGTTCATCAACGACGAAATTATCGCTGAACATACATAAAAAAAAAAAAAAAAAAAAAAAAAAGATTCCGACGAATTGAGAACCTCCTCCTTTTTTTTGAAGTCGGTTAAAAAGAGTTAGAGTCTAGAGTTAGCCGGAACTGACAGACAGATAAAAAAATACAAGTTGTTTTTTTTTATGTACATGTAATAAGTGTCTGACACTTGAATTTTATTTATTTGTATAGAATCTGTATTCTGTACATCATCATCATCAACAGCATTTTACAGTCCACTGCTGGACATAGGCCTCTCCTTAGAAAGGAGGTTTTGGCCTGCTATACCACGCTGGCCAGACGGGTTGGTAAAGGGTTTGTTTCAAGTTCCAGGGACTTACTGGAGGAGGCGGCCATTCTTAACTCTTGGCTGCCTCCGCAGGCCCCGGCCGAAGAGGTCAACGTGGGGGCTGGTCGCTTCTGCAGTGCGATTACGCAGATCTGCGACTCGGCCATGCCCCGCGTACGTGGGCGTCGGCCTCCAAGGAAGGAGGTCTACTGGTGGTCCCAGGAGTTGGCGGACCTCCGTGCGGCCTGTGTTCGTGCCCGGAGGTGCCTCACTCGTAGTCGGCGACGCCACCGCGGAGTCGGTGAGGAGGTGGATCGGCTTCAAGAGGAATACCGTGAGATCCGGCAAACTCTGAAGCTGGCCATCTGCCGCGCCAAAGAGGAGAGCCGCAAGGAGATGCTGGAGAGTCTCGAGCGTGACCCCTGGGGTCGGCCCTATCGTGCGGTGCGCAAAAAGCTCTGCGCGTGGGGCCTGCCCCTCACGGAGACTCTCCAGCCCAGCTTCCTGCAGGAAGTGGTCGAGGGCCTATTCCCACAGCGGGCGGAGCACACGCCCCCGTCGATGGCCGTCATGGCCGGAGGCGACGACGAAGGCGAGGCTGATGTGCCGCCCGTCAGGGAATCAGAGGTAGGGGCGGCTGTTCTAAGGATTCGATCCAAGAACACCGCCCCCGGGCCAGACGGGGTACCTGCCCGAGTGCTGGCCCGAGCCCTCGATCATATGTCGGACCGCCTCAGGGGAGTGTTAGACGCTAGTCTGACGTCCGGACGCTTCCCTGAGTGTTGGAAAAGCGGGAAGCTGGTTCTGCTCCAGAAGCCAGGTCGGTCTGCCGACTCGGTCGCGGCCTATAGGCCCATCGTGTTGCTGGACGAGGCGGGTAAGCTGTTCGAGAGGGTGCTCCACGCCCGCATCGTCCGGCACCTGCGCGAGGTGGGCCCCGATCTGTCGGACGCCCAATTTGGATTCCGGGAGGGGCGTTCGACGGTCGACGCAATTCTGCGTCTGAAGGCCGCGACCGAACAGGCGGTGGGCTGCGGCGACGTGCTGTTGGCGGTGTCGTTGGACATCGCCAACGCATTCAATAGTCTGCCATTCAGCTGCATCAGGGCCGCACTCCAGTACCACGGAGTGCCGCAATACCTGGGGCGGCTAGTGGCAGACTATCTGACGGAGCGTACTGTCATGTACGAGGACCGAGAAGGAGTCTTGAGACGTCGGGCCATGTCGTGCGGTGTTCCACAGGGGTCTGTCCTCGGACCACTCCTGTGGAACATGGGATATGACTGGGTCCTGCGAGGGCGTCTCCCCCCCGGGGTCGGTGTAATTTGCTACGCCGACGACACTTTAGTGACAGCCCGGGGGTCGACCTTCGAAGAGGCGGCACGCCTGGCCACCACAGAAGTCTCCCTGGTGGTCGGGCGCATTGAGGCGCTGGGTTTTGCGGGTAGTCCTAGAAAAGACGGAACCCCTTCTTTTCCATGGGCCCCGTCGTGGTCCACCCGCCGGCGCCTCCATCGAGGTCAACTCGGTCCTCGTACCGGTCCGGGCCCACTTAAAGTATCTGGGTCTGGTCCTAGACGGTAGGTGGCTCTTCGACGAGCACTTCCAACAGCTTGCTCCGAAGCTGGTCGGCACTGCCTCCTTCCTTGGGCGTCTTTTGCCCAATCTGGGAGGAGCCAGTGTCGCCACGAGGCAGCTGTACACGGGGGTTGTCCGGTCTATGGCACTCTATGGTACACCGGTGTGGGCGGCGGCTCTGACCGAGCAGAATAGGGCGCGCCTCAGGCGGCCTCAGAGAACTCTGGCGGTCAGAGCCATACGGGGCTACCGCACCGTATCGACGGAGGCGGCGTGCGCCCTGGCCGGAACACCCCCGTGGGATTTGGAGGCGGAAGTGCTCGCCGACGTTTATCGGCGAGTGGCTAACTACCGGGCGGAGAGTGGTGGAGTTGGACCTCCGCCCGAGGACGTGCGCGAGTGGCGCGAAGCTGCTCACCGAGCCACGATGGATAGCTGGTCGGTCCGGCTGGAGACTCCACGTGCTGGCTTCGCCACCGTAGAGGCGCTTCAGCCGGTCATCGGCGAATGGGCAGTGCGGCAGCACGGGACCCTTACCTTCCGACTGACGCAGGTTCTTTCCGGGCATGGTTGCCTCGGAAAGTACCTGCACTCGGTCGCCAGGAGGGAATTGAGTCCCGCCTGCCACCACTGCGACTGCAGTGAGGATTCGGCTCATCACACGCTGGCGGTCTGCCCCGCATGGGAGACGCAGCGCCGGGTCCTCACTGCAGTCATCGGAGGGGATCGCTGCCGGCCGTCGTTCGTTCCATGGTCGGCAGCGAGAGCTCATTTACCGCGGTCGCAACCTTCTGCGAGGACGTAATCACGCAGAAGGAGGCGGCGGAGAAGGCCCGGGAGGACGACATCCAATCGGACCAGATTCGCCGCCGGCGACTCGGGCGGCGGAGGCGCGAACATCTGCGCCTCATGCCGCCTTGAGTGTGGCCGCGGGTGGACGGGACGGGTTTTCCCTCCACCCGCATTATGTGGCCAGCCGCGAGGGGGCGGCGTCGGTGTGTGCCGGACGCCGCCTAAGAGAGGGTCGTCAAACAGAGACGGTGCCCGCATCAGGAGCGGGCAGGCGCTGGAGAAGTTCAGAAGGAGATCCCACCCTGGACTTCTCCTACTCCTAAACGGAGAAGAGCGGAGAGGGCACACTGTGTGTTTTTTAGTCGGTTCAAGTCCGACACACCACCCCGCCGTAACCCCCGGTGGGGTGACGGTCCATGATGATTTTTCACACACTAAAAAAAAAAAAAAAAAAAAAAAAAAAGGGTTTGTTTCAAGTTTTCCTTCTCTTGGCAGTGATGTTAGCTGCTTATTTTGTTCCTTTAGTCGCCTCTTACGACACCCATGGAATGAATAGGGGTGGTGACACTTTGTATTCTTATACCGTCACCACACACACTGTACATATCTATTGTCAATGACTTTCTATGTGTGTTAAAAATTGTCCTTTTCTGTCTGTAGACGACTTGGAATTTCCACGTAAACAAAATCTGAAGATAAATTTTGATCTGACAAAGAAATTTATTTATTTATTTAGTTTACCAACATCTGTTTACACTTTTACATGAACAATAAATGATTGTACTTAAAATTGATTCAAATGTTACAAATAATAACAGGTAAACACCACATATCGAATAATAATGTGCTGAATAGAAACATAGGTACTTTGTGCTTACAATAGCGATTAAAATTAAAATTAATTACTGGGTAGATACCAGAAAGACAACAGAAAAAAAACAATGAAAAGAAAAAAAAAACAAAACTGAACAAACAAAGAGGTACACATAAGAGCAATTCAATATGATAGATTTCCACATTACAGAGATAAAGAAGTCACCAAGCATGCAACAAACTATTTAACACTGTGATTCCACTAAGTATTCACTATTCTATTGTGGCAGGAGATTAAAGATTATCTCTTTTATTTTGGATTGTGAGTCATAATTGAGGTCTATACAGTCACTATAAGTATTTATAACTTTGCACATTCTCACATAAGGAAATTGGAGATAAAACTGGATTTTGTATTGCAACGTTAATATTATCAGTTATGTTATTACGTAGTGGCTTTTATAAGATCATTGCATCAACAGTTTTTAATAGTCGACTGGGTTACATCCCGAGATCTATGTGAAATACATAGATCTCGGGATGTAACCCAGTCGTGAGGTGTGGACACCAGAAGCCGCTAATGCGTTCCTGGTGATCCTCTTAACCGGTTGCCCGGGAGTCCCATATACGCCCTTCGTTTACCCACGAAGGGTATGGTGCGAAAAACATTCCCCGAGCAAGAAAAAAGTTCCCTTCGAAACGTCTATGTCTATATCAATTTGACATAGACGTTTCTAAGGGAGGTTTTGTCATTTTATACACGCTAGCAAGAGCGATTTGGTATATTATTTGTGATACATTTTTTCCATCCGTTAGCTGTGCGGTTGATCTATGTAGTTTGCTCTCTCTAGACCTTTGTAGGGAGGAATAGAAGTGATGGCACTCCCTATTATAAACTCTTCATTATACTGGCATCTACGAAGTGGAGAATAACCCAGGGGAGTGTGGAGAACCGCTAATGTTCTTTTACATTATTTTTTATAAATATATTTTTTTTATAAATATTTCGGACATCTTGCACACATCTAGTCCCAAACTAAGCAGAGCTTGTATTATGGGTACTAGACTTCGGCGGCGATGATTGAGTCCCGTGCCTCGGAGAGCACGTTAAGCCGTCGGTCCCGGTTGTCATAAACATATATGACAATCGTTATTGGGAAGTCGGTGTCCTCAAATATACTGACGACTAGTTCAACCTTCGAATTTCAGTTCTCCCTCAGGGATGCAGCAGTCCGATGCCAGTCGCTCCGTGACTGATATTCACTTATACTGATATTCAGGTAAAATCGGTTGAACTAGTAAGCCCACCCTTAATAGTTTTGGGAATAAGGCTAGGAAGAAGAATGACTAGTGCTATATATAAATAAACATACTTTTTTTGTAATTACACACACACACACTGTGATATAAGTATGTTCTGTCTTGTTTCTTTTGGGAAGGTACTACAGCGATTAGGGTTTTTGGTATAGTTTTTCTTTGAAGTCGGTTTTTTTTGGTAAAAAATACTTTAGAATAGCTTCGTCCAGTGGCGGTCTTCGAGGACGGCACAGCGGGACGCAGATAGTTTTAAATAAAACAAGTATAAACAATTTTAAGTGTATTGATACTCTTTCATTCGATACCATTTTGATTAATGTCCGCGATCGGAGTGGGTTCCGCCAACCTTTGATTGCAGTATCCAGCTTGGGTAGCTGGTTTCTCAAGGTTTCTTCGGCACAGCTAAAACCTGCATTCCCTTGCCGAAGACGCATACTGTTAAAGTTTCACTGTTAAAGAAAAATGTACGTGAAAATTACAAAAATAATAATAAATATATATTTAAAATTAAACTTTTAAACTTCACATATTTAATGTTGACTACTAGATGGAGGCCTCTCCTTAGAAATGAGATTTTCACCTACTAGGCTACCCTGGCCAGACCATAGAGCAAAATAGGCCAGCGGACCAGAGGAGGGTGGATATTTTTTGAATTTTATATTCAAGCTTATAAGCCACTAGCCGCCATGGTATGGGTCACCATGATGCATTGCTCACTCACAATGAGGATGGTGACCCCTACTCCTGGATTCGACACTTCCTTTCCATGAGACAGAATAGAGTCATTTTGGTGGGCTTACACATAAAAAAAGATGGCACCCGTTTTTGCGGGTAGAAGGCAAAAGAAATCCAGATAATAAAAGGGGTTCTAAAACCATTCTTTCAATCTCATTAGGGCACACCGTGTGGTTTTAGATGATTCGATTTCCAATCCAACCACGATTGATAATATGGTATAGCACAATTGGATCAGTGTATTCGGCACATCGATAAACGAAAAAGCCTTTAAGCTGTTACGAGATAAAAATAAACATACAGAACAACGATACATTTTAGTTTTATAACTCGCAGACTTTTATCTGAGTGTATCGGATAGTGACGAATGAATTTATGATCATTGATAATCAAATGTTGTAAAAGTAATGTGTTTATCTTATGACACACTTACATAATGCATTATCTTTATATATACGTGTTTAGGGAGATAAGTTAAGACACGTGGTCCAGAAATATTTTTACGATATAGGGATGTGAACAGGTCATCTGAATATTCAGTAGGGGGCCGTCTGAAAACCAAGATGGCCCGAGGTACGTCGGAGTTCCAGGGTTTTTTCTGCCGAGGTTGCAACTGGTTCCCGACTTCTAGTGCCCGAGAAGGCGTGCGGTTTTGGTCGGTTGGAGTCCGACACAGCCACAACTGTTTGGAATCCGGGGGGACTTCCGCACGGGAAAAAAAACATAAAAAAAAGTCTCTGGAGATAGATTTTCACGGACAAATATTTCGGACATCTTTTACACGTATGGTCTAGTGGTTAGCGTATGCGGCTGCTGATCAAGAGGTCTCGGGTTCGATTCCCGGGTCGGACCAAATATTATTTGTGAGATTCACAAATATTTGTTTCGGAGTCTGGGTGTTTTCTATGTATAATACGTATGTATTTACAAAAAAAAAAGTATGTTTATGTATTTATATCAGTTGTCTAGTACCCATAACACAAGCTCTGCTTAGCTTGGGACTAGATGATGTTGTGTGTCAGATGTCCAAAATATTTATTATTATTATTATTATTATTCTCTTTATTTGTTAATATTTACATATAAATTACATTTTTAAATATAAATATAAAAAATACATTTAAAATATAAAAAATAGTAGACCACCGACTTCGGGTACAGGGACCAAGAAACCGGTGGTTAGGGCTCCAAAGACAGGAACCTCCTCACTATACGTGCCGTGTCAAGAAGGACTGCCTTCTGCATCAGACCCTTGATCCAGCCATCTAACGTGAGCCTCATAAGGTGTTGGTCGAGGCTCTTGGCTATCAAACCATGAGCAGAAACAACTATCGGAACAATGATCGCCGAATCCACATTCCACATATCGACAATCTCGTGAGATAAATCCAAATATTTGATTTGTTTCTCTTTTTCAACTTTCACGAGATTTTCGTCATGAGGAACAGCGATATCGACAATCATTGCGCGGCGCTCTAATCGATCTATCACCACAATATCAGGCTTATTGGCAACAATAGTCCTGTCTGTGATAACAGATCGATCCCAATATAATGTAGCACGACCATTCTCGAGAACTGGCTCGGGCTCATACCTGTAGTATGGCACCTCCAAATTCACAAGTTTGTATTTAAGGGCAAGTTGTTGGTGCACGATCCTGGCTACTTGGTTGTGTCTGTGCAAATATTCACCATTAGCAAGACGAGAACAACCAGAAATAATATGCCTGATAGATTCCCCGGGACGGTGACATGCCCGGCATATGTCAACCGTACCATCCTTCAGGATATATTTTCGATAGTTATTCGTCATGATAACTTCGTCCATAATTGCACAAACAAAACCTTCGGTTTCTCCAAAGAGATCACCATACCGTAGCCAGGAAGTCGATGCTTTAAAGTCTATATCGGGCCCGTTCAAAGCCCGATAAAACCGACCATGAAGCTCTTTGCCCTTCCATACCTCCTTGCGATCATCAGTACTAAGTACTACAGGTTTGCGCCAATTCTCTTTAGCCAGAGCGAGTGGAGTGAATCCGTTATCCACTGCAACCACATTGCGATGCACTCCCACATCGGTATTAAGAAAATATTCTCTGAGATTGTAAATCTCGCGATTATGTAGGGTCTTGATATTTAAAAATCCACGACCCCCAAACTTTCGCGGGATGTACAATCTCATAACCGACGAACGTGGGTGGTGCATTCGAAATGCAGTCAGTAAAGTACGGACTCTCCTGTCAAGGGCATCTAATTCAGTTTGAGTCCATCTAAGTATGCCGAAGGAATACATCAGAACCGGCATGACCCAACCATTGTAGGCTCGCACTTTGTTACCCCCCGATAAAAGACTCTTAAGTACTTTTTTCAGGCGGCCAAAGAAGCGTTCCCGCAACGTTTGTTTCATATCAGATTCTGGTATTCCCAAGGACTGTGAAAAACCTAGATACTTGTAGTCTTCGGTGGCAGAAAGAGATCTGAGTTTTGTAGAATCTGAAAGTTCTATTCCTTCAGATTCCACAATTACACCTTTCTTCACATACATGACTGCACACTTGTCTACACCAAATTCCATCTTGATAGAATTGCTAAAGTTTTCAGTGACCTTCAGTAACGCTGTCAATTGTAATTTAGTGGAGGCCAGAAGTTTCAAATCATCCATGTAAAGAAGGTGAGATATAACTTGATCATCTTTCTGTAACCTATAGCCCAACCCTGAACCCTCTAAGAGAGTGCTAAGAGGGTTCAAAGCCAGACAAAACCACAAGGGACTCAAACTGTCACCTTGAAAGATGCCCCTCTCGATCTTTATAAGTGCGTCGTTTACCGCAGTCTGACGACATCCAGGATAGCGAAGGGCTGTTCTCCATTGCCCCATACATGACTTCAAGAAAGTGCATAGAGTTGTATCAATTTTATACAACTCCAGCACCTTCAAAAGCCATGAATGTGGGACTGAGTCATATGCCTTCTTATAATCTATCCAACATGTCGCCAGACTTTTACGATTACGACGTACCTGTTGGCTAATGGTCATGTCTATGATAAGGAGCTCTTTAGTGCCACGGGTCCCACTTCTGCATCCATTCTGAGAAATGGAAAGTATCGAATTATTATTAATATGTGTAGCAATTTTGAGTCTCAGAATAGATGTCAGAAGTTTGTATAAAGTTGGTAAACATGTAATGGGCCTAAAATTTTTGGGATCCATGGCACTACCAGATTTATAGAGTAAATGGGTTATACCAGTTGTTAAAAATTGTGGTAATGAACCCGAATCCAACGCGGCCTGGAAATGAGATGCCAAACATTCATGTGAGCTTCGGAACCACTTAAGCCAAAAGTTGTGCAGACCGTCCGGACCAGGTGATTTCCAATTCGGTAATGAACGGACTGCACAACTTACATCATTTTTGTCAATTTATTATTATTATTATTATTACACACAACATCGTCTAGTCCCAAACTAAGCAGAGCTTGTATTTTGGGTACTAGACAACTGATATAAATACATAAACATGCTTTTTTTGTGTAAATACATAAATATTAAAATACATAATACATAAATATTATACATAGAAAACACCCAAAACTCCGAAACAAATATTTGTGGATCACACAAATATTTGGTCCGACCCGGGAATCTAACCCGAGACCTCTTGATCAGCAGCCGCATACGCTAACCGCTAGACTAACAAAGCAGTCAAAGTCAGATATCACCTGTAACTTTAGAACCAGTGAGATTGGCAAGATTTATGTTCTGGAAACCTTAGGGCCTGTCCACATCTCCACGTCACGACGTCGTCAACGTCGAACGGTGCGGTATCGTAGAGACACCAGAACATTAAATGAGCGAGGTCATGGGCCACGCGACGTCAGCGCGCCGTTTCACGGCGACGTTGCCGTACCGTCTCTAGCACGTCGCGACAACGCGCCATGCTACGATACCGCACCGTTCTACGTTAACGACGTCGTGACGTGGAGATGTGGACAGACCCTTACTGTTTCGAAAACATACTTTAAAAAAGTTTATATGCAGAAATATATCTGTAGAATTAAGAGCTTGAAATAAAACCCACCATTAGGGTTCTAACTTGTCAGGCCAGGTATTTTCTGTTACTCGTCTGGCCAAAATCTTCTTTCTGAGGAGTGCCTCTGTCAAGCAGTGGACTCTAAAATACTATTGATGATGTTAATGGAGAAATGAATACATCCTGTGTCGCTGGGGACTTTACAAACATACATGAAACGGACACAAAGAACACTCAGACTCAGAACAATAATCTTTGGATCACGCAAAGTGCTGTCCCACGTAGGATTTGATTTTGGTAGGCTTAAATATATAAAAAAGGGTACATACCTGCTACTCTCAAGAAGGTCCATTCCTTGAATATCAGCTATATCTGTGTACATCTGAGTCACAAAACTGCACTCTATCTTCTCTCCAACTACCCTCCATTGAAGCAACGTAATTCTCTGATCAATAGAAGCCGATACCAGGTAATCGTCCACCAAACATATGCCAGTTATCTGTGAACTGTGGAAATTGGAACTATCCCAAGTGTTTAGAACTTTCATTGAGCTCAAATTATTCTGGTCAGGTATTTGAAGTAAAATTAAATGTATCGTATTGTCATCACCACCTGTTCCTATGAGAAGCTTATCATCATCTATGGTTTTGAAAGTTAAGCTGTTTATACCAGATTTGTTCGTTTTTGTACTAAAGAAAGGCGTTAAATCTGCCTTGAATACATCTGTGATGTCAAAAAATGTGACGTCACCTCGTGTAGTACAAATAACTAGTATATTTTTATCGTACATTTGAATGCATTTCGTTTTCAATATACATGTACTGTGGTACATCGACGCCTTGAATAGTTCTAATTTCTTTTCATTTTCCCCGAACGAAAACACTCTCAAATATGCATCTGAACATCCAGCGAAAATTACAAATTTCTGGTTTAATTTTAAAACGTCTAAATCCATTATTCTCATTTCTGGATCAAAGTCTACGTAACAATTCTTCCATGGTTGATTCCCTTTTCGCTCCTTATCCGTTCCTTTCACTAAAAAATCTATCAATTCCTCACAAACAATACTAATTGCAGAGTTTTCTTTCTGAATACTAACTTTTTTAACACAAATCTGTGCTCTTCCACCAGCTGATACAAGATAAAATGTATCCTGATCTATGAAGTGTATGTTCAAAGTTCTAACACTCGACAAATGTCTAAAACAAACTTCATCTTGAAACTTCATTGCTGCATTTATACTAGAAATTCTTAGAGTAGTATCTTCTCCACCAGTAATGTATACAGTAGAATCATTTACTTTAAGCGATTTCAAGCAGTTAATTTCCTTAGCGTGAGATCCATTTATAACATTCTTTGACACAATTTTGCTCAGTTCAAATGTCGCCACATTTACATCGGAGTCCTTTAAGTAAACCAGTTTGATAATTTCATCGAAACCATCATTCACTTTATCGATGTACCTAATAGCGTCGAAAGACCTATGTCCACCCCCACAAGGTATTTCTAAGACCTTGCTATTATCTTTAACGTTGTAGACCACAAAGACCCGTTCTTGGAATCCGCAAACTAAATTCTGGTCTTTGTCTAAAAACTTTTCAACCCAAGCGAAAGGAAAATCTTTGCTGCGCATGAACTTAAAACTGACATTAAAAAGACTAATATATTTTATACTGTGATCTCTGCCAGTAGAAATAATGTTTTTATCTGTAAATATTAATGATCGTGGACCATAACGTCCATGGATTTTGCTAAAGCTTTTGACTGGGTTGACCTGACTTTTCACAAATATATGTATATTACCACATCTATCACCTACTACGAAATAGTTTTTACTAAAATCTACTGCAACGGCCGTTAGCAAGGCTTCTTTGCATGGTGGTAGAATAAAGTGGGCGTATTTTTTCACGCTGGTATCACTTGAAGCGAATACGGTAATGTGACCATTATCTGTGCAAAATACAAGATGTCTATTGCCAGCCCAGTGCATAGATAATACTTTACCTATCTCTAGTTTTATATCTATTAGTTTTGTGATCACTGCATCATCTTTGCAATTTTCTACAAAAATATCTAACTTCCCTGTCATATCTGCTAAAGCTATTAATTGTTTACAAGAAGAAAGAGACAGCAGTCTATATGTTGATTCATATTTTAAGTCATATACACATTTATTCTTGTTACTAAAATTATAATATATCAAACTATTTTCGTCTGTGACTACTAAATTTCTTCTTGCGGTAAATTCTACTCTTTTAGGTGTGGCAACACCAATATCAATTACGTCATTTTGTGAATAATCTGTAGCTGCAGAAAGAGGATGTACAATAATTCCACAATCACCTCCACCAGTAACTAAATGATGCTCATCTGCATCTACAGACCATATACTCCCATTCTGATGGGTTACAATCTTCTTTTTTAGTTTTCCTTCATAATTCCAGTAGCATATAGCAGAATCCTCACCAACTGATACTACAAAATGGTTTGTGATACAACTTCTCATGACCCTAGCTAGGTGGCCATATACCTTATGCTTCAGGACTATATTTATACTCCTCCAATAGTCTATGGTGTCACATGGGTGCGGTGGAACAGCTTCCGGACCCCATATACAAACTAATCTGTCATCTGATGTAGTCACTATTATATTATTTTCTGGTTTACATGAAATCGAAAATATCACACCCTGGAAATAAAAAATAGTTTTTTTAACATCTGAACGAGGATCATTCATGAAACGTCAGACAATCGTGAAACGGACAAAAGAATACCCAGACTCCGAACAACATTCCGTGAATGACACAAACTGATTTACTATGTGGGAATTGAATCCACAAAACTCAATGCAATTGAAAACAGTGAGGTGATCATTGATTGTTTATTTAAAAATATTGATGTATGAATGGGAGACATAAATTAACAGAATACACAATTGAAGTAATGTTGAGGTAGCAAATAAAAAGAGAATTTTAGCACACTGGTGAGAATATCTATGTATGGATTTACGTTGGTTTTTTACGTAACAAAAGGGTATCTATGTATATTTGTTAATGTTCAAGAACCCATGATACAAGCTCCGTTTAGTTTAGAATGGTATGTGTAAAAACATGTAGTATGTTCTGAAATTCAAAAACGAGATTCATTTAGAAACAAAAAAACTGGAATGAACTTTAAAACTAATGTATACACATGTATACATGTATACACATACATCATGAAAAAGGATAGATTCAAAATTAACCTTTTTAACTATATAAATATTTCAGACACATGTTACACAGCGCCATTTAGTTTTGAACTAAGCAGATTGTGTCCTATGAAAACTAGATTAAATATAGGAGTACCAAAATATTCTTTATAAGTGCATAAATACTATACATAGAAAACATAAGTATTCAGAGAAGCATTATCACCAACCCAGGAATTAAACTAAAGCATAGTAGTCACATATGCCACCTCTGCGTTACTAAGGCAGCTAATATTGATAAACTTTACCTTATGTTCTTTTAAATTGTGCAACCGATTTTCGAAACTGCACGCTGTAGTGTGTATGATAACCTCAGAGAACACAGTGCCTGCCATCACCAATACTTCATCTTTTAACGGTATTAGTAGACCACTGTACAATATTGAGTTGTCTTTGCTTCCATACTGGGCTATGCGTTCTAGAGATGTAGTGTTCCATTTCTGAAATAATAAAGTCATAATTTTTTAATTTATGTGTCATTAGATATGGGCAGTTCAGGGACGGTTATGGAGAGCCTTAGGGCAGGGTAATGGCCAGCAATGTATATTTTTCAACTGAGATAATGATTTAATATTTTATGGTGGACAGATGAGATGTTAAGGTATGAAAAGATAACAAAGGATTTTGAATTCATATTTCAACATCAAAATTGTATTACTTTTTTGTTTTTTCTCATGTTGACACAAAAAAGCTAAATATGCTGTAAACTTCTGTTGTCTTTTTAAATAAATTAATACTCAGCCGGATTGGAAGTATGAATCCGAGATTGATAGTATAGTCATCCACATAGAGAATGCGGGCAATGAGTATGGTGACCCACACTATGGCGGCCTATTGAAATGTTAGTTCAAGAACCGCTTAAAAGGACCGAATCACAGCCTATGCCTAGCAGTAAACCAATACAGGCTGTTGACGAAGTGAAACTTACTTGAACAACATTATGTGCTGTCAGTACAGCAATAACATCACCGTTTATCCAAACAGCTGAATGCAACCAATCATCACAGAGAACAGCTTCAAATTTTTTAATGAACTCTCCATTTTTTTCAATAGACAACACAGTAAACTGCTTCCCTCCAAACACAATAATTTCTGATTTAAATTTCGAAGGCACAATACCGTATATTTTCTGACCATGTAGAGCTTGCAACCTTTGTTGCAAAGCCGAGGATTCTTTATCAAATACGTTTAGTGTACTACCAATACCTGGAATAAATATAAATAAAAATATATTGCATCTATTTTTTGATTCTGAAAAATCCAACTTAGTTTTGTGAAATACCTGCTATAATTAGCTTTTCATAAAAAATAACAGCGGTGACATCTGTTCGCGTTAATAAAGACATTTAAAAAAATGAAAGTCTAACTTTATAAACAAACAGGTATGGTTATAATTTGTTCAAAAACACAAAATTTTGACAGGGGTGAGAGTTTACATAAGGATGTACCCTTTTTGCAAATAGAATTTTATCGATAATTTCCTAAATTTCAATCCAACTAACATGAAATTTTAGTTAGTTTAATTACCCGATAAATACCTATACGGTAGTGTTGGAACACAACTCGTTAATCGTAGTTCGCCATAATACCAGTTCTTGCCGATTATTATTCATACACAACTTTGCGGATGAAAAATTTGTGGATGATTCTACAAATTATTGTTCTGTGTCGTAATGTACTTTATGTCTTCAACTTGTACTTAATATTTAATGGGTTTTAGTACTTAATATTTTAATGGTACAGAACGATCAATTTAAGGATCAATTTAACTTCATATATTTAAGTAAATAATAATAGTAAAACGACAACCGAAACTTGGTCCGCAAGTAATAATATTAAATATTTTGGACATTTTACACACAACATCATCTAGTCCCAAAGTAAGCAGAGCTTGTGTTATGGGTACTAAACAACTGATATAAATATATAAACATACTTTTTTTTTGTAAATACATACATACAATACATTATACATAGAAAAACACCCAGACTCCGAAACAAATATTTGTGGATCACACAAATATTTGGTCTGACCCGGGAATCGAACCCGAGACCTCTTGATCAGCAGCCGCATACGCTTACCACTAAACCAACAAGGCAGTCAGTACTTACATATGGTAAGTATTTGCTGGTTTGCTTGTTTAGTACGATAGTTAACGAAATTTATATTACCATTTTATGAATTTTGTGGGTTACGGCAACCGACAGAGCCCCTGCTGCTACGGCTTCACTATTTTCGTTTCGTACATCCTGGCTGGGTTTGATTTCGTAATATGAATATGGCAGGCAGTGTAGCCACGTTGCAATGTATGAAATTAAAAAAGTGCCATCCAAATTCCTAAAATATTCATTCGTAAAATCAAGACAATGTCGACAAAATTATCTTCCAATACTAGGTACATCCCTATAGCACCACATGCTTTTGAGTTTTGACATATTATGACATATGATGAACAGTTTTGAAATCAATTATCTTAAAGCTTTAAAGTTCTTATTTGAATAAAATAAAAAAAATATAATGAAGCACACAATATTTCCTTAAGAATCCTTTATAAATAAATAAAGGTAATTAAATATATTTGTTATCTGATGAAACTGACCTTTTCTGGCTAGAGAACACACCCATGCACTATTCCAAAGTTTCAACAATTCTCTTATAATTCAATCATTTTTTATAAATATAATTATTTATACAACGGAGTTTTTCAGCGTATTTCAGATTAAATTTCTATAATCAATCTAAACAATCGCGGAATTCTTTATTTCTGTAAGATTTATGACGGGTTGAAAATGGCCTGGCACAGTGGTGCGTGCACAAAGATTTTAGTGATGTTACATAAACTTTAATCGCAGGTAAATAAAAGTAAAAATTAATCGTTTTAGTTTAAAAATCGTAAATTAGTTACTTGCTAACTGGCAATCTTCATTGCAATAACATAATTAATATTTGTAAATTAGGTATTATCACTTTAATTTTATACTTTTCGTATCTGTCTCGATCGTCAGCCGAAAGAGTTCTACTACTGAAAAGGTCTCTAAAATGGTTTCCAGGGATTTTTTATAGGTCGACGGACAATCTTGTATTTTTTCCAGTACCTACCACTCTAGAATTTTTTGACCTCATCGGCCGTCTTCATTGCGGGCAATCTGCTTCACCCGTCACACCATCTAATTAATAATAATGGTAAAACTCATTATTTACTTATGCTTTATGGCTAGAAGGAAGTCTTTAACTAGGCGGCACTTCAATTGTATGTCAATCCAGTTGAAGGGAAAGGTTTGAAACATTTGGTCGTTAATTCAAAACGACACGTCCAAAAGTATGCTAGTTTTACAAAACCAGATTTAAATACAACAATAGATTTTAATCCAAAAATGTATACATTCATTAATTAAAAACCCATTTTTTAATATGAGTTAAAAGATAAAACAACACAGTAATTGCTTTGCTTTCTTTTATTAATTGCAGGGCAGCGTTCGAAAAAGTAAGCCGCTTAGAAATACAGCTCGAGGATACCGAGTCCGTTTTGGATCTTAGAAAGGTCTACCTGCCAACTGTACCCAAGCCTAATGATTATGATCCCAGAAAGTGCAGACAACCCAATGTACCTATAAGGTATGTCTCCAAGCCTGTTTATTGAATATATAGTTATAATTACATTACATCCTCTTTACATTAACATTTTATAATTAACTTTTACAACAATTAGGATTGACAATACAAAAAATTGATTTATGGTTATTGAAATGTTTTTTAACTGTGCTTATTTTCCCGACAGTTCATATTTTTATTTTCGCCTGTTGGCTTCTTTCTCTTGTTGACCTACAAAAGTATGTAGTGGCAGTATTATGTGTGGACACCTCCACGATGTACATCATTGAGGATCGCGGTGAACTGTTATGTGGAAATCGGACAAACTAAAACACACGTATTTTCAGCGCAGCAAGTTCTATTGCCATGAACTTGAGTATACCTTACGAAGGAACTCCTAGTGAAATCTAGTGAACTTTGACTGCCATAGATAAGCAGCCATATAATGCAAAAGGCCAGGTGTGGTTTTGCTAGGTACCCCTCTGTACATACCCCATTCAGGAGATCATTGGGGTCGGAGATATTTAAAGGTAGTAGAGCCAGGCTATCATAAGCACGAATAGGCCGGTTCGACCGGGGCAAAAGTACCCTCACACTGTCACCAGTCTTTCATTGGTGAGAGTAAGACCAGAGCATGATGCATTTGCATTTCACTAGGTCGCCATAGTGAGGGTCAACATTCTGCATTGTCTCATTCACAATGTGGATGGTGACCCCGCCCTACTTCGATTAGGCGGAGTAGAGTCACTTTGGTAGGTCTAAACATATAAATGTATATAAAAAAGATCATTCTGTAGTTGCCAGCGAGTTCTGGCCATCTCACTTGTTTTTTGGGCGCCTCTAGTGGTAACATTACTTGTCAAAAGGAAAAAAGCTGAATCCCAAGCATCCTCACTTTTGACCACTTAGAGAACCAAGATCTTTAGTCAGAAACTTCCCACGCCAATTGCTGCCACGAGGTCGCACCAGATGTTAAACCAGCATGGAGCATTCTACTAGAGTATGGATCGCAGTATCCGCGCGTTTTATATTCTCCTCTAAAATTATAAAAAACTCACTGTTGTTTTGGCGTAGTCCAATGATCAGGGTAATCTTATTTATTTATTATTGGGTTTATTTGCTTCTGTTCTTACTTACATTGATCCTGTACTGCTAAGAAAATTAAATGATATCATGTTTTTCAGCCCGTGGATGGCACATTTCAATATGGTGCGGGCAGTATGTGGGCCAGGACTCCTGGGCATGCCGGTCGCAATGAGTGCCAGTGGACTAGTTATAGGATCAGTATTTACATTGCTTTCCGGAATAATACTAATTTACATGTACCGACTTTTGGTAAATTAATTGTTTATATGTTCATTTTATGGCAGAACTAGGGAAACTCGCGTTTTCTGGCCCTACAGAATAACAATAGAAATAAATGACTCAACTGAACACGGTCGCCTGATTCCAAAATATTTACATCAGAACCAGTGGCTTTACTCTTAAATTCAATCCCAATTTCAATCCAATACGAATCCAATTCCAAGTTGCGATGGAAATATTAACTTAGTATTGAATTCAATAGTATCAAACGTCACAACTTCAATACCGATCGATCAGAATTGATGAATTGATTGAGGTTCTTGTAAATAACTATCTATGACGAACACAGTAGGTTATTTTTTCCTCTGAGCATTTTTCTCAAATTATGATGGGTGTGACTTTAAATGTACTACGATACGATTCAAGTTTTATTTCTTACATTGATTCACTATCTTTAAACCTCCACATCCCAAGTATTAGACAATATCGAAGTCTTATAGAATGGCTATCGTGTAGTGTAGATTTAATTTAGCTTTTCCAACTTACTTACCAGGTTACGAACAGAGTACTTTCTATAAACAATTCGTTTTATTCCCCTTTTCCAGTTGGACAATCTTAATGAAATAAGCAGGCAACTGAAAATACCGTACATATCGTATCGGTATGGATTTCGAGCAGCTGTGCTGCATGGACCTCCAATATTCAAATGTATAGGGAAACATGGCCCGTAAGTTATCTGTGATTGTACTTCTAGAAGTTTACAGGAACTAATTAATTGATACTAGCAACAAAGGGTAGCCAACAAGTTTTCTACACTATTCGTAACTATTAACTTAGTAAGACAGACAGACACGTCATCATTCGCATTTCATTCAATTCATTTCACTAAATAGTAAAAAAAAATGTAGGTATTTGTTTTGTAAACAAAAATATGACGCTCGAAAGCATCACATATTAAAGCATCAAATCTTTTAGCAAGAGCAAAAAAGGGGAAATTATTAAAAAAACAATCAATCAATAAATGCATATTACGTATCTACACTAAAAGTACTTGCATGTACGTTACTTCCATCTAAACTTCAATTTCTTTCTATTTATTTGTGAAAAAAAAAAACAATATTCAAAACACTAATTTGTATGTAAATTTTTACAGAACGATAATTGGCATCTTCATGATGTTGAGCCAAATAGGAATATGTACAGTCTGTGTCATACTTACGTCGGACAGCTTGAGAGATGTTAGTTTGTTTAATAATTATTACTCACAATCCGTACTTTAGTAACCTCTGAACGACTCCAGTTTTGACCAACTGAAGACCACGTTTTCCCATCATAAATTTACTATACTCGACTTTCTCGCCATTGCCTCTCTGCGGCAGGAGCCTGAAACTACAATATCCAATTAAAAAAAAACAGTGTTAGGATACACGCACAAATTTCAGGAACTGGTCCGATTTGAAAAATTCTTTCAGTATTCGATAGCCCATTTATCGAGGAAGGCGATATATCATCACGCTAATGCCAATAGGAGCGGAGCACCAATAAATAATGTTTCAAAATCGGGGGATTGTTTCCTCTTAAGAGCTTCCGCTGCGTGCGCTGCGTAAACGGTTAAAGTTTAGCAAAAAATCATGTATGAACTGCCTCGTTGGTCTAGTGTTTAATGTATGTGGCTGCTGATCAAGAGGTCTCGGGTTCGATTCCAAATATTTGTTTCGGAGTCTGTGTGTTTTCTGTCTAATATGTATGTATTTACAAAACAAAAAGTATGTTTATGTATTTATATCAGTTGTCTAGTACCCCATAATACAAGCTCTGCTTAGTTTGGGACTAGATGACGTTGTGTGTAAGATGTCCGAAATATTAAAAAAAAAAATTGATCCCCTGTATAACTTCTAAAAAAAGTCCGCGACAGCATGTTTTTGTAAGTTGGCTCACTATATTTTATGAGAAACAAATTTGCTTCCGCGGTAGCATGGGCAATACCGGCAATAGAAGATGCATTGTAGTCGGTACGAAACAAGGTAATGGTTTCTAACAGTGAGTATTTCTTCTGAATTTTCGCTGGTTTTATGATTGCTTCGCTTTCTAAGCTTCGCTGATGCCGTTGTAAGGTGGTCTATGCAAGTTAAGGAATAAATACAGTTTTGGTATCCAGGTTGCAGACTGGAGTAGTAATAACACAGCCCTCTTGGTGCTTCTACCTATTTTCTTGGTTTTGGAGTTTTTAATGAAAAATTTGAAACGTGTGAGCTATTTGGGCATCTTAGGTAAGGAATCTACAATGTTTTTGATGAATCTAGATTGTTTATTATTTTTTGTGAAGGCATCGGGCCGAGCTAAATTGCTTCTATAATTTCAGGTTTTGCACTTAATATGATTGGGCTGCTAATGATATTTTACCACATATTTAAAGAACCTCAGAGACAAGTTATTTATTTGGAGGAAGGTGTTGGTGGCTGGTTGTTTACTTGGGGCATGTGTTTGTTTAACCTAAGTGCATTGGCCGTGGTAAGAATGTTTTTATCTTTTTTATATTTAAGCCTACCAAAGTGACTCTACTCTGCCTGATGGAAAGCATGAGTAGAATCCAGAAGTAGGGGCCACCATCCTCATTTTGAGTGTAACCACTGCAGCATGGTAACCCATACCATGGCGGCCTGATCAGATGTTTTTGCATCATGCTCCCGGCCTCCGAAGACCGGGAGAATGATTCAGAATAATTGGGCCTCCAGTCTCACACTCACCAAAGAAATACGACAGCAAGAATGCTGGCATTAATAGGATGGTCTTCTGTTTGAGGGTAGTACTGCCCCGGTCGAGGCACTTTCGTGCTGAAATCAACGGGGCTCTACTACCTGTGAGTTATTAAGTTAGATACTTTGATTTGTCCCATGAAAGTGATATCATAGTACAAGTCTATGTCGTAGAGAGATTTCGAAATTAAATATGAAGTGAAAAGTACTGAAAACAATAAGTGAGGTTAAGTTTCGCAAGCTTGACGACTCGAGCAGACGTTGAGGAGAACAACGTGCAGGCAGTGCGAATATTCAACGACGGCAGCAAGCTTGATGGCAAAGTCGGAGCTGCACTCTCCATTTGGAACAGTAAATACGAGACGAAAGCCGTCAAGCTCAGTCTGTCCGCGTACTGCACGGTGTATCAGGCGGAACTTCTTGCCATATGCAGGGCTACGAGTGAGGTACTGAAGTGCAACGAGCGCACATACGGTATCTACAGTGATTCCAGATCCGCATTGGATACTATCACCATTTACGGGACACTTCATCCGCTCGCAGTGAAGACACGCGACAATTTGAACAAAGCTCTGACGCAGAACAAAACTTTGGATTTGTATCACGTCAAGGCCTACGCGGGTCTTGCAGGGAACGAGCGCGCCGACGACCTGGCAAAGGAGGCAGCTCTTACGTGTCGGAGGTTGCCTGACTATGATCAGTGCCCGATCTCGTTCGCCAAAAAGGGAATCCGGGAGGATACCCTTGAAGAATGGAACCGAAGTCTAACGAAACCGCCTCCGCCACGAAAGTATTCTTCCCTGATGCTGTAGACGCATATTGAACCGTCAGACGGATCACAATTACGTCAAAGCTGGCTCAGGTGCTCACAGGTCATGGGGGTTTCTTACAGTACCTGCATAGATTTAAGTGCACGGACAGTCCATCATGCGCCTGCGATTCTAATGAGCAGGAGGACGTCTTACACCTGCTACTGGAGTGCCCGATTCATGATAGACTAAGATATGACCTGGAACAACAAATGGGCATAAAACTATGTAGAGACAAATTGAGCGAAATGATTGCATGAAAACAAAAAAGTACATACTTTACAAATTACTGTGAGAAAATCGTTACTATAGTAAATAATATGAATAAGTATTTTAAGCAATTGATATGTTATACACTCATTTGCAAAAATTGATGAAAACTATTCCTTCCTAATTAAGTAATTTGTAAAATTCTGAGGATAACAATACCTAGAATTGTCAAACAAACAAATAGTAACTATAAAATAGTTCTTTGCTTAAGTGCCCGTTTTTTTTTGCAAAAGAGTTTATATTAAAATATATAAACACCATCAGTAATAAGGCTTCAGTAATTAGTAAATAATAAAAGTGTACATAGAATAAGAATAATAATGTTTAAGAAAAATCGTTAGAAAGTAAGTATTAAATACATAGAGTATAGATAAAATGTTAAATACTAACTGTTGTAAAATAAATGTAAACTTAGACATATCGCATTAAGACCAACTAGGTCATACTTTAAAATATTTTTAATGTAAGTGAAACAAAGAAAATAAAAAACAATCTGTGACACTTACATGAGTCACAGGTGATTTAATAATTAAAAAAACAAAAAAGTGAGGTCTTCGTTTAGAAAAAAATAGATATTGCAATACAGGTCAGGGTTGTAGGGTCTGAATCTTGTAACAAAACAGATTGAAAAGCTATTTACTACTATATGTAAAGGTTTTGAAGAAAATTGAGCTAGATACCTGGAATTTTAGAATATATTTCGATTTGGGAAAGGCTTTTGAATCTGTGATCAGTGATCACCTTTGTAATTTTAAAAAACACTTGTATAAAATTCTTTAAATTTGAGCTCCACTAAAACAATTTAGGATATGGTAAGAATGTAAGAAATAATAAAAGGAAATCTGGAGTTGTTGTTTAAAACAAATCACACAAAAATCGAGAGTTCACAGGGAGGTATCGTGGGACCTTACTTTTATCTAAAACCTGAGAGCTACAAATAAAAAAGATTAGGTAACACATTAAATTAAGATGAATCCTTTAATAGTTAATTAAAATGATAAACTTAACTTATTACAATAATTCATTCTTGATTTGGAATGTGCCAAAATCATGCATCAGAGCTATGACTTCTGTATGGTTAACATGTATTTTTATTTCTTTTAGATTTTAACAATCGACAAGGCTTTAACAGACCCAACAATTATGACGAAGACATTTGGAGTGATCAATATAGGCCTAGCTGTACCGACTCTGCTTTCCTTAGTATTTGGCGCTCTGGGTTACTGGGCTTTCGGTACAATGGAGGAAAATATTTTAAGGGCTTTGCCATATGATGATGTGTAAGTCATTATAACTAATATTGTTTAGGTATGAAAATTTAAAAATAAGAAAAATTATCTTGTATGTTAGCAAAGGAATGTCAGAGTAACCTCATCAAGAGATGTTTTTTTTTCGCCAGTCGTGAAGTGAGCAGTCAGGTTTCCTGTTTTTTTTTTTTTTTTTTTTTTAAAGACAACTCCCGCATTAGGAATATAAATTCCTGTGTCGCGGTGGACTTTACATGAAACGTGACACATACATGAAACGGACACAAAGAACACCCAGACTCAGAACAACAAACTGTGAATCACACAAAGTGTTGTCTTACGTGGGATTTGAACCCACGACACTTGGCGTAGTAGGAAGCGGCGTGGCGACCGCTTAAGCCACTAGGCCAACCGTGTAGTCAATTCTAGTTTTTATCAATTCTAGTTTATAATTGCCCTATAAGTGTTTATATCTTACAAGAAGTAGAAGTAGTAGAAAGGGCCGACCCATGTGTGCTAAAGTATGAAATTTTATTTCTTTCGCAACATCGAGGTACTCCTATCATTATTAGTCCAGGAATAGGTATAGTGTGTTGTGTGTATTCTACTCGTAATAATTGAAATATACGTAGAAATAGACGAAGAGACGAGACATATACACTGACTCTAGGGTTAATCCTTGACTGCCTCGGTGGCGCAGTGGGAGTGTATGCGACTGCTATGCTTAAGGTCTCAGGTTCGATTCCCGGGTCGGACCAAATGTATGTGTGATCCGCAAACATTTGTTTTGGAGCTTGTGTGTTTCCAAATTTAATATGAATGTAGGTATTTAGAAAAACAAGTACGTACAATACAAGCTCTGCTTAGCTTGGAACTCGATGACGTTGTGTAAAATAAAAACCAGAAGCTTTAAGTTGCTCAGTGAGCTATAGAAAGAGTTTCAAATGAAGTGATCCGTCAGAGAATATGTAGACGCCCTCTCTCTAGATAGCAAGACGACTTGCGTAAGAGGGCTCTGGCGGTGACTGAATGCAAAAAGTAGTAACCTAGGCTCTGTGTTCTGTGCCTTGGGAGAGGTCTATATCCAGCAGTAGACTGCAACGTGCTGGTGACGATGACGACGTAGATATATTAATTGCCTACTAATACCGTACTTTCTTCTGAAAAATCTAAAGGAATGTAATTGTTATCAGGACAACCATGATCATAATGTCATGTTACATTGCGTCGGTGACGTTTGCGTATCCCCTTCACTGCTACCCAATTACAGGAGTGATTGAAGAAATGTTCAAGTTTGCTAGAGAAGACTTTGTGCCCACGGAAGCGACAATGGAGGTCATCAGGATTATTTGTAGACCCTTAGCTGTTCTTGTGGCATGTTAGTATCACTATGAACTTATATTTTATTATTTACTGACTGACATCTCAACTACGCTTGCGTTTCTCATACGTAACAATTTTAACTCCACACCAGTAGCTCTCGTGTTTATTGCATTTATAATAATATGACTAGTTAAAGCTATTTTTCGGTGCACTTTGAGCTTTGTAGGTATTTTCAAACCTTCAGCCATAGACTCCTTACAGACGTTCTTACTAAAGATTAATTAATGTTAATTAATTTATTCACTTAATGCCAACTTGATTGGAAAATGAGAGAGAGTGTAGAGAGACGGTCCATAGATCTTTGAGAGTCTGTCGTATCACTACAGCGGATCCGTCCCATATCTGTCTCTCTCAATCCACAAATATTTGTTTAGGAGTCTGGGTGTTTGTATAATATGTACGTATTAAGAAAAAAATGTATGTTTGTGTATTCATATCAGTTGTAATACAAGCTCTGCTTTGTTTGGGACTAGATGACGTTGTGTGTAAGATGTCCGAAATATTTATTTAGTATTAATTTTATTTAATATTGGATGTGATTCTCCTGACCCAATAATTATTTCTGTTTTCAGTTACCATTGCCTATTACTTGCCGTTCCAAGGGCCTTTCGTGGCATTTGTGGGAAATCTGTGTACAAGCATGTTATCTATAGTGTTCCCGGCCATGATAGACCTGAGTCTTCGCTACGGAGTTCCGAACGGCTACGGCCCTTACAAATTATATCTGATCAAGGATTTAATACTTTTTTTCTTAGGATTGATAACCACTCTGTTCGGTGTATATTTCTGTGGTTACCTCATTTACATCAGGATAATGACCAACAATGGGCCGCAAAAGGAAATGTATCTTTAGGCAGATTCATTTATTGATATTTTGTTGATCGTGAATATTTACAATTTGTTTGATTAAAACATGTATTTTTGATAAGATTTATTGTTTTAATGTAATAAATCGTTTTATATAATGTTGTGTTATTTATTTTTTAAACATTATTTTACAATCTTTGATTTGCTAGGTAGAAGACTCACGCTAATGTCATCACGACCATGACCATTACCGTCTTTATCATAAGGGCACACAGGGCCAGTGCCCAGGGCCCACCATCTTCAGGGGGCCCTCCAACGAACCGATAGTTTGTTTCTCTCACACATTTAGTCTCGAAAGGCACATAACATTCTTTTTTTAAACACTCATTACAGTTTAATACGAAATAATTACTCAGCTTGTAGTATTATTTATGATTGATCTATTTTATTAGACACGCAATAATTGGGGGCCCCCAAACTCGTGTGCCGAGGTGTTTAACCATGAGGGGGTGCCGCTCCCGCACAACATTAGATTGACTGCTTTGTTGGTCTAGTTTTTAGCGTATGCGGCTGCTGATCAAGAGGTCTCGGGTTCGATTCCCGAGTCAGACCAAATATTTGTGTGATCCACAAATATTTGTTTTGGAGTCTGGGTGTTTTCTATGTATAATATGTATGTATTTACAAAAAAAAAAGTATGTTTATGTATTTAGGTATATCAGTGGTTTAGTACCCATAATACAAGCTCTGCTTAGTTTGGGACTAGATGGCGTTGTTGTGTGTGAGATGTCCGAAATATTTATTTAATAAATATTATTGGTAAAATAATAGACAACTCCCGCATTTGGAATATATTCCTGTGTCGTGGGGGATATTACAAATATACAAGAAAAGGACACACATAACACCGAGACTCAGAAAATTTATGGATCACATAAAGTTTTATCCCGTGTTGGATTTGAACCCATAAAACTTGGCGTAGTAGAAAGCAGTGTGGCGGCCGCTTAAACAACTTTTTTTACAAGATTAATAGCAGCCTTCAGTGTGGAAGTTGATGATGTTTCACCTCCGCAACTCAGAGAGCAAGTTAACTGACGTTAGCACGTTAGTTTATCCTTCGAATCCAGTTCACCCTCAGGATTGCGGTGGTCCAATGCCAATCGTGTAGGAACTGATATGCTAAAGCTGGTTGAACTAGCAGCTGACCGAAATATTTTGAAAAATAAAGGCTAGGAAGATAAGTCGACGCATACGGGAGGAATAGCGGTGGTGACACTCTGTATTCTTTATCCATCACTAAATGGATTCTTTTCCTCGCGGGTGTACAACATGAAGGCAGGTATTTACTTATATAACATTCACTATCTTATCGCTTCAATGTTTTGCTTTTTTCCACTGAGATTCCGACCGAGAATGTTAGTGTTATCGTCACCTCATATCAACGTTCGTTACCAGCCTATCATTTGTGTAGCATGTAGCTACAAATATGACGGACTCAAGTACAAAATTCTGTATCTTTACGAGTATTATTTAACGTTTAATAAGATCGCCTATTATCCGCTTATAGCCAATTGGGGTCGTCTGACCTTAACCCTATCCTCAGAGGAGACCCTAGCCCAGCAGTTGGACGTTATAGGTTGTTGATGAAGGTCGCCAATCAAAATTAAAATTAGTGTAGGTTCGATTCTCGGGTCGTACCAATTGTTTGTGCAATCCGCGAATATTCGGAGTTTGGGTTTTTTCTATGTTTAATAATATGTATTTTTACAATAAAAAGTATGTTTATGTATTCATATCAGTTGTCTTGTACCCATAGTAAAAAAACATAGTACAAAGTAAAAAAAACTAGTTGTAACACTTGTAACCTGCCACGCTTCTTTCAAAAAAAAGGAAAAAATAAATGAAAACTATTCATGAAATGTATTGTACATTTACTTAACAACATTTGAGCTCAAATGCTACAAAATATTTGAAAATTGGAAGCAAATTGAGGATTAGGGTAAAATTAATACAATGACCTTGTAAGACGGGTCACGTATCCTGAGAACCTGTTCGAGGTAGACGATCCTACACTGCTTCGAGGTAATGTGGACCTACCTATAACCGCCAATCCATAAGGGCAATACTCCCTTCTATAATATACAGCGAATTAATCAACCTACTTAAAAAATAGCATTTTAATTTGGTTGTTCTTTTTTTAAAATTTATACTCCATGACGCTAAGTGGACTCTATACATATATATAAAATTGAAGCGTCTGTTTGCAACATAAAATGAAAAGTCTTTTACATTATCATTTGCATCGAAAAAGCAATTTTAACTTTTATATATTGTACAATAATAAAATCGTGTGTCCTTCATGCTTGGTTGAATCAACTCGATTTTTTCTCTGTCGATGACGTTTCCAACTATTCATTAGAATTAATTATTCGTTGTCCACTGCAGTCAAATGCACATCTCATCCACGATTATTTTTGCTTATTGATAAGAAATACTATCTATATAGTATTTTTACTAGTAGGTACTGCCTTCCTAGCCAAGTTGCAATAGTACATTGTTCACCGAGGGAGGAAAGGAACTTTCACCCGAGTGCTACACAGTGCTTTATACTACACCTGTGAGGAACATTTAAAGTATTTATAAAATAAACTCAAAACGTAAGACACCATGTAAGACACAATTTAGCTTAGAATTTGACATACTATTTATAAATATTTCGCGCTTCTTTTGTTTTTTTTTATTCTTCACAAAAGGATGTCAGTGGCACGGAGATTCCATATTTAAATTATATGAAAACTCTTTGGGCAGGCGCGCGCCATAGATCAGATAACACATGAGAAATGAAAATTCATACAACTTTCTCTCCCGCTAAAACACGTTAGAAATGGATTTTCATACATTTTTTCCTCCCGCTTATTTAGGTCAAGGAAAAGACTAATTTTCTCTTTTCATTTTCAGGGTATAATGAATACTGTTCCGATCAAGTGTAGTATATACGTTTTTTGTTTTCTATTACATTCTATATTCTATTTCTCTTCTCTTGTGGCAGTACTAGCCAGCGGATACTCAGGTGCTAATAGCCAGCTGTCTAGTGGCTAGTGGCTAGTTGGTGCCAGGTAACCAGTACTTCTGGCTAGTAGGTGAAAAGGACCTTACGACAGGGACTTGTTGAAGGGAAGCATTTTCACTCTAAAGATTTGCTCTCATAAAAACAATAGTATCTGTAATATTCTTACAATCTTACAATGCAGCTTGTAAATATTCTACAATTTAAGTAATGAATCATTTAGTGTTTAAACTAATCCGATCAACATTCATTCTATAAACTTGGAAAACAAAATCTGTCTACGTAATCAGTGTACATTTTAAATACGTCATTACATGCAAAAGGCCACCATCTTATCACTTATTTACAATTTTGTACTTGTGGTCGCAATTCAATTTGTTGGTGTAATACATGCCAGTTTCAATATGGCGCTCAGAACTGGAGCATGTGTTTTACGGTACAACGCGCTACGAACAACTGCACGGGTTAGTTTTTTTAACAATGAACTAAGTTAAGATTTTAGTGTACCATAATCTAATATTTATTAGGTTTAATTTTTTTACGTGTTAATCAGTTTACGGTGAATGAACTTATTTGTGA
The DNA here is from genome assembly GCA_932526445.1 of Phragmatobia fuliginosa. Classification (NCBI taxonomy): domain Eukaryota; kingdom Metazoa; phylum Arthropoda; class Insecta; order Lepidoptera; family Erebidae; genus Phragmatobia; species Phragmatobia fuliginosa. Next base: position 20,563,455 of record OW052070.1, read on the forward strand.
CCTCAACTTAAAGAAACTGTTTTTTTAACAGTTGAAGAAGTGCATTGTGTGAGTTTGACTTTCGAAGATAGTGATGTGCAAACAGAATATAGTTATCGGTGAAATTAGTTTTGGGTAGTGAATAGCTGTAGTTTTTAGAAATTTTGTATCTTAATTATTAATTATTTTAGAGGTGAAGTTGTGCCTCCGATTATGAAATATTATCAGTTTGTTTTATCAGCACTTCATAATAATGAATAACGATCTCTAAATTGTTTAATTATTCTGTCAAACGAATGTGATAAATGCGATTATAATTTACTATCAGGAGTTCGCTGGTAATGGCTGGTATGTCATCACGTTAGTAACATTAACTAAGTGTTGTAATAACTAAAGATGGTTTATAATGCGTATTGTTGGTTTTTAGCTCGTTATTTTTATGTATGGGTGCCAAGAAACACTTTAACGGCGATTGCGTAATTTGTTGGCAACCCTATTCTTTCTCCAGCACCATTAGCAGGAAGAAAGTTTAGCTATAATAATATACTGTTTAACCTGTTGTAAAGTTTAATTTTATTAATGAAAGTCACCATGACTAGTTCACGACTGAATTAAATAATTGACATAACATTGCACACATACTGGAATTGAACTCTGAAACTCGCGAGTTTTAAATCGGACCATGTAATACGTAAATAAGTAAACATTTACTAAAAAATATAGTTTAATCTTTATTATTCGATTATAGTTTATAGTACGATATATAAAGGTTATAAGTTCAGAACTTCATATTAGATAAGGAAATCTTTATCTCTGATCTCACGCTATTAGTTTCTGAGAAGATGCACCGATAGCTATTGTATCTCGAAGTGAACTAGTGTCACAGAATACATAATGTGTTAAATTATGTTAAGAAACTTTCTTAAATGCGTTTTGGGCGTAAAACATAGGGCATAAAATTTGAATAAAATGCCATGGTTTGCTGTACATATTACGTCTACAATAGGCCTTAATCATTTTATTGTGTGGTATAAACTTATCATAAATACGGTAAGATATTCAGAATTCGTTAGATATATGTATATAAATTGTAATTAAAGTTAATTATACTGTCGTTAAAACTGTTTACTATACCTAGGTAATTCTTGAAGTATGATTTTAATACAACAATGTAACATTTAGATTTAGGTAGAAGGTGGTTTTAGAATTAATAAAGCGTTATAGATAGTGGCACTAGTGGCGGTTTGTAAACCGCTATTTCTTACATTCGATGCACCGTAGCTCATTAACTACTGAACTGTTTTTAATTAATGACGCCTCAATAGATTCGGAATAAAGCCCCGAATGGCACATGCTATATAAAATATCATCAAAAGGTCACCTATATTCTATATTCAAAACATGAGAATTCCCTCCAAAATACAGGAAACCACCTTGTTAGTGTTAACGAGCTCTATCTTTCTTAAACCAGACATTCAAAGTGAAGGTAATCTTTTTTGCTGTCAGGGTTACGTTACTACGTAGTCCTGTCATAGTTTAACCTTTTCCTTGTTTATTTTTCTACTAACTTTCACGCGCGCCGCCGACCGGGTGAATTTCGGTTATTGCGGAAAAAAGTAGCCTATGACATTTATCAGGCTCTAGATTATCTGTGTACTAAATTTAATTTGGTTCAGTAGTTTTGCCATGAAAGCTGGACAGACAGACAGAGTTAATATAGGAACGGAGAGAGAGTGTCTCAGAGAGCACGATAAGCCGTCGTCTATGGCGATCGTTATTGAACAGTCTGTGCTCTCAAATATACTGACAACTAGTTCAATATTCGAATTCCAGTTCGCACTTATGGTTTCAGAGGTCCCATGCAGGTCACTCCATGTAAAAACTGAAATTCAGGAAAACCGTGTGTACTAATAGCCCACCTCAAATAGTCTCGAGATTAATAAAGCTAAGAAGAAGAAGTAAGGATCATCGTCATCGTCAACAGCTCATAACGGTCATGCTGCTGGACATAAGGATCTCCTTAGAAAGTAGGTTTTTGCCTACAATACCTACTATACGATACCTATATAGAGTCCAATTGATCAAATCCATACTTTTAATTAGAGCATCCTAAATTACATATTATAATATCAGGACTTAAAATGTTCAGTTACAGAAATAAATTGAGTCAACAATATTAGCATAAAATATAATAGGGTATTAGGTACATGTTGTGAGCCTTGTGGGAGGTTTATGTCTAGCAGTGGACATTTTTCGGCAAAGATGATGATATTAATGAAAAGTGTAAATAAGTAAATTTAGACACATCTCATCATAGACAACTGCTGATTGACCCTAAATTATTTTTAAATTCAAACATACACCTCTATATATCTAACTAGACACTTCAATTTTATTTATTTATAGATCTTACCTATAGATCTATAGATAAATTGTATCCAGATCTAGGACAAATAATCAACCATTGAGTGGGGATCCACCGTAACTTGTAGACTACATGTTTTAGCTTCTTCCGATAAATGTTTTCCTATCATTAATAAAATACCATTCATTTGCATTGTAAACAAGTTCATTGATTTCTTCATGAAACAATAGAAGTAAGTATAGAAAGCTTCTGGAGACGTTAAAATGCAAGAATATAATATTTTGTATTGTATTATTTTAAAATTATATTTAAGATTATTATATTTACCTGTATCACTATTATAGTGCTGAAGAGTTTGTTTGTATCTAATTTCATAAGTAATTTAAGGAATAGTAATTTAATTACTTAGTCATTCAACTAATTTAATAGTGATTTAATAATAAAGAATAATTTGATAGTCGAATAGCTCATTAATCGAGTAGGTCTCTGTCATCACTACAAGACCAATAGTAATTTAGTGTAGTTTTTAAAAAAATATTTAAGACTACCAAAGTGACTCTACTCTGCCTGATGGAGTACATGAGTGGAATCCAAGAGTAGGGTTCACCATCCTCATTGTAAGTACAGACAATGCAGCATGGTGGCCTACACTCTTTATCTTTATAACATTAATGTATTGTAAGTCTTGAGACATTAATATCAATAAAAGTAAAAAATAGCTAAAAAATAATATAATCTGTAGTAAGTAAAATAAAACCAATTTTTACATTTCACAGTCGTTGTTTACACGCACACGACCGGAGTCGACACAAAACAACCAAACCAATGGCAAACCCGCTGAATTCCCGGGCGCTAAAGCCCCGTACGTGACGGAAATGAAGTTCCTAAACGAAACTAGCTATGACCCCATCCCTATCTATCGAGTGATGGACAACAATGGAGTTCTATTCGATAGTAAAGAGGAACCGAGTATCGAGAATGACACTCTTGTTCATATGTATAAAACTATGATACAGTTATCGCAGTTGGACAAGATTTTATATGAATCGCAGAGGTAATTATCATACTACTAATATTATAAACTCAAAAGTTACTCTGTCTGTCTGTCGCGCTTTCACGCAAGAACTACTGAACCGATTTAGATGAAATTTGGTAAACAGATAGTCTAGAGCCTGAGCAAGGACATAGTCTGTTTTTACCGCGATAACCGACATACACGCGGGCTGAATCGTGGGCGAAAACTGTACTAGCTTATATTTGTATAATATGTTTCTTGTGTTTGTTAATTAGTTCTTAAGGCCCTTCTTAAGAACTAATTTAAGAATAACTAATTTACTAACTAATTTAAGACCACGTTAAGTTTTAACTATACGATAAAACTGTACAGTTCGACTGCACAGTTTATCGTACAGTTAAAACTGAACGTGTATGCCACTTATAACTCTTTTATTCTTTGTAGGTATGTAATGCGCAAAATGTTGTAGTTGATTAATATATCAATTACTTTATAATTTGAAGGTCATCATCAATAGTTTACTGTTTTACATAGACGTAAATATTAGCCTGCTATAACACGCTAGTTAGGGTGGTTGGTATATACATACCATGTATATACCATATACATACATGGTGGTATATACATACATGAGGCAGTATAACAAGTCTGTTATACTGCCTCAGCCTCGTTGATCCAGCGGTTAACGTGACTACTGATCAAGAGAATGGGTTTATCTTACAAGAAATTAATAATACCAGCTTACTGGAACAATTATAGTAACTACTTATATAACTATACTATGGCCAACTTAATAGTTGACTTGTTGTTGTTGAGAGTTGTTCAAGTCCTGTGCCTCGGTGCTAAGCTATCAGTCGCAATTGTCCTGAATATCGTTATAGGGAAATCAGCGCCCTCAAATGTACTGACCTCAAATGTAATTTTACCTTGGAATTCAGTTCGCCCTCAGGATTGCAAAGGTTCGATGCCAATCACTCCTTGGAAAACAGGTATTCATGTAAAACCGCTCGAATAGTAGCATACGCATACAAAAGCTATTATGAAGAAAAAGTTATGTTGTTAGCAGACTTGTAGACTATTTCTAAATGACTACATAAATCTTTTACCTGAAATCAGGACACAGACTACATAAAAGTGAACTCTCAATTTCAGGCAAGGTCGGATATCCTTCTACATGACAAATTATGGAGAAGAAGGTATTCACGTTGGTAGTGCGGCGGCCCTGAACCCCCAGGATCTTGTCTTTGCCCAGTACCGTGAAGTTGGGGTCTTCCTCTATCGCGGGGTCACTGTGACAGACATTGTTAACCAGTGTTATGGAAACGTGGAAGATCTTGGCAAAGGCAGGCAGATGCCGGTGCATTATGGCAGTAAACAACACAATCTTGTGACAATTTCTAGTCCTTTAGGTAAATAAGGTTCTTTTTTTGTACTGATTAAAACACGCAAGTTAAAATAGGTCTTCGGTTTTCTTTGATTACAATTGTTTTTTCTATGAAAAAATTAGAGAAATCTTATTTCATGAACATTTTAATTTTATAGCCACTCAAATGCCGCAAGCAGTAGGTGCAGCGTATGCGCTAAAACGTCAAGAAAACAACGATAGATGCGTCATCTGTTATTTTGGAGATGGCGCTGCATCAGAGGGGGATGCCTTCAGTGCTCTCAACTTCGCTGCCACCTTAGATTGTCCCATCATTTTCTTATGGTGAGACCTGTCGCCTGACGATATTTTTAAATGTAACACATAGTGCAAATACAATTATCTATTCTTTCTCTTGAAATACTCAATCTCTCTCTCTCTCTCTCTTAATGAAAACAGCATAAAATCCGTTTAAACATCTAAGCATACAGAAACGGGAGACGACTTAATTTTGTATGTAGGTGCATCTTTACAAACTAATTATAATATTATTTTTAATCTAAGTCTTTCTATTCTAAATGTAACTAGTTATTTCCGTTCGCTTTAGTTTTTGTAGAGATATTAAACATATTAATAAATTTTATGTGCCTATCAGAACGTACAGTCTTTGAGAGCTTTCTTTTTAACGATTGGCCAACGGAATCGGGTGGTAAATAGTTTAATTATAATTGCTCAATGTTAGTAATGCTCGGGTAAACTCAAATAAAATTCAATAATTTGTTTCTTCAATTTCACGCCCGTCGCTCGGAGAGCACGTTAAGCCGTCGGGCCTGGTTGTTATGAACATGTATGGCAATCTATGGCAAAAATATGGAAGTTAGTGCCCTCAAATTTGCTGGCAACTAGTTCAAACTTCGAATTTCAGTTCTCCCTCAGGGTTGCGGAGGTCCAATGCCAGTCGCTCCGTGTAATTGATATTCTGGTAGAACCGATTAAACTTCGGAATTAATGCTGCGAAGAATAAGTATTAGGATTTATTATTTTGGGTGTAAATTCAAACATAAGATAATAATTCATTACTTTCTATGACAGCAGAAACAACGGTTATGCCATTTCAACTCCTACAAGTGAACAGTACCGTGGTGACGGCATCGCGTCCAGGGGCCCAGCGCTTGGCATCCGTACCGTACGAGTGGATGGTACTGACTTGCTGGCTGTATACAATGCTGTGAAAGAGTCCAGGGAGTTCACTGTGAAGAACAACAAGCCGGTATTAATTGAGGCTATGTCTTACAGGTAAACTATTTATTTCTCCTACTTAAAAATAATTGGAAATTATTAAAATTCAAAAGCACGCAAAACTAAAGGCAATCTTTTTAAACCTACATAGTTTTCTATTTATTTATATGGTATACCATATAAGGTCTTACAGTCATAGCTTTTGTCTGCGGTAATAGTATAGTAGTGTTTGTCCTTAATCAAGAATCATAGTACATATTAGTAACTTTTGAATTTATGATACTAGTATACATAAATGAAAAAAAAAATTCAATATAAACTTTCAGAAAATATTTTTTTCTAAATTCCTTCTTTATACTATACACGGTGATTTTATAGACGTTTTGAAAACGAAACATTTTAATTTGGAATCATCTATAGTACCAATTAAAATGGATAAATCAATTGTAATGTTGTCTAAAAAAAAGTTTCAGTTTTAATATTCATTTTCACTCGATCGACTTGGAAAGTAGTAATTCACTGATTATTCATTCATTATCATAAATGAGTGAAACACGTTCGTACGTGTTTTGGCGGTAACCACTGACGCTAACAGCAACTAATAAAAGTAGGTACTTTAGGCGCGTGCTAGCGAGTAAGTACTCGCTAGCTCGCGCGTAGGTAGACTCCAGTTTGTCCTTCATACTTAACACGGGCTTAGGACCGTCTGAAATACCTATTTTATTTAAACTTATTTTCTATTATTAGCCACGATTGTTTTTTTCACAACAAATCAATTTATCAACGGACTGTAGGTATAAATATTTCAGGCGTATTTAAAAAATCGGAGCTATCTACAGAATAATTAACTTACATACCTATTTACACTTTATTTACAATAATTACACTTCCCTGTATCGAAGCAACTGCTCAAAATGAAGTCCACTGCGTTCAATACACAAACGTCCACGTTTCAAACAATTGTCCTATAACTTTCTCAATGTGTCTCTATCACTTTTCACTTTATCAAAAGCGTCTACTATCGCAATGCGTAAATCGTCACGGCTTTCGTATTCACGTGTGTAAACAATTCTTTTTATTTCCGACCATAAAAAAAAATCCAGGGGCGTTAAGTCCGGGCTCCTAGGTGGCCAGGGCACAGGCCCTCCTCGACCTATCCACCGATCACTAAATTCATTGTTCAGATATGCACGCACTACACTCGCGTAATGAGCGGGACAGCCGTCGTGTTGGTAGTACATACCTCTCGAGTAAGCTAACGGCACATCGTCTACTAACTCAGATATCACTGTCCTTAACATCTCTAGGTACGAGTTGCCGGTTAGATGACCTTCAATAAAAATGGGCCCTAATAATTGGTCGTTAATAATACCGGCTCAAACGTTCACACTGAAACGAACCTGGTGATGGTTTTCTCGTATTAAGTGGGGGTTTATTAGAGACCAGTTACAGTAATGCTCATTATGCACATTGTATAGTCCCACTCGAGTAAACAGTGACTCGTCCGTCCAGAGTATGTTGGCGTTTGTATTGTTTAACAACCACTGGCAAAAGGCGATTCTTGCCGGTGCGTCTGTGTTGTTTAAAACATGAGCCTTGCGAAAATGATATGGATGTAATCCTTGCGTACGCAATAGCTTCCATACAAAGTTTTGGCTAACATCGAATTCTCGTGCCGCCATCCTTGTGCTCCGCCGAGGATCGCGCTCGAAGTACTCAAGGATGTCTTCTTCAAACTCAGGCGATTAATAATTTAAACGCCCTTGACCTTGCGCATGAGAGGGCGCACGAAATTGTCCGTGGTCGAGAAGACGTTGGGTTGCAGCCAAGATGGTAGGTGCGGAGGGAATTTGAGGGCTTTCAATTCCACGTAGCCGTAGTGCATTTAAATGCTCCGGCTGGGAATACAAACGCCGAGCCTGTTCCAAGTTGTAGTTGGCAATAGCGTACAGCTGTACCATTGCCAAGTACTCCACGTTTGAAAATTCGTACTGTCGACTCATTTTAGCGCTAAACAATTTTACGTGCCGACACGATGATATGGACTGACTGACTGAAAAAACCAAGGACGCGTGACGATTACAAGTGAGTCACGCGCATGCGCCTACGACTCAGTGCACAGTGCCGTCATTGGTTCAAATTGGTTGAATGAATCCGGCGCAATGATGCAATGAATACCTACGTGAGTGCGAATAATAATTTTATGTGGTTCGATATTATTAGGCATAGTATTTCTACGTATAATGTACCTACGTGTGATTGAATAGTTCTACTACGGATTCTCACTTTTTGTCTGTAAACGATTAGAATATCGCCTTTGATAAAAAAATAAATAAATATTTTATTAAATTAATGTTATATATAGCTTCTGTTGTTGATAACTAATTCAAAATTTTTGGTTTCAAAACGCTTTCAAAATCACCGTGTATACATAATTCCTATATTTTAGAGTTGGGCATCATTCAACTTCAGATGACAGCACAGCTTACAGATCGATTGAAGAAATACAAAAATGGACCAATGACGAAAGTCCGATACCAAAGTTCAAAATATACTTGGAAAGCAAAGGTACAAACAATCAAATAACGACTTTAAGAATAATCATTACAGTTCATAACATATATCTTGATTTCTGTGGCAGATGGCCAAACAACCAACGAAATTACTTTAAAAAAACGATTTTATACGGTATCACCTATATTTTATTTTTCGCGTGCCAGTTTTATCATAGGTGAAGACAATCACTTTTAAATGTACCTTGGACGTTTTCAAATGAAACTAGTGAAAACCCTAACGGAGATCAAGCATAATTTGTAGGACTATAGTATTAGGTACTTCTGACTAGGAAAATACTCCAATGTTACCTTTCATACCGTTTAAACAGCTCAACTGACTATTACATTTTCTGCAAATAACATCACTAATCTCTTACTTGCCCGTTTACGAGTGAAATATTATTGTCCCTTATACAATATGAACAAAGAGTTACTAAAATTTTCCAGGTTTATGGGATGCTGAGATAGAGAAGTCTTGGACAAAAGAAGCGAGAGATACGGTGCTTAGAACAATGCAAGTGGCTGAGAAAAAGAAATTTCCCAATTGGAAAGAGATGCTAGAAGATGTTTATTATGAGATGCCTTCGAGAATTCAGTAAGTGTTTCATAAACTAAAGCACAAACATTTTATAAATACCATATTCTTACTAAAATTAAAGCTAAATCTGATCAATTTTTTTATTAAGAAATGTCACACCGCTTGACTGTTAATCACGCTCCAACAGCTCAATAATAAAGAAAAAACTTATCAGTGTTCCCCGCTCCTGAAGATCGATCGTTACCCCAACGCTTTCTTCGGTCATATCGTGACTTTCACTGTGTTTATCCAGCTTTAACTTATGCCAATTGAGTAGAGGAAATAACAAGGTAGGCATAATATAGTCACATGTTATAGGTAATACGATGTTTTTTTTGCAGAAAACAAATGCAAGAAATGGAGAACCATTTGAAGAAACATTCAGATAAATATCCGCTCAATAAATACCAGAGTGATTGAAAAACCCGCACATTGAATTTATTTTATATTATTATAGACAAATATATTAATTAAGTTATCGATAACTTTTTTCTTTGTCCACATCCCTACAATAATTAGTCTGTAACAGTAGCAACTTTTGTCTTACATAAATTATCTTATCTAAGCTTTACTGCGTTAAGCATGGAAAAAGCACTTATTGTTCAAGGCGCTTCTGATTAGAATGCGTTGCAAGTGGTTTCAGATAAGTCTGATGACCGTCTTAAAGGGTAGAAAAAAGTGGTTGGCTAGTAAAGATTAGGTAAGTAGGTACGTTTGAAAAATTTCAAGATTTCTTAATATTTTTTTTTTATTGAACAATAAATTCACTGGTAATCAGATTAAGAACTAAATTCAATCATTATGTAGTTCATTGGTAGCGTTTTTGTAACTAAATTCTATATAAATAAAAGTTATAATTAAAAAAAACAATAAATAGTCTTTATTAATTTAAATTGAAATGTACTTCTTTTTCCTAGCTAATTGTACTAATATGTATAAATAATTAAAACACACATTTTTTCTGGAAGACTAAGGATAGGGAATGGTCACTACTTAAGAATGTTTGCATTCTATATAGCAATGTCAGCCTATCGCCGTCTACTTCTGGACGAAGGTCTCCCCCAAGGAGCGCCAACCATCCCGGTTCTGGGCAGTCCGCATCCATCCGCCGCCAGCCACCCTCCTCAAATCGTCGGTCCATCGTGCCGCAGGGCGTCCTACACTACGTTTGCATTCTATATCCTCACCATAAAATAAATAAATATAAAAAACTATAAGAAATTAAGAAGATATTGAAGTTTAAATAAAGTGAGTGTGCAATGAACGTTCAATGACGTCATTCGTCGTCGTCACACGTTACACGCAAGTCACGTGACTTTTAGCGGACCTCGATATTGGCCCTCAACCCCAGCCTGTAAATTTGAGATATAAAAAAAAAAAACTCCATCGACGTATCATAAATAGCACTTTCCGAAATTATTTATTATTAAAACAGCACCCTCTTAGTTTACGAGTAAATAGAGTAGATTAAATCACTTGAAATACTTCGAATTTCGTACTTTTTGCACAGCGGAAAATCTGCAACCTACTCGAAACTAACTGCACTATCATTAGAATTTATCATGAAATGCAATAGTTATTGCAACAAACAAATTTATTGCAAGTAACATCATAATTCCTTGATATCTTTCAATAATACAAAAATTGGTGTATCTGTATAATAATAAATAAGAAATTTACTGTGACAAAGTTCCATCTAATTTTATATGCTTTTTACCTAACACTTTTTTACATGGCAACATTCGTTTGATGTCATGGCAACAATTGAAGTTTCTAATGTCAAACGTGGTGCTATAGTCTTACAAAATTAAAATGTTTCATACCTTTCGAATACGTCATTTATACATGTCATTTTGAATTTGTAAAGGTTATAATTATTTGTCAGTAATAAATAAATGGTTGTGGAGGTTAGTGACTGTCTCTTGATAATAAATTTGTTATAGTTTATTTACGAAAATGCCTTACTGGTACTATGACAAAAAGGATCTGCAAAGCACACCATCGTTCCGGGATGGTATAACCAACGAAACCGAGAATCGGTACAGAAAAGAAGGTGCCAGGTTTATCATCGATACTGGCTCGAAGATGGACCTAGGTTATAACACTGTCGCGACTGGTGTTGTTTATTTTCATCGGTTCTACATGTTCCACTCGTTCAAAACATTCCCGAGGTACATAACTGCATGTTGTTGCCTGTTCTTGGCTGGTAAAGTTGAAGAGACACCGAAAAAGTGTAAAGATATAATAAAAGTGGCCAAGTCGTTGTTAACCGAGCACAAATTCGCAACTTTTGGTGAAGACCCTAAAGAAGAAGTGATGACTTTGGAGCGCATTTTGCTGCAGACGATCAAATTCGATCTCCAGGTTGAACACCCTTATGGCTACCTGTTAAAATACGCCAAGTGTTTGAAAGGGGACAAGGGCAAGTTACAAAAGATGGTGCAAATGGCATGGACTTTCGTGAATGACAGGTGAGCTACTTATTCTATCTTCATTAGTTGTCTATTTACCTGATCGGCCTTAAATTTAATTAATAAAAACTATATTAAAACATTTAGGCAATAAACACTAGTATTATGTTCCGTGAAATCACCATGGTATTTTAAAGTGATTATCATATTGTTATGATTGTAGTATTTCACATGAGTCATATCTGTAAATATATGCAAGTAACTGCATATATTTTCTAGTAGCAGATAACACATATTTGCAGCTCTAGTGAGGATTTTTTTGTAACAAAACATAACCCGTTTCAATTAGATTATGATAAAAGTATTGTTGGTACATTTCTTTATTTTATTAATGTGGTGTAACCTGCAGTTATTGTATTAACTTGCAAGTAATGCAGTGGGTTGAAGATAGTTTTAAAGTTCATATTTAGCCTAAGTTACTCCTTATGTCATTAGGTACCTACCACTTAAAATCCCGTAAATTGATTAGCAGCAAGAAACAAACAGACAAAAAAAAAAATTTTTTCGTATAACAACTATATTATATACTGATATGAATAATCCCTAGTGTTGATGAGGTGATGAGATGAACATGTTGAAATTACTTTGAATTCATCATATCAACCTTAAATACCTCATTGAAATAGCAGTTAGTGTATGCAACTGCTAATCAAAAGGTCCTGGTTACGATTCTCGTATTGTGCAGCCTAGAGTAGGGAAGTTTGGCAGTGTGACGTCATGCCTAGGGAAAGTGCATTAAGTACTTATCTAAGCAATTAACTGGTTGTCAATCTTTATTGGAAGTGAGTGCCCTCAAATATACTGACAACTAGGTAAACTGCAGAGGTCTGATGACAGACGCTCCATGTAAAAACTGATATTCTGGGTTAACTAGTAGTTGATCGAGCACAAAGAATATTGAAAATAACAAACGGCTTTTAAGACATCATCTACAGCCTGTGAGCCTCTTGTTGAGAAAGGAGGTGTGAACCTCGTATCCATATTTTTAGTATAAATTCGAAAGTAACTGTTTGTGAAATTAGTTATTCAGTATTTGTGGTGAGTCTAATTCAGAAAATAAAACATCACAAAAGCAGTTGATCTTTCCTAATCTAGTCTTTCTTTTTTTTATTGAGATTAAATTTAAGTTGAGATTAAACAAAACTGAGAGCCAACTAAGACAGACAAACAATCTGAGAAACTAGACTATTATCTTAAAATACTTTGCTTTCTCATGGCTTTCAACATCATTCGTTTGGTTATAGTAACTGTATAGTGAGCACTCTGCAAAACCGTTGTCAAAGAAGGAACTGCACCTCAACTAGAAGTATGTACTCCATACTAAACAGTACTGTATGTGAAACCGGCAACATTAGAAAGACGTTTAGGAATCTTTTCTATATTTACTTGCTATAATAGACTATAGAAAAGAAACCTGTCCTTCCAGTTTGTGCACAACCCTGTGCCTGCAATGGGAGCCGGAAGTAATAGCAGTAGCACTCATGTTCCTGGCCGGTAAGCTCAGCAAGTTTGAGGTGATGGACTGGAACGGTCGGGTTCCCAGGCATACCGCTTGGTGGGATATGTTTGTTGAAGACATCACTATGGAGTTGCTTGAGGATATCTGTCATCAGGTATTGGTTTTGTTTATTTATCAATATTGCGAGTGCATGGTATTTTTTATTATCATGTTTTGATTACATTGAGGCAGTAGCGACTGCCTCGGTGGCGCAGTGGGAGCGTATGCAACTGCTATGTTTGAAGGCTCGGGTTCGATTCTAGGGTTAGACCGAATGTTTGTGTGATCTGAAAATATTTGTTTTGTAGTTTGGTGGTTTCCTATAAAAAATATGTATGTATTTACAAAAGTATATTTATTTATTTATTTGTATTAGTTGTACAGTACCCATAACACAAGCTCTGCTTAGTTTAAGACTATATTACATTGTGTGTAAGATGTCCAAAATATTTATTATTATTTATAATGAAAACAAATATAACCCGCAAGCTTGCCATAGTGGGGATAAGCTTTTTACCTTTGCCCAGTGTTGTTGAATATTTGTGGACCATACAAAATGTCATAAGTCTGGGTGTCCATTGTAATCTTTTTTATTAAAGACACTGGAAGTGTATGTATACCTTATTCTTTATAAATATTCAAATGATTGATGGTCATGATAATCTTAATTGTTCCTATTTTTTTAAAAAGAATTGCTTATTCGTCTATTTCTCTCTTTGTGTCTGTATAATAGAAGGAATAACAGATCTTTGAATTATTTGTTATTTAAAAAGACAACTCCCGCATTAGGAATATACATCCTGTGTTGCAAGGGACTTCCCAAACATACATGAAACGGACACAAAGAACACCCAGGCTTAGAACAATAATCTTTGGATCACATATTGTCCCACGTGGGATTTGAACCCGACACTTGGCGCAGTAGAAAGCGACGTGGCGACCGTTTAAATCACTAAGCCAACCGAGCATTAGATAGCTTGTCACTAAAATGGTTCTTTGTAATGCAGGTACTAGATCTCTACTCACCACAGCCTCAGTCCTCCGGCGGAGACTCTCCCCCGCTACAAACACCGAACAAGCAGCCAAAAAACGAGAAGAAGCCCCCCTGCGTTACACCGCCAACTTCAGTATCACCTGTCGCCATTACCGCTAAACCTGTCGTAACCCCTCTCAAGAACGGCTCAGAGGTCAAAGGAGAAGTACCAAAAATGGAACCGCTGAGGTACAGCTATCCGCCGTACCCTGGGCTATACCCGCCGGTGTACACTGCGCCTCCTCCCACAATTCCTCCTCCACCCAGGTTACCTATATCGTCAGGTCCACCTCCAGGTTTAGTCTATACAGAACCTCCGCCAGCACCTCCCGCGAGATTTCCCCCAGTCAATGTCCCTCCTCCAAACTACTTCCCCCCACTCCCTGGGCGAGGACCGCCGCCCCCGGGGCCTCCACCCCGGCCTTACTATCCGCCAACGTAATGTAAGTTAGGATAATGAAATAATTTTTTACCGAAATATAATTATAGACTGTAATGCTTTATTTTATTTTAATACGTACACCTATTCATCAAATATACTATGTTCTTAAATCATCAATCAAAATTAACTACCCATAACGGCCCACTGCTGGGCTCAGATCTCCTCTCAGGAGAGGGTTAAGACCACACGTCCCTACTTTGGCCGAGTGCGGGTTGGGGACTGGCAAGATACGTTGTGGCTACGTAATCTTGTCGTTGGATATTTTTAACTCTAAGGCCTCCAACTAAACTTCACGACTGCTATCTTATGATAACAACCGGACCGTCTGCTTAACGAGACCTCCGAATCACGGAAACGCTCATAACATATCATGCCACAAACGGTCACCCATCTAGATCTGACCGCGCCGCCGTTGCTTACCCTCTGTGATTATTTCCAATCACCTCAAGCCACTCGTCTATGAGCGCTTCTTCCCTCGATTATATATTATGTAATTAGTACAAATATCAGTTTATAACGATTATTTAATTACTATGATTATTAAGTTCTATAAAAATCATGTCTAAATTAAGCACAGATCATGACTGATTAATTTTTAATTGTCACTTTAGTTAGTGGATGAGACAATTAGCGCATTTCTTTATGTTCAGATATTTACTAACCAATACCTGAATACAAATAAAAAAACCTCACATCAAACACACCATTATCTGGTACCAAAATTAGACATCCAACAGGCTCTGTATATGGGAACTATAGTTGATTTGATAAACATCTCGGACCAAATCGAACCCATCTAACTACGATACTAACCAGGTACATAGTTATCCAAAACCTGAAATTTATTATCAGCGCACTTGTTTCCCTTCCACTATGATTGCTTTAAGCGGATCGTGAAAAAGCATCTCACCAGGCCTCCATAGTGAAGGTCACCATGCTACATTCTCCATTTTCGTAATTAGGAGTGTGCTCACCGCTCTTGGATTCTACTTATGTTTTCCATCAGGCAGGCATTTTGGAAACTACTACATACCACAGAAAATTCATCATTTTCTTCAGCATATTTGCATCCACTGTTGTATATATGCCTCTTGCATGGTTCTCTATTCGCTTCTGGATGCGGCGTGTCTAGTCCAGGTTGGCCCTCGTCCGACCACCTGGTCTACCAACACTTCGACTTCTTGTTCGGGGTCCCCAGAATAGAACTTTATCGCTCCATCCAGGGTTGCCACCTTTTGGAAAAAGAAATCGGGACGATACTTATTATTGGGACAGTCGGTCAAATTTCAGTCTAATTCAGATCATGATAAAAAAGCAGTTTTTTGGAAAGGATAAAATAAAAAGTTTTGTATAAACATTTACGTGTTTGTTTTTCAAATACTTTTCCATGCAAGGTGCATGGAAAAATATTTTTTTAATTGCTACGGGGTGCGTTCACTAATTTTACCTCATTTTTTAGGGTTCCATAGCTCATTAGTCGGAACCCTTATAGATTCGTCACGTCCGTTTGTCCGTCCTTGAATTGAAAACCGTCAAAACGGTTGGTGCTAAAATGTGAAACTGCATGGACATGTTTTTATTACGGCGACAATGTGCTGAAGTAAAATCATGAAAAAAAATTTTTTTGAGGTACCGCCCTACACGTAAAGTGGTGGGGATTTTTTATCGTTAGGGCTATCATTAGATCGGTCATTTCTAAACATTAAGAAAGTTGCTCCGACAATTTTTTGATTTCGATATCCGTTTGAGAGTTATTCAACTTTAAAGGGGATTTTTATTTTATAAAACTCCTGCCAAGGTGACTTTACTATGCCTGATGGAAAGCATGAGTAAAATCCACAAGTGGGGGTCGCCATACTCACTGCAAATGCAAGCAGTATGGCGAACCACATTATGGCGGCTTAGGGAGATGCCTTTTCACGCCTAGCTTAAAGGACCCGGGATCATAGTAGAAATGAAAAACATCAGCTGGCAATGAGTTCCAATTTTTAACTGCTCGACACAAGAAGGAAGACCCGAGCCGCTTAGTTCTGGAGCATATGTGTTCCACTCTGAAGGGGTGACTTCCCTGGCCAGATCGTGTTATTCTGTAGAGGAAGGGAGAGGGTGGGATGAGGTGGAGGAGCTCTTCAGAACACTCCCCATGGTAAAGGCGATAGAGGACTACCATAAAGGCGACATCTCCTTGCAACTGCAAAGGTTCCAGGAAGTCGGTGGCTTCGGGACTGTCTATGATGCGAACTGCTCGCCCCTGCAACCGATCGAGAGCGACAACATGTCATTGATATGTAGAAGGAACAGCGTGGGCGACAAGACAGAGCGCTGGGGTACGCCTGCGTTTACCTGTTGGAAATCAGACGCCGCGTCGTCACAAAGGACTCTAATGCGGCGCTGGCGCAGGAAGGCGGCAATCCAGCTGCACAATTTAGTGGGCAGGCTGTATGCCGGAAGCTTAGAGAGAAGCGAGCGGTGCCAAACCCTATCAAAGGCCTTGGCCATGTCTAGACTGATAGACAGGTTATCTCCATACCTATCCAAAGCCTCACCCCATAACTGCGAGAGGTACGTGAGAAGATCACCCGTGGATCGGTTTGGTCTCAAGCCATATTGCCTATCACTTAGCAGAGAGTGATCTTCCAGGTAATGAACCAATTACTTGTTAATTATTCGTTCAAGCACCTTGCAGAGTATGGAGGTGACAGATATAGGACGGTAGTTGGCGGGATCTGAGCGGTCACCTTTTTTGGGGATAGGTTGAACATTCACCTCTCTCCAGGCCTCCGGGACAATTCCTTAGGAATATGACAGGCAATACAAGCGTGTCAGTACTGGAGACAACTCTGGTGCACAGTTCTCTAGAACCACCGCTGGGATCCCGTCAGGTCCACTGGCTTTCCGGACGTCAAGTGACCGAAGCTCCGCGCGAACTACACTACGGTGGACACCAGGCAGTGGTCGGAGGAGCCTACAGGGGCGAGAACCGACATACAGTACTGCGCTGGGTGGCTCGCCAGCAACAGCTCTAGCAAGAAGGGCGCTTGACTCGATGTGTCTGGTATCCTGGTGTGCTGGAGTACCAGTTGGGTGAGGTCATGCGTAAGAGTGAATGCGTGGGCAGTTCAGTCATCCGCCCTGACAAAAAGACACACTCCACTGAATACAACAAATAAAGATTTTATTAAAAAGGTTGTCATTAGTTCCATTTCACACCTAATAGCTGTTTCTTTTTATGTACACTGCGCGAAAGGGGAAGAAGGTGAATTCAAATTGAGAAATTGTTACATTTGTGAAAAATCGGGACAAAATCAATAGGCTGTCGGGACGCGGGACGATATCATCGAATTCGGGACTGTCCCGGGAAATTCGGGACGGGTGGCAACTCTGGCTCCATCAGTCATCGTTCCTTCCACAGACATGTGCGGCTAATTGCCATTTTAGTATCAATTCATATCAAAATGAAACAAATAAAAAACAGTTCTTAGTATTTTATTGTCAGTTCAAGTTTCGATTTTGCTTGCCTCTGTACAATACTACTGAGCACTCGAATACAAACACAGTTTAGTCGATTCACAAATATGTGAATACTTTAGACATTATAAAATAAGATTTAGTTACAAATACATCACAAAAACACGATTAAAAAACATTAGTGACTAAAAAATGTTTAAGATTATTTTTGTGCATACAAACAAACAGGTTCACTTTAAAACAATAATTAATAATAATATGGAGTTGCCGTTCGACTAGATAGTACAATACAAACTCACATGAACACATTACTACATCAACTACAGATAGTGTGTATCGACAATGCCCATATTAGCAGACTTTCTTCCTTTCATAGACAATGCATATATTTTTTTCCTACTGAAGAGACACTTTCTATAATTATAACACTTTTATGTGTGTATTTTATTTTATAGTACAAATATTATGTAAACCTTTTAATTTACAAAGAATTTTAATTTTATTAGACAATTGGAAATTTATACCGGTTATTACCGGTATACATTTCCAATTGTCTATTTTTCAATACCTCATTAGATGCATTGAAAAAAAATATGAAATTCATTGTAACAAGAAATGCCAGCCTGCTAATCAACCATAAAACATACAACATTATCAATTGTGAGATCTAAAACCATTGCCGATACACAAGTTTTTGAAAAAAATATATAAATTCAATTAGGTATATAACATTAGAATACTCAGTCGGGATACTCGTATGCCTTTTGGTACAGTTTTTACATAACACGTCATAAACATATAAAGAATATTAAAGTTTGAAGAACATTAGGGTCTTGTCGTCTTTTTAATCGACACAGGAGGGTATAAAAACAATGTCTGTGTTGTGAGTGTGAGACCGGAGGCCCAGGAGAATGACGCAGAAACATTTCACTAGGCCGCCATGGTGTGGGTCACCATGCTGCATTGTTGCATGAGGATGGTGGCCCCTACTCCTTGATTCTACTCATGCTTTCACTTCAATATATATATATATATAAAACTGAGAAGCACCTAAGCACTTTATGAAGACAACTCATTATCAGATATATATTGGTATACTAGCCCGATTTACAAATTGTTTTAGTGTTAAATGACATAGTAAAATAGTTTTACAAACTAAACAAACACGCTTCTAAACTAAAAAGTAGAAAATAATTTTAATGTAACAAAGCGTAGGGCGACGTTATTGAAATATTTTCAGAAACTCCCCACGCTTTGTTACATTAAAATTATTTACTACTTTTTAGTTTAAAAGCGTGTTTGTTTGGTTTTTTAAAACTATGTTTTAGAAAAAATTAAAATTTGTTTAAAGGTTTTTTTTTTTCATTTTTTTTAGTTAGGTCCTCGATAAACTTACAAAGTTTGAAAGAAATCCGGCCGTTTAAAGTGGGTCAAAATCGTACCGAAAGGAGTCGTTTACAACATACAGATGAAGCTGATAAAAAGCGTGTAAAATATCAAGGAAGTTTGTACATATATTATTACGGTAGGACAAAAAAAAGCGGAGTATCAATGAAAAAGGGTTGTAAACACGGATAAAAATATTTCTTTTTAATGAGTTGCCGAGTAAAAGGTTAATGTGTCACAAAACGAATTGTTCCCACTTAAAGTTCGCTATATTATGTCTACCTATTAAGATTTAATCACTATAACCTCCTTTATGGTAAACCAATATGTTTCCGCTGTCTAACATAACTCTATGGGGAAGGGGTCATCCATAAATTACGTCACATGAATTTTATGATTAGGACGGTCACAGCTTGTCACAGCTGGTCACATTTGTGAGACTTCCCCCCTTATTAGTGTTGCATTACATATTTTGCAAATATACAAAAAAAGGTAAAGACTATGTAATCTACCTAGATTAAAATAGATTTTGAAATGTGACGGCACGAAATTTAGAACCCCTCACACTTCGTCGATCCCCTCCCACCCCCTTAACGTGTGACGTAATTTATGGATGGCACCCAATTGAAGACGCAGACAGCACTGCGTGGGTTAGCTAGTGTGTTATACGTGTTGAAGATATTAGGACTAATACACACCTACGGTTTTTTTAAATATTTTCTGCACCAAAGGATACGAGCATCGAACCCAGTATATAATATAATTATGTCTATAAAGTGTTAGTAAACCTAGAAGGCACGCGATATTGACATCAGATCGTCGGTAATCTCTCACTTAAGGCACATGGTTATATTGACACTTACTTCGCTAAACGAGGCAGGATATTGTGGCAGTACTGTTCTCCATTATATTCATTACAATATTTATATGTTATTTGCCATATTTCACCAACACCCCCTAATTTTATGGGGCCACTTAGAGATAGATAGGTAGCCCTTAATGATATTTTCGTTGAGTAAAAGCAAAATGCAGTTTACTTAATTTTTTTCGCAGTATTTATAGCTACAGTTATTTCATATGCCACCATCTTTGCTAACGAAATGGTACTAAATAACATTGTACACGACTGAAGTGGACGGAATTTTTGTTTTTAAAAACAAATGTTTGTAAAATAAGCACAGGACTATTTGTGACCTTATAGCTTTACGATTTTTTCTTATGTGTCTAAAATCATCTTTAAACAATACTTATAAATAAATATATTAAATTCTTCTACCAGTGCATACTATATAACAATTAAATATTCAATATCCTGCCTCAAAGTGTATAATACTTTTATTTTCACATATAAATTCATATAAAACAAACCCACTAATGTATATCATATAAAAATTCATTCAACAATCACAAAAAACGCGGTATCTTCATAAAAAACACTTTCTATACAAAAATGATTAATAAAAAAGTTAAATAAATACATAATATACAACATTTGGCGGAACAAAGTGCAACATTGCCATCTCAGTTCACATCATTAAATCTCAAATGTAATAGATCTGTGATCCATTCGGTTGATACCCTTATACCTACTTTTTATATAAATATCTTTATAACTTTGTACACCAAAACTTAAACAATACATTTTTTTCTAGAGTCATTAGAATGAACCTTTTTAATTTAGGTACTAAAATTTTTTAACAAAATTCCATGTACTTGCAATAGTTTAATGAGACCACCCCGACGTTTTTGTAGTGTGATGCTGGCCTTTGAGAAATTCCTGTCTAAAACGAACTAAAAGGGCAGGGAGGAATCTCTAGTACCCTTACTTCCTTCTTAAAAAAGGAGAAAAAATCTAGTCTAGTATCATTGCAGTAAAAAATCTTTACTAAAAATGTATGTCTATAGTTTTGGTGTTCAAAGAAAATTCGACGTTAAACTTTTTTAAATATGCTTAACGGTCAAATTACAACATAACTTCCTTAACGCTGAATCATAGCGGTTGAGCAACATACCTGGCACTTTGACGAATAAAGAATACAATTCATATTATTATCTACACATAACTATACCAAGATATAGTTCAATAGTTTTTATAAAATCCCTATTAGTCCACAAAATTTCAAAAACATAGATTCGTAATGATATTAGCGGAAATACTACATTTTAATATGTTTTGGTTTATTTGGGGCGAATTATTGTTACTAGACTAATGTAAATGCTGAAGTCTGATCATTTGCAACTCAAAACATTGCATGGCTTACTTTTGATTGCAACCAGAGAGAGATTGCATTATTTTTACATTTATATCATTATATTATTTTTTTATATAAATCTTCCATTCGTGTGTTTGTAATTGAACTCTTTTAAAACGAATGGACCGATTTTGATAACAATTTTTGTGTGTGTTCAAGTGGGTTCGAGAATGGTTTTGATTCACAAAAGTTCTGGGATTTTTATTTTTCGCATTTCAGAACATAACCTGAAATTTAGTAAAGGCGGTACGAAGTTCATCGGCTGGTTATATAAATAAATTAAATAAGCAGATCTGAAAAATAGCTCGTTACGTTGAGAATTTCTATACATGTTTAAGTTTTTTTTTCGGTAGAAACACGACAACATATTTTTCGATATCAATGATAGCAATAGCTATAAAAATATATGCAATATGAATACCGAATAAATAAATCTTGTGGACTAAGAGAAGATTTCTACAAAAGGCACGATTTTTTTAAAATAAATTATTTTGAGAACACATCCAATGACTGTTTTTGAGATAAATAGTAAAAGTAATCAAACATAATATTGTTATAACGGTAATATCCATATTTATTTCCTTCTTAAAGGTTGTTTTAAGCTGGACGAGGCAGTGTAATAATTTCAAAACCTTTGGTTATTTAACTATAGTCTAATTAGGCAATAACTAATGTTGCCAAGTAATTGGTTCTAGTAGTTATATAAAAATGTTGATAAGTTTCAATAAAATAATGAAATTACAAAAGGATAGCATTTTCAGTAGTGATTTCGTTACGTATTTAGTAGAATTTTAAGAAAAATTTAAGATGGAAAGAAATGAATAAATAGATTCATTCAAGAAAAATGTGCTAGAATTTTTAAATAATTTCTACTTGGTAACATTAGATATTGTTTTCAAATTTTATAGTTTTTTTTACCTTACTATTGCTTATAGCCGTATTATGTTTCTGCTAACCTCCTTAATATTATATGAGTCGTGATTGTTTCAAGTACTGTAACAGAAGTTGGTGCAGAAATTTATATTGATGCACATTCTGTATAAGATTCGCTCGTTGCTGGTGCAGCATAGTAATGGTACGCGGGATGTCTAGTTCCTGAAGATAAAAACATAATGTATTAATTAAAAGATTGATTTTCCTTCAATGTCAAAAATATGTCGGACCAAGAATAGAGCCTTGGGGGAGACCTATAAAAAACAACAAACTTTATAATTAAGCTTATTTACTCATGTCTAATTCTTATCTCGTTCACGCATTTAAGTGTTAACTAGATTAATATAAGAACATCATATTGCAGTTGAAGTATTTTATGTGATTTTTACTTTTTGTTTGGATTGCAACACAGTCAAAAGACTAAGACAAATCATGGATTAAACGGCAGACCTGATTATTGTCGAGTATGTCGTGCAGTACATCAGCGGCGAGTGCAGTCCCTGAACGTCCTGCACCGGCGGGACAGCACAGCAGCAGCGGGGCCGCCGCCTGCAGCGCCCCGCCCAGCCCACCAGCAGACCCTAGCGCCTCCGCCTCACTCGCCAACCTCAAGCTGTTCATCTCGGATAGAAACGCTGAGGAAAATAAGTAAGTAAGTAATCGGGCTAAACGGAGCCATGATTTGCCCAAGATGGTGGGCAGAAGTTGGATGCGAAAAGCAGAAGATTATGTAAAATTAGAAACGCATATGTCCAGCAGTGGACTTCGATAGCCTGATGATGATGAAATCTTTTCAGATATCTTTACATATCGGTCGGTAGAGCTAAAATCGTTTCCTAAAACTTGTTTTTATTATGTTAAAGAAAACAACGTAAAGATATCAATTAAAGGATAATAATATGATCTATGTATCGAGCACTACGATTATAGCTAGCAAATGAACAAAAAACAAGAATAAATGTGAGTAACAAAAAATAATATTGAAAAAGATAATAATGATTATATTGTTCAATATTCAACTTTATAATATGCTCTGGAGCTCTGGAGTACTACAGGGAAGTTATTCTAGGCCCTAATTTATTTAATCAAACAACCTTCAAAAATTTAAAAATATTTTTACATCAACATTTCAAAACATTAACGTACTTACCTAGGAAATCATCGACATCATCTGGTACAGTTTTGTTATTGGGCCACTTAGCGAAGTGTACGTGCCAGAGGTCCCGTGCACGTGCACCGTTTCGAACTCGCACTCGGACGGACGCGCCCCACGTCGTTCGCGATGAAGTACCGCAAGACACTTGAAACTGAAAATCAATTTTTACATTTCAACCTATTTTGTGTGTTCGTTCGTGTTCGTTATGGCATAGTAAAAATATCCAAATTTTGTAAGGTCACTTTGGCAATATTCATTACTTCTAGGGTCATATACTTTGGTCAGAAATTAAGAGTTTTATAGTTCTATACACAGAATAATTAATTTCATCATTATTTAAGAGTTATGACCCTTTGGTCCCGTAAGAAGTTCGTGCGGAATTTTGTGAATACTAATCGGTACGAGACCTTTCATAGAGCGATACAGGATTACTAGATTTAAGGTATGTTTTCGTTAGGTGGCGTGGTAGGTTAGGTGAGATGTGTGTTGTAGTCGCATCAATAAAAAAATATTATCTTTTGCAATATTAAAGATATTATAAATCTTCAATTTTAATTGAATGTATGGTAAGAGAAAGATAAGAATTTTTTGGTGTTTGCGGGTAATTGTTAATTATTGTACGGCCTGTATTACACCGCAAAACCGGTCCGGTATGTCCTATCTACGTTAATGTCTCGGGTTAAAGATCTGTAACCGATACATTTTTGTCTTTTGTAACAATTGAGTATTTGTATCGTGTTATTCTCGTTTCACGTGGGTGTGAGCATCCGGAATCGAATTCGTCAATTGCGAGTATAAATCAAGAGATCTAACATACAAACAGTGACATCCAAATTCACCTAAACTGTAGATATTGACTGCCTTGTTGGACTAGTGGTCAGCGTATGCGGCTGCTGACCAAGAGGTCTTGGGTTCGATTCCCGGGTCCGGACCAAATGTTTGTGTGATCCACAAATATTTGTTTCGGAGTCTGGGTGTTTTTCTATGTATAATATGTATGTATTTACAAAAGAAAAGTAAGTTTATGTATTTATATCAGTTGTCTAGTACCCATCATACAAGCTCTGCTTAGTTTGGGACTA
Organism: Phragmatobia fuliginosa; assembly: GCA_932526445.1. Classification (NCBI taxonomy): domain Eukaryota; kingdom Metazoa; phylum Arthropoda; class Insecta; order Lepidoptera; family Erebidae; genus Phragmatobia; species Phragmatobia fuliginosa. Next base: position 20,588,269 of record OW052070.1, read on the forward strand.
GATGGCGTTGTGTGTAAGATGTCCGAAATATTTAAAAAAAAAAAAAAAATATTCATCGACCCAAGCCAGGATTAGATCTCGGTAAGTGAATTAACTAAACAACATTTATTACCTTCCCGTAGTCCTTGGTGGAGTTATCCGGGGGCAGGTAGTGCGGGGCGGGCCCCAGCCGAGCAAGCAGCGCGGCCCCGATCTGCCAGGCGCACTGCCACACGAGCGCGCACGCGCCCCCGCACGAGCACGCGCCCACCCCACCTACACCCCCACCCCCACCCGCACGACCCTCGCCCACCTTCGCCACCACGTAGAACCGCTGCGTGCTGCCCACCGTCATCTGACACCGTAACAGACACACTTCTAATATGTACTAACTCAAACTTATTTATTTATTTGATTAAATTATTAGTATTATGTTTTATTTGACGTATCCGAACGTGCGTAGATCAGTTTTTGTGACAAATTGATTTATGTCATTCGGCAAAATTCAATCTACCTCTGTACAACAAAACATACCGTTATGTGAGACGCATTGATGTATCCATGTGGATTGGTGGCACTCGGATGCAGCCTGACTCTATTGTCTTCGTAAGGGAGGTGGTCTGACGAGAAGCCGTTGAGCGCGGCGTGCTGCGGCAGCAGGGCTGTTCGGAACTCCCCCCCAGTGTCGCGACCTTTGGGGATCTGTTCGAACGCGAAGGACAGCTGCTCGTCTGTCATTTTGCGTTCGAGAATTTGGACCTGGAAGGGACAAAAGTGATGAAGTACTTATCAGGATCGGTTCCAGACATTGAATGCGCGAGGTATCTGCTAGCTGTGATGTGTCAGGTGAAAACAACATCAAGCCGGTAGCGGGAATGTTCTTATTATATAGCTCTTATAACGTAACATGTCCAATTACAACTACAATCTACATATTATGACTGCACGATCTAGAGATTTAAACGGTCGACACGCCGCTTTCTACCGCGCAAAGTGTTCTGGGTTCAAATCCTATACGAGATAACACTCGTGTTATCCAGAAATTGTTATTGTGAGTTTGGGTGTTCTTTGTGAAGTCCCCCGCGACACAGGAAAGTAATAAATCATAATGCGCGAGTTTTTTTCTTCTTAAATACATACTGCTCTTTATACCCTTTTTCATGTATATATATAGGCAACATACTTTAAAGTCACCGAAACCGTGGAAAACACTGGGAGTAACGGACAGACGAATCAATACAAGCTTGCCAGATGGTGAAGAGTATCTGGTGTACCGACAACAATGCTGATGTTATTTGAATGTCGTTGACAGCAACAGTCGACAGGTAACAATTACTTTTGATATAGGGCATAAAAAGCAGACGCCTTAAGAGACAAACGTGTTGCCGCCACATTAAAAACAGCTTAGATGTTATGAAATATTACTTTTCAGACATCTAACTCAATGTCATCTAGTCCCAAACTAAGCAGAGCTTGTATTATGGGTACTAGACAACTGATATAAATACGTAAACATTTTTTTTTGTAAATACATACATATTATACATAGAAAATACCCAAACTCCGAAACAAATATTTGTGGATCACACAAACATTTGATCCAATCCGGCAATCGAACCCGAGACCTCTTGATCAGTAGCCGCATACGCTAACCACTAGACCAACAAGGCTATAAAATAATATAAAACAATACATACATCAATATATTCGATCTTCTTAGACCACACACCATGCTTATATGATTCATGACTCCTTTTCCTATAAAACATGCTGAAGCGACCGAGTGTTGAATATAACTGTCGTGAAACAATTCTACAGGAATGCTATCAAGAGCAATAATATACTATGGACACAACAATTCAGGACAGATGTGTGGAAGCGGGCGTTGTTTGTTGATAAACAATTTGTTGTATCTGTTACGTCACCTATTTAGGGTTGTCACCTTGAAAAAATATTAATACTAACTATTGAATAGTTTGTTTTCGGAAATATAGAACTTGGAAGAAATAACCTCCATTTGTGATTTTAAAAAACTATCCTTGGTAAGTAATAAATAACTAATTCAGTATTTAGTGGGACTAGTTATCAATGTTAATAAATACACACATCAAAAGTGTCTAGGGATCAAGCATTTTTATGCGGATTTCTTGAGATTGAGATGTGGCTTTGTAATAAATTTATGATTTTATAAATTTATATGGATCCTTTTTGGTGCATTTCATAATTTGAATCAGGAACTGTCAATCAAATTCGAGTAAAAGATGAAAATCAGCTGCCAATATTTTCCCTATAAAAACATACAACGCATTGAAGAAATTATTAGTGCTACTGTTTCCCTACTACTGATTAAAACCAACGTTATTATGGAGCGGCGACGTCATTTAAGCAGGGAAGAAATGCTCAGAGCCGTGGGAATGATAGAAGCTGGTTCCCGGCAACGTACTGTGGCTTTAGCTCTGAATACAAGTCAGAGTGTTATCAGTCGACTTTGGACACGTTACCGAAGCACTGGTACCGTGGCTGAGCGCCATGGAGGACGGTATCGCTGCACCACACGGAGACAAGACCGATACATTCAAATCTTAACTCGAAGAGCTCCAACAATAACCGCCATGATGTTAGCCGTGAGGCTTCATCACTCTTCAGGGAACTTAATTAGCGACCAAACAGTCAGAAACCGCTTGCATGAAGTGAACCTTCATTCCCGAAGACCGCTACGGGTACCACCTATAGCAATGCACAATCGTAGGATTCGATATCAATGGGCTCTTGAACACAGAAATTGGGCAGAAGAACAATGGCGTTTCGTGTGCTTTTCTGATGAGTCTCGTTTTGGTATGAGACCGGATACAAGACGTATACGACACTGGAGAACCCCTGGACGCCAACAGCGATTAAAATCCTGCCAGGAAGTCCATCCTTATAGTGGTGGAACCATCATGGTATGGGCGGGTATTTGGATCGGCGGAAGAACTGAGTTGATTTGGATCAGAGGCAACCTCAACGCTCAAATTTATGCTGAGACGATTGTATCAGACGTCATCGTTCCTCTACAAGTGCAAATCGGTCCCTTATTTCAGTTAATGCATGATAATGCACGACCGCACACCGCAAGAGTTGTAAGACAGACTCTCGCCGCAGCTAACATCAATGTCCTGCCCTGGCCTGCTCAGTCGCCAGACTTGAACCCGATTGAGCATGCATGGGATATGCTACAGAGAAGAGCTCTGCCGAATATGGAGGGTATCCAGTCGCAAGAAGACCTTTTTTTTGTTGTTGCAACGAACATGGGCGGCCATTCCACAGCGTGATTTGGATGAACTCATTTTGAGTATGCCAAACCGATGTTCTTGTGTTGTTAGTGTTCGCGGTAGAAACACGGATTATTAATTGTTTAAGTTGCCTAATAAAATTTTAAAGAAAACTGTTATTTCAGTCTTTTTTTCGAACTTTAATGTTAGTGGTTCAAATGTCAAAAATCCCTTTATTAGGAAAATGGCAAATTTCTTTACTAATGCAAAGGTGACTTGGTTTATCGTTACTGTGACAAACGAAAACACTTTATTTGATGAATCCTTAAAGAAATTTTTAATTAATATCAATCAGGAGAAAAGTTATTGCAAAAATATATGTTGATCCCTAGACACTTTTGATGTGTGTATATAATTTAGTGTAAAAATATCGTACTCATCCGACAATATTTATAATGTGTGATAATCAAACCTACGACCACATGTTCATTGGTCAGTTTTGCTAACTCCTACAGTAGACCAACACGCCTGTTGTTACTGAATTATTGGAAAGTATTTCTTATAATACTTGAACAAGCTTCAAATCTATTATTTTTTATTAGTATTATTAAAAAACTATTACATTTTGATTTCATCATCTTCAGCCCATCGCAGTCCACTGCTGGACATAGGCCTTTCCCATTGCACACAACTTTGATCGATTTTGGGCTTGTCGCGCATCCAGCCACTCCACCTGGCCTGTGGGCGTCCTACACTACATTTGCCGAGTCGCGGTCTTCACTCCAAAACTCTTCTACCCCAACGGTCATCAGTTCTGCGCCTAATATGGCCGGCCCACTGCCACTTCAGCTTGCTAATCCGGTGGGCTATGTCGATGACCTTGATTCCGTGACGGATCACCTCATTCCTTCATTTTCATTTTATTAATCATTTATAATATTAATCGAGTGACAACCCTAGATTTGTGAATGAGCATGCATAGTTCAAATTTCTGTTAAAGATATCGATTGTGGTAAAACAAAGCGATATATAATTATTATATTCATTAATCCCGCCGTTTCTATAAATAAAACACCAAACAAACAAACATACACTGCACCTTGTGCAAAGTGGTTATGATGTCAGTATGCGAACTTTTGTGTCACGGATTGTAAGAATAATTATGATTATTTTGGGCAAATCAAATGTGCAAGTATAATCATTATTATCAATAGGTTTTTGTAGTCCTCCTTTCATAGGAGGTTTGTAATGGGCAGATGAGGCGAGGAATATTGACAAAAACGTGAAATCAAAATAAACCTCTGCCCTCTGCTCCATACAGCCGACACAGCACACTAAAGAGACCCGCCGTGGTTATTGGAGGCCAGTCAAAAAACATTATTATTATTATGTGAAGACGTTTTTCGTGCGAAATTAAAGTAAGTAATCAAAGGTTCCACCCAGAAGAAGTATTTTGCGACGAGTACTAATTTTTCTTATTTACATGTGTTTTTATAAATATATGTATTACATAAGTATGTTTATCTGTGGCCCAATTCCCACAATACCGGTCTAGTTTGGGGTCAGACTACCATGTATGATATTTTCACCTTTCTGCTGTCTCCAGCATTGTACAACACCCAGATTTTGAACAAAAATTGTCGATTGCACAAAGCGTCGTCCCATTTGGGATTCGAACCCACAACAATTAACTAGTTCAACCGTGCAGTGCCCAGGCCAGGGCGCAATTCTTGTTTTATTTTAAACAACTCCCAACATAAATATATAAATTCCTGTGTCGCGGTGAGTTTACAATCATACATTAAACGGACACAAAGAACACCCAGACTCAGAACAACAATTTGTGAATCTCACAAAGTGTTATCCCACGTGGGATTCGAATCCACGACACTCGGCGCAGTTGAAGCCTAAACCACTAGGCAACCGTGCAGTATATAGTGTAATGTCATACCATGGTCTCCTTGGTGATGCTGGGCGGTAGCGGCTGGAACTTGGCGAGGCCGGTGGACCAGCGGTGCGTGTGCGGGGCGGGCGCGTGGCGCGAGCGGCCCAGCGTGGCCGATCGGGCCTCCTTGTCTGCCCCCCGACCCATCCACATCCCCCAACGACGACGCTTCTTCTCCTTGGAAGACGCGCTCGTTTTACTCGTCTCCGTTTCTGTTGAACTACCCCCAAAAGATTAAACTGGCTATTATGATATGAAACTACCTTACGCCCGCGGCTTCAACAGACAGTTACTGTCCTACTTATAATATTAGTAAGGATTTAGTCCCTGCCAAACGAACCGATATATCTTTTCATAGTTATATAATACTAGCTTTCGCCCGCGGCTCCACCCGCGTGTGTGTTATCACAATAAAAAGTAGCCTATTCCCTTTCCCAAGTTCAGTTCTATCTTCATACCAAATTTCATCAAAATCGCTTCAGTGGTTTAGGCATGAAAGCGTAACAGACTGACAGACAGACAGAGTTACTTTCACATTTATAATATTAGTAGGGATATCTTTAATCTCTTAATTATATCATGCAGTCTTTTGGTCTCACCTATATAACAAGACTTTATTTTGATAATTCAGACCAGACTGTTTTTCTCAATATAGTTCTTTAATATTTTAATAACCACTAATTTAGTATTTAACGAAGAACTTGCTAATTTAAACAAAAAAAATGTATATTTAAGAATTCCATTCTAGCGACATTCTTATTTAGAAAGCAACATTAACATGTTACGAAATAATATTAATTACGACTCCAGATTGGTCACTAATATTTAAGGCATCCACACACACTCAAAAGATAGACAAAAGCATATTAAACGAATTCTTGAAATCTATGATTTTAGTACCATTGACGAGACGCGACAACAACTATCCTATTGCTATTGTGGCGACTTCTACATACAGCGCAATCGAAAAATAAGCAACAGCGAACATCTACCGAAGGAAAGCTGAACTACAAAGAAAAATACGGAATGAGTAGCTACAACGGAGTAGCTACTAATCCTGAATCGCGATAGAGAAATTTTCGCGTCGATTAGCATATATGCAATATCCAAACATCAACTGTTGGGCAGTGCCCGCCATCCATGATCACTGTCGGAGGATCACTTTTTAGGGATATTAAAAAGGAAATGCAGAATACGTATTACTACATTTGATGTTGAATTCCAAAGTAATTACATAACGCTTACTTACCTATTGATAGTAGAAATAGTTGCATCAGCAATCCCAGCGCTACTATCATTGTTTACAACTATCGAAGTTACATTCTCAACCTTATTCACTGCGCTAATAGTGTTATTGTTAGACACCCTATGGGTCGACAGACTCTGGTAAGGCGTTTCATCGTAGTCCTTATCCTCGTGAAGAGACATTCTATCTATCGGTAACGCCACGTTCTCAAACTCTGCTTCTCTGTTTACAGATCTGGAGGGAACGGTCAGATCTTTCGGCACACTCGACTCTCTTACACCTTTTATGATCTGAGCATTGACATAATGACTGTCAGGGCTGTCACGTTTGACAGGAACATAATGCGGTGACAGATATTTATTCATTGTGGGATGACTGCTATTCCGCTCGTTTAATCTAGCTATTTCATCTGTAGTCGTCAGGCTCTGAGCACGATCTCTCATCGTAATTTTCCCCTCGTTCTGCCACGGTAAAGGTACATTTTCATATATCGGTTCTGGTGTATCTCCAAGTTTAATTTGCTGTGATTGTGGCAACACCACGTGCCGTTGATATGGCAACCTCTGCATGGGCATAGAGTACATAATATTCCCTCTTTCGTCGTAAACTTTTTGGATGTTGTCTGATATATGGTGTGGGTCTATGAATATGTGTGGTTTTGGGTCTAAAACTGATGCTAGGTTGTTGTATGTTCCGTGGGTACCGGGCATGACGTTTGGTCTATAGTTAATATGACTAGGGTTGATATATCCTAAATATTGCCTGTTCAGGGCTGTCCTTGTCGAAACTAAGTCAGGACTTGAGCCGGAGACGTGTGAATTGATGTATCCTCTATGGTAATTCAGAGCCTGGCTAGCAACAGCCAAGTCCGGGGTGGAATTTGATGCTAATCCATTTGAGGGGTACGGCGGGGGAGGTTTATATACATTGACGAATTGTAGCTGATTTATGTCTGTTTGCACGTTGGGATTGACAGCGAAGGGATAATTTCCCATAAACTTGAGTCCGTATGGGTATTCTTCCGTGGCTACTGGTTGTGTGTGTCGAGTGACATCAGGGTAGTGGATTCGGTGGATATCAGGGTGTGAACCGTACACTAAGGGTTTGGAGGCGGTGTTGACCATTTGGGCGTGATGGTGGTTTTGGTAGCGGAGCTGAGCTTCAGCTCTTTGCTGTTGGTATTTTTGTTGGATGGCAGTCTCATAGTCGGGAGCGGGCCGGTATGAAGGTAGAAGTGCTCTGAAACAATATTGCCTGCTGTAATGTAAGCGCAAAATTTGGTTATAACGATTCTCTAAAATCGATAACGTCATTACTTTGACTAAAATCGATGATCATTTCCTATTAAAATTATTCCTATTTAAGATATAATAACGACAGTATTAATTAAATTTCATTTAGTTAATAGTCGCATATAATGACAAACTTCCTTCAAGGAAGTAAGTAACTCGTTTGATTGTAAATAGAGTTCTACTGCATGGTGATAGGACACAGTTTTGACTGTGCAATGCAAATGTTATATTTCAAATGCAATTAATAAACTAGAATCTATTCTATAAAATATGTATTACTATTAACTTTCCAGCATTCAAATACAGGAACAAGTTAGTACAACCACGCTGATTTCACCACGAATGGGCCGGCTCGACCGGGGCCGTACTACCCTCACACAGAAGACCATCCTAATAATGACAGCATTCTTGCTGTCGTATTTCTTTGATTAGTGTGAGACCGGAGGCCCAATAATTCTGCATCATTCTCCCGGCTTTCAGAGGCCGGAAGAATGATGCAGAAACATCTGACCAAACCGTTATCTTATGAGTCACAATGCTGCATTGCTTACCCTCACAATGATGATGGTCACCCCTACTCTTGGATTCTACTCATGCTTTCCATCAGGCAGAGTAGAGTCACTTTGGTAGGTTTAGTAAAAGGACTATAAAGGTCAAAGGTACCTGTTCTGATGTATCGGTTGTGGAGGCTGATGGTGATGCTGTTCAGCCAGTTCAAGACAACTGGTGGAGTACGCCCTGTGTGCTGCAGTCAAGGGTTCGAGCCTCGACACGCTGCCTAGCTCCCTGGCGTCCAACTCTTCGCGGCTATCTGATAGACCGTGGTCCTATTGACAAACATACATACAGGATTACTTTTGAACCATTCATATTTTACCATTAATATTATAACACTAGTGTCACACCTGACTGACTGATTCAGGGATATTTTTGTGGTATAGGGGGCAAACGATGAGGGGAGGGATAGCCTGGGTAAATGCCTGTCGTCGATGATGGACACTATTATGGACAGATCTTTAAAAATATATAAAATTAAGTCGTTTCTGTTTTCTATTCGTTTACATTTCTTAAACTACTCAAGAAATTTTAATGCAGTTTTCTGCAATAGATAGAATATTTCAAGAAAAAGATTTTCTTTAAAAAAATACAACTCGCATTATGAATATACATCCTATGTCGCGGTGGACTTTAGAAACATACATAAAACGGACACAAGGAATACCCAGACTCAGAACAACAATCTGTGGATCACACAGTGTGCTATCCCAGGGATTTGAACCCACAACACTTGGCGCAGTAGAAAGTGGCGTAGAAACCGCTTAAACCACAGGCCAACTGCCGAGCGAAGCCGGTCCACTAGTATTAATATATTTATAGAAATTTTGCTTGCTTATTTTGATTTTATTGCCAAAACAAAAACATTCTTCCTTTTGGTTATTCTAACTTTGGGTTGGAAATAACAAAAAAATAATATTCAGTATTATGTGAAACAAATTCGAGAGCTAAAGAGTGCATACCTACACACGAATAGGTCTCATTGATTTGACTTCATTATTATTTATATAGAATACTGTATCGTTCCAATTTTAGTATATGTACTGCCGAAGCAAGTACTATAGAATACTGTAATCCAACATCCATTGATCCATTAATTGACTTCACCTAACACACCGAAAAACTAAACGTGACTCGGATTCCTTAATCAAATTAATCGTTCGAATGAACATAGCAACACAAAGTTTCCCATCCCTCCCTATCCCCCCTCTGAATACCAATCCATCTCACTTAAACTATTTGCTTAAGAATTCCAACACTTTCACATAAAACACATGTAGGTAATTAAATTAATAACTGATAGTGATCTATATGAGGAAGTGCTATAGATGGTGTTCGACAAGTGAGAGTGCGTGCATCGAGTTATCTTTTGATCTATAAAGCGGGCACGCTCAGTCACGCTTCGATTAGTTTTATACACGCTTTTTATTAGCTTCACCTGTATGTTTGGAACCGACTCCTTTGGGTGCGATTATAAACCACTTTAAACGGCCAGATTTCTCGATTTCTCTAGATTTATCGAGGATCGATGACAATGCACTAATTTGAAAAAAAAAAAATTAACATTTTTTTTTGTCTTTCTAAAAAAAATAGTTTTAAAAAAATAAACAAACACGCTTTTAAACTTTAAAGTTGAAAATAATTTAAATGTAAAAAGTGTAGAGCGACGTTATTAAAATATTTTCAGAAAGCACCCCACGCTGTTACATTAAAATTATTTTTAACAACTAAAAGTTTTTTAAAACTATTTATTTTACTAGCAGGATTTTGTTTGGAGATTGTAAATATATTCATGATTTCAAACGATTTTGGGGCTTTTTATTGCAACTTTTTTGACGTTTAATTACTGCGAGTTGAGGAATTTAATTTTCTAAAATTATAAATATTTCGGATATCTTACACTCAACATCATCTAGTCCCAAACTAAGCAGAGCTTGTATTATGGGTACTAGACAACTGATATAAATACATAAACATAGTTTTTTTTTGTAAATTCATTTATTTAACTGACTGCCTTGTTGGTCCAGTGGTTAGCGTATGCGGCTACTGATCAAGAGGTATCGGGTTCGATTCTCGAGTCGGACCAAATATTTGTGTGTTCCCTAAATATTTGTTTCGGAATCTGGGAGTTACCGATACACACAGCACACAGCAGTTGCATACACTACGACTGCGCCACCGAGGCCGTAACATTTTAATGGAAAGTGATGATTTAGAAATGTTTTTTAACTCGATAGCTATAACTGTTTAATTGTTGTTTTTATAAGGCAACTCCCACATTAAAAATATACATCCTGTGTCGCGGGAGACTATAGAAACATACATGAAACGGACTTAATGAACACCTAGACCCAAAACAACAATTCGGGGATCGCACAAAGTGCTGCTCCATGTAGAATTTGAACCCACAGCAGTAAGCGCAGTAGAAAGCGGCACTTAAACCAACAGGCTAATCATGCAGTCAAATTTATCAAGATATTGATTGAAATCTAACATGCTGTTTGTGTAACAGTAGAGAAAATATTTACAACATTATTATTAGAAGAGGTAGATTTTTGATTGTTCCGTATTGTTCAGTTACATATTGGTCTTGTTAGAGGTCCCTCTACACCACCAATATGGGTGTCGTGTTCCTCCATCACAAAGGGACTCCTCCGACCAGGCGAGGTGATCTTGTCTGGCGGGCCACTGCCCAACAGTTGATTTTGGGATGTTGTATATATGCTAATCGGCGCGAGAATATCACTTTCGCGATTCAGGTTTAGGAGTTATAGATCGTATAGATCGTTTTTTTTATATATTAGCTGCTAAAATGACTCTGCCCTGCCCGATGGAAAGTATGAACAGAATCCAGAAGTGGAGGCCACCATCCTCACTGCCACAACGAACAGTGCAGCACGGTGACCGACACTATGGCGGCCTACTCAGATGTTTTTTCACGCCCCGCTTGTTTTCTTCGAAGTTCAATGTTTCTTCGGTAGATGGCGCTGTTGTATGTAATTTGTTTGCGCTGTATGTGGAAGTCGCAACAGGTGTTTTATGAAGAATATAAGTAGTTGAGGAACTATGAGGAACAAATGAACATACATACATACAAAGCCTGTCAAAACATAACCTTCCTTTGGCTTTGCCGTAGTCGGGTAATAAGACGTAATATCATTTTGAACCTGTTAATAAGTAAATCTACCTGAAACTTGGGCCTATGCTCATCCCTAGGTGCCTCACTCAACGCGCTCTGGTGCTTCGTGTAGAAAGTATGCTGCTGGACGCAAGACCACCACACATACTTCCCATCTTCTGGACTAGTGAGGATGAAAGACGCCGACCCCGTCTGCTTCTGACACTCGATACTGAAGGTCCTCTTGTGGTTGATGACGTTCGTGATATCACTCCACCTGGAGAACAATAAAGGTTTATAAGTCATACGTGTGGTGATGGATTAAAAAGATGCAATGTCACTACCCGTATTCATCCTGTGGGTGTCGTAAGAGTCGACTAAGGGACCAAACCTACGCAGGACAACAGCAAAGCTTATACCAACACAAACCTTATACCAACTCGGGTATTGAAAGTCAAAACCAGTTTTTAGGGTTCCGTAGAAAAATGGCAAAAAACTGAACCCTTATAGATTCATCATGTCTATCTGTCTGTCCGTCCTTATGTCACAGCCACTTTTTTCCGAAACTATCTACTTACCAAGTGTCAACAGTATAGTATTCTATGAATCGTATTAATATTTTCACACAAAAATAGAAAAAAAAACTGTTTTTTTCATCAAACTCATATGTGGTATCTATGGATAGGTCTTCAATGATATTTAGGTTTCTAATAACATTTTTTCTAAGCTGAATAGTTTACACGAGAGGCACTTCCAAAGTGGTAAATTATGTGAGGCAGATGTCCAGTAGTGGAATATTAAATACTGGTAATTAATGATGATATAAAAGTTAGCGCTCATCAATGCAGCTAACGAACTGACCTAAATGTGTGCTCATTGGCACACGATCCGGACGTAAAGTATTGTATGATAGTTCTATAACAGTGCCGGCTAACTCTTGCGGTATAGTATAAAGTTATATTACAGGGTAGGAGTGTAGATTTGGGAAAAAAATATCGTGTTTAAATACCTACAGTATGAGAACTAACGCCCTCGGGGTGAACGGAGCAAGCTGTTAATCGGTTACTTCGGGAATTAGAAGGAACGGGTTCAATATGAAAGGATGAGATGATTTAGGTGTCAATTACTGCTGGATCGTGTAGTGTATGTAATATATCAAGGTTAGGGACACATACTTGTAAGGGTTGCTATACACATGAGTAGGCACACGGTGTTGATTGATTATATAAATGAATTTCGGGAGAAAACACCGCTCGGATTTCGTTAGGCCGGGCAGCAGCGGGATGGTCTTTATTGGCAAAACTGGCAAAATGAAATATACATACGGAGTTTCTTGGCGGTTCTTCGACATTAGAATCATATTGTTAGAACTGCTCAACTAGACTCACTGAGGTAACGTTACGGAAGTGCCTGGGAAGGTGTACTTGAAATAAAAGCTATTTTATTTTACAGATCTATGTTTAGAAACAACAAACAACTTCCCGAAACCCGAATAAACTATCAGTCAACAAGTCGATTGAAACCGAACAAGTGCAGAGATTGAGGTTGGTTTTATTGTTCGACTAGCTTTCGCCCGCGGCTCCGCCCGCGTGTATGTCGTTTATCGCGGTAAAAAGCCTATGTCCTTTCCTAAGTTCAGTTCTATCTTCATACCAAATTTCATCAAAATCGGTTCAGTGGATTAGGCGTGAAAGCGTAACAGACAGACAGACAGACAGAGTTATTTTCGCATTTATAATATTAGTAGGGATAGTAGGGATAAATACTGCCAAACCAATAATGTCGGGTCGCTTAAGTGTGTACCAACTTTGAATCGAACTGATTGTTTTTGTGAAGTCTGAATGCTCTTCAACCTTTAAGTTCAGATCATAGTCAATCGAAAGATGGTGAAAATATAGTTCGATATCGTCAACAACCCGTAATAACGTTGTAAAAACTATGTTGGAAAAGAGTGGAGTTTCTTGTCTGTTCTTCTCCATAGGATCTACGAATTGGAACAGACAATTAGCTTCACGACTGACTACTAACTGACACGACTGACGTTTAAAAAGTGCCGTTGTATTGGTTTATTTGAAATAAAAATGGTTTGATTTGATTTGAATGTTCCACTGTTAGGCTCTAGACTTCTCTCAGGAGAGGGTTTAGGCCGTACGTCCCCACGCTGGTCGAGTGCGGGTTGGGGACTGGCAAGACAACGCTGTAACTACATAATTTAGCCGCTGGATGTTTTTTTAGTAGCCTGAAGGCCTCCAACTACGACTGTTCTCGGGGCCGACTGCTTAACGTGACCTCTGAATTAGGGAGACGCTCATGGTATAATGTCATTAACGGTCATTCATCCAAGTACTGACTGCGCCGTCATTGTTTACCCTCGATGATTGTTTCTAATCACCTAGGTAATAGAGCCACGCTTATTTCAGCACGAAAGGGCCGACTAGACCGGGGCAGTACTACCCTCACACAGAGTGTGATATTTGGTGAGTGTGAGAACCGGGGCCCAATCATTCTTCATCATTCCTCCGAAGTCCCAGGCCACCATGGTATGAGTCACCATGCTACATTGCCTACTCTCACAATGAGCATGGTGACCCCTACTCCTGGATTCTACTCATGCTTTCCATCAGGCAGAGTAGAGTTACTTTGGTAGGCTTAAATATATTTAAAAAAAGGTCCTAGGTCCTAGCATAACTTGGGTATGAGCGTCTCGAGAAAGAGAGAGTTCGACAACCTTTTGCATATAATATGTACTGTGTTAGTTATCACCGAACAATGTCAAGATTCTTTCCCATGGTCGTATCAAAGGCAAAATCGCGTGCGAGTATCTTTTCTCATTGAATGTGATCTACTTTACGCTCATGTTGTGATTGGAGCGATGTTTCATCGGTTCTTGGATGTGAACCAGTATTAATGGACACTAGTTATTAATATACCACTTTTGTGAGTGGAAGCTGTTAGATATGTAAATTATGACACTATCTGTCATCGGTGTAATTTTATCGAAATGTTGGGAGAATAGGAACTAATGTGGGAGCTTATATTAAATGAAATGTCTTAAAACATATTAAATAAAATAGACTAGCCCAAGAAGTACCGAATAGGTATTAAGCTAGTACATAAATGCAATGTAGTGTTAGTGGCGTGATACCATGAGCGTCTTCGTGATTCGGAGGTCACGTTAAGCAGTCAGTATCGGTTCATCATCATCAACAGCCTTTAACAGTCCACTGCTGGACATAGGCCTCTCCTTTGAAATGAGGTTTGGCCTACTATACCACGCTGGCCAGACGGGTTGGTAAAGGGTTTGTTTCAAGTTTTCCTTCTCTTGGTAGTGATGTTAGCTGCCTATTTTGTCCCTTTAGTCGCCTATTACGACACCCATGGAATGAATAGGGGTGGTGACACTTTGTATTCTTAATACACCCATGGAATGAATAGGGGTGGTGACACTTTGTATTCTTAATCCGTCACCACACGGACAAACACGGTATCGGTTATCATATGATAACAGTGGTGAAGCTCACAGACAGACAAATATGCCTTAGTAAAATAATTATTTTTAGTAAAAAATACTGACTGGCGACAAAAAAACAAAAAAGTTAAATTTTTTGTCTCTTGTCTCATCTCCTCAGAGACTTACATATTGTTATGAAAGAACTGAAAAAGACATTCCAGCTAATAAACTATATCGATGAAATCCATCTACTAAATTTTCCAATTGAATGCGCAGTTTCTAATTATAATCAACGGTTCTACCATACGTAATGAGATGCTCGCTGTACATAACAACTCAAAATAAACACGCATTATTATATTTGAACTAGTTTCGTAAACGTATTAAGTAGTATGGCAGGACAACATGTCGAAACTTGGTAACGTGTGGTGGCTGACTAGAACTAAACTGTCGTAACTATGTGACAAATCGTTTAAGTCATGGGTAACATGTTGGCTAACTTGAACTTGTTCAATGATTTAAGCTCTTTGTATGTAAATATAGTTCTGTACGTTAGAGATATATAACATTAAGTGGCTGAAGTCAAATTTTACAGGAGAGGCAAATATGCGCGTAGTGTAATTTTGAATGTAATTTTAAGAAAGTTATAATAAAGGCAGATTAGTTAACTTAGCTGTATTTTTATAGTAAATAGAGGGAAGTATCATGAATTAAATATAATAACGATAAATCTATCTATTATCTAACATCATTTAAGATCCTATACCCTGTTAATATTTGTAGATCTCTTCTGTAAATATTTGTGCATTGTATATCTCTTTTCATAGGCGACGTAGGACTTAATGCTTTATACCATTTCGTAGAACTGGTTCTTAGGATTTCAATGGTATAATAAACGTAATTTCGAAAAAAGTGGAGTTACTATTGCATACCTCTGACGTACGGTGTGAAGCTTAAAAGTATCGAATTTATATGAAATTACTGCAATTAAATCCATCACATGCAAAATGTTTCTAAAATAATAAGCGACACGTTCTCTCAAATTTCTAAATTATTTGGGAAAAAAACATAATAAAGTTAGTAACGTTCAAGAAAAGTGTTACCTGTAAAAATGTGGTGTTTCACTTGTGTCGGTGAGGACCCTGACGCCAGTGAGAGAGATGGCAATAGTTACTTCACTGGAACTGAGCTGGTCTTTGGCGCTGAACATCTCCTGGCCGTAGCCGCGGAGCTGCTGACACGTTGTGATGAACCCCTCTTCTGCTTGTGCCTGTTGAGTGTACACATCTATATGAATATTTTGTTTAAGTTCTGGATTCATTGCCAGTTTGGGAAAATTGGTATGGGAATATCAATGGCGTTATGGTAGTTGTTAAATTGCCAATTTTATTACCAAGTCTAATATCAGACAGGACTGGTTAATGTTAAATCATGTCAGCAATACAATAGACGATAGTACCAACTGCGGTGTCAGAGACCAAAACTGACAAATTATGATGAGC
Organism: Phragmatobia fuliginosa; assembly: GCA_932526445.1. Classification (NCBI taxonomy): domain Eukaryota; kingdom Metazoa; phylum Arthropoda; class Insecta; order Lepidoptera; family Erebidae; genus Phragmatobia; species Phragmatobia fuliginosa. Next base: position 20,604,608 of record OW052070.1, read on the forward strand.
ATAATCGGAGTCGTTATTGGATATACTATACTTAAGATGGTCAAATATTGTGCAAAAGTACAAATTTTAATATGATAATTTATGTGGCTGAATCATAAATCAGTATTATACCAACATTCTTTGTTCGTAATGATATATTGATACAACTGAAAACATATTGTTTAAACGATATCATATTAAAATCAGCAATATTCCAATCTAACATTGATTAAACACAGTACTTATTTCATTGTTTATCTCACAACAAACCTTCATTTCACAGAATTATCGTTCAAGGTGAGTGGTGATTAATCATTTTGAAAATTGCACTCTGCACACCATTGAAAGAAAATAAGAGATTCGTATCTTAATACAAATTGATCAAAAAAGAAAACTTGACAATATTTAGTGTCATATTTTGTTTTGATCACGTGACTAACATTAGGCAATCAAACAAGAGAATGGAGAAATAGAATGGAATATAGAATAGAAAACGATAAGCGTTTGCAACTTAGCTAGTGGGGTAGCACATACAGCGAAACAAAATATATGTACTTAAGTTCGAACTAACGAGAATAAATCGAACTAAGTTTAAAACTGGTTCTGTTAATCCTGAATCGCAATATCAAAATTCTCACGTCGATTAGAATATATAAAACTTTAAAACCGTTGAGGCATGATCTACCACGAATGAACACCTTGCCTAGAGGAAGCATCCCTCTCTGTTATGGAGGGACACAAACCATTTCCTCCAAAGTATAATACATAAAAGCGTAATTGTTTAGAAAGTTATACATACATGTAAGTATATTTACAAAAAATTGTCACCACAAAGTTTATTAAATACGGAAGTACTGTCGATAACATCATTCTACCCTGTGATCGTTATAATATTTATAAAACATTTGAATCGGTTTCAGACTGCAATGAAATAGAAAATAAAATTATTACCGTTTAAGTTTATTCCCCAAGACTTTATCACGAGTGTTAAGAGTACCTAATACCAATTAAATTATTTCTTGTTTAAAGATGGTTATGTGTGTAGAAAATCATTTTCAAGAGCCTTTAATAATATATTGCTTTACATGGATGTCTCCTAAAGAAGGAGGCATTGATTTACAAAACCACAGTGGTTAGATCGGTTGGTACAGGGTTTGTTTCAAGAGTTCCTTCTTTTTGAAGTGCTGTTGTGCGTTTCCTTCGTAGTTTACTGCTTTAGTCGGCTCTATGACACCCGCACCTCGGTGTATATTAGGTGAAGTATGTGTGCTTAGTCACTTGCGCAATTATTAGATAAACAGTTGGGAAATACAAATTAATTTATCTTAAGATATTTCTTATCAATGCTATCACTCATTGAGACGAGAAAACAGCCACTTTCTTATCTTGTTAGCGTCTGCACTTGAACTTTCTTGATTATAACAGATTTTTATTGCATCTCCAATTCCAGATTCAAGTATTTTGGACTTTCACATAGCTAAGCCAGAATGCTGATAAATACACTTATATGTTTCTAAATACATAATATATAAAAAAACAATCAACAACTCATAAATTCCCACAGCTGGGCTCAGGTATCCTCAAAGGGGGGGTTAAGGCCGTACGTCGCGAAGCTGGTCGAGTGATAAATGATAAATGATAAATGATGATAAATGATAAATGATAAATGATATTTATTTCTGTAAGTAAATCTTTTCAGACATTTTTACAAGTCGGACTTATAGCTAGAAGGCGCCGGCATTTCCTACGACTCACTCTGGGAAGAAACGCCGAAACAAACCACAGAGGTGTCTTTTTTTCTTTTTTTTTTTAAGTCCGTGTACAATATTAAAGAGAACTATGTGAGTGCAGTATAGGGTCTGGGTTGGCCTTTTGAAGAAAGAACCATAGTTTTGAGTCGACCTGTCCATACAGACGGCACACGGGCCCCAGCCATCGTGTAGCCTAACCGATGTAGTCAGGATCCACAACCCGGAACACGACACTGCCGCCAGCAGGACACTTGAGTAGGCCGTGGAAACACTCAAAACCACCAGAAGATTACTAAAATATAAACTAACATTACAAGCCTACACTATACTCACATTTACAAACTTACACAAAAAAAAAAACAAAAAATAAATAAAAAATACTATACAATTCAATTTGAACGAAAAACTAAACAAATTAGAATAAATGAAATACAAATTAGAACAAAATTTAAATGTTCATCACTTGTGGGAGCGAGCAGCATCACTCCCAAGCAAATTTATCATTTAAAAAATCAGTAACTGTGTAGTAAGCTTTATCACACAGTTTCTGTTTAACCAAGGACTTAAATTTGTTAATACTTAATTCATGAAATTTGCTTGGAATCTTATTGTAGAATCTCACACCCTGACATCGAAAAGACTTGCTTACTTTTTGTAGTCTAGTCGTTGGCAACACGAGTTTATCTTTATTTCTAGTGTTTATATTATGAATGTCGCTAAACTTTGTGAATGAATGTATATTTTTCTTAACATACACTAGATTTTCATATACATATTGAGATGCGACTGTCATAATACCAATTTCTTTAAACTTATCCCTCAGTGACTGCCTATAACTGAGATTATAAATTGCGCGAATAGCTCTCTTTTGCAACACAAAGATACTTTGAATGTCAGCAGCATTTCCCCACAACAAAATACCGTATGACATTACACTATGAAAATAGCTAAAATACACCAGTCTTGCGGTGTCTACATCAGTTAATTGGCGAATTTTATAAACCGCGTATGCTGCAGAACTGAGTCTATTCGACAAGCCATCAATGTGTGGGCCCCACTGCAATTTAGAATCTAGAGTTATACCCAAGAACTTAGTGGTGTCCACAAGATCCAACTCCTTTCCATTTATCAGAACATTAGTTTTTACCTGCTTAACATTAGGTGTAAAAAATCGAATACATTTAGTTTTTTTCTCGTTTAAGAGCAAGTTATTAACGTTGAACCAGTTCACGACCTTGGAGAGAGTGTTATTCACATCGTCAGTAACTAATTGCTGTCGTTTTAGTCTAAATAAAAGTGAGGTGTCATCCGCAAATAGCACTATCTCCTGATTATCTTTTATCAGATTAGGTAGGTCATTTATATAAACGAGAAACAAAAATGGGCCGAGAATTGAGCCCTGCGGAACCCCCATAGTGACCAGAGACCCGAGGGACCTCTGTACATTAACTTCCACTCTTTGGGTCCTATTACCCAAATAAGAGATAAGAAGATCCAAAGCAGTATTCCTTATTCCATAGTGATGCAATTTCCTGATCAATGTTTCATGAGAAACGCAATCGAATGCCTTGGATAAGTCACAAAAAACACCCAGCGCATCCTGTTTATCCTCCCAGGCACTAAATATATTTTCCAATAGTTCAACACCAGCGTCACTTGTCGAGCGTCCTCTTCTGAAGCCAAACTGTTTCTTGTGTAGAATTTTGTTTGCGCTAAAGTGAGTTTGTAACTGATCCAGTATAATTTTTTCAAAAATTTTACTGAAAGTAGGTAACACCGAAATGGGTCTATAATTTGTAGGATCGGACGTGCTACCCGCCTTGAACAAAGGAATGATCTTACTGTGTTTCATTAAGTCAGGAAATACACCACACTCAATGCACTTATTGA